>JANUWF010002155.1:4085000-4767500 GCA_026120185.1 Voacanga thouarsii | reverse complement strand
TGCACAGTTTTTTCAATCTCTTTGCATATGATCATTGTCCGTACCTTGGAGATTGTTGTGGTATGATTTTTTTTTCACTTTTTATGGTTCAATTTTTCATATTAATTGTTGGATATTTTTGTGTGTATTATGGTTAAAAAATTCTCATTTTTCTTGGTTTATTGGATTGGATGGACATTCTTTGAAGATTAGATAGCATGGGTATACGATTGATAATGGTAGTTTGTTGATGCAATTCATATCTTACATCTTTTTGGTAGCTATTGAGCATGCCTCTTATATGTGTAATTTTGAGCCTACAAAGGAATTTTCTTCATATATTGAGAGATAATTGTTGTGCTAATTTATTTATATGTTTGAATTAACATTGTGATCATAAGCTTTAAATCATGACATAGATGGAATTGCTACTTTGATTATGGGTATTGATATTATGTTTGGGGCTGGCCAATTGCTATATTTGTGCAGGTATCATTGGGAGAGTTTGTGTTGTATTGGTGAGATGTTTGGGGGTATATTGAGGTGGTGGATGAGTTAAGTAGGTGTTGTGATTGTGACGAGGCTGAGAGTTGTGTTGATTGTGTATTGAGGAGCAATCTTGAGTGTGTTCTATCCTCCTTTTCTTCTATCTTTTTCTATCATCTCATATTCATCATGTCTAGGAGACCCAAGGGTATAGCACCTGGAGCTAAGAAAGCTCAGGTTTCATCATTTTCTACTCCATCTTTTGAGCCTCTACCTACCCAACCTACCCAGTTCATTGATCCTACATGTTAGATATGGTACCAAAGTCATCAGCACAATAAAATCATAGTAGAAAAGTTGTACAAGCCTTCCTTCGATAATTCATTACAGCTCTCCACTATGTTTAGGAGACTAGGTTGGGAGCCTATTATCCTGTAAGGGTGAAAGCTTTTTATGCTAATAAGAAGGACAAGAAGAAAAACAATCTTGAGGTCATTTCTTCTATGGTTAAGGGGGTGTCTATTGAGTTTGATAGGGCTAGATTAGCTAGGATTTTGGGTGTGCCTAATGATGGTCCATGGACAACTATGGGCCATCTTAATCAAAAGATTATTTTTTATCCTACTTGGGATGTGGATGCTGTTAGGACTAGTTTGCAGATGTGGAGGAAGGGACAGATAGGATAGTATCGCTATTACTCCAACAATAATCTTAAGGCTCAGCTACATGCCATAGTCTACATTTTCTCTTGCAATGTCTATCCTAAAGCTAGTGGCTTCAATGAGTATAGAGTCCTTAATGTCTATATTCTTGATAAGATGATGAAGAGTGTGCCTATTCCTCTTACTCCTATTATTATTTAGTCTACGAAGGAGGTTATTTACTTTCGCATCTCAGCTAAAGCCCTAAAATTTCCCTTTGGCATTATGTGTATCTTACAGGACTTTGGAGTGAGTTGTGATGGAGAGATCAGTGAGCCGACTACTAAGCAGGACTTAGTGACAGAGCATACTTTAGTTTAGTGCAGCTATAAATATGATGAGAAAGAGAAAAGATGGAAGAAACCTCTTGAGGTACAACATCCAGGGATGGTGAAGCTTCCCCCTGATGATGATGAGCCGGAGGAGTAGCCAGCCTCGCACCTATGCCAGCAGTTCTCATTCTAGTGTTAACTTTGAGGCACAAATGGAGGCTCGACTGGAGCAGCTAAGCCTTGGACTCAAGATACAGATGACCATCATCCTCTAGTTGTGAGACTTCATTGCTAATCTTTATGGATGTTACGATGTCCAGGAGCAGCGATTGGCTACTTTAATACAGCAGTCCACTAGTTCCTCCACTAGTGGAGCCGTTGGAGATCTTGATGATGATATTGTAGCTGGGACTAATGATTTTGAGGATACTACCTCCTGATTTACTACTTACTCACTTTTATTTTATTTTATGTCACTTTTCTTTATTTCTCTTCATTTGAATTTTAATGACCTTTCTTAGTTTTTAGGTATTTCTTTCCTTTGCTTTTTAGAGATTTATGCTTTTTGTTTTTGTCTTTGTGTTCTAAGAATGCCCAAACGATGTTCCTGGAATATGCTCCAATGTAATAAAATTCGGCACTCTTGTGTAGAGCATGATAATGGAAGTATTTTCTCTTCTCTATTCGTCCCCTTTACTTTTTTCTTTTGGTCCCTTGGCTTTGCTTTCTTTGTTCTATTTTGGCCATTAAGGACAATGTCTAGTTTAAGTGTAGGGAGAGAGTTCAGTGTTGAAGATATTTTCTATATACATTTTAGCTACAATTTTTGTGAAAATTTTCAATTTTTTTTTTTTTTTTTGCAGTTTTCATTGCTTTAACAAGGTTGTAATGATCATTCTTACTTTGGATATGAGTTTTGTCTTTCACTTGGTAGATTTTTATTGATAATGAAATGATTTATTCGATGGGATATGTTAAGACATGAGAATTTGGGTTAAGCTTGTTAATGCATTAGTGTTTAAGTAGTATTTGACTCATCTAGTTTGAATGTGGATAATGTGATGAATGTGGAGAAAGTTGATGGCTAACTCTTGCATTATGGGTTTAAACTTTGCTTGACTTTGAGTTTTGATAAGGAATGTGAGGAGAAAAAAAATCTTGCAGTGGAAAGATTGAGTGGAAAAATAACTAAATGTGTGTTGAAAAATGAGAAAAATGAGTTGAAAAAAAAATTGTTTCCTCTTTGATGGTGAAAAAAAAAAAAAACTTTTGCTTGATTATGGGGGCCAATACTGATAGTTAAGAGAAATCCCCTTTGTTGAGGCTATTAATTGCTGAAAGCAAAAGGAAGGAAGAAAAGTGTAGAAAAAAATGATGAGTGATAACTATAAAAGGGCTAATATGGTGCATGAAGAGAAATCCATTCACTTAAGGCTATCAATTCCCTAAGTCATTGAAAAAGAAAAAGAAAAAAATGGAGTGTATTTCTTAAATCATGACTTGAGTTGTGCAATTTTTAGATCTATAATGATTAAGTTGGTAGGTAGCTTGGCTTGTATGATTCAGGCTATCTACATTTTTGCTTGAAGGTTGAAATAATTTTCTTAGACTAAAAGTATAAACTTGCTTAATTGGGCTTCAAGAGTTTTCTTATATCTTATCAAGTGCTTCAATTTGCAATTGTTTTCAAATGGTTGAAAGAATGGCAAAGTTATATCAAAAGTTTGAAGGAGGTTATAAGGCTTATTGTGATCAAAATTTTGGGAAAATAAAAACCTGTGTTTTCTTGTTATTTTCTTCTTGAATTAAGTGTTTTTCTTGAGTACAAGCAAAGGTTGAAGCGTGGGAGAATGTGATAGGAGCTAAATTTATCAATAATTTCCTAGTTATTTGAGGCTAATTTGAGATATTTTTGATGTAATCACTGGGCATGTTCCTTTCTATTTGATATTTTGCTTGTGGGAAGTATTCTTGATGAATTTATGTAGGAATTAGAAGATCTTGAGCAAAAAAGTGTGCAATTCCAACAGCCACCTGGTGCCAGGTCGAGCTATCCAACCGGTGCTAGGTCTGATCTGGAAAACCAGAGCAAAAATAGAGCAAAATTTGTGACACAAACCAAAAGCAACTCGGCTCTAGGCTGGCCGAAGTGACCAGGCATTGGGTCTAGTTTGTCCAGAGGCGGAGTAATTCTATTTTTGCCCGAATTTGGTATCTTCCAAAGGATTTTGGTAATTTTCGAATTCTATTCGCACTAGACTTCTTAAGCCACAAATTTTGGTGTTAAGGAGGCCTATAAATACAAGAAAAATAGAAGACAAAGGTGTGAATTGAAAGATCCAAGCTAGCTACTTATTGTTCAAAGACAAATGAGCATTGTTCAAAGGAGATTTTCAAGAGAAGAAGAATGGCTTGTTTATGAGTTCTATCTTTTATCCTTTGTTTACTTTTCTAAAACAATGACGTGCTTAATATCTTGATTGTAATTGGATATTATTTTGGAGATTATGATTTTGAGTTAATTGTGATTTTTTATTAATTTATTGTTATCCTTGGTTTTTGATTACTTGTTATCATTGGTTATTGATGTGTTTTCTTCTAATTGACTTGGAAAACGATGTTAGAAGTTCATTGTATTAATTTCATATTTGTTTAATCTTAATAGACTTGGGAAACAAAGTTAAGATTAAAGAATTAAAGTGATCAAAGATTAGTTGATTTCACCTAGAGCATGTGGTTATTAACTGATTTCATGTTTATTATCACATAGAATATATGGGTAATTATTCAAGGAATAATTTAATGGATCTTTTGGCTATTTTAGTGCAATTGAAAAATATGCTAAATTAATCATGGGATAGTGATTCTATGGATTAGAAAAGAAGTGGAGTCTACATAAGTGAATTTATGACTTGGGAAATGATTGAATTTTACTTAAGTTCCTTCATAATATCAACATGACAAGTAATTGTGATACATGCTATGTGATTTAATATTATGTTGTCAAGATGATTGTCTAGTTACCTGAAATTACATCCTTGAGTTATATATGTATATTTGACTTATTTTTCCTTCTTATTTTTTATCACTTTATTAGATCAGTTAAATAATGAATGAAAAGTGATTGGTGTCTACTTGTTCCCTTGATGATCGATACTCGTTTCCTTGAGGATCGATACTCATTAATTCTTTATACTATATTTGCGATGAGTATACTTGCTGATGTGTGTAGTTTAGGATTAATGTTTTAATTAAAACTTGGCTAGGGATGGATTTAAATTTAATAATTTTTATACACCCAAAATTTATGCATCACTCTCTTTCTCTATCAAATGAAAATTGCACACAGCCTAAGCTCTTCTACAAATTTTTCTTTTCCTCTAATCAACAAGCTTTTGAGGCCGGGGTTTACTTCCTGTTCTTAGCTTAGGACTAGCAAACTTTCATGACTGGAAGACTCCTATCTACAAGTAATATTGTGAATCCTTTGTATTTATTTCTTTCTCTCTAGATTATAGACTGTTAATTTATCTTTGTGACAGTAGTTTATCATGAGGTTTGATAATGACCGACCTAACTTGATTTGCAATTATTGTTGTTTTGCTACTAGAGCAAGATTATAGTTTATGGGTTGTTGTTTAAGGCTCTGAGTTTTCTTTGGAGTTAAAGTATACGGGGCAGTAAGGGGGGATGAGATGTTGAAATGGCTTCTTATGGATTATATTGTTGGCTGTATTTTGTGAAGTCTTCTTGGATTGCTAGGTTTGTGAGCAGAGATATTGATATTTGTAATTGATGGCTATGGATTCAGTTAACTTTGTCTCTAAAGTCATTTTTTCTGATGTTGTATGATTCTGGAAATTTGTAGTTTAACGAAGCATACATTTGAAACCATTTATCAATTAAAATTTGTTCTAAAACTATTATTTATTTGTTAATATGGTCATCAGTACTTTCAAACTTAAGGCTTATAAATTGTTTTGCTAATATCTAAGTACAACATTTGTTAATAATTGTTTCATAGAATCTCTATTCAGTAACCTTTTTTCAAAGATAGAAACGTATGTTAAAAGTAATCCTTTAAGTATTTAGTTGCTTCTATTTAATTTAATGACTTATGTACTTGATTTTTCTTTTACTTATTTTATTTATTCATTTAGTTTTATTTATTTATTTAAATATTTGTTTACTTATTTATTTATTTATCTAATTAATTAATTATTTATCCATATAATTATTCAATTAGTTATTTATTTAACTCTTTATTTAGTTAATTATTTAGTTATTTAATTATTTAAGTAATTAATTAATTATTAATTAGTTATTTATTTAATTATTTAATTAATTATATAATTATTTATCTATTTGTCTATTTATTTATTTAACTACTTAATTATTTTATTATTTATTTAACTATTTAAATATTTATTTTTTTATCCATTTATTTATTTAATTATACATTTACTTATATATTTATTTAATAAGTTAATTATTCGGTTACTTGTTTTCGTGGACAAAGCTTCATTTTTCTTTCTGGCTAATGTTTTTAAACACCTCCATAGTAGCACGATTGCTTATACGGTTTTTAATTTTGGAGACTATTCTTTGGTAATTGTCTTAACCTTTTTATTTATTTTTTTTCGGTAGCATGATGTATTCCTTGTTAGGCATGAGATATTTGAGGTGAAGAAGTCAGCTAGTCTGAACTATTTGATATCTCGATGATAGTAGCTAGACTATTTTAGATTATATGAGTGTAAGGGTCATAGAGAAGGTTATGACACGATCTTTGTATTTTCTCTAGACGGGACTAATTCAGTTGAACGGACTGTCGGAAGGGCCTTTTATTTGTGAAAATAAGAAATCAAGTAAGTCCTTGTATTAAATGTTTGACATAGAAGTTCTAAATTGCAAGTCATTTTGGAAATGTTTATTATCTCAATTACGTGGATATATAGATTGCAAGCTTGACTATTTCTTATTAAAAGTTTTCCATCAAAAAAAGATGTTTTTGGAAAATAACTTTTAATTGCAAAACAAGTTTACAACAAAACTTTTGGAATTCATGCTTGCATGTCCAAGTTTGTTGGAATTGTAGGAATTCTCCATGCAAATCAGGTTTACGCAGCCGTAGAAAAACAGGAATTCCAGATGGAGAGGATCACTTGTATGCATTAAAACAGATCAAGAGAAGGTAAGAAAATACATTTTGGTGCAATCTCTATGAAACAAAAATTTTCTTCTTTATTGAAGGTGCAATCTAGCAAACCATTTTGTTTGATTACAGCCAGTCACCAACCAAACAGAATGTCTTCTTTTTATGTTCCGTCAAAGCACTACAACCTAACTATAGGATTGCCTCCAATATAATCCACATGAGGACTGCACTCAAGCGTCACCGGAATTCTGTGCTAGAAGAATGTAAGCTCTGGCAGCTAGGGTTTTGTGTGAGAACAAGAACAAGAAGAAGAGAATAATTGACCCCTAGAGAAAAATGTTTTTCCTCTCTATTTAATCAATTATAAAAAACACGGCATGCATATCAAGATATCATCCGTGTTTGGTAACCAGAATCCATAAAGAATAAGGTTTCTTTAATTACAAATTACAATTGTAATCTTGTTAATTAAAATATGGCCCACGAATTATAACTAATTATAATTTGACCATAATAACTTCTTCTTTTCACAATCCTGTAATGTTATCAAATAATATCTTGAGTACTTAATCCTCTATTGTGTGTGACCTATTAGGTTTTTCGTTCTATTGGCAGCAAAATATGAATTAATATAAACATGTTTAATATTAATAATCCTTAATAATTTAGAATTAAATATTAATTCTAATTAGGATTGATTTATTAATTCTCTAATCAATAAATCCATATTCAGCAGATCACGCGCTATATCTAGCAACACATCATGGCTGTCCAAAAGTCTAGAAAGTTAAGTGACTTGACTTGAACTTTTCAGTAGCAAACATCAATGTAATAAATTTCTTTCACCATATAATATCTCATTTCGTTTTGGAGTATGGAATTAGTGCCAACTCCCTCCAAAATATTAATTAATTATAGCCCAAATATTTTAGTACTCATTCCCGAAATCCACTACTCATCATATGTATCAATTGGAACTATTTTTAATACACAATCACCTTGGCCAAGGACTTCTAGACTAGTGATTCCTACAAGTGACTGTGAGATATATGCCTCTACTATTACGAATGGTGAATCCTTTATTAATCATCTCAACTACTTTTATTTATATGAAACTATACCCAATATCCATCCCATAGGCAGTCTTGTTAGTACTCTAGAGATTGGAATCAAAGTACAACGCTTAGCAAACAAAGTACCTTGGAGATCTCAAGTCTAAGAATACTAGCACATTTACTACGATGAGATTCTATCACTGGCACTAAATAGTTATCCATATGATTATCTCATAGCTGGATCATCCAATGTACTTGTTCTAGTAATAAGTATCCATGTATTAACTTTAAGTATTACAATACTCACGGATATGAGAACTATAGCCTGATCAAATTAGAAAGTATAACATGCACTAGTCTTGATACATTAATGATGTCCTATCTCATTACTACTATGACTAGGGATAATTTACATACGAATACTATTTAGTGTAGTAGGAATCTCACATTATGATCTTTACCATGATTTCCTTAACACAGTGTTGCACTTGAAACTTTATCTAACAATAATTTTTACATGAAAGTACAAATAAAACAAACTAAATGATAAAGAATGCCTTGTTTTATTAAATAAATGTGAAATAAAGAAAATACATGTGATTGTCTCTAGGGCATAACACCAACAAACTCCCACTTACACTAAAGCCAATCATTCATGTATCTAATACCGAATGACTCGACATGTTTATCTTGTATTTTTTTGGGATAGTGCCTTAGTAAGTAGGTCAGCTATGTTTTCATCAGTGAGAACTCTCTCTATCTTTATATCTTGTCCATCTATGATTTCCCTAATCAAATGAAAATTTCTGAGTACATGCTTAGATCGTTGGTAAGACCTTAGCTCATTTTCTTGTGCAATAGATCAATTGTTGTCACAATATAGAGATATTGGTTTAGCAAGGTTAGGAACCACTCTAAGCTTCTTCACAAGCTTCTTGATCCAAATTGCTTCCTTAGCTACTTCAGAAGTGGCTATATGCTTAGCTTCAGTTGTTGAGTTGGCAATAGTATCTTGTTTGGAACATTTCCAACTTATTGCCCTTCCACACAATGTAAATACGTAACCAGACTATGATTTGTAATCTTCTTTATCAAATTAAAAATTGACATTAGTATATCCATTTATTTTCAAATCACTTCCTCCGTATAGTAAGAATACATCCTTAGTCCTTCGCAAATTCTTATGGATATTCTTCATAGGCACCCAATAACCCTCATAAGGGTCAGATTGGTATCTTCTCGTCAAACTAACAGCACATGATATATCGAGCCTAGTGCATATCATAACATACATGATGGATCAAATTGCCGTTGCATATGGAATCTTATGTGATCCCTTTTAATTTTTGTCTTGGGAGACATCGACTATGAAAGGGTTATCCTATGAGACATGTGCAAGAATTTCTTTTTGGATTGATCTTTGATAAACTTCTTTAGCACTTTATCTATGTATGTAGACTGTGAAATACCTAGTAACCTTTTTGATCTATTTGTAAAGATCCTAATTCCAAGAGTATAGGTTAATTCTCCAATGTCTTTCATGGAGAATTTCTTAGACAACCAAACTTTTACCAATTGAAGGACAGGTACATCGTTTCCTATAAGCAATATGTTATCTACATAAAGCAACAAGAAAACGACTGCACTCCTACTAACCTTCTTGTATACACAAGATTCATTCATATTTTAAATGAAACTAAACTCTTCGATTGTTTCATCAAAACAAATGTTCCAACTTCTAGAAGTTTGCTTAAGTCTATAAATAGACCTTTGTAGCTTGCACACTTTTATGCTATCGTTGGATATGAAACTCTCAGGTTATGTTATATACACTTACTTAGTCAGATTTCCATTTAGAAAAGCTATTTTCACATCTATTTGTTAGACCTCATAGTCATAATGAGCAACAAGTGCTAGGAGTATCCTTATAGACTTCAGCATGGGAACTAGTGAAAAGGTTTCATCATAGTCAATACCATACTATTGACGATAACCTTTAGCATCCAGTCATGCTTTACAGGTAACTACATTAACATCCATGACAATTTTCTTCTTGAAAACCAATTTACACCCAATAAGTTTGATTCCGATGGGTGGATCAACCAATGTCTATACTTGGTTGTCGTATATAGAATCCATCTCTAACCTCAGGGCTTCAAGCGACTTGTCAGATTTTGAACTATTCAGAATATCCTTGTAAGCAATAGGTCCATCTTCATCTATGAGCAATATGTCATTGTGGTCACTAATGAGAAATCTATATCTTTTAGGTGCTATATGTATCCTACTTGACCTACAAGGTTCTTATGTAGTCAAAGGTTCATCTATTCTCTTAATAGATATAGGATCTAGTGGCTGATCTATGTTTGTTTGCTCTTCATGAATTTCATAAGTTCAATTTTACTCTCACTACCTCTTTTAAGCTTGTGCTCATTCTCTAAGAAGACATCATAGTTCGAAATAAATACTTTGTTCTCAGAAGGCTAGTAGAAGTAATATTCAAATGACTTTTTTAGATATCTAACAAATAAACACTTATCAGACTTGCTATCAAGTTTGTCTGATTGTAGTGTTTTGACAAAGGTGTTGGAATATATGCTCAAAATGTACTATGTATTTCTATATTTTAGAAATTAATAAAAGTTTTATTCATTAACGGTTGTTTGTTTACATATATTCTCACATTAAAGGTCTAAGTGTGTTAGAAAGTAATCTACGCATTGGGTCATGCTTTCACAGTAAGGTATAGATTATGGGTGATAGGGGCAAAATTCATCTATATTTTCCTAGTTATTTGAAAGTATTTTGTGATACATTTGTTGTAATAACTAGCCATATTCTTTATATTTGATATTTTACCCTTGGAAAGGTGTTTTGGACTTTTATTGTAGAAAATGACAAAAAAAAAATCAAAATCATCGCCGTCAGAGCATGGCCGGCACCGGCCGTGACCCATGGAACTAGCGCTGTGATCTAGAAACAGGGGAAAGTTTTGGTTGAAAAATAAAGAACGACAAGGCCGACCAGAGCATGGCTAGTGCCGGCCGTGACCCATTGAGTTGGCGCCGATTCTACTCTGTCTTATGTTGGTGAATTTTCCAATTTTGCATGGATTTGCTAATTTCCCAAGAGTTTTAATATTTTCCAATCTCTACTAGGCCTAGAACACTTAGGGGACAATTTTTAGCCCATTAGTAGCCTATTTAAACAAGTAAAACACAAGATAAAAGTGGTGAATCCAAGGATCAAATCAGAAAATTATTCATTGAATGAGGAGTTTATCAAATCAAGGAGCGTTGATCAAGAGAGAAGAAGGAGGATTGTCTTTAAGTTCTTTCTTTTAACTTTGGTTTATTTTTCAAGAATAACGATGTATTTAATGTTTTCATTGCAATTTGACATTGTTTTTGGATTAATAGTTTTTGTATTAATTTAGTTATTTGATCAATTTTCTATCATTCTTGGTGTTTGATTACTTGTAATTTTGAAAGAGTTGATAAAGTTAAATTTGCTTCTAATTAACTTGGGAAATGATGTTAGGAGTTAATTTAATTTAATTGATTTCATTTTTGTTATTTTTTAACGGACTTGGGAAACAAAGTTACCGCAAAGAACCAAAATAATCAATGATTAGTTGATTTCGCCTGGAGTATAGGGTTATTGACTAATTTCATGTTCACTATCACCTAGAGTATAGGAATAATTTATGAGGAAATCTGCTAATTTAATCAAGGGATAGTGATTCCATAGATTGGAAAAGAAGTGGAGTCTATATATGTGGATTCATGGATTGGGAAATGATTGAATTTTACTTTATGTTCCTTCATAATGCCAAGATAATGATTAATTGAGATAGTTGCTAAATGATTTATTGTCATGTATGCTAGTATAGTTGTTTAAATTGCATATGCCTACATCCAAGAGTTGTACATATTTTTTATTTTATTTCTTTTTATTATCTTATCATTTTATTTGGTCAGTTAAACAATAAATGAAAAGTGATTAATGTGTACATATTCTTTTGAGGATCGATACTTGTTAATTCCCTATACTATGCTTGCGATGAGTATACTTGCTCGTATGCGTAATTTGGGATTAAAGTTTTAATTAAAACTTGACTAAGTGATGGATTTAAATTTGTTGATTTTTATACACCTTGAATTTACGCATCAAGTTTTTGGCATCGTTGTTGGGGAACAATATCATGAAAGTTTGGATTTTGTTGATTTAACCATGTTTATATGTTTATATGTCTGTATGTAAATATGTGAATATGTATATATGCTTTTTGTGTAACTAAGTTCCATATCTTGTTGTATATCTACATGTACATTAACTATCTAACTTGATTTGATATTACACTATGAATATATGATACTAACAAGTTAATTTATGCAGGTAATATGGCCAATTGAAATATAGGAACATGTATTAAGAGAAGACATCTCGACCATCTGACTTTACTACCTTAGAAGGGGTATTAGGAAAATTTGCCACCTTTTGTAACCAAACGTTTTCACAAGATAGATGACACATTTTACAAAATTTTAGGACATGATTCGAAATATGGAAAGGCAAATTTGGTATTTAATGGATCTAGTGATAAAGTCACCATTAGGAGTGGAAACATAACATGATTCAGCTGGCATTACATTACAAAGCAGTAAGGACTTACCCGATTCTAGCACGGAACCGGTCCGATCTAAAGAAGATAGGCCAATACCAACCCCTCTTGATGAACTAGTTGAAAAATAAGTTAAAAAACCAAATTTTCAACCACCAATACCTTAGCGCAGTCAAACCAAAAATGCAAGAAAAGATTCACAATTTGACAAGTTTTTAGAAATATTCAAACAACTACACATAAACATTCCACTTAGTAAAGCTTTGAAACACATGTCCAAGTATACAAAATTTCTCAAATGTATTCTTGTCAACAAGAAGAGGCTGGAAGAATTATCCACTGTGGTTTTAAATGAAGAATTCTCTGCCATCTTGCAATACCAATGGACTTTGCCATGAAAAGAGAATGATCTAGGGATTTTTCTATTCCTTGTCATATTGGTACTCTTACATTATGCAATGCATTAGCCAAGTTAGGTGCTAGCATTAATCTTTGTCCATACAAAACTTTCAAAAAGCTAAGCCTAGATGAGCTTAAGCCCACTAGGATAAGTATTCAACTTGCGAATAGATCTATTAAATATCCTAAGGGAATAGTGGAAGATGTATTGGTTAAAGTGGATAGATTCATCTTTCCTGTGGATTTTGTTATTCTTGATATGGATGATGATTCTAAAGTTCCCTTAATCCTAGGTAGACTTTTCCTCGCTATTGCCAAAGCATTAATTGATGTTCATAGGGAAAAATTGACACTTAGGGTTGGGGTTGAAGCAGTCATTATTAAAATTCATAAAAGTATGCAACATCCAATCTCTTCTGATGATTCTTGTTTAAGGATTGATATTCTTGATAAGTCTATCTTTGATTTTGTGTAGGAATCATTTCTCAATCTCTCTATGAACTTGATGGATCAAACAATTGCATACTTGGAGGATTCAAATAAAGACCGTGAGTTAGGAGAATTTGAGGAAATTAAATAAAGCAGTTTGGAAAGGATGAAGTCATCTATTGAGGAACAACTGGAAATAGACCTGAAATACCTCCCTGAGCACTTGGAATAGGCATTTTTGGCTAACGGAGAAAAAGTGCTAGTAATCGTAGCAAAAGACCTCGTTTATAATAAAAAAAACTAAATTGGTAAGTTTATTGGGAAAATATAGGGAGTCATCGCATGAAAAATCACAGACATTAAGAGATTTAGCCCTTCTTTTTGTACTAACAAAATTTTGTTAGAAGAAGGAGTCAAACTTGTAATACAACCATAATGTAGGTTGAACCCAAATATGAGTGAAGTGTGAGGTGATTAAACCCTTAGATTCCGGTATCATTTACCCTATTTCTGATAGTATTTAGGTGAGTCCAACATAAGTGGTACCAAAGAAGGGAGGAATAACTGTGAGCCTAAATGAAAAAAAAAAAAGAATTGATCCTAAAGAGATTGGTAACCAGTTGGAGGGTTTGCATTAATTATAGAAAATTGAACGAGGTAACTAGGAAGGACCATTTTCCTTTCTCATTCATTGGTCAAATGTTAGAAAGATTAGCAGAACATGAGTTTTATTGCTTTTCAGATGCATTTTCTGGTTAATTTTAAATTTCCATAGCTCCAAAAGATCAAGAGAAGATCAGCTTTACATGCCTTTTTGGTACTTTTATATATCGTCGTATGCCTTTTGGTCTTTGTAATGGTCTAAGAACTTTCCAAAGATGTATGATGGCTATCTTCGAAGGACTTTTGGGAGACATCACGGAGGTATTTATGGATGATATTTTCTATTTTTGGTGATTCTTTTGCCTTAAGTTTTGCCAATTTAGAGAAGGTACTTCAAAGGTTTGAAGAGACCACCTCATGCTTAATTGGGAAAAATGCCACTTCATAGTGCAAGAAGGTATTGTATTGTGACACAAGATTTCAAGGAAACGTATTGAGGTTGATAGAGTAAAGATTAAGGTAATTGAGAAACTCCCACATCCCACTTCCGTGAAGGCTATTTGAAGCTTTCTTGGGCATGTAGGTTTTTATAGGAGATTTATCTTGAATTCTTAAAAATTTCTAAATGTCTTACTTCTTTACTTGAAAAAGATGATGTTTTTTATTTTTAATGAAAAATGCCTCAATGCTTTCATGTGTTTAAAAAGAAATTCATCAATTCTCATATTTTAATTACACCGAATTGGTCACTTCCTTTTGAATTAATGTGTGATGCAAGTGATTATGCAGTAGGTGCAGTGCTTGGACAAAATGAGGAATAAGCATTTTCAGCGAATCTACTATGCAAGCAAAACTCTTACGGTGGTACAAGAGAACTACACCACAACGGAGAAAGAGTTATCTTGTTTTGTCCAAAGTTATTGTGTATACGAACCATTCCAACCTTAAATACGTACTAACCAAGTATGATTCCAAACCAAGATTGATAAAATAGGTTTTATTGTTGCAGAAATTTAACTTGGAGATTAGGGATAAAAAAGGTGCCGAAAATTTGGCTGCAGATCACTTGTATAGGTTGGAAAATCCTAACTTAGAACCATTAGCTGAAGGAGACATCAACGACACCTTCTTGAATGAACAACTTCTACTTGTCGATGGTGAAATTTCTCAAAAATCTTGGTTTGCTGATTTTGCTAATTACTTGGTTACAAGAATTTTTTCGGAGGATTTCATGGCACAATGAAAGAAGAAATTCCTCTCTGAAGTAAAACATTAATTTTGGGAAGATCCTTACTTATTCAAGTGTTGTGTGGATTAAATCATTAAAAAATGCATGGATTTTGCAGAAAGTGTAGACATCTTGAAACATTATCATGAAGGACCCGCGAGAGGCCACTAACAAGCCAACAACACTGCAAGGAAAGTACTTGAGTTTGGATTTTATTAGCCAACACTCTTTAAGGGCTCTCACAAGTTTGTTTAAAATTATGATAGGTGTCAACGTACTGGTAATATTTCTAAATCTAACGAGACGCCATTGCAAAATTTTCAAGCTTGTGAAATTTTTTATTGTTGGAGAATTAATTTCATAGGCTATTTCCCTAGTTCTTTGGGTAACAAATACATCTTGGTTGTGGTTTAGTATGTGTCTAAGAGAGTTGAGGCACAAGCCTTGCTTATTAATGATGTAGTTAAATCTCTTAAAAAAATTTTCACCCATTTTGGTGTGCCTAAGGTCCTCATTAGCGATAAGGGAACACACTTTTGTAATTACTAATAGGACAAAGTGCTCAAACATTTAGGTTTTACCCATAAGTTTGCTACCTTCTATCACCCTCAAACTAGTGGCACTACAAGAAAACAAGGAATTAGCGAGGGACATTTCCCTCGCTAATTTCCTCCTCGCAGAGGCAAAAATTTGCGACGGATTCAAAAATCCGTCGCCAATAGTGACGGATTAGCGAGGTAATTTTCAAGCAGTCAACGACTTCAGCAATAGATTTTTGAAACGGATCTGCGAGGGATTCTTATTTTCCGTTGGTAATCCCTTTCTATTTAGAAAGGGATTAGCGACGGAATATTTTACTAATTAATAAAAAGTTGGAAATTTCCGTCGCTAATGACAAGCTAATTTGCGAGGGATTAGCGACGGATATTTTCTTTTTATTGTTTTGATATAAATTTTCCGTCGCTAATTTGCAAGGGATTAGAGACGGAATATTTTCTATTTAATGTTTCGATTTAAGTATTCCGTCGCTAATTCCCCGCTGATTTGCGACGGAAAATTTCTTACTAATGTTTTGATTTTAATGTCTGTCGCTAATCCCACGCTAATTTGCGAGGGATTAGCGACGGAATATTTCTTTCCTATTACGTTTTAATTGATCCGTCGCTAATCCCAAGGTAATTTGCGAGGGATTAGCGACGGATCCTCAATTTAATTTCCTTAGCCCCTCGCTAATCCCTCGCTAGTAATTTATGATTTTTAAATATATTTTTTAAAAATGTTTAAAAAATGCCCTGTAATTCAAGAAAATTCATTTTACCTAATGCAAAATTTAATTAAATTTAAAAAAACCACCAAATAGTCATTATTAATAGATATAATAATGACAAATGTGAATAATACATAAAAATGTTGTCTAGAAATCTTAAATAAATATAATGATGAAAACATATGAATAATACATAAAAATGTATATATATCCTAACTACGAAGCAGGAATCGGTGTGGATGCTGGAGCCGATGGAGGGGGTGGGGGTGGATAAGAAGGGCCTGGCTGATGATCTGGATGTGAATCTGGAGGACTGATGACGAAGTCCTCCTCATCCTCAACATCGTCCTCTTGAACAGTTGGCATCGGCGGTGGCAAAGGAAGATTCAAATTCTGAGACATAAGCGTCAGGTACTTAGTCAAGCTCTGACTGTGGCTCCGATATACCTGTACCTGATGCTCAACTCTCTCCCACCTTCTCCTCTCAGTGTGTAACTCTCTCTGTAGCTGGCTCACATCCAACGAGGTAGAAGAAGTCGATGCCTCAGATGAAGCTGGCTACTGTAACCTCCGCCTCACCCTCGTAGACTCGGAGCCCAATGCATATACGCGTCCCTTCTTGGACGCTCTATCATCCACCTCGACGAACAGCGCCTTCTCGTCGGGCACCCGAGTCGCCGCGACCGTGCTCGTAGAATCAGTCGTGGAACCCGACTGCGCGTGACGCTCAATAATAGTAGTGACACTATCCTGTTGAATTTGGGGCAAGGAAACACGCATAAAATATTTAAAATTAGCGATCAAAATATGAATATTATTAAACTTAAAAACATGTAAGATTGTGTATTCTTACCAGCGTGTGGCGCGATCGATCACTGACATATTGGCCCTTCCTCGGCCCATCCTGGAACGTATGGGTGCGTCTGAAGCGGTCGACGTACCTAAAATCAAGACCTAACTGTCTCCGCTATCATTGTAACAAAAAATGACTAGATGTTGGCTTTTATGAATTAAATGTGAATTAGCGGATATACCGAACAGTAAAAAATTTTACACTTACCATCCGCTCCTCATGCTCAGTAAAAGAAATAGATCCTCCTGTGTGGGACGCCTGACCAGTAGATCTGTTCCGCTTAGCAGCAGAACAGATACGCTACCACCTATCGGACCCCCAATGCTCCGATAGAGTAGCCCAATGGTCTGGGGAAATCCACTTGGGGCAGCTACCCCCATGCTTCTTCTGAGCCTTGGACAATGCATCCGAAAGTCTAGCCTTACACTTCTTCTCCCAATTAGCCCAGATCTGTGCGGCATGCTCAGGGTGCCAATAGAAGAAAGCCTGCAAAATCAAAGTAGCCGTTACAAGTAATTACAAATAAGAAAACATATTAAAAATAATAAAAAGACTACAAGTAATAATTACAAATCGAACTTACACTCCAAAGATCGAACCACATGTTCCGAACCTCAATCGAAACCTGTGAGAAGGTAGCATAGGCTCCAGTGTAGTGTCGCCTAAAAATCTCAACAATCTCCCTCACATATCGAACTGAA
The DNA here is from genome assembly GCA_026120185.1 of Voacanga thouarsii. Taxonomy (NCBI): domain Eukaryota; kingdom Viridiplantae; phylum Streptophyta; class Magnoliopsida; order Gentianales; family Apocynaceae; genus Voacanga; species Voacanga thouarsii. The sequence goes on along the minus strand of JANUWF010002155.1, from coordinate 4,749,745 downwards.
TGTGTGAACCTGTTTCAAGAAAATAGATCTTGTAATATTAGACAAGTTATAATTTTGAAAATTTAGAAAAACTTATAATAAGTAATTATGTAGCCGACTTACGAGTCACCAACTGTCTCAATCAACAGTCGCGTGTCCTCAGTAGATGGAGCGCCAGCTGTGGACCCTGAAGAACCTAGGATCGGGGTAGGGGCCTGCTCTGATCGGGCCTCTTCCGAAGGCAATGGCTGTGGAGCAGTTATACGTGGGGCGATGTTCGGGGACGGTGTCTCATATGCCCTCGAGGACTCACGAGTCGCTGACCGATCGTTGGGTGAGGTATCGGAAGCCATATGTATCTGGAATTATTTAAATACATAAAAATTGTCATATCTTGGGAGAAGAAAAAGATAAAAAATTTAAAAGTATAAAGCAAAGTAAAATGCTTGTAATGTAACGATAGCAGAACTACTAATTTGTATCTATACTGTAGTTAAACTTGAACCTAGTCTATGGACTTCTGTCATCATCGGATGAGTAGCCTTCCACATCGTCGTCTGTAGAGGATCCTGTCTCCCATTCTTCTTCCTCGGCATCGTTTTCGTTGTTCGGTTGTGCTTCCTCTATCATTAAACCCGAATCTATAAAATCGATTGTACCTCTAATACCAGACTCATCTGCTAATCCTCCAAAGTTGTCATCCTCAACACGTACATTAATTGCCTGCGTATCATCTACTTCCTCCTGATATGGTTCCTCGACAACGGGTGCATCAATAACATGCCGAGCTTTCATTTTACAAATAGCTACCCAATCAGATTTTGGTCTTTTGCTCCCCGGGTAGGATAGGAAATACACTTGGGTTGCTTGTTGAGCTAACACAAAGGGGTCATATTTTGGGTAATTTCTCTTGCAGTTGACATCAACAAGTTTGTAGTGAGGATGAATTTTAACCCCCCGATTTAGCGTTGGATCAAACCAATCATACTTGAATAGGACAACTTTTAAACAAGAAGTTCCAGGGAACTGAAGTTCGACAATCTCCTTCAGCACTCCATAATAATCTAAGGCACTATCTCCGTCGCCTTTAACACAAACTCCGCTATTAATTATTTTTTTTCCGACTGACCGATCATGTGTATGGAACCTAAAACCATTTACGAAGTAGCCATGGAAAAATTTCACTTGTCTCGAAGGTCCCCAGGCCAAGCTTTTTAAGTGTTGTTCAGTCACTTGATTTTGTGGATCATGAACCTAGCAAAGAATAAAGCGTTAATGCACCTTCGATACCAATGTAACTTATTCCTAAGTCTCATTTTGTATGTGTTCAACTCACATAAGTCCTAAACCATCTTGCAAACTCCGACTCTATTCTCCTATCCACTTCAGGATCTGTTATACTTGGCTCATACAACTGCAAGTCATTTTTGAATTTCCTAAAACGACCAAAACAAACACATAATTAAGGATACTCATTCAAAGTATTGTCGTATAAAATCTAGCAATGTAAGGCAATAGCGGTATACTTACGTAATGTATGGTTGAACTTCTTCACAGTTTAGGTATATGTAATTTGTGGCAGCCTTAAATTCATTCGGGGTAAGATACCTATTATGAATACTTCCCAAAACCCTCCATTGAACGGCGCATATAGAACACACAGTGTCACTTGAGTTTGTATCGTGAACGCCCTCATCATTCCTAGCCGTAGCAGTAGGTCGAGTCTGCACATGCGGCTCAAAATAATAGGAGAAGAATGTAGATGCCTCTTCAACTAAGTAAGCATTGCAAATTGATCCCTCCACTCTCGCCTTATTTTTAACTTTGGTCTTCAAACGATATAAGAACCTAAAGCATTTTTTACAGTTAGAACTGATTCACATAGTAGATGTATATATAGATATAATAATACACAATATTTTACCGCTTGAATGGATACATCCATCTATATTGAATAGGGCCACCAACCCTGGCCTCATACGGAAGGTGGACCATAAGGTGCTCCATCACGTCAAAGAAGCTGGGTGGGAAGATCTTCTCCAACTTACACATGAGTATGATAATATTATCTTCCAGTTGCTTCATATGGGTTGTGGAAAGTTTAGGCAAACATAAGTCACGATAAAAGAGACTAACTTCTATTAAAACGTTCCAAATTGACACCGGGAGTAATTCTTTAAATGCAGCTGGAAGCAATCTTTCCATAAAAACATGGCAGTCATGGCTTTTCATACCCAACATTTTCAACTCATTCAAATCAACACACTTGCTTAAATTCGAAGCATATCTATCCGGAAGTCGCAAATCTCTAATCCACTCTAGTAGAAGTTTCTTTTGTTCGGGTGTAACAGAGTATTTAGCCTTTGGCATTAATGTCCGCCCGTCACCCAAGCCAATCACGTGTAATTCAGGTCTATCACAATATACCAACAGATCACGTCGCGCCTTCACATTATCCTTTGTTTTCCCCTTTACATTCATGACTGTGTTGAAAACATTATCGAACACATTTTTTTCATTGTGCATCACATCTATGTTATGACGGATTAAGTGTGTTCTCCAATACGGCAAATCCCAAAAGATACTCTTTTTCGCCCAATTATGGTAGATGCCTCTGCCATCATCCCTACCAAGCTCCACAGCTGTCTCGGTTATTTTTGGTAAATGGCACACTCTATCCCACATACCATCTCCAGAAGCGCGCTGTAGAGGGTGTACTGTCTCGCGACCTTTATCCTTCCTGAAAGACCTAGTATCTCTCCTATATGGATGATCTAAAGGCAAGAAGTGCCGGTGGCAGTCAAACCAGGAATGTTTACCTCCATTTTGCAAGTGAAATGATTTTGTCTGCTCCATGCAATACGGACATGCTAATCTACCAGCTGTGCTCCAACCACTTAGCATCCCATATGCCGGGAAGTCGTTTATTGTCCAAAGAAGTGCTGCTCGTAGACAGAAGTTCTGTTTCTTTGAAGTATCATACGTAGAGACTCCACTAATCTACATCATCCTTAATTAATCTACCAAAGGTTGTAGATAGACATCAATTTTATGCTTCGGATTCCTAGGGCCCGGGACAATGACGGTCAAAAACATAAATGGATCCCTCATGCACATCGACGGAGGTAAATTATATGGAGTAACAATAACAGGCCAACAAGAGTATTGTTTACCCGACATTCTAAATGGTGAAAATCCATCTGTGCATAACCCAAGACGCACATTACGAACTTCAGCTGCAAATTCAGGATAACTACGGTCGAAGTGTTTCCAAGCTTCACCATCACGTGGATGGCTCATAACGTCCTCTTCCGGTTGACTCTCTGCATGCCATCTCATGTGCTCTGCTGTTATGGAGGATGCAAATAGTCTCTGCAGTCAGGGTGTTAATGGGAAGTAATACATTTTCTTGAAAGGAACGTCTTTCTGTTGTTTGTCCTTTCCTACTTTCCTTTTCATCAGATATCTGCCATGGCCACAGAATTTGCAGTCCCTCCTAGCACTGTCATCCTTCCAGTAGAGCATGCATCCATTTGGGCAGACATCTATCTTCTGAACAGGTAGCCCTAGACCAGATACCAACTTCTTTGTTTGATAGAAGTCATCTGGGAGCTTATTACTACTTGGTAATACCTCCTTCATCAATTGCATCATCTGATTAAAGCATTTCTCCGACACGTTGTTCTCCGATTTAATATTCAAAAGCCGAGAAATAACTGATAACGTACTATGATTCTTGCATCCATCCCATAGCGGAGTTTCTGAAGCTCCCAGCATGTCATAAAATTTCTGCGCATCCGGGTTTGGTGGTTCCTCAATATTCTCCGATGATGAAGGTCCACTTGGAAATTGATGTCCAATTGCATCAATCACCATATTTCGATACAGATTATTAGAGCTTGACTTGACTACAGTCGTACAAGTGCCGGTTATTGATGTAGATGGCGACGAATTAATACCCTCACCATGACTAGTCCATCTTCGGTAATTAGCAACAAACCCAAATCTGTAGAAGTGCAGCTCCACTTCATCTGGGGAAAGGTACGCCTTGTTTTTACACTTTCCATACGGACACCCTATAACTGAGGCTGGACCAGTTGACAAACAATATGCGATGAATCACTTGACCCCTTGTTCAAACTCAGATGTAATTCCTTTAACCCCTTGCATGTGTCTTCTGTACATCCAACCACGATCATCCATCTGCATTTAGGCCATAACTATGTAGCTTATTAGCACGTGTATAATTCTAATGAAGGACAATGGTAGATTTTGATGGTAGAGGACCTTAGTTTACTCGCTACAAATTATGGAGATAAAGAAAGCAAGGAAAAGAAAATAAAGAAAGAAGAAAATGTGGCTCATCATGCATAGACCAACTTCACAGTGAAAAGAACATATGGTTTTACACTAGGTAAGAATCAATAAGAATATCTTGACATGCCACCTCAATTTGTGATTTAAAAAAAAAATTGACAGAGTTTCCCCTATAAGTTGAACATTTTCCAGGCGCAAGGCCACCACAATTCACACAACATTCATTGTAAAAAATTATTGAATAATAAAGTATTCTACACAAGACCACAAAGAAAATAAAGAATTCTACACAAGACCACAATTATTCGAGAAGCAATAATTTAATTCTCATAATTCATCAAAATTATAATATTTGGAGCCATTACTTAAAAAACTCATGCCATGATTTGCGAAAAAAATTTCATGCATCACTTATAGAAAGGCCAAGTCCAAAGCATTACCACATGGTCTATACACTCCGTTGCCTACCGTTAATGTACTATGGTTAAACATTTCTATGGAATTCATCCTAGGTTTACTAAGAACCAAGGGGGGAAAAGAGGTTTTGGAAGACTTAGATATGGTAGGTTTTAATGAAGAAAGCATGGAAACAATCTAAGAAAAATTAAGCGTGAAAAAATGGCTGTTTTGCCCATCAGGAATGTTGTGATTTTTAAAAGAAAATTTGACAGAGTTTCCCTATAAGTTGAACGTTTTCCTGGCACAAGGCCACCACAATTCACACAACATTCATTGTAAAAAATTGACAGAGTTTCCCTTCATTGTAAACAATTCACAAAACACAAATAACCTCAAAACATTTAATATACAATACTAAATTTAGTAGTAAACTGTATTTAAAATGAAATAGGGTTTATACGAATGGCTCGTAATGCCATTTGGACTATCAAATACACCTAATACATTTATGAGGTTAATGCATTATGTGTTAAGGGATTTCATTGAAAATTTTGTTGTGGTGTATGTTGATGGCATTTTAATTTATAGCAAGACATATAAGGATCATTTTCATAATCTTAAATGTGTTCTTGTTACACATAGGAGAGCAAGGTTGTATGCTAACTTTGACAAATGTTCATTTTATTTGGAAAGAAACCTTTCTTGGATTTGTTGTGAGTTCTAAAGGGATAGAAAGTGATGAAGAAAAGATTACAACAATCCAAGAGTGGGTAACACCTAAAACTATGACTGAGGTAAGAAGTTTTTATAGGAAGGCTAATTTTTATAAGAGATTAATCAGGAATTTTAGTACAATTGCAGCTCCATTGACATAATTTGTAAAGAAAATGTTGGGTTTAGATGGGAAAAGGGATAGGAAGAAGCTTTCAATGCATTGAAACAAAAATTGAGTGAAGCCCCGTTACTATCCTTGCGTAACTTTGATAAAGCCTTTAAAGTTAAAAATGATGGTAGTGTAGGGGGAATAGGTAATGTACTCACTCAGGATAAAAAATGCTGGTAGTGAGAAATTGTCGAGAGCTGCTTTAAATTACACCACTTATGATAAAGAGTTATATGCTTTAGTGAGAACATTGCACCATTGACAATATTATTTTTTACCTAGGGAATTCATAATAGATACTGGTCATAAAACATTGAAGCATCTTAAAGGTCAATAAAAACCGACAAAAGACATGCCAAAGTGGATGGAGTATATAGGACCTTTTCCTTAAGTGATGAAATACAAGAAAGGTAAGGACAATGTGGTCACCGTTGCATTATATGACAAGTATGTGCTTTTAAATTCCTTAGATGCATAATTGCTTGGTTTTGAGCTACTTAAAGATTTGTATGCTAAGGATGAAGAGTTTAGTGAATCTATCTTACTTGTAAAAAAATGTGCATTCAATAAGTTCTACAGGCATGATGGGTTTTTGTTTAGGGAAGGTCAATTGTGCATACCTAAGGGATCATTGAGAGAGTTGCTAGTGAGGGAAGCTCATGGTGAAGGATTAATTGGACATTTTGAAGTTTCAAAAACTTTAGCCATCTTGCAAGAACATTTTTATTGACCAAAAATGAAAGGATATGTTGAAAAACATTATAGTTCATGCATCACTTATAGAAAGGCCAAGTCCAAAGCATTACCACATGGTCTATACACTCCGTTGCCTACCTTTAATGTACTATGGTTAAACATTTCTATGGAATTCATTCTAGGTTTACCAAGAACCAAGGGGGGAAACAAGGTTTTGGAAGACTTAGATATGGTAGGTTTTATTGAAGAAAGCATGGAAATAATCTAAGAAAAATTAAGCATGAAAAAATGGTTATTTTGCCCATCAGGAATGTTGTGATTTTTTAAAAAAAAAAATTGACAGAGTTTCCCCTATAAGTTGAACGTTTTCCAGGCACAAGGCCACCACAATTCACACAACGTTCATTGTAAAAAATTGACAAAGTTTCCCTTCATTGTAAACAATTCACAAAACACAAATAACCTCAAAACATTTAATATACAATACTAAATTTAGGAGTAAACTGTATTTAAAATGAAATAGGGTTTATACGAATGGCTCGTAATGCCATTTGGACTATCAAATACACCTAATACATTTATGAGGTTAATGCATTATGTGTTAAGGGATTTCATTGAAAATTTTGTTGTGGTGTATGTTGATGGCATTTTAATTTATAGCAAGACATATAAGGATCATTTTCATAATCTTAAATGTGTTCTTGTTACACATAGGAGAGCAAGGTTGTATGCTAACTTTGACAAATGTTCATTTTATTTGGAAAGAAACCTTTCTTGGATTTGTTGTGAGTTCTAAAGGGATAGAAAGTGATGAAGAAAAGATTACAACAATCCAAGAGTGGGTAACACCTAAAACTATGACTGAGGTAAGAAGTTTTTATAGGAAGGCTAATTTTTATAAGAGATTAATCAGGAATTTTAGTACAATTGCAGCTCCATTGACATAATTTGTAAAGAAAATGTTGGGTTTAGATGGGAAAAGGGATAGGAAGAAGCTTTCAATGCATTGAAACAAAAATTGAGTGAAGCCCCGTTACTATCCTTGCGTAACTTTGATAAAGCCTTTAAAGTTAAAAATGATGGTAGTGTAGGGGGAATAGGTAATGTACTCACTCAGGATAAAAAATGCTGGTAGTGAGAAATTGTCAGGAGCTGCTTTAAATTACACCACTTATGATAAAGAGTTATATGCTTTAGTGAGAACATTGCACCATTGACAATATTATTTTTTACCTAGGGAATTCATAATAGATACTGGTCATAAAACATTGAAGCATCTTAAAGGTCAATAAAAACCGACAAAAGACATGCCAAAGTGGATGGAGTATATAGGACCTTTTCCTTAAGTGATGAAATACAAGAAAGGTAAGGACAATGTGGTCACCGTTGCATTATATGACAAGTATGTGCTTTTAAATTCCTTAGATGCATAATTGCTTGGTTTTGAGCTACTTAAAGATTTGTATGCTAAGGATGAAGAGTTTAGTGAATCTATCTTACTTGTAAAAAAACGTGCATTCAATAAGTTCTACAGGCATGATGGGTTTTTGTTTAGGGAAGGTCAATTGTGCATACCTAAGGGATCATTGAGAGAGTTGCTAGTGAGGGAAGCTCATGGTGAAGGATTAATTGGACATTTTGAAGTTTCAAAAACTTTAGCCATCTTGCAAGAACATTTTTATTGGCCAAAAATGAAAGGATATGTTGAAAAACATTATAGTTCATGCATCACTTATAGAAAGGCCAAGTCCAAAGCATTACCACATGGTCTATACACTCCGTTGCCTACCTTTAATGTACTATGGTTAAACATTTCTATGGAATTCATTCTAGGTTTACCAAGAACCAAGGGGGGAAACAAGGTTTTGGAAGACTTAGATATGGTAGGTTTTATTGAAGAAAGCATGGAAATAATCTAAGAAAAATTAAGCATGAAAAAATGGTTATTTTGCCCATCAGGAATGTTGTGATTTTTTAAAAAAAAAAATTGACAGAGTTTCCCCTATAAGTTGAACGTTTTCCAGGCACAAGGCCACCACAATTCACACAACGTTCATTGTAAAAAATTGACAAAGTTTCCCTTCATTGTAAACAATTCACAAAACACAAATAACCTCAAAACATTTAATATACAATACTAAATTTAGGAGTAAACTGTATTTAAAATGAAATAGGGTTTATACGAATGGCTCGTAATGCCATTTGGACTATCAAATACACCTAATACATTTATGAGGTTAATGCATTATGTGTTAAGGGATTTCATTGAAAATTTTGTTGTGGTGTATGTTGATGGCATTTTAATTTATAGCAAGACATATAAGGATCATTTTCATAATCTTAAATGTGTTCTTGTTACACATAGGAGAGCAAGGTTGTATGCTAACTTTGACAAATGTTCATTTTATTTGGAAAGAAACCTTTCTTGGATTTGTTGTGAGTTCTAAAGGGATAGAAAGTGATGAAGAAAAGATTACAACAATCCAAGAGTGGGTAACACCTAAAACTATGACTGAGGTAAGAAGTTTTTATAGGAAGGCTAATTTTTATAAGAGATTAATCAGGAATTTTAGTACAATTGCAGCTCCATTGACATAATTTGTAAAGAAAATGTTGGGTTTAGATGGGAAAAGGGATAGGAAGAAGCTTTCAATGCATTGAAACAAAAATTGAGTGAAGCCCCGTTACTATCCTTGCGTAACTTTGATAAAGCCTTTAAAGTTAAAAATGATGGTAGTGTAGGGGGAATAGGTAATGTACTCACTCAGGATAAAAAATGCTGGTAGTGAGAAATTGTCGAGAGCTGCTTTAAATTACACCACTTATGATAAAGAGTTATATGCTTTAGTGAGAACATTGCACCATTGACAATATTATTTTTTACCTAGGGAATTCATAATAGATACTGGTCATAAAACATTGAAGCATCTTAAAGGTCAATAAAAACCGACAAAAGACATGCCAAAGTGGATGGAGTATATAGGACCTTTTCCTTAAGTGATGAAATACAAGAAAGGTAAGGACAATGTGGTCACCGTTGCATTATATGACAAGTATGTGCTTTTAAATTCCTTAGATGCATAATTGCTTGGTTTTGAGCTACTTAAAGATTTGTATGCTAAGGATGAAGAGTTTAGTGAATCTATCTTACTTGTAAAAAAATGTGCATTCAATAAGTTCTACAGGCATGATGGGTTTTTGTTTAGGGAAGGTCAATTGTGCATACCTAAGGGATCATTGAGAGAGTTGCTAGTGAGGGAAGCTCATGGTGAAGGATTAATTGGACATTTTGAAGTTTCAAAAACTTTAGCCATCTTGCAAGAACATTTTTATTGGCCAAAAATGAAAGGATATGTTGAAAAACATTATAGTTCATGCATCACTTATAGAAAGGCCAAGTCCAAAGCATTACCACATGGTCTATACACTCCGTTGCCTACCTTTAATGTACTATGGTTAAACATTTCTATGGAATTCATTCTAGGTTTACCAAGAACCAAGGGGGGAAACAAGGTTTTGGAAGACTTAGATATGGTAGGTTTTATTGAAGAAAGCATGGAAATAATCTAAGAAAAATTAAGCATGAAAAAATGGTTATTTTGCCCATCAGGAATGTTGTGATTTTTTTAAAAAAAAAATTGACAGAGTTTCCCCTATAAGTTGAACGTTTTCCAGGCACAAGGCCACCACAATTCACACAACGTTCATTGTAAAAAATTGACAAAGTTTCCCTTCATTGTAAACAATTCACAAAACACAAATAGCCTTAAAACATTTAATATACAATACTAAATTTAGGGGTAATCACCCATTACCCATAGGGAGTGATCACCCATCACTCACGGGGAATGATCATCCATCACTTACGGGGAGTGATCACCCATCACTCACGGGATTCTAAAGATGATATTGGAGGATTTTCTTACCTAAGAATAGCTCGTCTGTCCAAAACAATCAATGAAGAACTGTATGCCTAACCTGTGCGTAACAATATGTAGGAGAGTTAGATTAAAAATTTCAGCAAAATTCAATAGAAATAGAGTATAATAAAATACTCTTAAGATATAATAGAATTAAATAGAATTAGAGTATAATAAAATCCCTAAATTATATTTTTGGTACTGAGATCAAAAGTACACAAATCCAGTATAAACAACATACAAGCTTGTCTCTCAGGCATCAATTAACAAGCTGATCTCCTTCAATTCACCTCCAATCAATGTATGAGCTTGGCCTTGTTTGTTAATTAATAAGTCAGGGTTAAATCTCTGTCAAGAACAATTTTAACCCAATAGGATCTATGGATCATGTTGACCCATCAAATTGTCTTTCATCTTAGCCATTGAATTTAAGGCAATTTCAAACAAGATCATTGCAACCCTTGGATCAAAACAAAGTGACATTTAGAAAACCAGTTAGGAGTTCAAATCCTACTCTAGATATCAGATTCTTAATTTTTTTAACTTTACATGATTATGAATAAAAAAAAAAAAAGAAGGAACGCGAAGATATAATCAAGAAAATGAAAGTATGAAAACTACACACTACACTGTTCCTTGCATCTCTTCTAGCTTGCATATACAATTTTGCTACCAAATTTTGATCATCAATTTTCACCTTTGTTTTAACCCTAAATCACCCATTTTTTCATGCTAAAAAGTTCCTCAAACATTAATATATCATGCAGGCTCAAATTCACATAAAGTCCATGGTATAAGTCCTAGTTGTGAACATTCAACAATGCATCAAATAAGCCCACGAAAATGCATTAAATAATGTCACACAGGAGAATAGAAGAAAAGCTGCAAAAGAAAATCGGGAAATAACGTCTGACATACATAAGGCAGAGTGTAGTCACCAAATCTGGCACCAATTGCATAAGGAGGATAAACAGTTCAAGAAATTTTTGTGGTTATTCAAGCAACTGCATATCATTTTTGCTCCATGCCTAGAATTAAGATAAATCCTAATGCACTTAAGTATGCATTTCATGAACCAACAATATTCATGTAAAACTATAACAAGGAATTTAATCATTCCTTTAATAATTCTTTACTTCTTGAAATGAAGTAAACTACCAGGAATACTATTATTCCAAATTATCCATTTCTTGTTCTTTTCTCAAACATAATTTCCAACATTTCAATCCATTCAATCCATGCTCTTTTATTCCATCAATCAAATGAAATTCACCCAAGAATGTATACTATCTCAAAATTTCCAGCTTTTTTTCTCATTATACCACATCTCACTAATTAATTCATATATTTTAATACATATTCCAAATTTGCTCCAAAATGTTCCTATTTCACTTAGCTATCATTTTATGGCTTGATTTCACAGCAACAACAGAATTCCAGCTGGTTTTCTGCGCATTTTCAAGGCAGAAATTTCGCCTTTTTTTTTTCATTTTTCACCAAAATCTTATTCCATCTTGTTAATTATTTTATCTAGCAACGAACTCTAATTAATTCCTCCATTTTCCATCAAGTTTTCTTCCTCAAAACTCACTGTTTCCTCAGTATTTTCCTGCAAAAAATGACACACACACAACAGCAAAATCCGGCAGCCATTAAACCATTTTCCATGCTTACATGATTTCAACTAACATTAAATTTATTCCTTTACTTTATTTAATCTTTTCTTCATTAACTTCATCAACTTTCAGCCATCAAAATCTCATCAAACATCATCAAAATTGCACTATAGCATAACAAATCCTTGCTAAATGCTTTTCTATGCAATCTGCTACACAATAGAGCAAAAATAGCAGTATAGCTACAACGACCACAATGAACAGAATCAACAGACATCTATAATCCCACTCTCATACAACTGCATTATAAAACTACCAATGAGGAGGTAAGCTAAAAAGAAACAAAAAGGGAATTCACTGTGCATACGGGAATTCACTCTCACACAGCAAGAATCACGCAATTACTCCACTGTGCATACGAGAATTCAAAAAGAATTGTAAGAATGCATATGCACGCAACAAAATTGGGAATGCGCAACTATTACCCATTATGCCACGAGGTGCAAGAGAAGAGAGATTACCAGAGATCTCGTACCCACTAGGCCACGATGCACAGTAGAGGCCGCAACAACAATTTGGTGGTCACGATTTCAGAAGTGAGGAACCGAGAAGAACAAATCCCGCGCCTGATTAAAACACCTCGGCACCTGAAATTTTCTATTTGGGACCAATGTATATCGGTTGGAAGAGCCTCGAACCGGTGCCTGAAGGAGTATATATAGAGCACAATGAGGGGTTGGGAGGGATTTGAGAGGGGTTAGCCGAAGAAGATAGAGAAAATGGGAGAAAACACAACGGAAGGGAAGACAGGATAGGGATGTATAGTCGTTGAGATTTGCGAGGGAATTTTCCATCGCTAATCCCTTACTATTGGAGAGGGATTTGCGACGGAAATAAAAAAGAAAATAAATATAATCAATCGCTAATCCCTCACTAATTAGTGTACGATTAGCGAGGGATATATTCAGTGACGAATTAGCGAGGGTAAACCTCAGTGGAGTTTTAATGCCTTTCTGATTCCTCGCTAATTGTGTCGTATTAGCGAGGGATTAGCAAGGGATTTTTGAATTTCATATTCCGCTAAAAAAATCCACGTTGCTTTGAAGGTAAATGGGTTGGGTCCCTCGCTGATCCCTCTCCAATCCCTCGCTGGTATATTCGTCGCTAATCCGTTGCTATTTAGCGAAGGATTAGCGACGGATTAACATTTTCCTCACTTTTTTCAGTACTCTACTGAGAAAAAATATTTATTTCTAGCAACACTTAGCTACTTCCGACTTACTTACGGATTAAAAGTATGAAATATTTCGCCAATGAATAATTCTAAATAATCATCATGGTGTTTGTTTAGATTTAATTAACATTGATCATGTTACACTTACTAATATATATATATATATATATATATATATATATATATATAAGAAGTTTAATTAGTATTGATGTGTTTTCATATCTCAAAAATGTATTTATTATGCTAATCAAATGTAATAAAACGTAATATATAAAACTCCGAGCGCATACGTAAACTCTTATAGTTATTAAATGTGTGTTCGTATTTGCATAATTATACATCGATCAACGACCGTATGCATGATCGATGCATCAAATATATATATAGTATATATGCATATAAAGTGATAAATGAATTATATATATACTACACATGACGAGCTTGTACAGAGGTATAATGTATGCATATCATTTAATCATAATCTATACTTCTTAACTTGCTGATGGTAATTACATATGTATTGAATGTAAATACATTGGTTATAATTAAACAAATAATAAAGAATTAAGTATTCATAATGATATTACATAAAAAAAATTTAGCACACACAAAAGTATCGTGAGGAAAAAATTTGAGTATTCACAAAATGGAGAATCCCTCGCAAATCCCTTGGAAATTAGCGAGGGATTAGTGAAGGAAACAATCAGTGACGGATTAGCGAGGGATATTTAATATCCCTCGCTAAATAAACTCCAATCCGTCTCAAATCACTGCTGGGATTTGCGACGGATAATTCCACCTCTATTCCCTCGCAAATTAGCAAGGGAATAGCTTCGGTAACATAAAAAATCCGAAGCTAAAAATTTACCGCGAATATTAAGTAAAAATAAAATATCCGTCGCTAATCCCTATCAAATTAGCGACGGATTAGAATGAGATATCTTTGTCCATCGCTAATTTGAAAGGGATTATAGTTAACGCTGATCCGTCGCTAATCAACTAGGGATTAGCGACGGAAAGTCAATCTGTCGTCTGTCCCTCTCTAATCCCTCGCAGATATAGCGAGGGAAAATTCCCTCGCTAATTTCCCTCGCTAATTCTCTGTTTTCTTGTAGTGTGGCCAAGTTGAGGTGGTTAATAGAGACTTAAAAAGAATTTTGGAAAAAGTGGTTAATCATACGATAAAATATTGGAGTTTGAAGATAGATGATATTCTTTGGACGTACAGGACTGCTTTCAAAATTCCTATTGGTACAAACCCCTCTAGGTTAATATATGGAAAGTCATGTCATCTACCGGTGGAAGTTGAACATAGGGCTCATTGGGCGATTAAACTTGTCAATTTTGTCCTTCACCTTGTAGAACAACAAAGATTACTTCAAGTGAATGAGTTGGAGGAGTGGTGTAATAATGCCTACCATAATTCTCGGATTTACAAAGATAAGATGAAATATTGGCATGATAGGCATATTCATTCCCCTCATGAGTTTAAAGAAGGAGATATAATATTATTGTTTAATTCTAGGCTCTGACTTTTTCCGAGTAAGTTGAAGTTAAGATGGTTAGGGCCATATGAGATACATCGAGTTTGTCCGTTTGAAGTTATTGAGGTTTCTCACCCAACTAAGGGGATCTTTAAGGTAAATGGAAACTGAGTAAAACCATATTTAGGTAAAGAACTTAGCATTTTAGAGCATCTCGATATTACCTTATATGATTCGTGATTATCTGTTGGTCTTTTTTGCTTCTTTAGTTCTTATCTTTTCCTTTATTTTGGTTTTCTTTTCTTTTTCTAGAGTACTGTTTTCTGTTTTTCTTTCTTTTGTTTGTATTTAGGTGCAATTTCCCCAAGAACTTCTATGATTGATTCCCATATCTTGGAACTAACTTGTAATGGAAGTATTTTCTTTTCTCTATTCTTCCTCTTTATTTCTTTTTGGTCCCTTGTCTTAGCTTTCATTGTTAAATTTTTGGCCATTGAGGACAATGTCTAGTTTAAGTATGGGGGAAAATTTAGAAATTGAAGATATTTTCCATGTATATTTGGAATTGGAATTTTTTTCAACATTTTGGACTGAAATTTTGAACTTTGTTCCATTTTTTTTTTTTTTTGTGGTTTTCATTGTATTAGCAAGGTTGTGATTATTTTTCTTACTTGGGATATGATTTTTTGTCATTCACATGGTGGATTTTTATTAACACTAAAATGGTCTATTGGATGGGATATATTGAGACTCGAGAATTTGGGTTAATTTTGTTTATACATTAGTGTTTGAGTATTATTTGAATCATCTAGTTTAACTATAAATACTGTGATGAATGTGGGGAAAGTTGTTGGCTAACTTTTGTATTATGGGTTTAAACTTTGCGTGGCTTTGAGTTGTGATAAGGAATATAAGGGAAAAAAAAAAAACTTTGAGTGAAAAAATTTTTGCAGAAAAACATTTGATTGTGAGTTGAAGATGGAGAAAAAATGAGTTGATTGTTGTTTCTTTGAAGGTGAGAAAAATATTTTTTGCTTGTTATGGGGGCTAATACGGATAGTGAAGAGAAATCCACTTTCTTGAAGCTATTAATTTCCAAGAGCAAAAGAATGAAAAATTGTTGGAAAAAATATTGAGTGACAACTATAAGTGGGCTAATACGGTGTGTGAAGAGAAATTCATGCATTTGAGGGTATCAATTCCCTAAGCCATTGAAGAAAAAAATTGAGAGGAAAAAATTTGGAGTGTTTTTCTTAAATCATTACTTGAGTTGTGTAATTTTTGGATATTTAATGCTTGACTTGGTAGATAGCTTGACTTGTATGATTCATGTTACCTATGTTTTTTTCTTGAAGGGTGAAATAATGTTCTTAGACTAGCATATAAACTCATTCAACTCGACTTCAAGCGCCTTGATATGTCTTGCTTAGTACTTAGTTTTGTGAATGTTTTCAACAGTTGAAAGAATGACAATGACATATCTAGAGTTTGAATGGTAGTTGTGGCTTTGTTCTAAGTAAACTTTTTGGAAAGATTGTCTTGTTTTAATTTGTTGTAAAAGGCTTTGCTTGAGGACAAGTAAAGGTTCAAGTGTATGGGAATGTAATAGGGGCAAAATTCATCTATATTTTCCTAGTTATTTGATGATGTTTTGTAATACATTTGTTGTAATAACTAGGTATATTCCTTCATATTTGATATTTTACCCTTGGAAAGGTGTTTTGGATTTTTATTACAGAAAACGATGAAAAAACATTGAAATTGTTGCCATTAGAGCACGGCTGGGGCTAGCTGTGACCTAATGAATTGGTGTCGGCCCCGATCTAGATACAGGGCATTCTTTTTTTAAAAAAAATAGAGCATGACCAGGCTGATCAGAGCACGGTCGACGATTGTCGTGACCCATAGAGCCAGCGCCAGCACTACTCTATCCAATGTCAGCAAATTTTCTAATTTTGTGCAGATTTGGTAATTTTTCAAGAGTTTTCGTATTTTCCAATCTCTACTTGGTCCATAACTCTTAGAGGAAGAATTTTAGCCTCTTAGAAGCCAATTTCAACAAGAAAAATACAAGACAAATGTGGAAAATCCAAGGATCAAATCAGAAAATCATTCATTGTAGGGGGAGTTCATGAAATCAAGGAGCGTTGTCCAAGAGTCTTCAAGGGAGAAGAATGAGGGTTGTCTGTGTGTTCCTTCTTTTACCTTTTTTTTCTTTTTCTAGAACAATGATGTATTCAATGTTTTAATTATAATTTGACATTATTTTAGGATACATGGTTTTTGTATTAATCTAGTTATTTGATCAATTCTCTATCATTCTTGGTGTTTGATTACTGATGCCTGTTTTTTAGTGTAGAAAATATTACCAACAAATTACACAATCAATCAAGCTTTAATTAAGATGCCAACCGCTAAAACGACACATACGGGCAAGTATATACCCATTGTATAGTACATGGACTATCAAGTATTGAATCCACAAGAACTTAGGCTTTCACCTTACTTTGCCCAAATCTTTATTTTTTAGCGAATAAAATAAAAAGAGAATAAAAAGAAAAATAAATAAAGATAAAAATAGATATAACTCAAGGATTCAATTTCATATAACTAGACAATTATCTTGAAAGCACAATATTGAATCAATTAGCATTCATCACAATCAATTGTCGTCTTGGCATCATAAAGGAACTTAAGTAAAATTCAATCGTTTCTCAAGTCATGAACTTAACTATGTAGATTCCACATCTTTCCCAATCCATAGAATCACTATCCTTTGATTAATTTAGCAGATTTCCTAATCAAACTAAAGCAACCAAAAGATGTATTAAACTAATACCTTATAAACATGAAATTAGTTAATCACCCTTTGCTCGAAGTGAAGTTAATTAATCTTCGATCACTTTAGTCCTTTAATCTTAACTTCATTTCCTAAGTCAATTAAGATTTGACAAATATGAAATCAATGAATGAACTCCTAACATCATTTCCCATGTCAATTAGAAGAACCCGCATCAATAACCAATAATAGCAAGTAATCAAATACTAATAGATTGACAAAAATTTCAATTACCTCTAAATTATAATCTCCTAAATAATATTCAATTACAATCAAAATATTAAGCACATCATTTTTAAAGAAAAGTAAACAAATGATAAAAGATAAAATTCATAGACAAGCCTTTCTTCTTCTCTTGCAAACCACCTTTGAACAATGCTCCTTTCAGTGGTGATTAAGTAGCTAGCTTGGATCCTTCAAATTACACATTTCTCTTGTGTTTTTCTTGTATTTATAAGCCTCCTTAATACCAAAATTCATTGCTAGAGAAGTCTAGTCCGAGTAGAATTCAGAAAATACCAGAATCCTTTGAAAAATACCAAATTCGTGCATAACCGCCTTTATATAGAGTGGACCTGGTGCCGGGTACAGTCGGGCCACATGACACTGGGTCTAATCTGTTTTTGGACTCAATTTTGCTCCTTTTTTGCTCTTTGAGCAGAATGGACCTAGCACCTAGTACACTTGCCCAACCAGGTGCCAGGTCTGTTCTGTTTTTCCCTTGAAAGTTTGCTTAATTTCCCTTGCTAGACTAGAATGGACTGGGGGCCTAGTGCCTTAGCTGGGCCTGACACTAGGTCTGTTATGAAATTATTCACTTTTTGCTCGAATTTAACTTAAATCTACATAAATTTGCCAAAAATACTTTTTACAAAAAAAATGTCAAATATGAAGGAATATACCTAGTTATTACAACAAATGTATCACAAATAACTTGGAAAATAATGGTGATTTTAACCCCTATCACAGACCCCCACACTTGAACATTTGCTTGTCTTCAAGCAAACAAGAACTAGACACTAAGCATTTAAAACAAGATAAAACAATTTAGTACATTTTTCCTTAAAAAAAACTCATCAATAATGAAGACATAACCTTCTTCTAACCTTATACACAAACTCGTCATTCATTTAACCCTTTGAAAACCTTGTAAACTTTTGTATTAAATCAAACAATCCTAGAGCCATCAAAGTTAAGTTAAACAAGCTTATATCTAGCACAAGAAAATCATCCTACTCCTCAAGCAAAAACATCGATAACATAAATCATACAAGTCAAGCCATTTAACCAATTCAAGCATTATAAACTCAAATTTACACAACTTAAGTAATACGATAAGGAAACCACTCCATTCTCTTTTTTTCTCTCAAAACTGTTTTTCAACAACTTAGGGAATTGATAGCCACAAATGCATGGATTCTATTCACACACTGTATTGGCCCCCTTTTAGTCACCATTTTTTTAAAAGCATTTTTTCCTCTTTTTTCTCTTTCTTGCCTTTTTCTTTCCTTATATTCTTGTCTTTGGGATAGCCTCAAGTGAGTGTTTTTTTTTTTTCTTCTCTTCCACTCACCGTATTGGCCCCTTTTTTAGCAAAAGGTCTCTCTCTCTCTCTCTCTTTCAGCAGATGGAAGTAATTTTTTTTCAACTCACATTTTTGTCAATTCATATTTTTTTTTTATTTCCTCACATTCCATATCTACAACTCAAAGTCAAGCAAATTTTAAATCTATAATAAAAGAATTGGTCAACAACTCTTTCCATATTTCATCATATCATCTATATTCAAACTCAAAGCATAAAATAAACCTAAAATACCAAATATAACCAATGTTAACTTAAATTCCCAAGACTTAGCAAAAATCCAACTTAATACACAAGTTTCCTTTTTAAATAAAAATCCAACCATAACGAATGACAAATCTATATCCAAAATTAGTAAGAAAATCATTAATCCATTATAGACAAATAAGATTGATTTAGCTCCAAAATCTCCAAACTTTTGAAATTTTCAAAAAAAATTTCAATTTCCAACTTTTCAGTTTTTTAAACAAAATTTTTTGGTACCAAGAAAACATCAAGATCATTGATAAAAACTTAGACAAAGAATATTACTAAACCACTCTCCTAAACTTAAACTGGACAATGTCCTCATTGGCCAAAAGTTACCGCAAGAATGCATTCCCAAAGGGACCAAAAATAATAAAGGGAAAGTTAAACAATATTTTCCAAGTGCAATAAACTCCAATAAAGATGAACATGGAAAAGAAAGAGGAGCTTGTCCAAGAGGACTTTATTCTGACCTTCAAAACGAAACACAAATAAAAAAAATAATAATAACAAAATAAAGACACACCTAAATAGAAGAAAACAAACTAAAGAAAAATTAATAATAAAAAGCCTAACAAAGCAAATAAAGACACGACTCACTCCCCCACACTTAAGATGGAAAATATTTTCCTTATTTCTAAGGGATAAAAGACACATAACCATGTAAACAAAACTGAACCCAAAAGAAAGATACAAACTCTTTCCACTCATCATGGTTCCTCATCAAACATTTGGAAAATAAATTAAAGCTCATTGAAAAATGTTGGCAAGATGAAAGTAGATATAAGAGAAGTTTTTGAAAAATAGAAGGTTCATGATTACAATTTTACTCAACAAAGAAAAACATATGAATCTCATTCTCTAACATTCCTTTAGACACACAAATAATTTTGTCAATATATAAGTGCATATGGTTTCTAAAGAATGTATCAAACGTGAAATCACCATTTAACCCTTCAAAAGACTTGTCACAATGAAAATGCCCCTTAAAATGTAGCAATTAAGTTCTTAAAGATGGGATTAAGAAATCCTTACTTTGCACTACATCCACAAATACCAAGTTACCACCCTGAAAGTTGGGTGAAGGGCATGAATTACTACCATCCTCTAAGGACTTCTTATAATTTAGCATTAATAGATCGTACTCCTCCATTTCCACATTAGATAATTATTCCTCATATCCTCTCTCTTTTCATTGGGCATTCTCTTGTTCAAATGTATGGGTCTTTATAGCATCGTCAACCAACTTGGCTAGTTGTATTCTTTGATGGCTCATTATTGGGATGCTTCTTCATGCCACCTAATAGATGTGTTTGTGTCGGCAACAAAGGATTTGATTGAAGTTTCAAGTGATGTCTCACAAAATGCATTAATCCGAGCTTGTAACCTTGCCAATCTATCATCATTATAGCTACTTTGATATTATGCCTAGGAATAATTGTCCATCATGATGGTTTGAACCTTACACTCAAAGAGAAACAAAAATTAAATCGAAAATAAAATAAAAACAAACAAATAAATATATATGAAGAAAAGAAAATATACAAATCAGAAATATTCACAAACTACCGAAACACAAAAGTTAGCGATATTTACAAATACAACAAAGGCTAAATCAACAAAACTTGAGTGTTTCTGATAGTGCTCGTCCCCGGCAATGGCGCCAAAAACTTGATGCGTGTTTTTTTAGTGTAGAAACTATTACCAACAAATTACACAATCAATCAAGCTTTAAATAAAATACCAACCACTAAAACTACACATATGGGCAAGTATACTGATGTGTTTAGATTTGGGTATAAAAAAATCATATAAAAATAAGCATATTCCTAATCAAGTTTAAATTAAAACGTTAATCCCAAATTACACACATGAGCAAGCGTACTCATCATTAACATAGCATAGGGTTCAAACGAGTGTCGATCCTCCAGGAACAAGTATACATTAATCACCTTTCTTTCATTGTTTAATCGACTCAATAAAGTGAAAAAGAAATAAAAAGGAAAATAAACTAAAATAAAATAAAAATATATACATGTCAAGGATGGAGAAATTTGTAACTCAAACTATTATTTTGACATTCATGATGTTAAAGTACCTAATCTTTATCATACTTGATTATTCTCTTGGCATCATGAAGGAAAATATAGATTCACTTCTTTGTCCAATCCATGAAATCCCTATCTTCTAGACAAACTAGCATCACATATCCTGTCTCAACTAATTCACCTAAAAGATGCATTGACCACAGTCCTTGATTAAATTTCTATTCTTGGCAAATTCACATGAAATTAACCAATGAATCCATATCCTAGCAAACATCAGTTAACCTTTAATTACTTTGTCCCTACTCTTAACCCCTTTGTCCAAGCAAGTTAAGAGCCAACAAATATGAAACTAACGAATTGAAACCACCAACAATCCCTTTGTCTAAGCAAGTTAATGGAAAGAACCAACCAATTAATCTTGTAATAAGCACAAGTAATTAAATACCAAGAATAACAACCAATTAATCAAAATGTCAAATAACTCTAAATATTATAAATATCTAAAACAATGTCAAATTACAATAAAACAATTAACATATCCTTGTCAAGAAAAAGAAAATAAAGTAAAAGAAAGCACTCATGACAAGCCTCATTCTTCTTCCTTTGAAGACCTTCTTGCACAACTCTCCTTGAATTGAAAAATTCCTCATTTGATTGAGTAATTTTCTGTGATAATCAATGAATTCTCCCATTTTCCTTTGTGTTTTCCATCTATTTATAGGCTTGGGAAATGCCTAAACTCATTGGTGTAATGTTCTTGGCCAAGTAGATGTTGGAAGATACTAAAACTCCACAAATTACCAAAAACTGCATCCAAAAATCAAGATCCCGTCTTTTCCTTAGGGCATAGCCGGCACCGCCATGGCTCTCGGAGCCGGCGCCGGCGCCGGCACCGGTTGTGTTTTGTTTCTCTACTTGTTCACCAATTTTTTTCGAATTTTGCACAATGTATTCCAGAATGCTACTGGCGCCGACTTGGTTATTGGAGCTGGCGCTAGTTCCACTCTATTCCGCTCTATTTTGACCATTTTTCATCGCCTCGAAGTTCATGTCAATAGTGCATGGCCGGTGCCGGTTCCACTGCCCTAGCCGGCGCCGCCTCTATTCTGTTTTGCGACTTTTTTGCTTTGTTTTACCCCAAAAATCTGAAATAATGAACAAAATACGTTTCCAAGGGTAAAATCTCAAATATGAAGGAATATAACTTGTCATTGAACAAAATGTATCACAAAAGAGCCTCAAATAACTAGAAAAAATATGACTAATTTAGCCCTATCATATACCCATCATACAGTATAAGGAATGGCAAGTATTGAATCCATGAGAACTTAGGCTTCCATCTTCTTTTACCCAAATCGTTATTATTTAGCCAATAAAATAAAAAGAGAATAAAAAGGAAAATAAATAAAGATAAAAATAGATATATCGCAAGGATGCAATTTCATATAACTAGATAATTATCTTGAAAACATAATATTGAATCAATTAGCATTCAACAAAATCAATTTTCATTTTGGCATCATGAAGGAACTTAAGTAAAATTCAATCATTTCCCAAGTCATGAACTTAATTATGTAGATTCCACTTCTTTCCCAATCCATGGAATCACAATCCTTTGATTAATTTAGCAGATTTCCTAATCAAACCAAAGCAACCAAAAGACCTTTTACCCATAAACATGAAATTATCTAATGACTCTTTGCTCGAGATGAAATTAACTAATCTTTGATCACTTCAGTCCTTTCATAACTTCGTTTCCCAAGTCCATTGAGATTTGACAAATATGAAATCAATGCAATGAACTCCTAACATCATTTCCCATGTCAATTAGAAGAACCTGCATTAATAACCAATGATAGCAAGTAATCAAATACAAAAAATAACAATAGATTGATCTAAAATTCCAATTAACTCAAATAATCTCCAAAATAATATCCAATTACAAATAAAACATTAAGCACATTATTAATAAAGAAAAGTAAATGAAGGATAAAAGATAAAACTTATAGACAAGCCATTCTTCTTCTCTTGAAAACCTTCTTTGAACAATGCTCCTATGAGTGTAGATTGAGCAGCTAGCATGGATCCTTCAAATCACCCATTTCTCTTGTATTTTTATTGTATTTATAAGCCTTCTTGATACTAAAATTTGTTGCTTGAGAAGTCTAGTCTTAGTAGAATTTACAAAATAGCAAAATCCTTTAGAAAATAATAAATTCGTGCGCAACTGCCTCTGAGCAGAGTAGACCTGGCGCCGGGTACAGTTTGGCCACCTGGCACTAGATCCAATCTATTTTTGAACTCAATTTTGCTCCGTTTTTGATGTTTTAACAGAATGGACCTAGTGCCTGGTACACTTGCCTGACCTAACGTCAGGTCTATTCTGTTTTTTCCCTGAAAGTTGGTTTTATTTCCCCTACTGGAGTAGAATGGAGCCGACGCCTGGTATCATAGTTGGGCCTGGCCTCAGGTCTGTTCTGAATTTGTTCACTTTTTGCTCAAATTCATGACTTGAGAAATGATTGAATTTTACTTTATATTCCTTCATGATGTCAAAAAGATAATTAATTGAGATGGTTGCTAAAGGATTCATTGTCATGTATGCTAGGATAGTTGTTAAAATTGCATATGCCTATATCCTGGAGTTGTACATATATTTTTTTTATTTTTTCTTTTTATTATCTTATCATTTTATTTGGTTGGTTAAACAATAAATGAAAAGTAACTAGTGTGTACTTGTTCCTTTGAGGATCAATATTTGTTAATTTCCTATACTATGCTTGCGATGATTATAGATTTGCTTGCTCGTATCTATAATTTGGGATTAATATTTTAATTAAAACTTGACTAAGGTATTTATTTAAATTTTATGATTTTTATATACGTAAAATTTACCTATCAATGGGCTACAAACACATAAGTCAAAATTTATTTTTGATCGATTGATGAAGTTGGGCACTTTATCGTGGTTTAGATCATTATACTATGGTTTCTAAATGTTGAATGATTTATCTTTAACTAGTGAGTAGTCTACTCATGCTATTCGTTTAAGCGTATTTGGATATGTAGAACTGGACCGCGCGATAATAATATTTATCAAAGTGCTAAAATAAATAAAAATGCTCTTATCGAAGCTTCTGTATGGATGAATACCCATGGACTTGAGTGTAAGTTAGTAGTCTGGTGTAGCTGGACTTGTACACTTTGATGTATGATGGGTGAGGTCTTATTACAAGGCTAATAACCTTATACGTTGGGCGTATGACTCTAGTTAATTACGACAAACTTATACAATAAAGTTTCTTTATTTCATTACGTGAAGAAATCACTCTCTTGTGATTATCCGGGATAATCTAATAATCCAAGGCCCTAGAAAATGTGACTAAGTATGTATGCTTTATAGGTATCTCACTGAGATAAGTTGGTACACACTAGAAGTCATAGATTATCGGACTAGCTGTTAAAGGATGGTAGATGTCATTGAGAAAGGTGCTAGTAATATTTTCTTATCTTAATGACGGGTGTTACATAGAGGGGTATTTTCATCGTTACACCTATAGGTCAGAGACACTCACATGCAATATTATTTTCAGGGTCAACATTTCCATATGGTGATAGATGAAATATTTAAAATAATTAAAATACAGTTATTTGTTAGCAGGGGTATTTTAGTCATTTTAGTAGCCAAGAATAATATGTCTTTTGGTCCCTAGAATAGCTCAAATAACCTTAGTAAATTTATTTAATATATTAGCTTATTGGGTAAATTTATTATTGGAAGAATTATTCTAGGAGTCCAATTAATTATTTATTTTGGCTAGAATAATTCATTAGTTTATTAATTAATTATTTTGAGTAATTTTATATTAGGCCCAACTAGTTTAATTAATTAATAAAAGAGGTGATTTAATTGATTTCTTTATTACTTATTGTCTTGGATAATTTTATATTGGGCCCAAAGGGATTATTTAATTAATAAAATAGCCATTTAATTAGTCTTGGACTAATTAGGAACAACCCTGGCCTACTAGGGTTTTTAGTTTCAGCTTAGGGAATTAATAAATCCCTGGGAGCCACAACATGCCTAAAAGAAAAAAAAAATAGAAATGGAAAAAGAAAAGAAAATGCAACTGTTGATTTTGAAAATGGAAAGGAAAGCAAATTTTATTAAAAAGGCATTATGTGTGCTTATTTGTGGTTGACCGAATTCCAAATAGAAAGAGGGCTTTCGATTTTCCTGGAAAAAAACTATAGCTGCCATTTTTCTTTTCGGCCATTTTCCTTCCATCATTTTCTTAACATTAAGCTCTTCCATTTTTTGTTCCAATTTTCTTCACCCTAACTCTATTTTCACCGATAGAGGTTGATAGTGGTTAGAGAATACTTTGGAAGGTTAAGAGCTAGCAAACATGGTAAGTGCTTAATGCGAATGAGCTAACAGTTAGCTGGGGTTCTCGCGGAACAAGTAGATGTTCCTATTCAACAAGTGTCGTTGAACCCAAATCCAACTCCGGTTATTAATGTTAATTACCCTAGAAGTAAGTATTCCTAGACTTTGGCTCGGATAAAGTTTTAATTGGATGCATTTTGTTGCGTATTTAATTTTCCTACGATCCTTCAAAAGGCAAGGTATCCCTACACTCTTAAGTGAGATAACTTTAGTTTCTTACCAGAGAATAGCTCAAATAGGGTAGTGTCAACTTTTTTTTTTTTTTTAATAGAACTCTATTTAGAATGTAAACAGCGGTCTCTAGTGTGTAAGATAGGGGATAAAATCAGAATTAATTTCCTAGTTATTTGATAATATTTTGTGATACATTTGATATAATAACTAGGCATATTCCTTCATATTTGATATTTTACCTTAAGAAAGGTATTTTGGTGTTATTATGTAGAATTGATGAAAAAAATGAAAAATCGTTACGGTACCTATGTATGGTCGGAACCGGCCGTGTCCCATGGGACCAGCTCGAAACCAAGTCTGGGATCAAGGGAATTTTGGCTAAAAAACAGAGTATCGTCAGGCCGATCAGAGCAGGGTCAGTGCTGTCTGTGCCCAGTATAGCTGGCACCAGCTCCATATTGTACAAAAGTGGCAATTTTCCTTTTTGGTTCCCGGATTTGGGAATTTCCTAAGAGTTTTGGTATTTTTCAACTTGTACTTGGCCTAGAACTCTTGGAAAATGATTTTTAGCATTTTGGGAGTCTATTTAAGCAAGAAAAACATAGGAATCTAAGGATCAAATCTATAAATCAATCATTAAAGAGGATATTCGTCACTCAAGGGATGTTGTTCAAAGAGGTCTTCAAGGAAGAAGAATGGGGCTTGTTTATGAGTTTTTTCTTTTACATTTATTTTTTTTCTAGAACAATGATATGATTAATATTTTCATTGTAATTTTACATTATTTTGGGATTCATGATTTTTGGATAAACTTTGTTCTTTGATCAATTGAATATCATTCTTAGTATTTGATTACTTGTTATTATTGAAGAATTGAAGAATTTTGATTTACTTCTGATTGACTTGGGATATGAGGTTAGGAGTTGACCTAAGTTCATTCATTTCATATTTTTTATCTCTTAATAGACTTGGGAAATGAAGTTAAAAACAAAGAATTAAGGTAATCAAAGATTAGTTGATTTTACCTAGAGTATAAGGTAGTTGACTAATTGCATGTTCATTATTGCCTAGAGTACAGGGATAATTATTGAGGGATGACTTTAATGCTTCTTTTCGTTATGTTAGTTTGATTACGAAATATGGGATAGTGTGTTTATAACTTGGGAAACAAGTGGATTCTAATTGAATTTCTTCAGGATGCCAAGATAATAATTGATTGTGATAATTGCTAAGTAATTTTTGATTATATCTTCAAGAATATTTGTGTAATTGCATATTCTTACATCCTTGAGTTGTATATGTATATATATATATAAATATATATATATATATATTCTCTATTTTCCTTTTTAGTCTCTTATCACTTTATTAGGTCAGTTAAATAATGAATGAAAAGTAACTAATGGTAGTTATTTTTTAAGAATTGATACTCGTTAATTCACTATACTCTATTTGCGATGAGTATACTTGCTCATATGTATAATTCTGGGATTAATGTTTTAATTAAAACTTGGCTAAGGATGGAATTGAAATTGTATGATTTTTATACACCCAAAACTAACATATCCAGTTTTGGGTGTCATTGCCAGGGAACAATATCTTGAAAGCTTGGATTTCATTGATTTAACCAAGTTTATCTGTATATGTCTATATGTTAATATGTCTATATGTTCTTGTGTAAATAAGTGCCATATCATGTAGTGCATAATCTTTTCTTAATTGACTAACTTAGTTTATGTTATGTTTTAGTCACTAACTTAGCTCAATGTTGTATTTGGTATGCCAATTATATCTGTTAACCACAATGTATTCATAAAACTAACAGGATATCATACTTTGGTAACATGGCCAATTAGAACGGAGGGCAATGCCCTTACAATTCTCAAAAGATGACATCGGACTCAACTGCTCTAGAAGTAGTTTTAGGAAAATTTGCAACCCATGTGACCAAGAGATTCTACGAAATAGATGACACACTTGCAAAATTCGAGGAAATGATTCGAAACATGGAGGGGCAAATTTGGTTTTTAATAGACGTAGTGTTAAAATCACAGGAACGGTCACCGTTAGAGTTGGAAACTTAAGAGGATTCGGCCACTATTATATTGAGGAGTGGTATGGAGCTACCAAATACAACAGAAGAGAATCAGCAGTAGCAATGGCAGGACGACCAGCACCAGTCCTCACTTGAGGATAAAATCGAGCCAGTGTTGGCTTTAGATGCTAGGCCAGCGCCAACTCCTTTCTGTGCACCACTCAAAAAGTAAGGTAAAAATCTAGGTTTTTATACACTGGTCCCTTACTCCATCCAAACACAAAAAGCAAGAAAAGATGCATAATTTGATAAGTTTCTTAGAAATTTTCAAACAACTACACATAAACATCCCACTCTGTGAGGCTTTAATGCATATGCCCAAATATGCAAAGTTTCTCAAAAATGCGGTTGTTGATAAGAAGAGATTTGAAGAATTCTCCACTGTGGCCTTGAATGAAGAATGCTCCGCCATCTTGCACGACCAGTGGAAATTGCCATGAAAAGAAAATGATCCAGGGAGTTTTCTATTCCTTGCCTTGTTGGTACTCTTACATTTTGCAATGCATTTGATAACTTATATGCTAGGATTAAGCTTTTTCCCTACAAAACTTTCAAGAAGCTAGGTCTAGGTAAACTTAACCCGCTACAATGAGCATTCAACTTATGGATAGGTCAATTAAATACCCTAGGTGAATAGTCGAAGATATACTTGTTAAAGTGGATAGATTCATATTTCTTTTGGATTTTGTTATTCTTGATATGGATAAAGATTCTAAAGACCCTTTAATTCTAGGACGACAATTTTTAGCTACTATCAAAGCTTTAATTGATGTTCATAGTGGAACGTTAACACTTATGGTTGGAGATGAATGAGTCATTATTCAAATCCATAAAAGCATGCAACATCCTATATCTTCTGATGATTCTTGTTCATGGGTTGATATTCTTGATGAATCTATCATTGATTTTGTGTAGGAATAATTGGCCAATATCTCTATGGTGTTGATGGAGAGTTCAATTGCATATTTAGAGGACTCAAATAATACTCTTGAGTTGGGAGAGTTCGAAGTAATAGAAAAAACTAATTTGGGAAGGATGAAATCGTCCATTAAGTAACAACCATAATTGGACCCAAAAGATCTACTTGAACACTTGGAATATGCATTTTTAGCCAAGGGAAGAAAATTGCCAGGGATCATAGCAAAAGACCTTACTTTGGAGAAAAAGACTAAATTGGTAAGCTTATTGGGAAAATATAAGTGTGTCATAGCATTTATGGATGACTTTTCTATTTTTAGTGATTCTTTTGATTTATGTTTAGCTAATCTAGAAAAAGTGCTCCATATGTATGAAGAGACCAACCTTATGCTTAATTGGAAAAAATGTCACTTTATGGTGCAAGAAAGCATTGTGTTTGGACATAAAATTTTATGGAAAGGTATTTAGGTGGATAGGCCAAAAATTGAAGCAAATAAGAAAATTTCGCCTCCTACTTTGGTGAAGGCTATCCGAAACTTTCTTGGTAATATAGGTTTTTATAGGAAGTTTTTTTTGGATTTTTAAAAAATTTCTAAACCTCTCACTTCTTTACTTGAAAAAGATGGTATTTTCAATTTTGATGATAAATGTCTAAATGCTTTCAATGTGCTTAAATCTAAATGGATTAATTCTCTTATTTTAATTGCATTGGATTGATCCGTTCCTTTTTAACTAATGTATGATGCAAGTGACTATGCAGTAAGCATAGTGCTTGGACAAAGGAAAACTAAGCATTTTCAGCCAATCTACTATGCAAGCAAGACTCTTACGGCGACACAAGAGAACTACACCATAATGGAAAAATAATTTCTTGCAATAGTATTTGCTTTCAAAAAATTCTATTCTTATCATTTACCTAAAGTAATTGTGTATACGGATCATTCTGCCCTTAAATACCTACTAACCAAGCATGATTCCAAACCAAGATTGATAAGATGGATTTTATTACTGTAGGAATTTGACTTGGAAATTATGGACAAGCAGGGGACGAAAAATTTAGCTACAAATCACTTATCATTGCTAGAAAACCCTAGCTTAGAACCGTTAACAGAAGAAGATATCAATGACATCTTCCTGGATGAACAACTTATACTCATTAATAGTAAGATTTCTTAGACTCCTTAGTTTGCATATTTGGCTAACTACTTGGCTGTAGGAATTATTCTTATGGATTTCACATCGCAACAAAAGAAAAAATTTCTCTCCAAAGTAAAGCATTACTTTTGGGAAGACCCTTACTTGTTCAGATGTTGTGTGGATCAAATTATTTGAAGGTGTGTGGATCCCAAGAAAAGTGTGAACATTTTAAGATATTCCCGTAAAGGACCCGCGGGAGGCCACTACCAAGCTAACAACACTGTAAGAAAGGTGCTTGAATTCGGATTCTATTGGCCAACACTTTTTAAATACTCTCATTGGTTTGTTCAAATTTGTGATAGGTGTTAACATACAGGTAATATGTCTAAGTTTAATGAGATGCCATTGCAAAATTTTTTAAGCTTGTGAAATTTTTTATTGTTGGGGGATAGATCTCATGGGACCTTTTCCTAATTCTTTGGGTAATAAATACATCTTCATTGCAGTTGATAATGTGTCTAAGTGGGTTGCGGCACGAGCTTTAGCAACTAACGACGCACGGGTTGTGGTCAAATTTCTTAAAAAGCTTTTCGCCTGGTTTGGTTTACCTAAAGTACTCGCTAGTAATAGGAGAACACACTTTTGCAATAACAAATTGGAAAAAGTTCTCAAACACTTAGGTGTTACCCATAAGTTTGCTATCCCCTATCATCCTGAAAAAATGGCCAAGTTGAGGTGGTAAATAGATATCTAGAAAGAATTTTGAAAAAAGTGGTTAATCATACAAGAAAGGATTACAGTTTGAAATTGGACGACATGGGCTTATAGGACTGCTTTCAAAACTTATATAGGTATAACCCCGTATAGATTGGTGTATGGGAAGTCTTGTCATCTGCCAGTAGAAATAGAATGTAGGGCTCATTGGGCAATTAAAATTATAAATTTTGATCCTTAGCTTGCAAGACAATGGATAATACTTCAATTCAATGAGTTGGAGGAACAGTGTAATGATGCCTACATTAATTCTAGAATTTACAAAAATAAGATGAAACAATGGTATGATAGGCATATTTGTTCTCCCTAGGAGTTCAAAGATGCAGATAAGGTATTATTGTTTAATTCTTGGCTTAGACTTTTTTCAGATAAGTTAAAATCAATGTGATCGAGGCCCTATAAGCTACATAGCATTTGTCTGTTTGATGTTATTGTGGTTTCTCACCCAACTAAGGTGATATGATCTTGTGTTGGCTAATTTGTGGAATAAAGGAAAATAAATGGGCAAAACCCTTGATTAAACAAGTATAACCCTAACAGTGAAAAGTTATGGCAAAAAAAGAAAGAAAACTATATAACTATTCCCTATCAAACCTTTGAAGAACAAAGCATCAAAGACCTACAAGAAATATAGAAAGACCCACTATAAATTCACCCAAATATCCTTAACACAACAAGGGAAATCAAGAATAAGAGTAGTACAACTATAGGCACCCAAGCAATGGAATTTAAGATAAAACCTTAGAGGAACAAAGCAACTAAGACCCAATCAAGAAAAATCACATTGGATTATCTAAAGATTTTAGAGACTTATACATAGAAAGGACTAAACCCTAGGCAAGGACTTGAGGAAGATGAACTAAAAGGTTAAACCTTTCAAAGCTTTCTTTTCACAATTTGAAATAATGTATGATGAATTGCTTTATCAAATCACAAAAGATGTATTTATACTACTCTAGCCCTAGTTAAGTAACTAGTAAGGCCTCAAGAAAATTTAAGGGCTTAAAGGGTCTCTATAAAGTGTTTAAAATAAAGGAAATGCAGATAAAAAAAGTAAAAATCGACAAAATAGGGGGTCTTGCCCGATTAGACCCGGCGCCAAGAGCTGTGCTTGACATAGCACCAAGTCAGCACTGGAATTCCAGTACTGTATCTGACTAAACCAGACGCCAAGAGCTGTGCTTGACCCTATTCTAGGTTAGCACTGGAATTCCAACACTGTGTCTGACTGGAACTGGCGTTAGGTGTAGGTGCTGGACCTGGCACCAGGTCAACATTGAAATTCTAGCGTTTTGGTTGGCAAAGTGCACTTGGTGCCAGGAATGCCTTGGGGCTGATGCCAGGTTAAAGCTGGAAGCTAGAATTCAGCGTTTTCTCCATCTTTCACTCCCTTTGTTGGTGTAGGCATGGTTTGTTGTTGGGATTCCACTTGGACGTTCATCAAATTGATTTTGCGACTACCTTCTTCACTCCAAATCCCTTCCATCATCAAGTGTGCTTGTAGGAGCAAGTGGATATCACCTTGAAGTCTCTTA
This sequence comes from Voacanga thouarsii, assembly GCA_026120185.1. Lineage (NCBI taxonomy): Eukaryota > Viridiplantae > Streptophyta > Magnoliopsida > Gentianales > Apocynaceae > Voacanga > Voacanga thouarsii. The sequence continues at coordinate 4,717,417 of JANUWF010002155.1, read as the reverse complement.
GTCCATGATCTTGTTATTGGTCCTTGTATTGTCACTCCTCCTTCTTCAGTTTGAACTACTTGGTTGGCTTAACTCCTATCATTTTCCCCACCTTGAAGTTCATTCTTCCACAATTCATTACCTATATCGAAAGGAGTTAAGTCACTATATTTAATGTAGCACTGACTTTATACTCACTAGGTAAGTTAGTCTTGTAGGCATTGTCTCCAACTGAGCTAATGACTTGAAACAATCCATCACCTATTAGGTCCAACTTGCCCCTCCTTTGAGTAGGAAATCTCTTCTTGTGAAAGTGCACCCAAACCCAATCGCTGGGCTCAAATGAAATCGGTTTCCTCACTTGGTTGAGCCTAAAAGAAATATCTTCATTTTGTTTTACGATGGTTGCCTTTACAATTCCATGGAGTTCCTTTACTAATTCTACTTTCTTGGCTTCGTTAAGATTCATGCATTCTCCTATAGGCAAAGGAATCAAGTCCAAAAGTGTTAAAGGATTAAAACCATATACAACTTCAAAAGGAGAATAAGAAGTAGTGGAATGGACAACCCTGTTGTAAGCAAACACAATGTGGGGTAAGTACTCTTTCCAATTCTTCAAGTTTTTTTTGATAATGGTCCTCAAGAGTTGGGTAAGAGTTTAGTTGACCATCTCCATTTGCCCATCCGTTTGGGGGTAACAAGTAGTGAAAAACAAAAGATTAGTACCAAGTTTATTCCACAAGACCCTCAAAAAATAGCTAAGAAATTTAGGGTCCCTATCAGACACAATAGTCCTTGGGATTCTATGCATCCTTACCACTTCCTTAAAGAATAAATCTGCAATATATGAAGCATCATTAGTTTTGGAGTAAGGCATAAAATGAGCTATTTTGGAAAACCTATCAACAACCATAAATATTATGTCCTTGCCACCTTTGGATCTAGGTAACCCTAAGATAAAGTCCATGGAAAGATCAACCCAAAGGGTATTTAGAATAGGTAAAGAAGTGTACAGTCCATGTGAAAGTGACTTAGATTTAGCTTGCCTACATGTTATGCAATGGGAAAAGTGTTTTTTTACATCCCTTCTAATTTTGGATCAAAAGAAGTATTCTTTAAATATGCGTAAGGTTTTTGCAACACCAAAATGTCCCATTAGTCTCCTACTATGGGCCTTCTTGATAGTAATTTTCTAATGGACCCTTTTGGCACATAAAGTCTTGATTCTCTAAATAAAAAGTTGTCATGCCTATAGTATTTACCAAATGAATATTTTTCACAAGCATGAAATATTTCTCCAAACTCATCATTTTTATACAATCCTTTCACAAGCTCAAAACCTAAAATTTTAGCATCCAAAGAGTTTAAAAGTGCATACCTTCGAGATAGTGTGTCTAAAACCATATTGTCCTTACCTTTTTTATATTGGATGACATAAGGAAATGTTTCAATGAACTCTGTCCACCTTGCATACCTTTTGTTCACGTTTTGTTGGCTTTTGAGATGCTTAAGGGTTTTATGGTCGGTGAGGAATACAAACTCTCTTGGTAATAGGTAGAGTTGCCAATATTCTAAGGTCCTCACTAAGGCAAAAAGTTCTTTATCGTAGATAGAGGAATTGGTGGCTGCCCCGGACAATTTCTCACTGAAATAAGCAATGGGTTTTCGATTTTAGGTTAGAACAGCACCTATCCCCACCCCACTTGCATCACACACTATGTCAAATACTTTCTCAAAGTTTGGTAGGATGAGAATTAGGGCTTTTCTCAATTTATCCTTAAGGATTTGAAAGGCTTGTTGTTGGGCTTCCTCCCATTTGAATCTCACATTTTTCTACACCACTTCTGTTAGAGGGGCTACTAGGGTACTAAAGTTTTTGATAAATCTCCTATAGAAGCTTGCTAGCCTATGAAAGCTATGAACTTGGGTAATAGTGGTAGTAGTGGGTCAGTCTTGGATGGCTTTCACTTTTTCCTTTTCTACTTCAATCCTCTTCACACTCACAACATACGCAAGAAATATAATCCTTTCCAAACAAAAAGAGCATCATATAGTCTTTCCCTTCTAGGAGCAACAAGCACATATTAAAGATGATTTAAATGGTCCACATATGACTTGCTATAAATTAAAATGTCATCTAAATACACAACAATAAATTTCCCAATGAATTCTCTTAAAACATGATGAATTAAACACCTGAAAGTACTAGGAGCATTAGATAGCCCAAATAGCATAACAAGCCAGTTATACAATCATTGTTTGGTTTTGAAAACCGTTTTTCATTTATCCCCCTCCCTAATTCTAATTTGGTGATAACCGGATTTCAAATCAATTTTAGAGAAAATGCTTACACTAAATAATTCATCAAGCAAGTAATCTAGCCCTGGAATAGGATAGCGATACAGAACCATGATGTTGTTGACGGCATGACAATCCACACACATGCACCAAGTCCCATTTTTCTTGGCCAAGAGAACCAGAACCATGCAAAGGGTTAGCCTCTCTTTCACATGTCTTTTTTCTAGAAACTCCTCCACTTTCTTTTGTCATTCTTTGGCCTCTTCTAGATTAGTTCTATATGCTGGTTGGTTGGGGATGATGGCTCTGGGCACAAGGTTTATTTGGTGCTCGATTCCTCTTATAGGCAGTAATTCTACAGGTACCTCTATTGGGAAGACATCATTAAACTCTTGTAGAATGGCTACAATTTCACTTTGCAAAGATAAGGTAGAATCATAAGTAGAAATATAACACCCCACTACCTAGGCCTGACAGGGCCGGGGATGTCGCCCTGTCCAAAGGATAAGGGGCTTTATAACTAGGTCACACAATCAAAATAACAGAATAAAAAAATACTTTAAACATAAAACTTAGTACAATCCAAGAATTTAAAATAAATCCATAATAAAAATTGTTCACTCTCAACTTCCCCAAAGCATTACATAAAAACAGATAACAAAATCTCTTCCAAGGCAGACAACACTAGCTACTCATCCCTATAGCAGGATCGACCTAAAATCATGGTAAAAAGGGTGATGAGATAAAATTTCAATAAGTCCGTGTGTGCATTGAGTGTCCAATGAAAACAGTTTGTGAATGCAAAGTGTAAAATCTTTATAAGAGAAATGTTGGCAAGTAATAAACAATAGTCAAAATCAAGAGTGGCGTTTTGGCTTTTCCAACCATACATGTTCAATAAAATCAACCACTCAAAAGGTGGTCATGGGTTACCACACATTGGGCCCCACAACCATACAACGGTCAGAATGCCACACTTTGTGTAGACTGACAAAAGGTAGGTGATCGGCCTACCGGGTAAGATTCTCCTTCTTCTCTACACCCAAACAAAACCGGTTGTCCACTCCGGCAATACACAGTCCACATGACTGAAAACTACTAGCTCGGACTGTCATCACTAATTATTATTGACATTTTTTTAAGTTGATTTTATCTTTTGGAGGTGGCCTCCTGCCAGAAGACTCACTCTTGTTCTTCAAAACTAGTACTACTAGCCTACCCTTATTGAGTACTCAATGTAATATATTTATCCCACTTAGCAAAATAAATAAAACATAGTACCACTTGTAGATGGCAATTAAGGATTCCCAAAGTCTTTGTTAAAAGCAGTTTAGAAACAGCTTAGTGTTTGAATAAAATTGCTTGTTGATTTTCAAATAATTGATTTGACAGAAACAAGAACGGAAATAGTCCCTAATTATCTTTACCAAATCAGTGTTCACAACCTTCGGGTTTAGCTTGCCATAATAACTTTTTGCAATAACAAGTTTTATGCAGGAGCTTATCTGATCCTAAATGGAGAGATATTTGAATACCCCATGACCTGAAATTGATATAGAAATGTCTCAGGAGTATTTAGGAAGTGGTTTCACCTCATTTGCACCCGAATTGGAAGAGTTATGTACAAAATACTGGAAAGTGATGAAACTGGACTCTAAACCCGGAACAGTGGAATCAACTGAAAAACTGTACAAAATGGGATGGATTTTGCATGAATCATAACCTGGAATTGATAGACGGATATCTTAGGGATATTATGGAAGTAACCTCACCTTATTTGGACCTATATTGAATAAGATATGTGAAAAATAGTGGAGGATGGTAAAGCTGTAAAACCAGAAAACCATCCAAAGCATTAATCCATTTATTTCTCTAAGAAAATTATAGAAACCTTATCCAAACCATTAAGCATTTGAAACCATTATGTAATAATACCGAGATATACTAATGGTGTAGGTGAATCAAGTCGAAGGAACTCCTTTTAGGACTATACACGAGTGCAACTTCGACTTAGTATACAAGGTGAGTCCCTATGATTTCTAAAACCTTTTTAAAGGCTAGTGTGCTTTAATTTTCCATGAAATGACATGTTTTAAACCGTTTTGGAAAGGTTTAAATATTTTAACAGAATACATGAGCAAGACTTATTTTTATGCTATTTCGACTTGAATGAATTTCATAATTGGTTTGAAAACCTTATTGGATGATTAAAACACGAATTATGTGAATTTAGCCATTTGGGATTAAATATTTGGGATTTCCGAAAATGATAAACTTTAGAATCGAGTATTTGGAAAATGATCCAGATATCCTTATTGGAATGATTTATGAAACTTTGGGAACTTGGGTATTCAGTAAATGACCGAAATATCCTTATTGGAGCTTTTGTGAATATTTCTCAAATCGGGTAAGGGTAAAATGACCTGGATACCCTCAAAAAGTCTTTTGGAATTGGGCGTGGGTGAAATGACCCAAATTCCCTTAGAAAATGACTTTTGTGATCAAGTATGGGGAAATTAACCCAGTTGCTCTTGGAAACACGTTTTGATGTGTGAGTAAAACCTTTTTTCTGGTTTTCTACATGATTTTGGAAAATGTTGTTTTGACTCCAAAATGTTTTGATTGAAGATCCTGCGAGATCAGATAACCCTCTGGCCTGATCAGTCAGATGGGGTTAGTATTGTTGCGTTGAGTACTCAGCAAGGACTTTGATCTTTGTACTAGCCCATGTTAGAGGTAGACGACCCCAATTATCCTGGCTAGTTCTAGGGATTGTCTTACTCCAGACAGGGCGACAGGACATTGAGATGAGTCGTCCTGGCTAGCCGTTTGTTCCTGGCAATTGCCGTGTTTGTGAATGCTTTTGTGAACGCTTGTTGTTTTTGAGTCATTCGCTGGAATAAGGATGGGATGTTCGGGGCGTTTGACTCCTTGCCACCTCGATGGTGATTGACGTCAGGATTGGGACCCCTAGCTGATGGAGGCAAGTAAAAGATCCCTAAGTGTATGGTGGGGTACAATTGTACACTGCTCACCCTCCTGGCCTGACATGGGTGACGTGCTGTAAGGCGCAGTCCCTGGCACAAAAAATCGTGTAGCCGAAGGCGAAGTTCCTTGAACTTTGCACACAGGTCGCACTTCTAAAAGGGGAAGAACCCGGTTTTATTAAAATTAGGGGCCATATGTTTGGAAATCATTGTTTTTCAAATGTACATGATAATTTGATCCTAAATTTACCAATTACTGCTATTTCGCTATTGTGAAATTTATTTCAGTAAAGAAATTGAAAATCATCTCTCTTCTGAGCAAAATACTAGCACACACGGGACTCACTGAGTATACCACTCACACGTGTATTTGTCTTTTCAATTTTAGGGATTGGAGCGGAAGAATAACGACGGTATTCCAGGACTTCTTTTGTAGCACTGGATAGGAAATCTTTTGGAGTGATCATTGTACATAGACTATGAGATGTTTTAGCTTATGTATTTTGGAAGTAATAACAATGTACCTATCGTGACTCACATGTTTATATAAATAAAGAGCACGTTTCATATATTTATTTAAGTTTCGACTTCATCGCTTGCTTTAAGTTTAAATCGTTATAAAGACCCCTAGTTTGAGGAGTTGGACGGGGCGGCATCCCACCTGAGCCCGATCCACTGCGTCAAGAAAAGAAATGTGGGGTGTTACACCTTTATTATCTTTTTTAAGGGATTGAATCCTTTGTTAGAGATTTTGGTAGTAGTAGTGTGGGACCAACCTAGCCCTCATCATGCCTTTTAACAAGTTTCAATTACCGACGTCTTCTACTCCTATTTACCTTACTTGATTGCCAACTTGTTCCCACTAAACCAATGCGTACTCCATAAACCCTAAGATTGCTAGCCTCTTGGATCTTTCACTATAGGTATGGCATTAAAAGTATATCTCCATTTTGCTCTCCCATTCACAATAGGCTTCAGGATCATTCTTTCTATAGAATGTTAGTGGCTTCAACTGGATATGGTTCAACTCCCTATCCTTATTATTTCTTTCTCTCATACCTCCTCTATTGCCCCATCCTCTATTGAGTTCCCCATATACATTACCATGTTCTCCCTCATACCATTCATCAACTCTATCAAATTCTCTTTCCAATCCTCTTTGATTGTTTTCCTGATTTCTTCCTTAACGCCTACCACATCCTCCTCTCATACCATGCCTACCCCCTCTCATAGGAGCTTATTGGGATCCCCCAATGGAATGCTCGTCCCACTCTTTAACTTGTTAAGCATTTAATGGATGAGTATAGGCATAATCATTCCTCATTCTAGGATTAGAAGCTTCAAATCTCTCTTGACCTCTTATTTGTGCAATGGTAGAAGAAGTTCCAAGTTGATTCCTCAATCCTGTTAGCTCCCTTATTATGTGTTGAAACTCACTTTGCATAGTTCTCACCATAGCTTGCAAATAATCTTACAAACTCCTTAGATTTGGTGGTCTACTAGGGAAGATTGGAAATCATCTCCAAGAGGTTCTTCTTGTGGTCTACTAGGACCACTTGGATTTGGTTTAGAAAGTTCTTGTACATGGGCTATGACAATGGAATTACTGAAGGAGTTATACCTACAAAAGAGATTAAAAAAATGAAGTAGATCCTTTCTTTACTCCCTTGCGTATTTACTCTCAATAGTTTTCATTCTACACTCGTATTTACCCTATTTGGCTCTTTTGATAATAATCTCTCCCTCTTGTCTTTTTCTCAATACTCAAACCTTCTTGTTCAATACAATCCTCCCCAATAGCCAAAGATTTAGTCCAACCAAGTGAATCAACAAAATTCAATGGATTTTCCAATTAGGAGATCTTAGGAGAATTTCAACAAACACTTGTTGGACACCCTAAGAAAATAAGTTTTTCAAGCAAGAATTTCAAAGAACAAGGACTTAAATAGTGCAAGAACAATCACAAAAATATAAGGAAGCAATTTTAAACAATAAATGAACAAGAATTAGCAAGAGCAAGAAACAAGAAAAACTAGTAGATAAGAATAGGAAGAACAAAGGTACCACAAATGTGTAATGGCAAAGATGAGTTTAATGAGCATGGATTTCAACATTAGAGTGATATATAAAGTCTCAACATCCCAAGGAATGAAAAGTAAATGTCAACACCCACATCTATAGCCACAAATATCCTCATAGAACATTTAACAAACACTTTGGTTCACTTAAAAACAACCAACATTTTCACCCATATTCAAGCCCATTTTCACCACAAACACAAGATAAATTTGTTCCCAAGGATTATAATAACATCAAGGAGCAATTTCTCCAAAGAAAGATCAAGATATAACAAAGATTTCATGACCTTTTTTAAGCATGTATTTTTGTTACGGGATTCCCCTATTTTTTCTTTCAACTTATAGAGCTCTTTTTCTTAATGTCAAGTTTTGATTGAAATCAAGGCTTACGTTGCTCTGATACCAAACTCTTTGATATGATCTTGTACTAGCTAATCTATTTTTAAAGGAAAATAAATGGGCAAAACCCTTGACTAAACAACTATAACCTTAACAGTGAAAATTTATGGCAAAAGAAGAAAGAAAATGATCTAACTATTCCCTAGCAAACCTTTGAATAACAAAGCATCAAAGATCCACAAGAAATATAGCAAGACTCACTATAAATTCACCTAAATATCCTTGACACAATAAAGGAAATCAAGAAAATAGAAATAGAACTATAGGTACCCAAGCAATGGAATTTAAGATAAAACCTTAGAGGAACAAAGCAACTAAGACCCAATTAAGAGAAACCACATTGGATTATCCAAAGGTTTTAGAGACTCATACATAGAGAGGACTAAACCTTAAGCAAGATCCTGAAGAAGATGAACAAGGAGGTTAACATCTCAAAACTCTCTTTTCACAATTTGAAATAATGTAAGATGCATTGCTTTGTCAAATCACAAAAGATGTATTTATAGTACTCTAGCCCTAGCTAAGTAACAACTAAGGCCTCAAGATAATTTAAGGGCTTTAAGGGTCTTTACTAAGTAATTAAAACAAAAGAAATGCAGAGAAAACAGTAAAAAATCAGCAAAATAGGGGGTCCTGCCCAACTAAACCCGGCGCTAGGAGCTGTGCTTGACCTGGCTCTAGGTTAGCAATGGAATTCCTGCAATGTGTCTGATTGGACCCAGTGCCAGGTGTAGGTGCTGGACTTGGCACCAGGTCAACATTGGAATACCAGTATTTTGGCTAGAAGAGTGTACCTGGTGCCAGGTGTGCCATGGTACTAGAGCCAGGTTGAAGCTGGAAGTTGGAATTTAGCATTTTCTCGCTCTTTCGCTCCCTCTGTTGGTGCAAGCATGGGCTGTTGTTGGGATTCCACTTGGACGTTCATCAAATTGAGTTCACAGCTACCTTTTTCACTCTAAATCCCTTCCATCATCAAGTATGGTTGTAGGAACAATTGGATATCGCCTTGGAGTCCCTTGGTCCTTGATCTTGTTATTAGCCCTTGCATTGTCGCTCCCCTTTCTTGAGTTTGAACTGCTTGGTTATCTTGATTCCTATGATAAAGGGATCTTTAAAGTGAACTGAAGTCAAATTAAGCAATACCTGGGGGAAGTGCTTTACCTTTTAGAGCATCTCCACTCCATGATTCATGACCTCTTATTCCTTTTGTCTCTTTCGATTCTTTTTCTTATTTTATTTCCTTTTCCTAGCTTTATTCTTTGTTTTGTATCTTTTATTTTATTTTTAGGTACCTTCAGCAATGCCCTTTGTGATGGATTCGCCCCTCTTGAGGCAACTACTAAGATATGGCAATATTTTCTTTTCTTATCTTTCTCCCTTCTATTTTTTTTTTGGTCCATTGGCTTTGCATTATTTGTTCTACTTTTGGCCATTGAGGATAATGTTCAGTTTAGGTATGGGGGAGAGTGTTTAGAATTGGAAATACATTTTATATATTCTAATTTATTTTGCTAAATTTTTTTAGTTGTAATTGCTTTGATTTATAATGAGGTTGTAAGTGTCTTTCTTACATGGGAAATGATTTCTTTTTTCATTTAAGTGGTTGGATTTTTAATAAAAGTGAATTGGTCTATTGGATTGGATATGATAAGTTTTGAGAATTTAAGTTAATCTTAGTTATGCATTGGTGTTTGAATATTATTTTACTTATCTAGATTGAATGTGGGTGATGTGATGAATATAGGAAAAATTGTTAAGTAATTCTTGTATAATAGATTTGAAATTTGCTTGATTTTGAGTGATGAATAAGGAATGCAGGAAAGTTAGAAAAATAATGAGTGAAAAATAATTTATTGTTATGTGAGCTGAAAAAGAATTGAGTTGAAAATGCTCTTATTTTTAAACTTTAGGGAAAAATATGTTAGCCACCCTTGAACTTACACTAATTTTGATTTTTTTATTCAAATTTTAAAATGTGTGATTTTAGCCCTCGAACTTTTAAAACATCTAAAAAATAGCTATTCCATCAATTTAAACTATTAAGTGCTCACAAAAGTTAATCACATTACTTCCACCTGACATATTTTATAAGTATTTTCATTCACTCAACTCTCATAATGTGTTGCCATCCTTCTAATTCTTACAAAGCTACTTCTATATATGACAAGAAAAGACTACTGCAACTTGTGTGTCTCTCATTTCTCTTTTTTGATTTTTTTTTTTTTTTTGGTAATTCACTTCTGCTTTCAAATTTATTTTTCCTTTCTATAGAGATGCCAAGAAAATTACTATTCATCAAGAACTAAATCAATTTTTTTTTTCTTCTTCATCTTTATGTCTTAGTTTTGTTTATTGAAGGGTAAAATATTTTATTTTTGTTATACGGTTAGATTCAAAAAAGTACGAAAGAGTAATCTCAAGATTATTGAGTCACATAAAATTTTTGAAGTTAGATCTTAAAATTGTTGTTCATAAATGAAGAAATTTGAAGAGAAGAGAGCATGATTAAAGTTGAAGAATAATATTTTAGAAATAAAAAACAAGGGAATGAGAGCTAAAATCTGGTGATTTTATATTATACTTGAGCTTTTATTGTTGAAAGGGCTATTTTTTAGGTGTTTCAAAAGTTTGAGGGCCAAAATCACATATTTTAAAGTTCGATGGTAGAAATAAAAATTTGAGAAAGTTAATGGGTGTTTAGCATATTTTACCCTAAACTTTATTAAGGACCTTTTGTGGAAAAATGGGTTAATATGTAGAGAAGTAGCAAGTATGGTTCGATGCACTCTCCTGAGACTATCCCAAAGGTAAAAAGGCAAGAAAAAGTAAAGAAGAAAATGATGAAAAAGAGAAACAATAATGACTATAAGAGGGCCAATATGGTGCGTGAAGAGAAATCTATTCAGTTGAGGCTATCAATTCCCTAAGTCATTGAAAAAATAGTGGAGTGTCTTCCTTATATCATTACTTGAGTTGTGTAATTTTTGAGTTTATAATGGTTGAATTGATTAGCTTGACTTGTATGATCCGTATTGTCCACATTTTTTCTTTAGGGGAGAAATAATTTTCTTAGAGAAAAGTATAAACTTGCTTAACTTGACTTCAAGGGCCTTGGTATGTTTGATCTAATGCTTCAATTTGCAATTATTTTCAAAGGGTTAAAAGAATGACAAAATCATGTCCAAAGTTTGAAGGCGAATTGTAGCTTTGTTATAGTTAAAATTTTTTAAAGTTTACCTTGTGTTGTCTTATTTTTTCTTATCTTAAGTATTTTGCTTGAGGACAAGCAAGATTCAAATGTAGCGGAATATGATAGGGGATAAAATCATCATTAATTTTCTAGTTATTTGAGGATATTTTATGATATATTTGATGTAATAACTAGAATATTTTTTCACATTTGATATTTTACGTTTGGAAAGGTATTTTGGTGTTTTTATGTAGAATTGATGGAAAAAAGACAAATATTTGTCGTCATACCTGTGTATAGCCGGCGATGACCTTGACCCACAAAACTGATGCCAGCCTAAGTCTGGGAATAGGGGAATTGCTGTTGAAAAAAAGAGTACCATCAGGCCAATTAAAACACGACAGGGCAAAGCCGGCGCCAGCTCCATACTGTACAAAGGCGGCGATTTTCCTTTTTGTGTGCTGATTTGTTAATTTCCTAAAAGTTTTGGTATTTTTCAACTTGTACTTGGCCTAGAACTCTTAGGAAATAATTTTTGGCATCTTAGGAGTCTATTTAATCAAGAAAAACAGAAGTGAAACATAAGAATCTAAGGACCAAAGCTACAAATCAATCATTGAAGAGGATATTCATCACTCAAGGGGCGTTGCTCAAGAAGGTCTTTAATGAAGAATAAGAGGGCTTATCTATGAGTTATTTCTTTTATCTTTGTTTTCTTTTTCTTTAACAATGATGTGATCAGAGTTTTCATTGTAATTTGACATTATTATAGGATTCATGATTTTTGGATAAACTTAGTCCATTGATAAATTAATTATCAATTTTTGTATTTGATTACTTGTTATTAATGAAGAAATGATAAATATAGATTTACTTCTGATTGATTTGGGAAACGAGGTTAGCAGTTGATTGAATTTCATTTATTTCATAGTTGTTATTTCTTAACGGACTTGGGAAACGAAGTTAAGAACAAAGAACCAAGGTAATCAAAGATGAGTTGATTTCATCTAGAGTATAGTGTTATTGACTAATTTCATGTTCATTATTGCCAAGAGTATAGGGATAGTTGTTGAGGGATTAGTTTCATGCATATTTTAGTTATGTTGTTTTGATTTTGAAAATTTCTAATTTAATCATGAGATAGTGAGTCTAGTCTACGACCTGGGAAACGATTAGATTGTGTTTGAATTCCTTTATGAGATAATAATTGATTGTGATAATTGGTAAGTATATCTTGGTCATGTCTTCAGGAATATTAGTTTAATTGAATGTTCTTTCATATTTGAGTTGTATTTGTTTTTTTTCTCCATTTTCCTTTTTATTCTCCTATCACTTTATTAGGTCCATTAAACAATGAATGAAAAGTAACTAATGGTACTTGTTCTTTGAGGATTTATACTTGTTAATTTCCTATACTATACTTGTGATGAGTATACTTTCTTATATGTGCAATTTGGAGATTAATGTTTTAATTAAAACTTGATTAGGAATAGATTTGAAATTGTATGATTTTTATACACCCAAATCTATCACATCAGTATATCCCCAAAACAATTTTGGTAAGTCTACAAAAGCCATCATGGTCTGTACCATGTCTAGAAGGGTTCAATTTCTTCTTTCAGATACACCATTTTGATGAGGTGTATATGGTGGAGTCCATTGAGATAATATGCCATTATCTCTAAGATTATCCTAGAACTCTTAGCTTAAGTATTCTCCTCCTCGATCAGATTTTAATGTCTTGATACTTTTCCCAAGTTTTTTCGCTACTTCATTCTTAAAGTCTTTGAACATTTCAAAGGCCTCAAATTTGAATTTCATTAAATACAAATAATCACCGATAAAGGTTATGAAATAGTGATAACCGCCTCTTGATTGTATAGACATTGGCTACATACATCAGTATGTATAAGTTCTAATAATGTTTTGGCCCTTTCTTCTTTTTCGAAAAAAAAAAAAAAAAGGAGTTTCAGCCATATGATTCATAATCAAATGATCCTAAGTCACCAAGTTTGTGTAACTTAGAAACACGATTCTCATTTATATGGCTTAAATGACAATGACATAATGAAGATGAGATTGAGCTATCTATCATTAGTTTATTATTATTTATATTGAGAATTGGATTATCTATGTCCAGAATAAATAGACCATTAACTAAAGTTGCAGAACCATAATGGATATCATTTAATGAAAAGGAATAACATTTATTCTGAAAAATTAATTGAAATCCATATAAGTCTAAACAAGTAACTGAGATTATATTTTTCAATATAACTGGTACATAATAACAGTTTTGGAATTCTAAAAACTAATCTATAAGGCAGGTGTAGCTTATAAGTCCCCACACCAAGTGCAACATCCTTTGCTCTATTTGCAATACATAGGTCCACATCACCTTTCTCATGGCTTTTATTGTCCTTTAGTCCCTGCAAGTTATTGCATAAATGAGAACCACATCCAGTATCCAATACCCATATCTCATTTCGGAAGCCAATATTAATCTCAATTATAAACATACTAGGAGTTGACGTAGTAGTGCCCGCAAGCTTCTCCTTCTCTTTCTCCATCTTTCCTTTGATGGTCTATAGGTAGATTTTGCAGTTGCGCCTCCAATGGCCCATCTTTCTACAATGATGGCATGGGCCTTTGATAACTGCATCCTTCTTTTTCACACCATATTTAGGCTTAGTGGGAGTCTTCTTCTTCTTCTCAGGAACTTTCTTCGTAGAAGAGGAAGATTCTACCATCATGACTACGTTGGTTTCCTTCTTCATTGAGGATTCCGCAGTCTTGAGAAGATTGACTAGCTGGGGTATAGTGGACTCAATCTTATTTATCTGGTAGTTCATCACAAATTGTGAAAAGCTACTTGGTAAAAATAGCAGAATTAAGTTAATACTTAATTCATTGTCCCCCAACAGACCTAAGCTTCTCAATTAAGCTCAGCATTTTTAGCCCATGAGTGATCATCAATGTACCCTCATCCATCTTAGAATGGAATAGTTTTTTTTGTGATCTCATATCTATCCATTCTAGCTTGGGCATCGAACAACTCTCGAAGATGTAAAATGATTGAGTAAGCATCCATATGCTCATGTTGTTTTTGCAGTTCAGGGGTCATTGACGCCAACATTGTTAGGTATCTTAGGCTCATATTGTATACGGCGCAGTGAAAAATAAAACAAGATACCCTCCCAGGACCCGCCTATGTGTGGAAAACAAGACATAAAGATAATAAAGGTAGCAGCCTTTTACCTTTGTTTGATCATCTGAAGAACAAAAATTGTTCTTCAAGTCGAGGCGCGATTCAGCAATCCTCGTGATCAACCTCCACGTGAGTTGAACGTATAACCACTATAATCACTGTGTGTGATTATCTCTAACAGTAATCCACACAGAGAAATACTCAGGCACCAAATTTTCCTGTGCTAGCAGAAACAAGATGGCGGCTAGGGTTGTTTCTCGAGACAATCGAGAGAGATAGATAGAAGAGAAGGTCGAGTGTTGCTAGTTTTTCGTGTGTCACTTTTCAGCTAGGGTTTCGTATGTCTTGTTAATATGTCACACGAAATTTCCTTTCCCAAAACTAAGAATTCTAATCCTATTAGAATTTCCTAATTGTAATTGGAAACATCATGTTCTCACAATTACAACTTGGACCACAAATAATAACTAATTATAATTTGTCCATAATAACTTCTCTTTCTCTTAATTAACCGTACAATGTTATCAAATAACATCTTGAGTATATAATCCTCTATTGTGTGTGACCTATTACGTTTTCCAGTCAATTGGTAGTGAACATGAATTAATCCAAACGTCTTTGAGATTAATAATCCATAATTAATTAGAACTAATCTTATTAATTCTAATTCGGATTTGTTTATTAATTTATCAATTAATAAACCCATATTCCCAGATCATGAGTGGTATCTAGCAACATATAATGACCACCCAAGAGTCCAGGAAGTTAAGTGGTTTGACATGAACCCTTCAATAACAAAATTCAGTGCAATTAATTCATTTCACCATACAATATCTCATCCGGTTTGAAGTACGGAATTAGTGCAAACTCCTCCAGAATTAATTCTGGCCCGAATATAATAGTACTTCTACCAGGAACCCACTACTCTAGATGTGTATCAATTGGAACTGTTTCCAATATACAATCGCCTTGGCCAAGGACTTTCCGAGTAGTAATTCCTACAACTGGCCATGAGATATTCGTCACTACTATTAGGAGTGGTAAATCATTTATTGACCCTGTCAACTACTTTCGTTTACCTCACAATGTACCCAATATCCATCCTATTGGTTGCCTTTGATTGAGCTCCGGAGATTAGAATCAAAGTACAAAGCTCAGCAAACAAAGTACCTTGGAGATCTCAAGTCTAAGGATACTTGCATGTTTGCTATATTGAGATTATATCACTGGCACTAAATAGTTATCCATGTGATTATCTCAAAGCTAGGTCATCCAATGAACTTGTTCCATTAACAAGCATCCATGTGTTAACTTTGAGTATCTTAATACTCACAGATATGAGAACCACCGCTTGATCAAATAAGGAAGTCTAACACATGCTAGTCTTAATGTATTAATGATATCCTATCTCATTAATACTATGACTAGGTACTATTTAAGTACTAACTGTAACACCCCACTACCTAGGCCCGCCAGGACTGGGGATGTCGCCCCATCCAAAGGACAAGGGGTCTTTATAACTATGTCACACAAATAAAATAGCGGAATAAAAATAATACTTTAACTTAAAATTTATTGCATCCCAAGAATAAATCCAAGAATAAATCCATGAATTCCCAAAACAAATCCATGAGTAAAATTATCCACTCTCAACTCCCCAAAGCAACACATAAAAACAAATGACAACATTCTTTTCCAAGACAGATAACACTAGCCACTTATCCCCACACTAGGATCGACTTGAAATCATGGTAAAAAGGTGATGAGATAGAAATCTCAGTAAGTCTGTGTGTGCTTTGAGTGTTCAGTGGAAATAGTTCGTAGATGCAATGTATAAAACCTTTATAAGAGAAATACTGGCAAGCAATAAACATTAGTCAAAAGCAAGAGTGGTGTTTTGGCTTTTTCAACCATACATAATCAATAAAATCAACTACTAAAAGGAAATGATCATGGGTTACCACACGTTGGGTCCCATAACCGGTCAAAATGCCGATACTTTATGCAAACCGACAAAAGGTAGGTGATCGGCTTACCGGGTAAGATACTCCTCATTCTCTATACCCAAACAACAACCGGGTGTCCATTCTGGTAAAACAAAGTCACTTGACTGAAAAATAAATAACTGCTAGCTCGGACCGGCACGACCTACTGGACTGACATCTTATCCGGGAAGGACTCACCCCTCAGAGGTGGCCACCTACTGAAAGACTCATCCTAACCCTTCAAAGACTAGTCTTAGCAGTTCACCCTTATTTAGTACTGAATGACGTTTCCCACTTGGGAGAAAATAAATAAAACACCGTTCCACATGAAAAAGCAATTAAGGGTTTCCAAAGTATTTGTCAAATTTAGTTTTGGAAAGAGTTTTGAGATTAAGTAAACCTGCTTATTGATTTTTAAATAATTTGTTTATCTAAAAAAAGAAAGAAGTTAATCCTCAATTGCCATTGTAGAACTAAGTGTCCATGCACTCTACAATTGGCTTGTCATAATAAATATTTTACATCAATCAGGTTTTATGCAGGAGCTTACCTGATCCTTGCTCACAATAAAATGTCTCCAGCAGCTGATCTAACCCCGCATAGGCAAATACAAACCACAATCAAACTCAAACCAAAATCCACTTTCTCAATTTAAAACAACTCAACTCACTATTACCATGATCCTAGTGTCCCAAGCTTTAAGGCCAAACAATAAATAAATAGGTTTATATGCTAAGCCTAATTTGATATTTAAAATAATTAAGGTTTCGGGAAATAAGTACTAATAAGTTGAAGGTTTAAATCTTGCTAAGAAAAATGTAGAGTTTATTTGATGAAGAGTCCTAGATGGCATTAGGTAAAATAATGATTTATTAATAATTTAGTTGTTAGAAAATAATTGATAACTAAAATTAGTTGAAAATAAATTTAATGAGTCTTGCTTGAAAAATAATAAATAAATTTTTAATGGGTTTTGATTAAAAGATAATAATTAAATTTTTAGTAATAAATATTTTACTAATTATGATTATTTCCATAAAAGGCTTTAGTTGATTTCATTATTTTATATAATATCTACATATATATATATATATATATATATTATTTTTCTAGCAAAAGCTATTATTTATTTAACTAAAATACCCTTATTATTTATAATAATCCAAATCTACCGCTCCTAGGGTTTTTTCGAAATTACTAGTAAAATCATATTATGAAATATTTTATTCATGAAATAAAAATTAGCTTAGGGACAACTAGGTTATGATCATATTTCTATGGCTAACCACAATTATGAACATATACAATCCTTCAATTCATCAACTCATCCAAATCATGCATATAAGCATAGATCTAGACTTACTAAGGCATGATCTAACCTTTACTAGCATAAATATAATCATGGCTTTAATAATCACACAAGAATATAAATCTTATTCATCATAGATGATATAATCTCAAGCATACTTGATCATGGAGACATGCATTAAACCTTAAAACATCATACAATCAACCAAGATAACCCATCCATGCATAAATCCCATCTCCAACATATCCATACATATATTTCAACTAATCACAACAATATATACTCAACTCTATTCATGATTTATCTTCTATCAACATCGTCCTAGAGACATGAATCTAGAATTTAAAAAAAGGGTTAAAAATGCTAACTTGATTGATGAATACCTTGAAGGAGTTTCGAATGAATCTGAACCCCTAGATGTCTAAATCCGTCCAAAGAAGATGAAGGAAGCATGGCCATGGAGAAGAAGCCATTCGGCCAAGAGAGGGGGAGTGTTCGGTCGAGGGAGAGAGAGAGAGAGAAGAGAAGAGAAGAAGAAAGTCCATTAGCATACTTAAACACATATATATTCATTAGAGATTGAAGATTAGCGAAGATGAAGTTGATTGAATAAACCTACTTTGAAGGTGTTCTTGAGCCTTTATAAAATTTCTGGTTTTTTATCCAGAAGTGCGAGTTGGATTTTGGAGTTTGATGTTAAAAATGGTATGGATGGATTCACAGTAGTGTATAGATGAAATCTAGAATTTTTAGAAGAAGTTTGAAGTGATTTGGAAAGGTATTAGGTGAAAGGAAGGAGTAGGTGTTCTTGGTGTGCTATGTGTTCTTGAAGGTTGAAGAGAATAGAGAGCTTTTGGGATTGGAGGCTATTGAATTTCTATAGGGTTTAGGGCTGCCGAATTGCTTGTAGGGTTTTGGAAGATGATTTTCTGGTTTGGAAGGGAATAGGAAAGGCTAGTTGTTGAAATCCTTGAAGAATATTTTTGGGAAGCAAATTTGGAAACTAAATATACAAGAATATCTTTGATTATTAGAGAGCTTTTGGAATGCTGCCATGGCCGACTGCTTGTGCAGTACTTTGGCTGGATGAAAGCTGGTTGAGGGAGGCTAAGGGTGGCCGAAAATAAGGAGTATAATGGTGAAGGGAAGGTCTGGTTGTTTAAGGGATATTTTATAGAAGGTTGTTATATTATGGTGGCTGGAATTTTAGTAACTAATCAATCATGATTGCAGTAATTTTTTTGGAAATCTTTTAGGGCTGCCATGATTGGATTTTTGTGTAGAAGGTTAGGGAAGATAATGGAGTTTAGTTCATGGCTTTTTAAGGGAAAACTATATAGAAAATTGGAGGAGTTTCGGCAAGGGCTGAATAAGGAAACAAGGCTGGAAAAATCACTGCACAGAATTTCGCAAGGCTGGAATTTTCTGGGCAGTTTTCGGCTGCCTTTTTCTAGTTGGCTTGTAGGGATTTTGAAGGGGATTTCAGGGGCTTTCAAGGCTGGTTTCCAGCCTTCTTTATGGAGGAAAAATCTCACTAAGATTCTGAATAAAAACTGAAATGAAACAGCTTGGTTTCGGACCTCCAAAGCTGCGATTTTGCCCAGGGACTTTCCTGTTTTGCATAGCCTTTGTGCAGCCCGAAAATGGCCAGAAATATTCAGGTTTCAAGCTGATCAAAAGGGCCATTTTCTAGCAGCATTTGGGAGGGAATGATGGCTAAGAATTTTGACACCTTGAAGGCACAAGAAGCTGGAAAAATTTCAGTTCAATGCATGAAGAAAAATCAACCTAGCTCGAGTGAAGTTTTAGAGAGTTCACTAGGGAAATTAATTCACTTGAAATCCTTCCCTCTCTTCCATGGTTTCGGTCCACAAGATGTCTTTCTATATGACATTTTGAACCTTCAAAGCCATAGCACATTGCTAGAATTTCTCTAGAACAAAATTGGCTTGAACAAATTGAACATCCTAATGGATTGAGAAATAGGAAAAATTAAGCATAAAGAGGAAATGAATTCCCCTTAGGAATTTCGTGTAGGGCAAAAGAGTATGATTAGGATACTCCTATCATGTCTCTCTTAGGACAACATCTCTACCCTACTCCAAAGCATATAAGGCCGAAAATAACAGTTCCCAAGCAAAAGTAAAATTTAATCAAGCTAAAGCCTCTATAATGGAATTTGAACCCAAGATCTCAAGAATTAATTCCAAAGCTCTAACTACTAAACCACAACAACTCTTATTCTTATTTTCTCTCAAAAAATATTTTCCTATTCAATCCTCAAGCTATCACTCTTTTCCCACCTCAAGCAAAAATTACCATTTCGCCATTCTCACTCAATAATCATAATCTAGCCATCTAGACTATAAAACACAAATTCAATGCACATAAAATCATATAAAAATATATTTAAACATGCAATGAAATATAATATGCATCCCAACCCCCTTAATCTAAGGTTGGTTTTGACTGGGGTTTCACACTAACACTATACAGTGTAGTAGGAATCTTATATCATGATCTCTATCATGATTTTCCTTAACACTGTGTTGTATTAGGGACTTTATCGAACAGTTATATTACTTAAAAGTAAACAAAAGAAATTGTAAGATAAATAATGCCTTTTATTAAAATAAAATGTGTCATATGCTGTACAAGTGATTGCCTCTAGGGCACAACACTAACAAACATCACACAAGATGCCGAGTTACTATCCTCTTTATACTTTTAGTGGACAGCATGTTCATTAGCATGAGCATCTTAAGTTGGTGGTTGCGCAATAGCAGAATCTAGCACATAGAGCAACTTTGTTAACTTGAGAACAATTCTAAAGTTTCTATACCAGTCGAGAAAGTTTGATTCGGTAAGTTTGTTGGTTTCCAAGATACTGTTAGGTTTAGGTTGGTTGACATGATGCAGATGACCTAGATGTAAAGATAGAGAAATTAGCTAACTGTATATGCACATGTAATGCAAATAAGTAGGTCTTCAATTAAGCGCATTATTATTCCACTATTTTACTCAAACCAATAGCCCCTACAATTGATTCAAAAAAGCCCATTAGAAGCTTTCCTAGTAGACCAGCATCCAAATTCCTCAAGAATGTCCTTGGGTTTGCCCAAAAAGCCACCCTTAAGTTCAATAATAGGCAGCAAATACCAGTTACATCAAATATAATTATCGAATTATTGGATGATTAACATATTTTATTCTTAAAGGCTTTTAAGCTAACCAAACATTGGCTCTAATTTTCTTTATGCTTGAGTTAGCCAAACCAAGATAAAGAAATTAGTTAAACTCAACCTATTAATCAGGAATTTAAAATTCCATAGCTTGAATATGCCTGATGTCAAGTAGGCATGGGTTAGCCCAACAACCTGGTCTCGAAAAAAACTCTCATTCTTACTATATTAATGGAAGGCATTAGATTTAATATTGATTAAGGGATTTGCGATATTTGTGTCTCATACATTGCATGCATAATATCATTGTATTCATACATCGCAAAATAATAACGTGGTTTGGTTATGGACTTCGTACGTTAATTTCCTTGAGCTAAAAAGGAAATTAATTTGGTAAATCCTAAGTGTTCATGCGTGATATAGGAAGAAAAAATTACCATACTCCTTTTGGTCCTAATCACATTCTTCTTATCTTGTAATAAATTCTAATTCTACCTATCATATGTAATATAATTACATAAAATTGATATATAGAAACCTCGAGTTACATTCGAGAGGAGTTGAGGAAAAGAGAAATTAGGCTTCAGATCTTCTAGTATACTTTTCTATAACACTCTCTAGTTCACCACTAAAAACGTTACACGTGTCAGCTGATTTAAATGATATTTACTTAATTTTGTAAATTAGTAGATACGTATATTAGATATTCACAAAGTATTAGATAAGAATTGGCTAAATATATAGACATGCGTACTTTTCTAGTGGTGTACTAGAGAGTGTTGCAGAAAGTGTACAAGAAGATCCAGGGTCGAGAAATTACACAAGAAAAATAGAGAAGGCTAGACACGCAGGCCTTATTTATTTCAAAACCAAAGCAATAAAATGAATGAATAATTTAATTAGGTCCATAGTCCATAACCAAATACCATGCTAATTTTATGTTCAAAATAAAATTAAACATAGCAAATAATTCCAAATCACTATTTTGAAAAAAGTAGAATAAATTCTAAAATCAATATTTTAGAAAATATATTAATTGCTAAAATCATATTTTTGTAATCAAAATAATATATAATCTAAAATCAATATTTTTAAAAATATATAAATTACTAAAATAATATTTTAGGAATTAAATAATATAATCTAAAATTAATATTTTAGAAAATATATTATTTTTCAAAATCAAATTTTTGGAAAAATAACTCTGTTAGTCCTAAAACAGAATTTTTAGGGAAATTTTGGGTGCTAGATGTAAAAGAGAAAGCTCGTGGTGATGGACAAAACGCAGCACAGGAAGCCATGGACGGGAAAACAGAGACAAAAAAAAAAAAAAATTAAACGCGGGCCATAAAGGTCATGCGGAAGCGTGAAGATCATACCTTTGCGCTCCTTAACCCGTCTAGGTTGAGTAAGAGTGGATTGAACGACTGTAATCGCCTCGCTTTGCACAGTTGAAGGAGCTTCCGGTTGAACACCCGCTAGCCTTCAACTGCGTCTTGTTTGCATTAACGCTTAGCTCTCCAGCTCTCGGGATATTTCTCGGCCTACCCTCTAGTTGGTGAACACTATGGTGAAGAGGAAGGGTCTCAATTCTCCTTGGTTTGTTCGCTATTGATTAGCAAAGAACAAGAAAAAAACAAGAAGAATGAGAGAGTTTTGTGAGAGAGAGAGAGACTCACGTGAGTCTTGCTTGGGAAGGGAAAAATTGGATGTTTTTTTCCTTTCAAAGAGTTGTTTATATTTTTAGCCAAAATTAGGTCTCTCAATCTCTGATAAACATATCCCCGGGATTTCAAAATATCCAGATGTTATCCTGAGAAACAGTTTGGCCTAACCTTAAACTCCTCTTAACCGTATCTGGAAAAACCCTAAGGTCCAAGCTATTGGGCCAGATAAATATTTATTATTTTTCTTGGACCCAAAAGGCCCAAAATAATAAATATTAATTATTTATTTTCTAGGCTTACATAAGTAACCCAATAAATAATTAATGAGCCCAAATGAACTATAATAATTAACCTCTAATTATTTATTTCTTGGGCCTACATAAATAACCCAATAAATAATTAAACATTAATTATTTCCCCTAGTTTAAGCTCAGGTTAATTTCTTAATTATTCATACTGGACCTAGGCCGTGAATAATTAATTAACCAAATAAACTAGATAATTAATTTCTCTCAACTCCTATTTTATTTATTTATTTATTTATTTTATTCCAGTCCAATAATAAATTAGACTTCCTGAATAAAATAAAATAAAATCCTCTTCAACTGAGACCAAATCCTTATCCCAAAAATAGTTAGGACTTACGGGCTATCCCGAGGACCAAAAAGACACATCGACTTGGCTGCTAAAATGACCAAAATACCCCTGCTATAAAAATAGCTGTATTTTACATTTTAAATATTTCCTAATATCACCATAAGGAAATATTGACCCCAAGGACAATGTTGCGTTAGCAAAGTCTCCGACCTACAGGTGAAATGACTAAAATACCCCTCTACACATCGCCGTACATTTAGAGAGGAAGAAGTGTACTAACACCCCTCTAAATGACATCTACCATCCTTAGGCTTCTAGTCCAATGATCCACGACTTCCTGGAGTGTTTCCGCTTTCCAAGGGAGCTACCCTAAAGCAAACATCCAAGTCATGTTTCCCAGGGCCCTGGATAATTTAGACCATTCGGACAACCACAAGGGGCGATATAGTGCAGAAACTATCTTGTATAAGTCTGTCTTAACTAACTAGTCACACATACCCAACATGGAAGTATATTGGCCCTACTATAGAACCTCAACTATAGCAAATCAAAGTATATGCTTCCAGCTTCGCCAGACCACCAACTCATACTCAAGTCGTAGAGTACTGGTCCACGCTGTAGCGGTAGTAGTCTAGGTTTCTACCATATAGTACTTTGAGAAACCACTACTACAGGTCCTGTTCTACGTATTCGAAATACGCTTATGTCATGAAGTGAGTGGACTACCCACTGGCTAAAGGTAAGACATTCCCCATTTGGAATTCATAACATAATAACCTAAACATGATGAGGTTCCCAGTCTCATCAATAGGTTAAGAACAAATGTTTATGTGTTAAATAACCCGTGATCCATACCTTACTGTGAAAGACCACCATTCACATGGATCACTTATTTAAACACAATGGGTATGTTCCAAACGAAAATCGTGCACAAATAAAAAGTAAATTCACAAACAATTTCTGAAAATAAATTCTTTTATTAAACAATTCGATTTTACATCAGAAACCTAGTGTAAGAGGGCATACAATCCAACAATCTCGCACTTGCACTCTAAGACTAGGTAAGTCCATAGGTGCCCACCCCTATGGCGTCTAAGTGTCTCTTGAAGACTCTCTCAGCCAAAGGCTTGGTGAATGGGTCTGCTAGATTGTTTTCTGAGGTAATATGCTCCACCACGACTTCCCGTCTCTGGATGAAATCCCGGATCAGATGGTACTTCCTCTCGATGTGTTTCCCCTTCTTGTGGTTCCGAGGCTCCTTAGACTGCGACACTGCTCCAGTGTTGTCGCAATACATCACAACCGGCCTGTCCATATGTGGTACGACTCCAAGTTACGAAAGAAACTTCCGGAGCAGATCGCTTCCTTGGACGCTTCCGAAGCTGCCACATACTCAGCTTCCATGGTTGAGTCAGCAATACAAGATTGCTTGATACTCCTCCATGAAATTGCTCCTCCAGACAAGGTGAACACATATCCACTAGTGGATTTTCTCTCATCCTTATCCGCCCGGAAGTCCGAGTCCGTGTATCTCGTAGGAACCAAATCATCGACCACGTAAACCGAGCATATAATCTCTCGTTCCCTTGAGGTACTCGAGAATATGCTTTACGACTTGCCAATGAACCTCCCCAGGTTTGACCGATATCTCGCTAACTAAGCCCACGGCAAAGCAGATATCTGGCCTAGTACACAGCATGGCGTACATGAGACTTCCCACCGCCGAAGCGTAGGGAATCCTACTCATTCTGTCCTTTTCTTCTTGAGACTTAGGACAGTCCTTCGAAGAAAATGACAACCCATGTCTACAAGGGATTAGAGCTCCCTTGCATGAGTCCATGCTGTACTTGGCCAGCATCTTGTCAATGTATGTCGCTTGGGATAATCCTAACATTCTCTGCTTCCTATTTCTAAGAAGCATAATCCCAAGAATGTAGCTGGCTTCTCCCAAGTCCTTCATACTGAATTGACTAGACAGCCAAACTTTGGTAGATGACAATGTCCCTACATCATTTCCAATGAGTAGAATGTCATCCACATACAGGACAAGAAAAACCACATTGATGCCTTCAAGTTTCTCGTACACGCATGGTTCATCTTCGTTTTGAATAAAACCATAAGACTTTACAGTCTCATCAAAATGAATGTTCCATGCTCTTGATGCCTGCTTAAGTCCATAAATGGACTTCTTAAGCTTGCAAACCATGTGTTCCTGGCCTTCAGCAATGAAGCCTTCCGGTTGGGACATATAGATGTCTTCGCTAAGATGGCCATTTTAGAATGCCGTCTTGACATCCATTTGCCATATCTCGTAGTCATAGTGACAGGCGATGGCAAGGAGGATGCGAATGGATTTAAGCATGGCTACCGGGGAAAAGGTTTCCTCATAGTCGATACCCTCTTTCTGAGTATACCCTTTCGCCACAAGCCTAGCTTTGAAGGTTTCCACCTTCCCATCCGCTCTTCTCTTCCTCTTGTATACCCACTTGCACCCAATGGGTTTTATCCCTTCAGGTGAAGCTACAAGATCCCAAACCTGATTGAGGTACATAGACTCAATCTCGGCTTTCATTGCTTCATGCCACAGAATTGCATCGGCATCAGCAATAGCCTCCTCGTACCTAGCGGGGTCTTGTTCCTGATGGTCGGAAACCAGCTCAAAGGCTTCTCCAGTCCATCTATCCGGAACCCTAGACACTCTCCCACTACAATGAGGCTCCATTTGTACAGGTTCTTGAGGCTGTGCCTCTTCTTGTTCCAAAATCGGGTCAGTAGAAGTTGATTCCATAGATAACTTCTCCTGCAGTTCCAACCTCGTTGAACCTTTAGTGGAGGTACTTTGATCATCTTCCAAGTATCTAGCATTGGTACTGACTAGTACATTCTGCTCCTTAGTATGATAAAAGTAGCCTCCTTTTGTCCCTTTGGATACCCAACAAAATAGCATAATTCTGATCTTGGTTCCAACTTGTCTCCCTTGATCAGTACATAAGCTGGACACCCCCAAATCCTGAGATGATTCAGACTTGGCTTATGCCCAGTCCACATCTCATAGGGATTCCTAGGTACTGACTTGGAAGGCACCAAGTTCAGAATATATGCCGCTGTTTCCAGGGCATATCCCCAAAAGGACACTGGAAGAGTTGCATGAGAGCTGGGATACTATCCCATGATGTACCATGTAGTCCTTGAATTCACCTAGGAGGTACTCTCCACGACGATCCGATCGTAAGGTTTTGATTAATTTACTTGTCAAAAGAGTCAGACTTGCGTCTCATCAGGTAAATGTAACCATACCTCGTAGAATCATCCGTGAACGTGATGAAGTACTCAAAACCTCCCCTAGCTGGTATAGACAATAGACCGCACATATCAGTGTGAACAAGACTCAACACCTCCTTGGCTCTATCCGCCTTTGGTGTAAAAGACCTTTTGGTCATTTTTCCCATCAGGCAAGATTCACACTGAGGCCAACTTTCCAATCTCAATGAGCCCAAAGGCCCATCATGGATTAGCCTCTGAATCCTGGTCGAGTTAATATGACCCAACCTCAGGTGCCAAAGGTATGAATCATTGATATTGGTATTTCTCTTCTTAGTTAAAGGTTCAGACAGAGCGTTATTTGATTGGTTGTTAATAGGGTTTAAAAAGAACAAATTTCCATACATGTGCCCAGTACATAAAATTTCTCCATCTCTACTGATAGAAATACCAGAATGGAAAGATACAGAATATCCTTGATTAATAAGTTTTGCAACTGAAATCAAATTCTGACGAAAACCAGGTACAAATAAAATGTATTTTAAAACCACTATCTTATTACAATCAAAATTAAGATCCAGCTCTCCCACTGCAAGGGCCCTGACTTGTGCTCCATTACCCACTCGAAGCCCATGTTCGCCCTTCTTGAGTCTTCTTATCTTCCTAAACCCTCGCAAGGAGTTACGAGATATGATCAGTGGCTCCTGAATCAACAATCCAAGTGGAAGTTGATCCTACCATTGATATGGACTCTAGATAGTAAACATTACCCGTGGGGTTTTTCTTGGCTCGAAGATCCGGACACTCCTTTTCCAGTGTCCCTTTTTTCCACACTTGAAGCACTTGCCCTTTGGTTTGTCCTTGGGCTGGTTCTTGGGCTGAGCTGCTTGCATTCCCCTTCTTCCTCTTGAACTTTCCGGGCTTAGGCCCGGTTCTTGAAGAAGAGGCCTTAGCAATCATGGCCTTAGGCTGCAGCCTTCATGACCTTCTCCGCCATCCGGAGCTCCTTCATCGGTTCGATCAAACTCATGTTCAACTTGTTCATGTTATAGTTTAACTTGAACCGAGTGAAAGAGCCCGGTAGAGATTCGAGAACCATGTCCACTTGGCTCTCGGGGTCAATAACAGCCCCTAAGATTTCGCCTCCTCGAAAGCAGCAATCATCTTGAGCATATGATCTCGGATCGATGCTCCCTCGGCCATCTTAGTGTTTACAATTGTTCGAAGAGCCTCCTGCCTTGCGGGCCGGCTCTTGTCCGCGAACATAGTTGCCAACGATTGACTAATGTCATATGCGAAGCCATGTGCTCGTGTTTTGATCGGAGCACATTAGACATGGAAGCTAACATATAGCAACGTGCCATTTCGTCAGCTTTCTTCCATGCCTTTTCAGCCTCTCGCTCTTCAGCGGTGGAACCTTCTCCAATAACAGGGCAGGTTTCATAAAGGACATACTTATACTCCTCGGCTGTGAGTATTATGTCCAGGTTCCTTTTCCAGTCCACATAGTTTGGACCCGTTAACTTATTCTCCCTGAGAATAACGGCCAATGGACTAAAAGAACCTCCCACCATTTCTGAAAATCGAAAATAAAAGAAAGAAATTAGTTTGTGAAAACAAAATGAAATTTGTGCACTGAAAATAATTTGGCTCTTAGGAAAACTGACATAGCTTATTGGGAAGATTAACAGTTTCCTAAGCTAAGTGTATTAACCACCACAAATTAATTTCCGTTCTAGGTAATGGTCTAGAGAATAACTCCATCGTGGGATGGCCGTTTCCTCTCATTTCCTATGGACATACCTCGCACTATAACCTCCAACGTGGGCTGGCCGATCATAGTACGTGCCCCGGGTTATTAATTACATCCTTCCATTAGATCTAGATCCTTGTGGTATCCCCATCCTATACGGGTTCACTCCCAGGGTGACGCGAGGGGATCCACGATCTCTAATGAGGACCGTGATGGAAGCCGTGGGGCCGTTGGAACCCCTCTCCCACTTAGTCTTTTAAAATAAAGGTTTTCTGGAAAATATCCTTTTGAAATTTCCATTAAGTTTTTCTTAACTCAAAAATATCTAAGTCCAATAAAATCTCTATGTCAAGGCTTATATCCTTTGAGAGATTTCCTCCATGGACTAATTTTATATAAGTTAAAACTTAATGATTTCAAAAATTTCCAACTAGAACTTTCTAGAGACTTTGGTCTCAAGTTTATTTGACAAAATCATTTTTCTAGTCCAAAACAAAACAAAATGGCTCTCCATTTTAATTTACAAAAATATCTAAATCCAATATATTTTCTATGTCAAGGATTAAATCCTTTGAGAAAATATTCAAGGATTAATTTTTGTACCAATTAAAATAACCATTTAGTTTTTAAAGAAAAATATTTTTCCTTGCCAAAACAAAAGGTTCCCAAAGACTTTGGTCTTTGAGGAAAAGCACACATAGGTACATAAAAAAAATAGCATGCTAGAAAACAATAAACGTTTTCATGCTTTTCTATTTTTTAAACCTAAGTGCCCAAATAATAGAATTAAACACATTAATTAATTAATGATCTTGTTTAATCCTAAAATTCCTTACTAATATTTTTCATGCAAATATATTCCAAGAATATAAATATTGCAAAAATATTAACTTCGCCTGGTATGGGACCCAAAACGAAAAAGGAAAAAAAATATAAAATGAATTGCAAAAATCGTTGGCGGTCTACTGAACCCACCGCACCGGATCCGCGCCCGCATGGCCTGCGGCCCACTGCGCCCCCCGGTGCACCAGCCGCACCAGATTAGAAGCTGCTCAACCCGTTAAGCCGCGACCCGCCTGCGCCCGGTTCTCCTCTGCTGCCGACCCGCGCACGACCCGCGTACTCGCCCGATACCGCCGCTCGACCCGCGCAAATTGAAGTTGCAATTGAGCAACAAAATCGGCTCAATTTTCCTCCAAATCGGCTCAGCTCCAAGGCGTGAACAGCGCGGCTTCACTCACAATGTCGGCAGCGGCTCGGCTGCGGCTCGGCTCGGCTCACACGGCTTAGGAATAGTTTTCTTCTTCGTTTTTCTTTCTCTCGCGCACGAAAATTGCAGAACCTTTGTTCTTCATATTTTGCTCAAAATTTTGGCTTCTTTGGACATTTTTACTTACAAAAAACATCCAGAACCAAACCACAATCGCCTATACCCATTAAAATTGGGTTTACACGATTAAAACACCAAAGCCAGAAAATTTACAGAGGGTCCTATGCTTCCACTGTGAAGCTTACAAAACCATCTATCCCATACCAAAACAGCGAAGGATCACAGGTATAACCATCTTCTCCATTTTATTAACTACCATGCTCCCTATATTGATCAAAACATGTGGCTCTGATACCACTTTGATGGACAAAATGCAGCACAGGAAGCCATGGACGGGAAAACAAAGACCAAAAAAAAAAAAAAAAAATTAAACGCGGGCCATAAAGGCCATGCGGAAGCGTGAAGATCATACCTTTGCGCTCCTTAACCCTTCTAGGTTGAGTAAGAGCGGATTGAACGATTGGAATCGCCTCGCTTTGCACAGTTGAAGGAGTTTCCGGTTGAACACCCGCTAGCCCTCGACTGCGTCTTGTTTGCATTAACGCTTAGCTCTCCAGCTCTCGGGATATTCCACAGCCAACCCTCTAGTCGGTGAACACTATGGTGAAGAGGAAGGGTCTCAATTCTCCTTGGTTCGTTCGCTATTGATTAGCAAAGAACAAGAAAAAAACAAGAAGAATGAGAGAGTTTTGTGAGAGAGAGAGAGACTCACGTGAGTCTTGCTTGGGAAGGGAAAAATTGGATGTTTTTTTCCTTTCAAAGAGTTGTTTATATTTTTAGCCAAAATTAGGTCTCTCAATCTCTGATAAACATATCCCCGGGATTTCAAAATATCCAGATGTTATCCTGAGAAACAGTTTGGCCTAACCTTAAACTCCTCTTAACCGTATCTGGAAAAACCCTAAGGTCCAAGCTATTGGGCCAGATAAATATTTATTATTTTTCTTGGACCCAAAAGGCCCAAAATAATAAATATTAATTATTTATTTTCTAGGCTTACATAAGTAACCCAATAAATAATTAATGAGCCCAAATGAACTATAATAATTAACCTCTAATTATTTATTTCTTGGGCCTACATAAATAACCCAATAAATAATTAAACATTAATTATTTCCCCTAGTTTAAGCTCAGGTTAATTTCTTAATTATTCATACTGGACCTAGGCCCTGAATAATTAATTAACCAAATAAACTAGATAATTAATTTCCCTCAAGTCCTATTTTATTTATTTATTTATTTATTTTATTCCAGTCCAATAATAAATTAGACTTCCTGAATAAAATAAAATAAAATCCTCTTCAACTGAGACCAAATCCTCATCCCAAAAATAGTTAGGACTTACGGGCTATCCCGAGGACCAAAAAGACACATCGACTTGGCTGCTAAAATGACCAAAATACCCCTGCTATAAAAATAGCTGTATTTTACATTTTAAATATTTCCTAATATCACCATAAGGAAATATTGACCCCAAGGACAATGTTGCGTTAGCAAAGTCTCCGACCTACAGGTGAAATGACTAAAATACCCCTCTACACATCGCCGTACATTTAGAGAGGAAGAAGTGTACTAACACCCCTCTAAATGACATCTACCATCCTTAGGCTTCTAGTCCAATGATCCACGACTTCCGGAGTGTTTCCGCTTTCCAAGGGAGCTACCCTAAAGCAAACATCCAAGTCATGTTTCCCAGGGCCCTGGATAATTTAGACCATTCGGACAACCACAAGGGGCGATATAGTGCAGAAACTATCTTGTATAAGTCTGTCTTAACTAACTAGTCACACATACCCAACATGCAAGTATATTGGCCCTACTATAGAACCTCAACTATAGCAAATCAAAGTATATGCTTCCAGCTTCGCCAGACCACCAACTCATACTCAAGTCGTAGAGTACTGGTCCACGCTGTAGCGGTAGTAGTCTAGGTTTCTACCATATAGTACTTTGAGAAACCACTACTACAGGTCCTGTTCTACGTATTCGAAATACGCTTATGTCATGAAGTGAGTGGACTACCCACTGGCTAAATGTAAGACATTCCCCATTTGGAATTCATAACATAATAACCTAAACATGATGAGGTTCCCAGTCTCATCAATAGGTTAAGAACAAATTTTTATGTGTTAAATAACCCGTGATCCATACCTTACTGTGAAAGACCACCATTTACATGGATCACTTATTTAAACACAGTGGGTCTGTTCCAAACGAAAATCGTGCACAAACAAAAAGTAAATTCACAAACAATTTCTGAAAATAAATTCTTTTATTAAACAATTCGATTTTACATCAGAAACCTAGTCTAAGAGGGCATACAATCCAACATGTGGGCCATTAGTGAAGAACTGAAAAGCAAGAAAAAGGAATTTAAAAAGAAAAAAAAATAGCACCCGTGGGCAGCATCCTACATGCTAGCTATGGATGGCTTGAATTCAATCTAAGCCAGTCACGGCTTAGGTTTTTTTATGCCTTATGCTACAACTTGGCTTCAGCAAACCGTCCATGGCTTCGGGCCCGAAAACTTTTTTGTTTTATTTTGTGTGCAGATTTTTCAGGTCATCTTCTCTGACAATTTATAGAAGACTACTCATTTGTTTAATGCCAAGAAAAAAAAATATCTTCACTATCTATTCACTAGAAAACAGAACAAAACAAAATGAAGAACAATTCTTCTCCAAAGCTTATTAACATAAATGGTTTTATTCTTTGCAAAACCTTCTAGAAAACAATTTTTCAGGGATAAACAATGTAACCGTTATAGATATATAATCCATCAATCCATGAAACAATTTAAAAACCATTTTGAAAACAATTTTCATAGACCAAAATCCAAGCGGTTTTCAACACCCGATTAAAATGTGTATGCAAAATACATAACGATAGTTAATGAAACAATTTCACAAAAGTAGTCGAAATAATTTCACAGAAGCAGTGACTTTAGTGAAATGATTTCATTAGAAACAAAGACAAAATATGAAACAATTTCATATAGGACCAAGAATAGAAACCATTTTTGAAACAAAAAGTAAAGCACAGTTGCATATGTGAAATAATTTCACAACAACTTAGACCTATAAAACACATACAAGGGGCTCTAAGACCACTGTAAGAATTCCCTATGCAAATCAAATTTATGTAGCGGAAGAAAAATAGGAATTCCAGATGGAGAGAATCACTTGTATGCATTAAACCACAATAACTTCTTATTTTCACAATTAACTCTGTAATGTTATCAAATAATATCTTGAGTGATTAATCCTTTATTGTGTGTAACATATTAGGTTTTTTAGTCTATTTGTAGTAAAATATTAATTAATCTAAACATCTTTAAGATTAATAATCCTTAATAATTTAGAATTAACTTGATAAATCTAATTAGGATTGACTTGTTAGTTCTCTAATTAATAAATCCATATTCATCAGATCATGAGCAATATTTAGCAACACATCACGCAAAAGTTTAGAAAGTCAAGTGGCTTGGCTTGAACCCTTTAATAGCAAATATCAGTAAAATAAACTCCTTTCACCAAACAATATCTGATTCGATTTGGAGTATAGAATTAGTGCTAACTCCCTCCATAATATTAATTAATTCTGGCCCAAATATTTTAGTACTTGTTGCTAGAATTCACTACTTATCATGTGTACCAATTAGAACTATTTTCAATACACAATCGCCTTGGCCAAAGACTTCTCGGGTAGTGATTCCTACAAGTGGATGCGAGGTACACTACTCTACTATTAGGAGTGCTGAATCCTTCATTGATTCTTTTAACTACTTTTGTTTACTTGACACTGTACTCAATATCTATGCATTAGGTGGTCTTGTCAGGACGCCAGAGATTTGAATCAAAGTACAACGATTAGCAAACAATGTACCTTGAAGATCTCAAATTTAAAGGATACTTGCAAATTTGCTGTGATGAGATTCTATCACTGGCACTAAATAGTTATCGATGTGATTATACCATAACTAGACCATCCAATGTACTTATTCTAGCCACAAGAACCCACATGTTAATTTTAAGTATCACAGACGTGAGAACCATTGCCTGATCAAATCAGGAAGTATAATACATGCTAGTTTTGACATGTTAATAATTTACTATTGTTTTAATACTATGACTAGGGACAATTTAAATACAAACTGAAGGATCATGGAAAGCATTAAAGAAAACGCAGCAGAAAAATTTTCAGGTTTTTTAGCCTCATCTAGGTGTGAATACTTACTTTTCCTTACTAGTCACGGGTTAACCAATATGGCGACGAGTCACACTGGAACTTCTTTCGTTGGAAGGGGAGAAGAGAACACGGATTGTTCAACTGGAATTCTTGCCAATCTCCTATTCCTGCACATCAAACATCTCCAAGCTTATTCTCTTTATCTTCTGGAGTATGACTCTACATTTTCTTGGCGTTAGCTTGGTGAGAGCACTTTTTGGATAATCAAAACACTCTTCTAGAGAGAAGGAAGAGAAAAAGATGAACACTAAAGATGGAGCGATGAGATGACACACACTAGAGAGAGAAAAACCTCAAAAATCTCATTATATTTTTTTCCTCTCTACTCCTTATTTTCGACCAGCCTTAAGGCTTCTATAAGCCCTAAAGGCCAAAAATCATCAAGCCCTAATGGCCTAGGTGTTGTGCTCAAAATTTAATATAAGACTGGCCCAATACTCTTAATTAATTAATTATCTTTTCTCGGCCTCATTAAATACCCAAGACTAATTCATTAATTCTAATTGGACTTTTAATATATGTTGACATATATTAGCTCGATTAATTAATTTATTCCAATCCAATTGTCTTAATTAATTAATTCTTTTCAAGGCCTTATTAAAAGCCAAATAATTATCCATTAAGCCTAGATTATGTCTAAACAATACCAAGGTAACTTGAGCTACTTCGGAGACCAAGAGACATATTATTCATGGATACTAAAATAATCAAAATGCCCTTACTATTAAATAACCGCATTTTATTATTTTAAATATTTCTATTTATCACTATATGGAAATATTTACCCCAAGAATAATATTGCTTAAAGTAATGTCTCAGACCTATAGGTGAAATGACAAAAATACCCCTATATGTGACACCTATCAATGAAATAGGATAAATGTACAAATACC
The DNA here is from genome assembly GCA_026120185.1 of Voacanga thouarsii. Lineage (NCBI taxonomy): Eukaryota > Viridiplantae > Streptophyta > Magnoliopsida > Gentianales > Apocynaceae > Voacanga > Voacanga thouarsii. The sequence goes on along the minus strand of JANUWF010002155.1, from coordinate 4,683,053 downwards.
CACCTCAAAGACATCTACCATCCTTAAATATCTAGTTTGATAATCTATGACTCACTTGAATGTATTTGCTTGCCATTGGAAGCTACCCAAAAGAACACATTCTAGAGTCAAGTTCCCATGGCCCTAAATTATTTAGATTATCCTCGATAACCACAAGGGGGTGATTAAACCTCACTAAGTGAAGCCTAGAAACTCTTTTGCATGAGCCTGTCTTAACTGACTAGAGTAATACACCCAACATACGGGGATATTGATCTCACAAAAGAAATCTCACCCAACATACATTAAAGTATAAAATCTAAGTTTCGCCAAACCATCGATTCACACTCATGTATGAAAGTATTCATCCTGCACTATAGTATTAATAGTCTAGTCTCTATAAGTATAGTACTTTAAAAGAGACCACTACTACTGGTCCAGTTTACGTATTCAAAATATGCTTAGCCTATGATGTGTATGAACTACTCACCGATTCAAGATAAACCATTCCTTATTAAAAACCATGGCATAATAGTCTTACCTCGATGAAGTGTCCAGTTCCATCAAACGACTAAGAACTCAATTTTATTTGTATGACAAGTACTCATTGTCTATACCTTACTGTGAAGAATGACCCAACACATAGATCATTACTTGTCATACTTGGACCTTTAAACGTGCAATAATATAAGAAACAAAGTAAATTAATTTAATAAACATTTTATTAAAATATGTTCATACAGAATACATAATCTTTGAGGGTATTTTTCCAACATAAACACTATTCAATGTAGTAAGAACCTCATATTTTACTTTCTATTATGATTTCCTTAACACAGTGTTGTACTTGGGACTTTATCTAACAGTTATTTTTACACGAAAGCATAAATAAAACAAATCTGAAAGATAAAGAATGTCTTGTATTATTAAATAAATGTGTAACATACAAAATACATATGATTGCCTCTAGGGCATAACACTAACAAGAATTATTTCCATTGAGATTGGATTCTGATCGATGTATTGAAACGTTGAGTACTCAATAAGGGTAGGCCTCTCGGATTAACCTTTGAAGAGTAAGGCAAGTTACTCAGTAGGCAGGCACTTTTGATAGGCGAACTCTATTTGGAAAAGGTGATAGTCCTAGTAGGTCAGGCTAGTCCGAGCTAGCACCTCAATCTAAGTGGATTGATATTTTGGGGTGGACATCCAGTAAGTTGGGGTAAGAGATGAAGGAGTTTTTTAACCAGTAGGCAATATACCCACTGTACTGTGGTGTTAGGTTTCACAGTATTTGTCATGATACAGGGTTTCATAGCCGTTTGTTTTGAGTAGTTTTGTATGACACAAACTATTGTGATTTTGATACGATTATTACCACTCACTTTGTTTATGGAAAATGTTTAACTTACAATCAACTTTTGATACTTGGTATTAAAGTGAATTTATGAAATTCATTTTGACTCAACCAAGAGCACACTCAGGGATTACTGAGAATTATTTCTCACACTCTTTTGATGTCATGCTTTAGGAACTACCAACTTTAGCAAGGTTGCACATTATTAGAAGATTTTCTGTCTTGAATTGTTTATTTTTGGTTCCATATTGAGGATTGTTCATTTTATGTAAGCAGAGAGATTTGTAGACTTTGTTTTCAGTTGTAATAAGATAGAATTTATTTTGGCTTGAGATATTTCTTTTCCTAGTTATAAAGAATCCTGGTCTTTTAGACGGAGCGACATCCCTGCCCCTTTGGTTACCTATGTTATTGGGTGTTACAGAACTAGTATCTAAATTTCTCAAGAAAGACCTTGGGTTTGCCCAACAAGTCAGCTTAAGTTAAACAGTAGGTATCCAATGCCAATGACATCGAATACAATTACCAATTCATTGGGTAATTACCATCTTTTAATCTTAAAGCTTTCAAGCTAACCCAACCTTACCTCTAATATTTTTTATGATTGAGTTAGCCCAGCTAGGATAAAGAAATTATTTAATCCTAACTCATTAATCAGGAATTTAACTCAATAGCTTGAACTTACCAGATGTTAAGTAGGCTTGCGTTAGCCCATTAACTTGGTCTCATAAAAGGAATCTCATTCTTACTATATTAATGGAAGGCATTAGGTTTAATATTAATTTGTGAGATTTGTGATTATTATTGGTCTTATACATTGGATGCATAATATAAACATATTCATATATCACAAAATTATAATAGTTTGGTTATAGACTTTTCTATATTAATTTCCTTAAGGCACAAGGAAATTAATTTGGTCAATCCTTAGTGTTCATGCATGTTTTTAGGAAGAAAGTCTTACAATCCTCCTTTTGGTCTTGATCACCTTTTCTTTGACTTGTAATAAATTCTAATCCTAACTAACTTATGTAATCTAATTACATAAAATCTAAATAAAGAAATCTCGAGTTACATTCACAAAAAATCCGTAGAAAACATTTTCTATAAAGGAAAATAATGTTCTAGTCTTAATGCATTAATGATGTCCTATCTCATTAATACTATGACTAGGAATAATTTAAGTGCAAAATCAATCCATTGTACTAGGAACCTCACATCATGATCTCTATCATGATTTTCTTAACATAGTGTTGCACTTGGGACTTTATCTACCAATTATATTCACACGAAAGTATAAATAATACAAATTGAAAGATAAAGAATGCCTTGTATTATTAAATAAATATGCAATATACAAAATATATGTGATTGCCCCTAGGGTATAATACTAACAATAACTAACCAAGTTATAGCATTAAAAAATGTGAGTCCCGCTATTTTATAAGTACCATATTAGATGGTGTTTTCTATAAATATTGCATATATATATTTCGCTTCAATGATTTTAAGAATTACGAATGATTGTGATTTCTAAAGAATATATTCATGATATGGATGATTTCTTACTAAATGAAAGGAAATCTTCTGATATTTACCTAATTGCTTTCAAAGCATCCTGTGCATTATATGAAAGGCATGTTGCTTTCTATGTTCAATGAACTTTGAAAATTATTACAAGGAATATGATAAAAATTCTGAAAAACAATATTTTGGCCCCAAAAATGATTTTCTTATGCTTAGGAATAAGCTTATCTTTTGGGAAATAGAATATTTTAGAAAAGGGGATTAGTATTGAAAGGCATTCAGCTATGTTGAGATATTGTGATGATCTCTTGCCATTGTGTCGTGTGATCCTTGACTACTCAAGAAGCATTATGGATTTATATTAACTTGAGTGAGTTTGAGAACGCTGTCCAGTTGGTGGCCAACTATGAACTGTGAACTTTTTCTTCAAGGGGTAGTAGTCATCTGTAGCTAGTAACACGTTTTTCAAAAGTAAAAATGAAGGACAAGCATGAAACACCTGAGCTATTGAGGCAATTAAGATGATAGGATTGTAAATCCTATGTGGGTCATTGCAGAAGAACGTCAGTGATAGAACATGATCCTATCAGTTAACAAATGTTAAGTATATGGCATATTTCTTTTGAAAAGAAAGGAGACCTATTTTCTTTAAATGTGGGGCAATAGTTTTTAGTACAGTTGGTTTCCAAATGTGTATATACTCTTTTGACAACAGTTGACAAGAATTTCAACTACTATATCTAAAGAGTTGTTTTCAATTGAATAATATGAGAACACCCTTTTATCTATTTTCTTTGGAAAAACACTAGCACACACAAGACTCGTTGAATATTTTGCATTCCCACATTTTTTTTATGTCCTTCTGTTTTAGGTTTTATACAATCTGGTGATCAAAGTTCCACAAAAGAAGCGTGATGAGAAGCAAAAAATATTTTTGAATTATCTTGTCAGAGAAAGAAGTATATTGGAATATATTTGAGATTTATTTTTAGAGTTATAATCAATTGAATAACATGTTCTTTTGAAGTTATAGTATAATTCTGCTTTGTATTAAATTATTAATTGTTACAAAACCCTTTGTCTGGGAGTTTAGAAGGGGTGACATCCCACGAAGAAAAGGCCTACCACGACTGAAGTATGTTGGGTGTTATAGAAATTACTGATGTTATACCTAAAATCATATTTAGATACTTCTTCTTTACCTAATCCTCAATTTCCCAAGTAAGATTTTGAATTCTGTAATACTCCCATATTACCTTAACTATCGGAATCCTCTTATTCCTAAACTCTTTAATACTTCTTTCCAAAATTTTTACCAGTTTCTCCTCATAACATAAATTTAGATGCAACTGTTATGGCTTATCATTCAACAAATGATCAGGATCAGAGTTATGCTTCTTAAGTTGAAAAACATGAAACACATTGTGCATACTAGTTAGTCTATCAAAGAGTTCCAATCTATATGCTAGAGCTGTAACTTTTTAAGTGATCAAAAGGGGTCTAATATATCGTGGATTTAACTTTTTGCCTTTCAAATATTTTAGAATTCTGCTACTTCTTGTTAATCTCAGAAATACGAAATCCCTAACTTGAAATTTCAATTCTCATTTTCTGTTATCAGTATAATTTTTCTGTTAACTCTATGTAGCATTCAGTTTTTCTTGCAATTGTTTCACTTGATCATCCATATCCCGAATACTAGTTCTGCTATCACTATTATTTAGTTTGTTTTTTTTCCAACCCTAACAAAATGGAGTTTGACACTTCCAGGCATATAGTGCTTGAAAAAGTGCCATTCCTATCAAAGCTTGATAAATATTGTTATATGTTAATTTTACAAATAGAATTCTTTCTACTCATTGATTACTAAAATCAAGTGTACATGCTTGTGACATATCTTGCAAAATCTATATCACTCTTTCAGATAGTGCATCTATTTGTGGGTATGTAGATGTGCTGAAATTCAAAGTCATTACCGATGATTCTTGAACTTTTTCCTAGAATATTAAAGTAAATCTAAGATTTCTATCCGAAACGATACTTATAGGCACTCCTCTCACAATTTCTTATGCATAAATTTGAGTTAGTTTTTCTATGGCATATTTCACATTCACTGGATTAAAATAAGTAGCTTTTGTCAAATGATCCACAATTACCCAAACTGCATCTTGCTGATTCTTACTCATCGGCAACTTAGTGACAAAGTCCATAGTAATGCATTGCTACATCCATTGTGGTAGTGGTAATGGTTGCAGCAAACTTGATGGCTTTTTGTGTTCCACTTTCACTTTCTGATAAGTAAAACACGCAGACGCATACTTGGTAATATTTCTCTTTATTCCAGTCTACCAAAATATCTTCTTCAAGTCATAATACATCTTCACTTCGACAGGGTAAATGGTATATTGACTCTTATAAACTTCTCATAAGATTTTCTTCTTCAATTCTTCAACATTAGGCACATATAACCTTTCGTGAAAATATAGCACTCTACGATCATCTACTTGAAAATTAGTGTTTCTTATTTTTAACTCCTAATCTTTGAAATTGAAAAAAATCATGATTACTTAATTGAACATCCATAATCTATTGTTTGAAATTAGGAACAATCATCAAATTCCTTAACCAAATCTTCTCTTCTCCCATTTCAGCTTCCATAGATAGTACTTCTTGCACAACTTGGACATCTTGTAATCTCAATCTAGCTAATGAAACCTTTTTGCTCAAAGCATCTGCCACAACATTACCTTTTCCAAGATTATAACTAATTAGGCATCGACATTCTTCTAGTAATTCCATCTATCTTCTCTATTTCAGATTTAGATCCTTTCATGTAAATATGTGCTTCAAACTCTTGTGATCAGTAAAGACTTCATAATCTACTTCATACAAATAATGTCTCTGCTTCTTGAGAGCAAAAATAATGACAATTAGCTCTAAGTCATGACTAGGATAATTAACTTCTAGAGGTCTAATCGTATGCACAATAGATGCGAAAGCTTTTCTATCTTGCATCAACACAGCTCCCAAGCCTTCTTTTGATACATTGGTATACAAGGCATAAGGCTTCCTTTCTTCTGGAAAACTCAATACAGGCGTTTCTATAAGTCCCTTCTTTAGTTCTTAGAAACTTCTTTCCCACTTGTTGCTCCACATAACATAGGAGGTGATATGGGTATCTTTCACACTTATCTTAATATGAGTGTTGCTATAGGTCCCTTCTTTAGTTACTAGAAAATTCTTTCACACTTGTCACTTCACACATGAGAAAGCGATAGTTTCAGTGGTTTTCAAAACAGGAGGTTCTTTAGTGGGTTCAGTAGGAGGTGATAGCAATTAACTCAGCCACAAGGATCGAGCTCAAGAAGGGGGAGATGATGAGACCAAATCAAAACCGAGCTTGCCCAGTCCATTAACGATAGCTCGTGCCAAACAATTCCAACACAAACTTTAGGTATATTTGCAAGCACATTTCAAGTGGGATAGTATATGGGTAATGCCGGAAGAGGAACGAGAGCAATCTTTCTACTGGTATACAAAAAAAGACAATCGAAAGATATTCACATAGAAATGATGGCCATTAGACTGAAAATGGCACCTGTTATGGTGCATGAAACTCGCGCTCGCTGGGGTCTATAAGACCAATGAAGAAATTCCTTTTTTTGGTGTCATGAGTACTGTTTCTCCAGAGCGAAATCGGTGCCGGCCCAAGGAGCCTAAACCGGTACTGGTTGTGACCTAAAACCTAAACCCTTGATGATTTTCAGCTATTTTGGGATCATATTGTAATATTTAATAGTTGCTTAGTTCAAGGACATAACACCCATATATACTACTTTTGTAATGTAAGAAAAACAACATATATAACATTTTAATACAAGAATGAAGATTTCATCTTGAAGGCTTGAAGCTTCGAAAGATTCCTTGTTTAACTTCAATCCAAGACCAATCTAAGGGCTTAGTCCATCTTGAGTAAGTGTCTATAAACTCTAAGGATAATTCAACTAGAAATCAACAAGGGTTCTTCTTGTTTGTCATTTGGGGTTCTTGTTGTTTCTTGTTTGAATGCCCACAATTCTCTATCCTTTTAGTTCTTGATTTCTTGCTAAGCCAAGGGTTCTATGGTGTTATTCTGGTAGACATTTATCTACTAAATTTGGGGTTCTAAAAGTCAGATCTTTTAGGGTTCTTTATTTGTGAAAAAAGGTATTTTCTTTGTTATTTTTCCTTGATTTCTTAATGTCCTTTATTATTTGTTCTGAAGTCCTTTTACTTTGCTAAAGTTTAAACAAAAACCACTTTAAGATCTAGACAAACTTTCTATCTCAAGCTTATATCAAATTTGGTATCAGAACAAGGATAAGTTTATATTTCTATCTTAGCTTAGATCTATCAAATGTAGAGTAAGAAATGAACTAAAATGTTGCAGCTATAAATTATGGCAAAAGGGTCTTATTAATTCTTATTTGATTTTGAGTTTTCTTGGGAAAAAAGAATGACTTGTTGAAGAAAGATCATTAGGAATACATTGATTCTTGTTGTTGTGACTATATTGGGCTTGTTTGGAAAGATATATGCTTGCAAAGTTCCATAGGAAGATCTTGCACATAAGGTGTTTGATAAAAATTCACAATGACCATATATACTATGAACACCACGTGTTTGATGAAATGTCTCAAAGAAAGAATATGGCTTGAAAATTAGCATTATTCTTATAAAATAATCCTAGATCCCTTAATATCGTATAGTCCTACTTAATTCAAATATCCTTATACTCATTCCTTGGAATTGGTGTAAACATTATTGTCGTGTTTCATTGTGTTCTTTAAACTATCTACTTGTTTTATGTTGTGAACACCTTGTACTCTAGTTGTTCTTAACCTCTAAGTGTTCACTACATTATGTTATTCTATGACCCTTGTCGTGAAGAATCCTAAGAGCTAATGTACTAAGGTGAACTAAACTCTTTGATGTTGGGGAGGAATTTGGTTGAACAAGTGAGACATCGAGTGAACGAAAAAGCAAGACAGAAAGTTTCTTATTTGAAAAGCCAAGGAGCGCAAACTCGAGAGTAGAGCATAAACACTTAGAGAGTAAGTGAGGAAACTAATTTCTATTTTGTTCGCTTAAATCTTTTTGCAGGAATATCAACCTAAACTCCAATGATGACTTAAGGAGAGGAACTAACTAGGCTAAATCTTGGTGGAGCAAGTAGACCACAAAAGGATCCAGTGATTCTTCATGAAACACTTGTTTCATTCCAAATGAGTATGGAAAGTGTTTGGAGGGAGATGACTGAACTCCAAGCTCAAAAAGGACAACCATCTACCACCAGTCAAATGAGGGGACAAGAGCAACTACAAGCCTACAACACACCTCTCGTGAATATACAACCTGAGGATGAATGGGATGAATATTCTGTTAATGGATATCAACAAGTTCCTATGAGAGGAGGGAGAAACGGGTTGAGAGGAGGTAGAGGAAGAGGCCAAGTGAGATTTGGTGAGAATCCTATGAGAGGAGTCGAAAGGAATATTGAGAGGGAATTTAAGTAGGACGAGGTATACCCAGAGAAAAATTATAGAGAATAATATCGGGGTAACGTGATAAGAGGTAGGAGGAAAGATGAAAATGAGAAAGAATGGGAATTGAAAAACATCAAAATGAAGGTACCACAATTCCAGGGAAAAATGATCCCGAGACATATTTTGAATGGGAAAGGAAAATGAAAATTCTATTTGATTACCAAGATTATAGTGAGAGAAAGAAAGTGAAGTTGGCATTATTAGGATTTTCAGACTATACATTGGTATGATGGGAGCAGGTTTTAGCTAATAGAATATGAATGTCAGAAAATACCGTTGGGACATTGGAATTGATGAAAAATCTCATGAGGGCAAGGATTGTACCACATCATTACTGCAACGAGCTATATCAAAGGCTTCAAGTGCTAAGATAGGGAAATAAAAGTATTGAAGATTTTCACAAAGAACTTGAGGTGCTAATGATGAGGGTGGTTATTAATAAAGATCCACATGCCACTAAAGCGAGATTTCTAAGTAGATTGAACCAGGAGATAGCCAATGTAGTCGAATTGCATTCATATGAAACCTTGGAAGAAATGGTGCACATAGCTATGAAGGTAGAAAAAAAATTAAAGAGAAGGCCAATGGAGACGAGAGGAAACCACCCAACTCCATCCCCTAAGGAATTCCCAAAGCCGATACCTATGAAGGAAGAGGTCTGAAGGCTGCCACCTAGGGAATTTAATAAACCAATAGAGGAAGGGAATAGAGATAAAGGAAAGGTTATTGAGAAGCCGAGGAGCCGAGATATCAAATGCTTTCATTGTTTGGGATATGGACATACGACACATGAATGCCCAAGCAAAAGAATGATGTATACAAATGCCTTGTGGAAATTTCATCTGAGGAAGAGGAATATGAGAAATTCGGAGATATTCAAAACGAAGAAGAAATCTCCATTGAAGAAGTTGAAGAAGTTGGGTAGGTGTATGCATTATGTGGTGTAGCTAGAAGATCTTTGAGTACGAAAGTGAAGGAGGATAAGCATCATCAACAGAAGGAGAATATCTTTATACAAGAAGTTTCATCAATCAAGTACCATGCAGCGTAATCATTGATAGTGGGAGTTGCACCAACGTTATAAGTGCTAATATAGTGGAAGAAATATGGTAGGAAATAAGGAAGCATCCACAACTATACAAGTTGCAATGGCTAAATGAAAGTATGGAATTGAAGGTTAATAAACAAGTCTTGATTGCATTTGATATGGGGAGATATAAGGATAAGATCTTGTGCGATGTTGTTCCTATGCAGACAGGCCTCCTACTTTTAGGGAGACTATGGCAATGTGGTAGGGGAGTAGTGGATGACGGGAAGAAAAACACTTATACCTTGTATAAGGAGGGAAAGAAATTCATTCTTCTACCTATGTCTCCAAGTGAAGTGAGTAGAGATCAAAAGATCATGAGAGAAAATGAGAAGAAAAAGAGTGTTCAAGAAAATGAGAAAAAAAAAAATTGAGAATGAGAACACTGAGAAAGAAGAAAAGGGAAAGAGAAAAGGAAAATAAGAGAGAATAGATAAGAAATTACTAAATTTCTTTGCAAAAAGAGAGAGGAGTGGTAGAAGCTATTAAAGCTAAGGAACTAGTGTATCTCTTAATTTCTAAAGGGATTTTTGTAACTACTAATGATACTACTCTCTCTTTACCTTGTAAAATTATAGGTCTTGTTGAAGAATTTCAAGATATATTCCTAAAAGAAGTACCTGAAGGATTGCCACCTGTCCGAGGAATAGAGTATCAGATTGATTTCATGTAGGGGGTTGTCATTCCAAATTGACCTGCTTATAGAAACAACCCTGAAGAAGCTAAGGAGCTGCAAATGCAAGTTGAGGAGTTGCTCAAGAAAGGCCATGTTCAAGAGAGTTTGAGAACAAGTGCAGTTCCACTGTTGTTAGTTCTTAAGAAAGACGAATCGTAGATAATGTGTGTTGACTGTAGGGCCATTAACAACATAACAGTAAAATACCGTTACCCTATCCCTAGGCTTGATGATTTATTCGATAATTGCATGGATCATGTATATTTTAAAAAATTATTTTGAAATCCGAATATCGTCAGATTAGGATTAGGAAAGGTGATGAATGGAAAACTGCATTTAAGACTAAATAGGGTTTATGTGAGTGGCTTGTGATGCCATTCGGGTTATCAAATGCACCTAGTGCTTTCATGAGATTGATGCATTATGTGTTGTGAGAGTATATTGGAAAATTTGTTGTGGTGTATTTTGATGACATTTTGATTAAAAACTTATTAAGATCATTTGCATTATCTTAAATGTGTGCTTATTGCCCTTAGAAGAGAAAGGTTATATGCAAACTTTGAAAATTGTTCATTTTGTTTGGAAAAGATAACCTTTCTTGGTTATGTTGTAAGTTTGAAAGGTATTGAAGTTGATGAAGAGAAAATCAAGGAAATATCGAATTAGCCAATACTTACATCTGTGATTGAGGTAAGAAGATTTCATGGGTTAGCCAGTTTTTACAGGTGTTTCATTAGAAACTTCAGCACAATAGCTACCCCATTGATTGAAGTTATAAAAAAGAATATAGGGTTTAGGTAGGGGGAAGAACAAGAAAAGGCTTTCATTGCTTTGAAATCAAAATTGAGTGAAACCCCATTGTTATCCTTACCTAACTTTGAGAAGGCTTTTGAAGTGGAATGTGATGCTAGTAGAATAGGAATAGGTGCTGTGTTGATTTAGGATAATAAACCTATTGTACATTTTAGTGTGAAGTTATCAGGAGCACCCTTAATTATTCCACTTATGATAAGGAATTATATGCATTAGTGAGGACATTACACCATTGGTAACATTATTTGATACCTACGTAATTTATCATCCATACTAATCATGAAACATTAAAGGGCCTTAAAGGCTAACAAAAGTTGAACAAAAGGCATGCCAAGTGGATGGAGTTCATTGGTACATTTTCATATGTGATCAAATACAAGAAAGGTAAGGATAATGTAGTAGTCGATGCATTATCTCGCAGGTATGTACTTTGAAATTCCTTAGATGCAAAATTGCTTGGTTTTGAGCTTATTAAGGACTTATCATGCTTGTGAAAAATTTATCATGCTTGTGAAAAATATGCCTTCCAAAAATTTTATAAGCATGATGGGTTTTTGTTTAAAAAGGGTAGACTTTGTATACCAAAGGGATCATTGAAAGATTTATTAGCGAGTGAAGCTCTTAGAGAAGGATGAATGGGACATTTTGGGATTTTAAAAACATTAGACATTTTGCAAGAGCATTTTTATTGGCAAAAAATGATGGGAGATGTAGAAGGGCATTGTAATTCATGCATTACATATAGAATGGCCAAGTATAAAACACTACCCCAAGGTTTATATACTCCTTTACTCGTCCCGAATGTACATTAGTTAGATATTTTAATAGATTTCATATTAGGATTGCCACAGACTTGGGGGGAAAGGATTCTATCTTTTCACTTGTTGATCGATTTACTAAGATGGCTAATTTTATTCCTTGTGCAAAAACTAATGATGCTACTCACATTACAGTTTTATTCTTCAAGGAAATAGTACGAGTGCATAGGTTAGCACAAAGCATAGTATCATATAGGGATTCTAAATTTTTATGTCATTTTTTGAGAATTTTGTAGGCAAAACTTGGAACTAATTTGTTATTTTCTACATCTTGTCACCCACAAAAGGATGGACAAACAAAGGTTGTCAACCGGACCCTTACGCAACTACTACGGGAAATCATCAAGAGGAACTAGAAAACTTGGGAATAATGTGTTCCACATATAGAGTTTGCCTATAATAGAATTGTCCATTCTACTACTTCATATTCTCTATTTCAAGTTATTTATAGGTTTAATTCATTAACCCCCTTAGATTTATCTCATTTGCCTGTAGATGAACGATTGAGTCTGGATGCCAAAAAGAAGGTAGAAATGGTTAAGTCCATGCATAAAAAGGTTAAGTCACTAATCGAAAAATAGAATGAGGCCATTGGATGCAAGCACAACTAAGGACAAAAATAGGTGATATTCGAGCCAGGAGATTAGGTTTGGGCACGTTTGCCCAAAGAGAGATTTCCCACATAACGCAAATCAAAGCTTGAACTGTGCGGAGATAGCTTATTTCAAGTTCTTGAGCGATATGGTGATAATGCCTACAAGATTGATATCTCGGATAAGTATAGTATAAGTGCTACTTTTAATGTGGATGATCTTTCTCCTTATGATGTAGGTTATGATTTGAGGACGAATCCATTTCAAGAAGGGGCAAATGATAAGAATCAACCCGGCTACAGGAATCGGGCTCAAGAAGGGGGAGAGGATGAGACCGAATCAAAATCGAGGTTGCTCAGTCTGTTAACGTGAGCCCATGAAAAACAATTCCAACACAACCTTCATGCATAGTTGCAAGAACATTTTAAGTGAGATAGCATATGGGCAATGTTGAAAGAGGAACGATAATAGACCTTACTGGTAGTATATGAAGGATAACAATCGAAAGATGTTTGCATAGAAATGACGGCCAGCAGATTGCAACTGGCACCGGCTGGGGTCTATAAGACCAATGATTAAATTTCTTTTTTTATTGTTACAAGTATTGTTCCTCCAAAGTGGAATTGACGTTGGCACAAGGAGCGTGAACCGACGTCGGTTGTGCCCTGAAACCCGAACCCCTGACGATTTTTTAGCTATTTTGGGATTATATTGTAAAATTTAAGATTTTTTTAGATCAGGGATAGAACACCCATATATATTTCTATTATAGTATAAGAAAAACAACATATATTACATTTTAAAATAAGAATGAAGATTTCGTCTTGAAGGCTTGAAGCTTGGAAAGATTCTTTGTTTAACTTCAATCTAAGACCAACCTAAGGGCTTACTCCACCCTTGAGTAAGTGTCTATAAAATATAAGAATAATTCAATTAGAATTCAATAAGGGTTCTTCTTGTTTGTCATTTTGGGTTCTTGTTGTTTCTTATTTGAATGTCCACAATTCCCCATCCTATTAGTTCTTGATTTCTTGATAAATCAAGAGTTTTAAGGTGTTATTACAGTAGACCTTTATCTACTAAAGTTAGGGTTCTAAAAGCTAGCTCTTTTAGGGTTCTTAATTGGTTGAAAAATATGTTTTCTTTGTTATCTTTCCTTGACCTCTTTATGTCCTTTATTATTTGTTTTGAAGTCCTTTTACTTTGCAGAAGTTCAAACAAAAGCCACTTGAAGATCTAGAAAGACTTTCTCTTTCAAGTTTATATTAAGAGGGTCTACAGTGGGATCAACATCAGTATCCTTAGCTGATGAAGAGAGATCAGTGTCAGGTTCTTGCTCTTTTGGAGGAATTTGCTCTTCAGAGACTGCTACGCTTTTAGATTGCTTCTGTTCGATATTTATCAGGTAACTTCAAAAAGTTTACAGTTTAGTCTTCACTTCTACACACATACCATCCACTTTGGCAGTCAAGAGAGTTAGAGCATCTAGAGTGCTTTGTGTTAGTTCATTTCCTTCAGTTTTTTACTTGGCCTTGCTGGATGATTTCTCTTGACTTTCATCTTTCCTTTTTGTTCTAGTTGTGGTAGCTGAGACAAGTTTCTTGCCTTCAGCCTTGACCCTGAGCATTTTTTCTTTTTCCTCATTTGTGGTATTCCTCAACAGTATTCACTGATCCATTTAGATTAACCCCATCTTCGCAAAGGAGCCCTTGTGTAGACATTTACCTTGTAATGCTCGGTGGCAAGTATGCTTAGATCTACATTGAAATGTATGAACAACTTAGTTAGGAGGTTTCCAAATGGTAAAGCTTAATTTGTGGTATTCTGGGATTGAGTCATTAGTTTTTCAGCTAAAAATCCAAAATTCATAGGCTTGCCTTCCGACAATGCCATCATGACCACCATCTGCATATTGCATACTGAGGTTTTATGCCCAAAACATGGAATGACCATAGTTGAAACCGTGTGATGAAGCAGTTGTTAGTGTTATGCCCTAGAGGTAATCACTTGTACGTTGTATATGATACATTTTATTTAATAAAAGGCATTATGTATCTTACAGTTTCTTTTGTTTACTTTTGTGTAATATAACTGTTACATAAAGTCCTTAGTACAACACTATGTTAAGGAAATCATGATATGAGATTCCTACTACACTGTATAGTGTTAGTACTTAAATAGTCCCTAGTCAAGTATTAATAAGATAAGACATCATTAATGCGTTAAGACTAGCATGTGTTAGACTTCCTGATTTGATCAGGCAGTGTTTCTTATATCCGTGAGTATTGAAATACTTAAAGTTAACATGTGGATGCTTGTTAATGGAACAAGTTCATTGAATGACCTAGCTATAAGATAATCACATGGATAACTATTTAGTGCCAGTGATATAATCTCAATATAGCAAACGTACAAGTATCCTTATACTTGAGATCTCCAAGGTACTTTGTTTGCTGAGTATTATGCTTTTATTCCAATCTATAAAGCCAGATCGAGGGTCATCTATGGGATGGATATTGGGTACATTGTGAGGTAAATGAAAGTAGTTGAGAAGGTCAATAAAGGATTCACCACTCTTAATAGTAGGGGCGAATATCTCACGACCATTTGTAGGAATTACTACTCGAGAAGTCCTTGGCCAATGCGACTGTGTATTGGAAATAGTTCCAATTGATACACATCTAGAGTAGTGGGTTCCTAGTACAAGTACTATTATATTTGGGCCATAATTAATATATTCTGGAGGGAGTTGACACTAATTCTGTACTCCTAATCGAATGGGATATTGTATGGTAAAAAGAGTTAATTGCACTATAGTTTGTTATTAAAGGGTTCATGTTAAGCCACTTGACTTCCTGGACTCTTGGGTGGTCATGATGTGTTGCTAGATACAGCTCATGATCCGGGAATATAGGTTTATTAATTGGTGAATTAATAAACCAATCCTAATTAGAATTTATATGATTAATTACAATTAATTATAGATTATTAATTTCAAAGACGTTTGAATTAATTCATGTTCGCTACCAATTGATTGGGAAACCTAATAGGTCACACACAATAAAGGATTATATACTCAAGATGTTATTTGATAACATAGTGGGATTAATTGTGAGAAATAGAAGTTGTTGTAGCCAAATTATAATTTATAATTATTATAATTTATGGTCTAAATTGTAATTGTAAGAACTTAATGTTTCCAATTACAATTAGGGAATTCTAACTGTTTTAGAGATCTTAGATGGAGTATTTTTAGCAGAAGATTTTCGTGTAATATATGGGATATATTACATGATACCTGTTGTCTGAAGGGTTAACGAAAATCAACTCCAAAAACCCTAGGGCAACACATGACTTCTTTCTATTTTCTCTCTCTCTCTCTCTCTCTGCTAGCATAGAAATATCTTGGTGCTTGAGAGTGATCCTCGTGTGGACTACTGTTAGAGGTGATTGCGTACTGTGATCACAGAGGCACGACTATCAACTTGTTTGTGATCCATTGGCGTCAAAGGGAGTGCTGGATCGCACCACAAATGTGAGACAAGAAGAAGAAAGATTTAATTTTTTCGGTGCACAAAGAAAGGTAAAACCATTACCTTTTGTTCTCTTTTATGTCTTGTTTTCCATACGTATGCGGATCCTGGGATGGTATCTTATTTTTATTTTTCCGTCGCACCATATATGATTTGCATGAGATCCCCAAAAACAGTCTCTTCATACCGTTCAGCCACTTCGTATTGCATTCACTTGAGTTTCTAAGACTCTTCCTCCCAGTGAATTTGCTCTCAAACCTTCTTAACCCAAACTTATCAAAATTCTCAGGAACACTACAAAAAAAGTGACGTTTGGCAATGCTTTTATTTGCAACATAGCAAAATCTATGGTGACAGCTTGGTTTTTACCAAAGTCTTTAATTCCGTAGCATATAAACCTTTTTGTAACAATTTATTTTGTCACGCTACGTTTCTGTAGGTAAAAGTTACTTTTTACCACAAATTTAAAAATTGTTGGGTAAAAAAATTTTTTTGCCACAAAGAGTTGAAATTGTGGGTAAATAAATTTTATTACCCACAGTTTTACACAACTGTGGAAAAAGCATATTTTTTCTTAATTTATCAAATATTAAAAAATGTCAACATCAAATGGAAGTTTTCATTAAATACCATGGTTGAGGTAATTTTATATATTCAAGTGCTTGTGTGCTCAAATCTTGATGCTACTATTTTATTAATTTTTATATAGTTTTTTTTTATGAACTACCTATTTTTTTTTGGAATATTTTTCTAGATATTATGCTAGATTATGTACCAAAATATATTCGATTACCTTCAAATTTTGTCATAAATATTTTTCCTAGTAATTTTAACAAATATAATGGTTGGATCCTTAATTTGATACGCCTATATTTGTAAATATGTTAGGTTTTTGATATTTTTCTAGATATTATGCTAGATTATGGCCAAAATATATCTGATTACCTTCAATTTTTGTTATAACACTTTTTCTTAGCAATTTTAACAAATCTAACCACTTGATCGTTAATTTGATACCCATATCTTTGCAAAATGCATTAGGTTTTGCATATATTTTTTTTTCAATATTATGCTAGATTATGTACAAAAAAACTATCCATTTACCTTCAAATTTGGTCATAACACTTTTCTTAGTAATTTTAACAAATCTAAGGGGTGGATCATTAATTTGATATGCATATCTTTGTAAATACGTTAGGATTTGGATATTTTTCTAGATATTAGAGTTGATTAAGTGCCAAAATATATCTGATTACCTTCAAATTTTGTCATAACACATTTTTTAGTAATTTAAACAAATCTAATAGTTGGATCAATAATGTGATACGCCTATATTTGTAAATGCGTTAGGTTTTGAATTTTTTTTTATAGATATTATGCTAGATTAAGTACGAAAAAAATATCCATTTACCTTCAAATTTTGTAATAACACTTTTCTTAGTAATTTTAACAAATGAAATGGTTGGATCATTAATTGGACACGCCTATCTTTGTAAATGTGTTAGGATTTGGATATTTTTCTAGATATTATGGTAGATTAAGTGCGAAAATATATCTGATTACCTTCAAATTTTATCATAACACACTTTCTTAGTGATTTAAACAAATCTAATGGTTGGATCTTTAATTTCATATGCATATCTTTGTAAATGCATTAGGGTTTTTATATTTTTCTAGATATTATGCTAGATTATGTTTCAAAATATATCAAATTACCTTTAAATTTTGTCATAACACTTTTTTTTTTAGTAATTTTAATAAATCAAATGGTTGGATCATTAAATTGATATGCCTATCTTTGTAAATGTGCTAGGTTTTGGATATTTTTTTTTACATATTATACTAGATTATGTACGAAAAAATATTTGATTACATTCAAATTTTGTCATAATACTTTCCTTAGTGATTTTAACAAATCTAACTGTTGAATCGTTAATTTGATATGCCTATCTTTGTAAATATGTTAGGTTTTAGATATTTTTTTAGATAATATGCTAGATTATATACCAAAATATATTTAATTACCTTCAAATTTTGTCATAACACTTCTCTGAGTGATTTTAACAAATCTAACGGTTAGATCATTAATTTGATATGTCTATATTTGTAAATGTGTTAGGTTTTAGATATATTTTTAGATATTATGCTAGATTATACATCAAAATATATCTGATTACCTTCAAATTTTGTGATAACACTTTTCTTAGTGAGTTTGACAAATCTAATGGTTGGATCATGAATTTGATATGTCTATCTTCGTAAATTTGTTAGGTTTTTTTATATTTTTTAATATATTAAGCTAGATTATGCACCACAATATATCTGATTACCTTAAAATATTTTCATAACACCTTTCATAGTGATTCTAACAAATCAAATTGTTGGATTGTTAATTTGATATGCCTATATTTGTAAATGTGTTAGGTTTTGGATATTTTTGTAGATATTTTACTAGATTATGTGCCAAAATATATCTTATTACCTTCAAATTTTGTCATAACACTTTTCTTAGTAATTTTAACACACTTAACGATTAGATCATTAATGTAATATTCCTATATTTATAAATGCGTTAGTTTTTGTATATTTTTTTAGATATTATGGTAGATAATGTGTCAAAATATATTTGATTACCTTCAAATCTTGTCATAATACTTTTCTTTGCAATTTTAACAAACCTAATGGTTGAATTATTAATTTGATATGCTTATCTTTGTAAATGCATTATTTTTGGATTAAAAATTTAGATATTGTTTGTCTCATTGATATATTGTCATATTATTTAATTAAATAAAAAAAGTTATATTTTTCAACAATTATTGTGTTAATTTTTTTTTAATTGTTTAAGATTCCTTTATGAATTTTTTAACTATAAATTAGATACCTTGTTTATTTTAGTCTATTTTATTATTCTCACCAATTTTACTTTTTTCTTAATGAAAAATAATTCTCTTTTTTTAATCGATTTTTGGAGGACAAAAAATATATAAGGGCTATATAGTGTTGCTGGTTTGTGCGGTAAGAAGCAAAACTACTTCCGAGGTTAATTTGATTTGATTTACATATAATATGTGAAATGGTTTTCAACACAATAACTATTCCTTGTCTTTGTCTTTGATCTGATATAAGGTTTATTTGTTTTTTTTTTTATATATTTTGATTTTAGATGTTCAAAAACATAGTTAATATTTATAATTGATAGTATTTAGGAGATCTATTAATTAAACTTTACAACTATCAGTTTGAATTTTTTTTTGAAGAAAATTTAATTACATTCAATAATACTAAGAAATTAAGAATATGAAATTAATTAGATATCTTTGCAAAAAATTTCAAAATTTCTTAAGTAATGTGAAATTTTATTTTATAATAAAAATAAGGTAAAAATGCCATCTGAAATTGGGATGACTTTATTTTCCTTAGCTGCATTTTCCTTATCGTGCGCCAGTGAAACCTTGCTGACAACACTCACTCCCGCCAACCGCTGAACCCTTGCTACGAATCTCTCAAAAATCTTCCCTTTTCTAACCAAATGAGGCGTCAGCCTTCGGCTTGGGTGGTTCATAGAGTTCCTTTGCTCTTCCTTATTGAAAGGTAAGTTTTTCCGCCTTTCACCAATTTGTCTATATTTTCGAAGAGGTAAACAAATGTGTGGTTTGTTGTATCAAGCTTAGCTTAAGATTTTCTAGGTACCCATTTCTTCTTTTTGTCTAGATGTTGATAAAAAGCTAAAATTGCCACTAGAATTGACAATGTGGGTCTTGATTACGGGCTGAAAATGCACCTATTAGATTTACTGATTCACATTTGTTCTTGTTATCTGGGTATTTATTAATGCCTGGTTCATGGGCTTGACTTGAGGGACCTTTTTCATTATCTAGTTTCTGTTAAGACATTCTATTATATATGTTGTTTGAAATGGCCCCTTCAATGAGTTTAGTGTTCTGTAGGTGAACTGTCATAGACTATGATTTTGTGAACTAACTAATCTTGTGCGAAGGAATCTGGGTTCCTTGTTGTTTGTCTTATAGATCTTCAAAGTTCTTTTTTTTTTTTTTTTTGTAGTTTAGAAATGTTTCAATACATTGCATTGTTCTGAATGCTAAGGTCTCCTTCTGTTATTACGCTATGTAAGTTTATGTTTCAGCTTTGTTTGAAAGCATGTATTCTAAATTAGATGCCATTTTCTTATATTATTAAAAATGGGTTTTGTCAATGCTTACACTTTAAAGTATGAACCCTTTCTTTACTGTAGGTGCATTTTATTTCTAGTAATTAGGTAAGGGGTAAATATATGTAAAAGAGGATAAGAGGTGAAGTTCATTCCAGATAACCAAGTTGACATCCTTGAATTTTTTTTTTTTTATTTTTTATTTGAAGTTCTTGTTATAATGTCTTTTGGTGTTTTGCACTTATTCTAAGGCTAAAATCTATATCACAATGTAATGACTATGGTTGATCATAGTAGTCTTGGTACTTTGTTATGTTTCATTTTCTTTTTCTTTTTGTGTGGCATTTGCTTAATATCTCCCCTTCTAATTCCTTTGACTAATGTTGGTAGGATTGTGGGTGGATATAGTTAAACACATCAATACACTAAGAAAGGGCTTCTATCTTATGGTTAGTAAAGATGTACGTAACATAACGGTAATGATCCTTCCCTTAAAAATAATATTGTATATGTCAATATTACTTATAGGAGTTGTGCTCTTCTAAGGGATTATTGCTTTTGGTGTTCTTATTCTTCTTCCTTTTTTTTAGGAAGTTGATAAATAAAGAGAACTTGAAGCTTTAAATTATTGGGCACAACTACTATCAAAGGTATTCCTCTCCTTTATATGGTTTAGTTGCTGCTGAAAACTTTGTTATTACCTATTTTATTTTGTGGCAATTGAAGATTTTTAATTGCAGAATATAATCTAGAATGAATTTATTAGGTAGCTTCAACAGTTAGGATATAATTGGAATGTTATTTTGCATTTGCATGCTATATGCATATTGTTCATAATAGAAGGTGGACAATTTGTAAATCAATTTAAATTACTAACTAGAATTGAATGTCTTCCGTGAATTAAATTGATTTGAAATTTGTTGGATTTTTTATTTTTTATTTTTAGTTTTTGAAGTAAAAACTTTTAGCTTTGAAGCTATTTATATGCATCGTGATTTGTAGTTTATGAGTCTCATGTACTATAGTTTTTTTTTTTTAATTTATCAAGGGATTCGGGTCAACATGGATAGGGGTTGGATGTGTTCAAAATAAAGGACTTTAGATGAGTATATAGGGAGGGTTGATGAATTCTTAGTATTTGCATACTGGTTCAAGGACGAACATTCACTGATATACTATCCTTGTAAGGAATGTGGGAATCGTTTCTTTTTGTCAAAGGATGTTGTGAAAGCTCACCTAGTTATTCATGCTTTCATGAATAACTATACCATTTGGAGTTTTCATGGGGAAACCAACGTGGACACAATAGTTAGGGATGATGGAGAAAGCTCTTTCAATTCGGTCGATCGAGATGACATGGTTAATATGGTTCATGAAGCATTTGGGGTTCCAAATAGAGGTAATGTGGAACCATCTGACACTAATCAATCAAATAGGCCTAATAAATAGACTAGGGATTTCTTGAAACTTCTGTAAAACGCTAAATGTGAATTGTATCCAGGATGTGATAAATTAAAAAAACTTTCATTTATTGTGAACTTGTCACATTTGAAAGTTATTTGTGGTTGGACAATACAAGTTTCCCAATGTTGATTGATTTACTTAATGATGCATTTCCTAATGGTGTGCAACTTCCCAAATCATTCTACGAAGCCAAGAAGATTACCGAAGATTTTGGATTCACTAATGTGACATATGATGCATGTCCTAACAATTGTATGTTGTTTAGAAATGAGGACAAAGATCTTGACTGTTGTAAAATTTGTAATGCTGGATATAAAGTTAAAGGTAAGAAAGCAGTTAAGCAGATGAGATATTTTCCATTAAAGCCAAGGCTCTAGAAATACTGTTTGTCATAAAAAAAATTGCATCAGTAATGAAGTGGCATCATGAGGAAAGAACCCAAGATGGCATACAATGACATCCAGTTGATTCTCAAGCTTGGAAACATCTTAATAATAAGAATCCATCATTTGCATCTGATATTCACAGTATAAGACTTGGCTCGCATCAGATATCTTTAATCCTTTTAGATCATTGTCTATTACTTACAACAAATGGCCTGTTGTTCTTATTCCATATAATTTGCCACAAGAATTGTGTATGAAGTAATCTTTCTTTATTTCTTCCATACTCATAGATGGTCATGGACAAAAAGATTGACATTTATTTGTAGCCACTTATTGAGGAACTTCAAGATTTATGGAATAATGGAGTTGAAACCTGTGATGCATCAACTAATAGCATGTTCCAATTACATGCAACTTTGTTATGGACAATTAATGACTTTCCAACATATGCAATGTTATCTGGTTGAAATATTAAGGGAGACTTTACTTGTTCTGTTTGTCGACATAAAACATGATCCCTTTGGTTGAGGCAAGGCATCTTCTTGTATGGACAAGGTATCTTTTGATGGTATAAGAAAGTATGATTTAAAACCGAATCAAATGTCTGGTTCTAGAACTGAGCAATAACTCGGATGTGTTCTTATAGAATACATGATGGATGATTTGAGAAAACAAAAAAGAGGTGAAGTTGAAGCATCTAGAGATTGCAAAGGGAAGAAAAAAAAGCATCTTTTGGGAGTTGCCTTATTGGAAAGGTAATATATGTACTCATAATCTTGACATGATGCATATCGAGAAGAATTTCTATGATAATATTAGGGGCATAATATTCAATGTTTAAGGAAAAACTAAGGAAACTTTAAATTCTAAGCTTGACTTAGCGATAATGAAAATCTGAACATCAATGCACCCTCGAACTGAGAATGGTAGAACATCTATACTGCCTGCATGTTACACCTTAAGCAAGGAGGAAAAATAGGCATTCTGTAAGGTGTTAAAGAGAGTAAAGGTTCTAGACGACTATGCAGCTAATATTTCTAAGTGTGTGAATTTGCAACAAAAAAGTATATCAGGGCTGAAAAACCATGATGGTCACATACTTATGCAACAATTTCTTCCTCTTGCTATTCGTAGAGTGTTTCCAAAGAATGTTGCAATACCTTTAATAGAG
The DNA here is from genome assembly GCA_026120185.1 of Voacanga thouarsii. Taxonomy (NCBI): domain Eukaryota; kingdom Viridiplantae; phylum Streptophyta; class Magnoliopsida; order Gentianales; family Apocynaceae; genus Voacanga; species Voacanga thouarsii. Next base: position 4,659,893 of record JANUWF010002155.1, on the reverse strand, counting down.
TTGAGCAACTTCTATAGATAGTTGTGTTCCAAGACTAATCACATGAAGGATTTGGAATATATTCAAGATAGAATTGCTCTCACTCTTTGTCATCTTAAGAAAATATTCCCTCAATCCTTTTTCGATGTCATAGAACATTTGCCAATATATTGAGCTGAGGAAGCAATGTTGGCTGGTCCTATTCAATATAGATGGATATACCCTACTGAGAGGTTTGAATTACATTACCTTCAGTATTGTCATTAATTTTAGATTTATGACTAGTAGCCTCATTTGTCACAACTACATATTGGTATTTACTTACATTGAAGAGGTATGTGCACAATCATGCTTATCCAGAAGCATCAATTATAAATGCGTACATGATGTAAGAGTGCATGGATTTTTGCTCCAGATACTTGAATGATGTGGAAAACAAAACAAATCATTCTTCAAGGAAATGTGGCAATTCAGATAATATTCGTCATGTAGGGAAGGGGTAAGCATGTAAGATTTGACCGAATAACATGGGAACAAGCCCATAGTTATTTCCCCATCAATACACCTGCTGTAAAGTCATTTATGGAGTAAGTGGACGTGTATTTAAGTACAAGGGTTGAGGCACTAATGGCGTTTGAAATCTCATATTATCACCATTATTTAACAACATACATATCTTACAACTTAAAAGTGTGATGCCATGTGCCAGTGATCATTATATCCAGAACCTTCACAGTGAACAATTTCATGGATAGTTTAAAACCTATGTAAATCAAAAACTTATTTGGTATAGTAAATAATATTAATATCTTCTAAATTATATTATATTTCAACTTATTCATATGGTATATGCAAGTTTAAGATTAGAGAAGGAAATATAATGCCATGTTTGATGAAGAAATAAATGTATTAGCTGATGGTCCAAATCTTGATGGGAGATGCTTTAAGTTGTATATTGTCAATGGATATCGTTTTTGGACAAAAAATTCCAAGATTTGCAGCACTACTCAAAATACTGTTGTTGTGGTCAAGGCTACAACACTTAGTTGTGCTAGCAGAAAATATAGGAATACAATTATTGGGGATGTAACTTATCCTGGGATTTTGACAGACATTGTTGAGTTGATTTATAATACCCAATTTAATTTCATCATTTTTTAGGTGTGATTGGGTTGATAATTACGTTTAAATTTACTTCGGTGAAGTGCAATCATTTGATGTACAAAGACAACCTCCTAGCAAACGAACCTTTCATACAAGCATCTCAAGCAAAGCAAGTGTGCAATGTGCTAGACCTTATTGAACCAGATTGGGCAGTTGGGATGAAAATGACTCCAAGAGATAAATTTGATACAAATTTGCATACGTCTAAAGCTGAGCCTTGTTCCTCACAATACCTTGATAACAATGTTGCAAATCAGGAAGAGGATAATGTTTGGGATTGACAAGGCTTGAAAGTGAAGGCACGAAAAGTGGGAAAACACGGAGCACACAACAGAAGAGAACATAAAAAAAAATTGAAAAAATAAGAATAGGGATTCCAGGGCAAGGCCGGCGCTGGCTCCGACAGCCCTAACCGGCGCCAGTTGCGCCCTTTCCCAATCTCGAGTTTTTATAAATTTTACCTCTTTTTCTGGTTTTCAAATGTGGCTAGACCGGAACGTGCGCAATCGGGATAGGTGTGCTGGTGGAAGCCTCTGGTGCGATTCCTACAAGCTTCCTACTCTACCTTTGCATGTATGTGAATGCCAAACTCTCGATTTTCCAGTATATGGCCTGCCTAACTACCGTTTAGTGAACAACTAATAGGCTAGGGAATTTTTTTGGAAAGAGAGAGAGAGAGAGACGCCTGGCCTTTTCCAGAGAATAAGTTGTCTCAGAGTATGTGTGTTCTGTAACAACGACGTTATTTTCAATCCTCCTGTTTAACCTAAATAAAACCCTAGGTTAAACTGGATTAGGCCATTGGACTCTTAGTTTAACCTTTTGGGCTTAATTAATTATTCTAGTTAGAACCAACTTAATGGCCCAACAAATAATTAATTTTCTATCCTAAATAAACTAGTCCAATAAATAAGCTTATATTAGTTTAGGCCTATGTTAATCCCTAATTATTCAGGATTATTCAAACTGGGCCAAAGCCCTGAATAATTATTTAATCCACTAAACTAATTTAATTAATTCTCTCACTCCATGGAATTAATTCTCTTTCTCCATGGACCTTTATTTTATTCTAGCTTAATAATTAAATCAGGCTACTTAAATAAAATAAATTCCATTTAATTTAAGATCAATTTCTTAGCTCGTATTTAATTAAGACTCATGGTCTATACTAGGGACCAAAAGACGCATCGCTTTGGCTACTAAAATGACCAAAATACCCTTGCCATATAAATACATGTATTTTGCATTTGAAATATTTTCTAATATCACCATAAGGAAATATTAACCCCAAGGACAATGTTGCGTTAGCAAAGTCTCCGACCTACAGGTGTAAAGATTAAAATACCCCTCTATACATCGCCGTACATTAAAAAAGGAAGAGGTGTACTAAAACCTCTCTAAATAACATATACCATCCTTAGGCCTCTAGTCCAATGATCCACGACTTCGTGGATTGTTTCCGCTTTCCAAGGGAGCTACCCTAAAGCAAACATCCAAGTCATGTTTCCCAGAGCCCTGGATATTTAGATCATTCAAACAACCACAAGGGGCAATATAGTATAGAAATTATCTTGTACAAGTCTATCTTAACTAACTAGTCACACATACGTAACATGCAAGTATATTGGCCCTAGGATAGAACCTCAACTATAGCATATCAAAGTATATGATTCCAGCTTCGTCAGACCACCAACTCATACTCAAGTCGTAGAGTACTAGTCCACGCTGTAGCGGTAGTAGTCTAGGTTTCTACCATATAGTAGTTTTAGAAATCACTACTATAGGTCCTGTTCTATGTATTCGAAATACGCTTATGTTATAAAGTAAGCGGACTACTCATTGGCTAAAGGTAAGCCATTCCCCATTTAGAATTCACAACATAATAACCTAGACATGATGAGATTCCTATTCTCATTAATCAGTTAAAAACGAAAGTTTATGTGTTAAATAACCCATGATCTATACCTTACTGTGAAAGACCTCGTTTCACATGGATCACTTACTTAAACACAATGGGTCTTTTCCACACGTAATTGTGTACAAATAAAAATGTAAATTCACAAATTATTTCTAAAAATAAATTCTTTCATTAAAACATTCAATTTTTACATCAGAAACCTAGTCTATGTAGGCATACATCCTAACAATCTCCTACATGCACTCTAAGATTATGTAAGTCCGTTGGTGCCCACCTCTATGGGTCTAAGTATCTCTTGAAGACTCTCTTATCCAAAGGCTTAGTGAATGGATCTGCTAAATTGTTCTCGAAGGCAATCTGTTCCATCATGACTTCCCGTCTTTGGATGAAATCCTAGATTAGGTAGTACTATCTCTCGATATGCTTCTTGTGGTTTTTAGGTTCTTTTGATTGTGATACTGCTGCAGTGTTATTGTAATACATCACAATCAGCCTGTCTATATGTGGCACGACTCCAAGTTCTAAAAGGAACTTCCGGAGCCAGACTGCTTTCTTGGATGCCCCCGAAGCTGCCACATACTTAGCTTCCATGGTTGAGTTAGCAATGCAAGATTGCTTGATACTCCTCCATAAAATATCTCCTCCAGACAAAGGTAAAGATATATCCACTAGTAGATTTTCTCCCATCCTTATCTGACTAGAAGTCTGAGTCTATGTATCCTATAGGAACCAAGTCATCAGTCCTATAAACCAGCATATAATCTCTCATTCCTTTGAGGTACTTGAGTGTATGTTTTACAATTTGCCAATGAACCTCTCTAAGGTTTGACTGATATCTACTAACCAAGCCTACGACAAAGCAGATATCTGGCCTAGTACACAGTATGACGTACATGAGATTTTCCACAGCCGAAGCATATGGAATCCTACTTATTCTATCATTTTCTTCTTGAGACTTAGGACAGTCTCATGAAGAAAATGACAACCTATGTTTGCAAAGAATTAGAGCTCTCTTGCATAAGTCTATGCTATAATTGGCTAGCATCTTGTCAATGTATGTAGCTTGGGATAATCCTAATATTCTCTACTTCCTATTTCTAAGAATTCTAATCCCGAGAATGTTGCTGGCTTCTTCCAAGTTCTTCATACTGAATTGACTAGACAACTAAACCTTTGTGAATGATAAAGACCCTACATCATATCCAATAAGTAGAATATCATCCACATACAAGACAAGAAAAACCACATTAATGCATTCAAGTTTCCTGTACACGCATGGTTCATCCTCATTTTGATCAAAATCATAAGACTTTATAGTCTCATCAAAATGAATGTTCCATGCCCTTGATACCTGCTTAAGTCGATAAATAGACTTCTTAAGCTTGCAAATCATATGCTCTTGACTTTTAGCAATAAAGCCTTCCGGTTGGGACATATAGATGTCTTCACTAAGATGGCCATTTAAAAATATCGTCTTGACATCCATTTGCCATATCTCGTAGTTATAATGACATGCGATGGAAAGGAGGATACGGATGGACTTAAGCATGGCTACTGGGGAAATAGTTTCCTCATAGTCGATTCCCTCTTTCTGAGTATACCCTTTTGCCACAAGCCAAACTTTAAAGGTTTCCATCTTCCCATCTACTCCCCTCTTTCTCTTGTGTATCCACTTACACCCTATAGATTTTATCCCTTCAGGTGAAGCTATAAGATCCCAAACCAAATTGAGATACATAGACTTAAACTCCGATTTCATTACTTCATACCACAGATTTGCATCGGCATCAGCAACAGCCTCCTCATATTTAGTAGGGTCTTGTTCCTAATGGTCGGAGACTAACTCGAAAGGTTCTCCAGTCCATCTCTCTGGAACCCTAGACCCACTACGACGAGTTTCCATATGTACAGGCTCTAGAGGCTGTGTCTTTTCTTGTTCCACAATTGAGTTAGAAGAAGTTGCTTCCGAAGATAACTTGATAAGGGCTAAATTAGTCATGTTTTTCCTAGCTATTTGAGGTTCTTTTGTGATATATTTTGTTCAATAACTAGTCATATTCGTTCATATTTGAGATTTTTCCCTTGGAAAGGTGTTTTATTCATTATTTCAGATTTTTAAGGTAAAACGAAATGAAAACGTCACAAAACGGATGAGAGGCGGCGCCGGCTAAGGCTCTAGAACCGGCGCCAGCCATGCACTGGATTACACGAACATGAAATGACGAAAAATTGTCAAAACAGAGCAGAACAGAGGGGAATCGGCGCTGGCTCCAAGAGTTAAGGCGGCGTCGACAACATTCTGGTCTTCATTGCGCAAAATTCGGGGAAAAATTGGAGAACAAGTAGAGAAGCAGAACACAACCAGCGTCGGCTCTGAGAGCCAAGGCGGCGCTGGCTGTGCCCTGAAGATAAGGCAGTGCTTGATTTTTTCTACGTGGTTTTTGGTAATCTGCGGAGTTTTATTATTTTTAAACTTCTACTCGGCCAATATGGGTTTTCGGACCCATATTCTCTTTTCTCGAAGAATATGGGTCTAAATCATGATGTGTTGAATTTACCATGCTTCAAGGAGCTGGATTTTTCAACACTATATCGTAAGAAATCCTTGGAGGATTGTGGTAATTTCTATCCTTCACCCTACTAAACGAGAGGTAACTTAGTTTTTGTAGATGTGTCGAAAAGTAATGATTTTTTTTTTATCCCATCTTTAAGAACACAATTGCTAAGTTTTAAGGGGAATTTTAATTGTACAAATTCTTTTGAAGGGTTAATTGCTGATTTCAAAGTTGATGTATCCGTTAGATAACATGTGCATTCATATGTTGAAAAAGATATTTATGTGTCTAAAGAAATGTTTGAGAATGAGGTTTATGCGTTTTGCTTTGCTGAGACAAATCATTTTCATGAACTCTCAATTTTTCAAAATCCTCCATCCTTTCTACATTCATTATGTATATCTTCTACTTGGAGCTTTAATTTCTTTTCTAAAGGTTTGATGCGGAAGCATGATGAGTGGAAAGAGTTTGTATCTTTATTTTGTGTTTGGTTTTGATAAGTGTTTTATTTCTCCTCCCCAAATAAGGAAAACATTTTCCATCTTAAGTGTGGGGGAGTGAGTCACGCCTTTATTTGTTTTGCTAGGATTTCTCTTTCGTGCTATATGTTTTTCTTCTTCGTACTAATTTCTTTCTTTTTGATTTATTTTCTTTTCTAGTTTTTATGCTTTAGTGTGTTCGTTTGTATTTTTTTTAGGTACTTTGCCAATGCCTCATTCTTCAAGCATTTAACTCTTGTACAACACAATGCACAACTGAATAGATGTTTGTTTTTCTTATCTCTTCTCCTTTATATTTTTTTGATCCCATAGTATTGTTTGTTCTTGTTATATTCATTTGGCTATTGAGGACAATGTCCAGTTTAAGTACAGGGGAGTGATTTGATTGACAAGTCTTCTATACATATTACTTTTGCCTTCTTGGGAGCAAATTTTGAGCAAAATTTTCAAAAATATTTCTGATTTTCTTTGAGATTTCAAGCTATATTTTTAGTGCATGTCTTTATGATGGATTATGGAGCATATGTTCTACATCATTTATGGCTTATGCATGACTTTTTTGCACGCACTTGGATGAAGTAGTTCTTGATCAAATGCTTTATATTTTTCTTAAACCTGTTTTGCTACTAAATTTCATGGAGCATTCTAGAACTTACTTGAATACCTCTCGAGGTGAAATAAGAAAGACAATCATGATTTAACTTAGGGATGATGGTAATACGCCTTCGTTGGATAATTTGAGCTTTTCAAGCCTACCAATTGTCATATTATCCCTAGTGCCTATTTTGAGCCTAAATGGTTGATTTCTTTCATTAAAGCCCGTCATAATATTTTGTCCATTGCTTGTTGATGAGAGTTTGAATAATTTTCCAAATCTTTATACTCTTGATAGATGAAAATATGTGTAAGAAAATTCTGAGGAAGAATGTTGGGATAAAGATCATGATTTGTTACTTTTAGTCATGGATTAAGAATGAGTTGAGCTGAAAAGAGGAAAGGGAAGGAAGAAAGAGGAGAAAAAGAATAGAGGAATTGGAAAAAAAAAACAAAAACAAAAAGCTGCTAGGAAGAATTGAAAAGAGAGATTGAAAACAAGTGAGAAAAAGTAACAACAGCAGGAGTGAAAAGAAGTTATTGAAAGAAGAAGAAAGAAAATATCACAAAAGGGATGGTGATTGAGTTGTAAAAGGTTAAGTTCATATAAAGTACTTGACACCATTGCTAGAAATTTGAGTGATCTTGTGGAAAAAATAAAGAAGAGTTGAAAGAAAAAGAAAATATGCAGGATTTGCTTGAGTTGAGTTGTAATTGCTGAATAAGGTTATGGTTTGATTGATTTCTAGAATAGAAGAGCAAGAAGAGTTAGAAAGTATTGATTCATTTTGTTTATCCTTTTTTTGAGAACTCTCAATTTCTTTGACTTTTGATTCTCCTATATCCTTCGTTTGATAGCTACATTACAAGCCTTTAGCCTTACATTACAAGCTTAAAAGTCCTATTTGATCTAAGTAGAATCATGATATGTCTCGGATTAGTGGAGAGAGTGTATGAAGAGTAAGCCTAGGGAATGCATATTCTTTTTGAACTAAATTCTTTCGAATGGTTTGAGAATATTGTTAAGTATTGTGATGGTTCTACTAAGTCATTTATCACTTACATGAGTCTTGCATTGGTTGTGAAAGATGTAGTATCTTGTGTTTTATGTTATTGAATGAAGAAAGCATTGAAGATACGATTTGGAAATTGATTGAGTGATTGATTTAACCTCGTGTTTTCCTACTTGTTCTTGATACTTTGCTTGAGGACAAGCAAAGAACTATGTGTGGGGGAATATGATAGGGGCTAAATTAGTCATGTTTTTTCAAGTTATTTGAGGTTTTTTAATGATATATTTTGTTCAATAACTAGTCATATTCCTTCATATTTGAGATTTTACCCTTGGAAAGGTGTTTTGTTCATTATTTCATATTTTTAGGATAAAACGAAATGAAAATGTCGCAGAACAGAGGAGAGGTGGCGCTAGCTAGGGTTCTAGAACCGGTGACAGCCATGCACTGGATTACACGAACTTCAAAACGACGAATAATTGTCAAAATAGAGCAGAACAGAGGGGAAATGGTGCCGGCTGCAAGAGTCAAGGCGGCGCCGGCTGTATTCTGATCTTCATTGTGCAAAATTCGAGAAAAAATCGACTAACAAGTAGAGAAGCAAAACACAACCGGCGCTGCCTCTAAGAGCCAAGGCAGCATTGGCTGTGTCCTGACGATAAGGCGGTACTTGATTTTTTCTATGTGGTTTTTGGTAATCTACGGAGTTTTAGTATCTTCCAACTTCTACTCGGCCAAGAACAATGTACCTACATGTTTAGGCCCTTCTTAAGCCTATAAATAGATGAAAAACACAAGGGAAAAAGGAGAGAATTTATTGATCATCATAGAAAATTACTCAATCAAAGTAGGAATTCTTCAATTCAAAGAGGGTTGTGCAAGAAGGTCTTCAAAGGAAGAAGATTGAGGCTTGTCTATGAGTGCTTTCTTTTACTTTCTTTTCTTTTTCTTGAACAATGATATGTTAACTATTTCATTGTAATTTGACATTGTTTTAGATATTCATGATTTTTAGAGTTATTTGATCTTTTGATTAATTGACTGTTCTTCTTGGTATTTAATTACTTGGGCATATTACGAGATTAATTGGTTATTTCTTTTCATTAACTTGCTAGACCAAAGAGGTTGATGGTAGTTGCAATTGTTTAATTTCATATTTATTGGCTGTTAACTTGCTAGACCGAAGAGGTTAATTGCTGAGGTTTGAGTAATTGAAGGTTAATTGATGTTTGCCAGACCAAGGATTCATTGATTAATTTCTTGTTTTAAACCAGCCAAACCAAGGAAATTTAATAAAGGATTATGTTTAATGCATCTTGTGGATGAATTAGTTGAGACAGACCAAGTGATGCTAATTTACCTTTATCCTTCATGGTCTAAGAGAATGATTAGTTATGGCAATGGTTAGGTCCTTTGAGATCATGTTTGTCTAAATAATGGTTTGAGTTACATAATTCTCCATCATTGACATGTATATATTTTTGTTTTTATTTTCCTTTGTTTTATTTTATTTCTTCTTCACTTTATTGAGTCTATTAAACAATGAAAGAAAGGTTATTAATGACTACTTGTTCCTGGAGGATCGACACTCGTTTGAACCCTATGCTTGGTTAATGATGAGTACGCTTGCTCATATGTGTGATTTGGGTTGAACTTTTTAATTTAAACTTGATTGGGAATGTGTTTAGTTTTTGTTTGATTTTTACACCCATGTCCGGACACATCTTCTCCTCCAGCTCCAACCTAGTTGAACCTTTTGTGGAAGTACTTTGATCATCCTCTAAGTATCTAGCATTGGTACTAACTAGTACTTTCCACTCATTAGGATGATAAAAGTAACCACCATTTGTCCCTTTTGGATACCCAACAAAATAGCATAATTTTTATATTGGTTCTAACTTGTTTCCCTTGATCAGTATATAAGCTGGACAACCCCATATCCTGAGATGATTCAAACTTGGCTTACACCCAATCCACATCTCATAGGGAGTCCTAGGTACTGACTTAGAAGGCATCAAGTTCAGAATATATGTTACTATTTTCAGGGCATATCCCCAAAAAGACACTGGAAGAGTAGCATGAGACATCATGCTTCAAACCATTTCCATCAATGTCATGTTCCTTCTCTTAGCTACTCCGTCCTGCTAGGGAGTCCCCAGCGTAGAGAGCTGGGATACTATCCCATTATATACCATGTAGTCATTGAATTCACCAAGGAGGTACTCTCCACTACGATCTGATCGTAAGGTCTTGATCAAGTTACCTGTCCAACGTTCCATTTCAGCCTTAAACACTTTAAACTTGTCAAAAAAGTCAGACTTGCATCTCATCAGATAAACGTATCTAAGCCTTGTACAATCATCCGTGAAAGTGATGAAGTACTTAAAATCTCCTCTAGCTAGTGTACACAAGGGATCACACACATCAGTGTGAACAAAACTCAATACCTCCTTAGCTTTATCCGCTTTAGGGAAAAATGACCTTTTGGTCATCTTTCCCATCAAGCAGGACTCATGCTGAGGCCAATTTTCCAATCTCAATGAGACCAAGGGCCCATTATGGATCAACCTCTGAATCCTAGTTGAGTTGATATGACTCAACCTTAGATGCCAAAAATACGAGTCATTGTCATTGGTCTTTCTCTTCCTTGTTAATGGTTCAGATTGAGTGTTATTTAATTGATTATTAATAGGGGTTTAAGAAAAATAAATTTCCATACATATGCCCAGTACATAAAATTTCTCCATTTCTACTGATAGAAATACCAGAATGGAAAGATACAGAATATCCTTGATTTATTAGTTTTGCAACCAAAATCAAATTCTATCAAAATCCAGGTACATATAAAATATCTTTCAAAACCACTATTCTATTACAATCAAAAACACTATCCAGTTCTCCCACTGTAAGGGCCCAAACTTGTGCACTATTTTCCACACGTAGTCTATGTTCGCCCTTCTAGAATCTTCTTATCTTTCTAAACCCCTGCAAAGAGTTACAGATGTGATCAGTGGCTCCTGAATCAACAATCCAAGTGGAAGTTGATCCAACCATTGATATAGATCCTAGATAGAAAATATTACCTGTGGGGTTTTTCTTGGCTTGAAGATCTAGACACTCCTTTTTTCAGTGTCATTTCAATCTACACTTGAAGCACTTGCCCTTAGGTTTGTCTTTGGGCTGGGTCTTGGGGTGGACCGCTGCGTTTCCTTTCTTCTTCTTGAACTTTATGGGCTTGGGCCCAGTTCTAGAAGATGAAGCCTTAGCAATCATAGTCTTAGACTATGGCTTCATAGCCTTCTCTGCCATCTGGAACTCCTTCATCAACTCAGTTAAACCCATGTTCAATTTGCTTATGTTATAGTTTAACTTGAACTGAGTGAAGGAACCCGGTAGAGATTCGAGAACCGTGTCCACTAGGCTTTCGAAGTCAATGATAGCCTCTAAGATTTTTGTCTCCTCGAAAACAACAATCATCTTGAGCATATGCTTTTTGACTGATGTTCCCTCCGCTATTTTAGTGTTGATGGCAGTTTGAAGAGCTTCCTGCCTTGCGGGCCGGCTCTTATCCGCAAACATCGTGGCTAATGATTTGGTTATGTCATACGCAGTGGTCATGTGCTCATGTTTGGATTGGAGCACATTAGACATGGAGGCCAACATGTAACAATGAGTCATCTCTTTGGCCTTCTTCCATACCTTCTTAGCCTCACGCTCCTTGGCAGTGGAACCCTCCCCGATGACAGGGCAGGTTTCATACAGGACATACTTGTACTCTTCCACTGTGAGTATTATGTGCAAGTTCCTTTTCTAGTCCACAGAGTATGGTCTCGTTACCTTATTCTCTCTGAGAATAACAACAAATGGACTAAAAAAACCTCCCACCATTTCTGAAAAATCAAAAAATAAAAGAAAAAGATTCAGTTTGTGAAAACAAAACAAATATGTGCACTTTATCCTTATTATAAAAACTGATAACAATTAATTTGGCTCTTAGGAAAACTAACATATCTTTTTGGGAAGATTAACAGTTTCCTAAGCTAAGTGTGTTAACCGCCACAAATTAATTTCCCTTTTAGGTAATGATCTAGAAGATAACTCCATCGAGGGGATGGATGTTTCCTCTCATTTCCTATGGACATACCTCGCACTATAACCTCCAACGAGGGGCTGCCTGATCATAGTACGTGCCCTGGGTTATTAATTACATCCCTCCATTAGAACTAGATCCTTATGGTATCCCTATCCTATACGGGTTCACTCCTAGGGTGACGCGAGGGGACCCACGATCTCTAATGAGGATCGTGATGGAAGCCGTAGGGCCGTTGGAACTCTTCTCCCACTTAGTCTTTTAAAACAAGGGTTTTCTGAAAAATATCCTTTTGAAAATTTCCATTAAGTTTTCTCTTAACTTAAAAATAAAATGTCTAAGTCCATAAAAATCTCCATGTCAAGGCTTATATCCTTTGAGAGCTTTTCCCATGGACTAATTTTATTTAAGTTAGAAACTTAATGATTTCAAAAATTTTCCAATTAAAACTTTCTAGAGACTTTGGTCTCAAGTTTATTTGACAAAATAATTTTTCTTGTGCCAAACAAAAATAAAATGGCTTTATATTTTAACCTTACAAAAATATCTAAATCTAATATATTTTCTTTGTTAAGGATTAAATCCTTTGAGAAAATATTTAACAATTAATTTTTGTTCAAGCTAAAATAACCATTTAATTTGTAGAAAAATGTTTTCCTTGTCAAAACATTCCCAAAGACTTTGGTCTTTTAGAAAACGTGCACATAGGTACAAAAAATAAATAGCATGCTAGAAAACAATAGACGTTTTCATGCTCTTATATTTTTAAACCTAAGTGCCTAGATAATAGAATTAAACATATTTTTTAATTAATTAATGGTCTTGTTTAACCCTAAAATCCCTTACTAATATTTTTATGCAAAAATAATCCTTGAATATTAATTATTGCAAAATATTAACTTCGCCTGGTATAGACCTCAAAAGAAATTTCAAGAAAAATTACAAGGAAAACTTAAAAATTTATCCTTGGTCTATTGCACCCATCATACTGGATCATGCACCCATTTACACTGTGGTCCACTGCACCGCCGCATAGAACCAGGACCAACGAGAAACTAGCACCCGGACTGGCCTTCCAAACCCAAGCCGGTGCAGGTTCCAGCACTCCAAGCCGGCGCCGGTTACGGTCTGGATACCTCCTTGTAGTTTTTTTTTTTTTCCTTGAGAATTTCCCCTGTTTTTCTGCACGGTTTCTGGTGCCACTGGCTCTCCGATTTCAACCTTAATGCAGTGAAATCAACCAAAATCAACAACCACCTACATCCATAAATATTGGGCTTACACAATTTACTAAGAAAAACAGTAAATTACAGATTTCTATACCTCCACCTGCGAGGTTTAACAAAGAATCTATCCATATCATAAACAACAAAGGATCACAATCTTAATCACACATATGTGTCCAGTTTTATTCATCTAGATGCATGCTTCCTATATTTTGACAAAATCTTCTTGCTCTGATACCAATTGAAGGCACCGAAAGTGGAAAAACATGGAGCATGCAGCGGAAGCGAACATAAAAAAAAAAAAAAAACATTGAAAAACAAGAATAGGGATTCTAGGGTAGGGCGAGCGTTGGCTCTGGCAGCCATAGCCGGCGTCGGTAGTGCCCTGTCCCAATCCCGAGTTTTTATAAATTTTACATCTCCTTTTGGTTTTCAAAAGTGGCTGGATCGAACGTGCGCAATCGAGGTAGGTGTGCTGGTGGAAGCCTCTGGTGTGATTCTTGCAAGCCTTCTACTCCACCTTTGCAAATATGTGAACGCTGAATTCTCGGTCTTCCAGTAAATGGCCTGCCTAACTACCGTTTGGTGAATGATAGGGGCTAAATTAGTCATATTTTTCCTAGTTAATTGAGGTTCTTTTGGATATATTTTGTTCAATAACTAATCATACTCCTCCATATTTGAGATTTTTACCCTTGGAAAGCTATTTTGTTCTTTATTTCAAATTTTTAGGGTCAAACGAAACAAAAACATTGCAAAATAAAGAAGAGCCGGCACCGGCTCGGGCCTTTGAACTGGCGCTGGCCATGCACTGATAACGCGAACTTCGATGCGATGGAAAAATTGGTGAAACAGAGCAAAACAGAGTCAAACTATTGCCGGCTACATTCTGTTCTTCATTGTACAAAATTCGGAGAAAAATCGGTGAACGAGTAGGGAAGCAGAACACAACTGTTGCTGGCTTTGAGAGCCTAGGGGGTGCCAACTGTGCCCTGGAGCTAAGGAGGTGCTTGATTTTTTCTATGCGGTTTTTGGTAATCTATGGAGTTTTAGTATCTTCCAACTTCTATTCGGCCAATAACTTTGTATCTTCCTAAGCCTATAAATAGATGAAAAACATATGGGAAAAGGAGAGAATTCATTGATCATCATAGAAAATCACTCAATTAAAGGAGGAATTCATCAATTCAATGAGGGTTGTACAAGAAGGTATTCAAGGGAAGAAGAAGGAGGATTGCCTATGAGTGCTTTCTTTTACTTTGTTTTCTTTTTCTTGAACAATGATATGTTGATTGTTTTGTTGTAATTTGACATTGTTTAGATATTCATCATTTTTAGAGTTATTTGATCTTTTGATTAATTGATTGTTATTCTTGGTATTTAATTACTCGTGCTTATTATGAGATTGGTTGATTGTTTCTGTCTATTAACCTGCTTGGGAAAGGGGTTGATGGTGGTTTCAATTTGATTGATTTCATATTTGTTGTCTCTTAACTTTCTTGAGAAAGGGGTTAATTGCTAAGAACTGGTAATTAAAGGTTAACTGATGTCTGTCAGAGTATGGATTTATTAGTTAATTTCATGTTTTAAATTTGTCAGAGTATGGAAATTTAATCAAGGATCGGGTTTAATGCATTTTTTTGGTAGGACTGATTGAGACAGAGTATGTGATACTAAGTTACCTAGAAGATAGGGATTCATGGATTGGGAAATAAGTGAGTCTATTTTAATCCTTCATGATGCCAAGAGAATAGTTTATTATGATAAAGGATGGATACTTTAAGATCATACTTGTTTGAACAATGGCTTAAGCTACATAATTCTACATCCTTGACACACACACATATATATATATATATATTTTCTTTTTCACTTTATCGAGTCAGTTAAACAATGAAAAAAGGTGATTAATGTCTACTTATTCCTAGAGGATCGACACTCGTTTGAACCCTATGCTCATTTAATGATGTGTACGCTTGCTCATATGTGTGATTTGGGTTGAATGTTTTAATTTAAACTTGATTGGAAATGTGCTGATTTTTTGTATGATTTTTACACCCAAGTCCGGACACATCAACTTTTTGGCGCCGTTGTCGGGGAACAATAGCATGAAAGCTTAGATTTTATTGATTTAACCATGTAAATATGTAAATAAGTAAATATATAAATGTGTACAATTGTTCTTTTCGCAAAAAGGTGCTATCTTTTGTATTTTGTATTTGTTATGTATACCTTTGTAATCTAACTTGCTAACTTTGACTATGTTTAATTTAACTTACAAGTTCATGTAATTTTGTTTGAATTATGAATTCTATTATCTAACTTTCGTCTTGTCTTTGCTAGGTGTTAGCCTTGGTACATGATCCAATGACCAAAAGGCGATATAGTAGATTTTGTTTTGTTTCATTTTTATTTCCTTCTTCATGAATTAAATTACCTTATTCATCATTGCTGCATGTTCATAATTTTTATTTCATTTTTCACAAAAAAAAAACATTACTATATTGATGATAGATTGGCAAAATTAAAAGCTAACATTGATGTTTTTAGTGAGCCATCATTAGAAGCATTAGTGAATTCTTTTATTGCCAATACAAATTCATCTGTTCAATGGCATGAAGAAGCTTCCCAACGATTGGGCGATCAAAGCAAACAATTAGTTATGATTGTTGAGGAGACTCATGAGTTCATGCTAGCCCGTACAATTGACCATAAAAAAAAAAAAGAAAGGATATGAGGGACAATTGCATGATGTGGCAAGAGAGGTATTTGATTCTACTGTATGTGCTCATAATTCTAATATTTCTTTGTTACATGATTTCCTAGGCTCTTCTCACTTCTTGGAGAACAATGGTCCCAATGATGATGTATGGAGTTCAACATATCTCAAGAAGTTGGATTTATCATTCATTCTAAGAAACCCTTTGAGAATGTTGATGAAATCTACCCTTCACCCCAATCTCAGGGAGGTAACTTGGTATTTGTCAAAGCATTGAAAAGTAAGAATTTCCCAATCCCATCTTTAAGAACTTAAACACTAAGTTTAAAGGGGTATTTTAAATTGTAACAATTCTTTTGAAGGGTTAATCAGTGATTTCAAGCTTGATCCATTCTTTAGAAACCATGTGCACTTATATGTTGACAATAATATTTGTGTGTCTAAAGAAATATTAGAGAAAGAGGTTTATGTGTTTTTCTATAGTGAGAAAAAATTATTTTCATGAACTTTCAATGCTTCAAAATCCTCCATTCTGTCTACATTCAGTACGCCTATCTGCAACTTTGAGCTTTAATTTCTTTTGAAAAGGTTTGATAAGGAAGCATGATGAGTGTAGAGAGTTTTTGTTTTATTTTTTATTTGATTATTGTTTTATTCTTTTTCTTTAGTTCATTTTCTTTTATTTAGGTATGTTTTTATTTTACTATTATTTGCCTTGTACTTTTACTTATGTTTTGTTTTATAGGCATAGAGTCCTCTTGGACAAGCCCTTCTTTATACCCCACGTTTGGATATCTATTGGAGCATTATCGTATTTGGCCAGTATTACTTAAACTTTCAACCCCTTATTATTTTGTCCCTTTAGAGATGCGTTTTTATGTTTATTTTTTGCCAATGAGGACATTGTTCAATTTAAGTGTGGGGAAGTGATTCGATTGAAAATTCTTCTATGCATCATTCTTTTATACTTTCCTTCTTCTTGTGAGCAAAATTTTCAAAATTTTTTTCTGATTTTCTTTCAGATTTCAAGCTGTATTTTTAATGCATGTCTTTATGATGGATTATAGAGCATATGTTATAGATCATTTATGGCTTATGCATGACTTTTTGCACTCACTTCGACGAAGTAGTTCTTGATCTAATGCTTTGCATTGTTCTTAAACCTATTTTTCTACTAAAATTCATAGAGCATTGTAGAACTTACATGAATACTTCTTGAGGCGAAATAAGAAAGACAATCATGATTTAACTTAGGGATGACGGTAATAGGCCTTCTTTTGGATAGTTTGAGATTTTCAAGTCTATCTATTGTCATATTATCCCTAGTTCCTATTTTGAGCCTAAATTATTGATTTATTTCTTTAAAACCCGCCACAATATTTTGTCCATTGGTTGTTGCTGAGAGTTTGAATAATTTTCCAAATCTTTATGCTCTTGATGGATGAAAGTATGTGTAAGAAAATGTTGAGGAAGAATGTTGGGATAAAGATCATGACTTGTTACTTTTAGTCATGGATCAATACTGAGTTGAGTTGGAAAGAGGAAAGGAAGCAAAGAAAGAGAAGAAAAAGAATAGAGGGATTAAAAAAAAACAAAAAACTGCTAGAAAAGATGGAAAGAAAGAAATTGAGAACGAAAAGAAAACAATAGCAGTAGTGTAAACAAGAGAGGAGTGATAGAAAAGACAAGTGAGTGAAGAAAAAAAAAAAGATCACAAAAGGGATGGTGATTGAGCTGTAAAAATTTAAGTTCATATAAAATCTTTGACACCATTGCTGGCAAATTTGAGTGATCTTGTGAAAGGAATAAAGAGGAGTTAAGAAGGAAAAAAGAAGAGAAATGCAGGATTTGATTGAGTGGAGTTGTAATTGCTAAACAAGGTTATGGTTTGATTGATTCTTGGAATAGGAGAGCAAGAAGAGTTGTAAATTATTGATTCATTTTATTTATCCTTTTCCTTGCGAACTCTCAGTTTCTTTGATTTTTTATTCTCCTATATCCTTCGTTTGATAAGCTACATTACAAGGCTTTAGCCTTACATTATTACATGCTTAAAAGTCCTACTTGATCTAATTAGAATCATGATATATCTCGGATTAGTGGAGAGAGTGTATGAAAAGTAAGCCTATGGAATGTATATTCTATTTGAACTAAATTCTTTCCAATGGTTTGAGAATAGTGTGAAGTATTGTGATGGTTCTACTGAGTCATTTATCACTTACACAAGTCTTGCATTGGTTGTGAAAGATGTAGTGTCATGTGTTTTATGTTCTAAAATAAAGAAAGCATTAAAGATATGGTTGTGAAATTGATTGAGTGATTAATGAAACCTTGTGTTTTCCTACTTGTTCTTGATACTTTGCTTGAGGACAAGCAAAGAGCTAAGTGTGGGGGAATATGTTAGGGGCTAAATTAGTCATATTTTTCCTAGTTATTTGACGTTCTTTTTGGATATATTTTGTTCAATAACTAATTATATTCCTTCATATTTGAGATTTTACCCTTAGAAAAGTATTTTGTTCTTTATTTTTGATTTTTAGGATAAAACGAAACAAAAAAGTCACAAAACAAAGGAGAGGCGGTGCTGGCTAGGGCCCTAGAACCGGCGTCGGGCATGCACTGTTGATGTGAACTTCGAAGTGATGGAAAAATTGGTAAAACAAAGCAAAACAGAGTCAAACTGGCACTGGCTCCAAGAGTCAAGGCGGCGCCGGCTGCATTCTAGTCTTCATTGTGCAAAATTCGGAGAAAAATCATTGAACGAGTAGAGAAGAAGAACACAACCGTTGCTGGCTCCGAGAGCCTAGGCGGCGCTGGCTGTGCCCTGGAGCTAAGGCGGTACTTGATTTTTTCTACGCGATTTTGGTAATCTGTGGAGTTTTAGTATCTTCCAACTTCTATTTGGCTAAGAACTTTGTACCTACGAGTTAGGCACTTCCTAAGCCTATAAATACATGAAAAACACATGGGAAAAAGGGGAGAATTCATTGATCATCATAGAAAATCACTCAATTAAAGGAGGAATTCTTTAATTTAATGAGGGTTGTTCAAGAAGGTGCTTAAAGGAAGAAGAAGGAAGCTTGTCTATGAGTGCTTTCTTTTACTTTGTTTTCTTTTTCTTGAATAATGATATGTTAATTATTTTGTTGTAATTTGACATTGTTTAGATATTCATGGCTTTTAGAGTTATTTGATCTTTTGATTAATTGATTGTTATTCTTGGTATTTAATTACTCGTGCTTATTATGAGATTGGTTGATTGTTTTTGTCCATTAACCTGCTTGGGAAAGGGGTTGATGGTGGTTTCAATTTGATTGATTTCATATTTGTTGTCCCTTAACTTTCTTGAGAAGGGGGTTAATTGCTAAGAACTGGTAATTAAAGGTTAATTGATGTCTGTCAGAGTATGGATTTATTAGTTGATTTCATGTTTTAAGTTTGTTAGAGTATGAAAAATTTAATGAAGGATTGGGTTTAATGCATCTTTTGGGTAAGACTGGTTGAGACAGAGTACGTGATACTAAGTTACCTAGAAGATAGGGGTTCATGAATTGGGAAAGAAGTGAGTCTATTTTAATCCTTTATGATGGCAAGAGAATAGTTGATTATGATAAAGGATGGATACTTTAAGATCATGCTTGTTTGATTGATGGCTTAAGTTACATAATTCTACATCCTTGACATATATATATTTTTATTTTTATTTTTATTTTTTTTCACATTATCGAGTCGGTTAAACAATGAAAAAAATGTGATTAATGTCTACTTGTTCCTGGAGGATCGACACTCGTTTGAACCCTATGCTCGGTTAATGATGAGTACGCTTGCTCATATGTGTCATTTGGGTTGAACGTTTTAATTTAAACTTGATTGGGAATGTGCTAAGTTTTTTATGATTTTTACACCTAAGTCCGAACACATCAGTGAAAAACTAACAGACGAAGGAATTTTTTTGGAGAGAGAGAGAGAGAGAGACGCCTGGCCTTTTCCAGAGAAGAAGCCGTCTCAAAATATGTGTGTTCTGTAACAACAACGTTGTTTCCAATCCCCCTGTTTAACCTAAATAAAACCCTAGGTTAAACTAGATTAGGCCATTGGACTCTTAGTTTAACCTTTTGGGCTTAATTAATTATTCTAGTTTGGACCAATTTAATGGCCCAACAAATTATTAAATTTTCAGCCAAAATAAACTAGTCCAATAAATAAGCCTATATTAGTTTAGTCCTAGGTTAATCCCTAATTATTCAAACTGGGCCAAAGCCCTGAATAATTAATTAATCCACTAAACTAATTTAATTAATTCTCTCTCTCCATAGACCTTTATTTTATTCTAGCCCAATAATTAAATCAAGCTACTTAAATAAAATAAATTCCATTTAATTTAAGATCAATTCCTTAGCCCGTGTTTAATTAGGACTCACGGTCTATTCTGGGGACCAGAAGACACACCGCCTTGGCTACTAAAATAACCAAAATACCCTGCCATATAAATAACTGTATTTTGCATTTTAAATATTTCCTAATATCACCATAAAGAAATATTGACCCAAAGGACAATGTTGCGTTAGTAAAGTCTCCGACCTACAAGTATAATGACTAAAATACCCTTCTATACATCATCGTATATTCAGAGAGGAAGAAGTGTGCTAACACCTCTCTAAATAACTTGTACCACCCTTAGACCTCTAGTCCAATGATTCACAACTCCTTGGATTGTTTCCGCTTTCTAAGGGAGCTACCATAAAGCAAACATCCAAGTCATGTTTCCTAGGGCCCTGGATATTTAGATCATTCAGACAACCACAAGGGGTGATATAGTATAGAAACTATCTTGTACAAGTTTGTCTTAACTAACTAGTCACATATACCCAACATGCAAGTATATTGACTCTGCGATAGAACCTCAACTATAGCATATCAAAGTATATGATTCCAGCTTCGTTAGACCACCAACTCATACTCAAATCGTGGAGTACTAGTCCACACTGTAGCGGTAGTAGTCTAGGTTTCTACCATATAGTACTTTTAAAAATCACTACTACAAATCCTGTTATACGTATTCGAAATACGCTTATGTCATGAAGTGAGTGGACTATTCACTGGCTAAATGTAAGCCATTCCCCATTTAGAATACACAACATAATAACCTAAATATGATGAGATTTCCATTCTCATCAATCAGTTAAAAACAAAAGTTTATGTGTTAAATAACCCATGATCCATACTTTACTGTGAAAGACCTCCATTCACATGGACTACTTACTTAAACACAATGGGTCTTTTCCAAATGTAATTGTGCAAAAATAAAAATGTAAATTTACAAACAATTTCTGAAAATAAATTCTTTTATTAAAACATTAGATTTTTACATCAAAAACCTAGCCTAAGAAGGCATACATCCCAACAGAACACAATGGCAGTTGATGAAATTACCTCACATGAAGTATGATATAGAAATGGAAATTGTTGGTTATAAAGAATAAGGCAAATTATTTTAGTTGTGACTGGACTGCCCGTTAGTTTTACTTTATTTTTGGTTCTGTTTTATCTTTTTGAACACATTTGAATGTTCACTGTGTGAAGATATATTACAAATGTTCACTATCTCACATTGTCACTTTTGTAATGTGAATTCTCAATTTTGTTGTTATTTTGCTGCATGCCCTGAACATCATTTAATTTTTGTTGCTAATCTTACCCTCTGTTTTCAAAAGCTTCTTGATGTTACGATACTAATTTCTTGTTTTTCTTCATATACTATATAGGTGAATATTTCAAAGAGAAAGACTCGAGGTGTGACAATGTTGGAAAAACTATCGCAGGAAAAGCAGTTCGCTAAAACTGACACAGCAAAAGGCAGTAACTACCTAAGAAGCAGCTTGCACATTGATGTATAGTTCGAGAAGAAGCCAACACAACAGTCACTTGTGCCATGACTCCCTACAACACGATTACATCTAAGCAGTTCTAGTCCATCATCACCTCCTCCAGCTATTACAGGTCCACCTAATTTTGTTGGAGTTATATCAACCAGAAGAAATACTTATATTGCGCCTCCATTTCAGAAACACAAAATAGCGGCTTCTTCTAGTCCTTCAAAATTTGTTGCTCCATCTAATTTGCCTATAGTAGCTGCTACTTCTACATCAGTCGAGGTGAATGTTGCAAATAATGACCTGACATTAGCTACCACTTCTAACACTTAAGGGGTAGGTGCCACCTACAACTTACATAGCCTTGATGTTTCTCAAGCTAATGATGCAACCACTTTTGATGCTTTTGGAGGCCCACCTGAAGAAGTTTATGTAGGTGGTCAATATGGAAATGACATGTTAGATGTAATAAGGATGGATTCACAGCCAACTAATGAAGCAGGTACATTATAACTTTTTTATCCTGGAAGAACTAAAATTATACTCAATTGTTGTTGAAAAATTCTCTTGAATTTAATGGATGTTGAATTAGTATTTATGGGAATTGAAGGAAAATAATCGGCCCATTTTTTGGGATCCATGATGGGTCTTTTTATCCTAAGTGTTTGTTTATGTTAATGCCTTTTCCGGGTAAACTTCTGTGTGCAGAAGGTTTTAAACTTTTGTGTGCTAAATGAAATAAGGTAAAACCCTACCTTTCTTGAATTAAAGTTGTTGTTTAGTAAATGATGATTATGTTGATATGAATTTTAACATGAAAACATGATTTTCATGTCTTGATTTTGGATCAAAGTTAGGGTTTGGGAACTTTTGTGTATGAACTTTATATGTGCTTTTATAAGTACCAGTTGCCTAAAGGTTTTTGAATAAAGTTTTGTGTGAGGAAGAACTGAATAATTATGGAGATTTGAAGGCTTATTTTTGGTTGAGGGTGTGATGATAAAAGTAGAGTAAAAATGGAATTTACTTGGTTGGAAAAATAGATCAAACTAGCTTTTGATTAGAAGAGATGAATTTGTGTTGAATAAGTGTAACTTTTGTGAGCTATTGGTGTGAAACCCCACCTAAATCCAACCCTAGAGTAAGGGGGGTGGGATGCATATCATATTATCATGCATAAAAATATACTTTTTGAATGATTTTATGAGCCCTAGAATTGTGGTTTATAGGTTAAATGGCTTATTTATACTTGTTGGGTAAAAAGGGTAAAAAGGTAAATTTTGCTCGAGGTCAAAATAGGAAGATGGCTTTAGGTTTAGATAAGAAGAATATTTGGATGAGAAAATAAGAACAAGAGTTGGTGTGGTTAAGTGGTTAGAGCTTTGTGATTTAATCTCTAAGGTCTTAAGTTCAAATCCCATCACTTAAGTTTTATTCATAATTATCTTAACCATGTTTGAATTTTTGATTTTCTTACATTCCTTAAAGATAGAAATGTTGTCTTAAGGAAGACATGATGGTAATATCTTGACCATGAGGTCTTGTCCTAAAAAGAATTTTAAGGGAATTCTTGTTCCCTTTAATTTTGCTATCCTTGTCCTAACATCTTTATAATTTAAACTATTCTTAATTTATTAATCCATTTTTAATCCCAAAAATTCTGTGATAAATCCCTAGCATTAGAATTTGAAAATCAGCTCATGTGGGATAGGGATGGCCGAAAATAGGGAGGAGAATTAGGAAGTGATTCCAAGGGAAAAAAAAACCCATAACTATTCCTTCAAACTCCATCTTCATCTTGTTCATATTTTGGTAAAGAAAAATCTGGAAAATTTTCCAGATTTCTTGCAAGGCTGTTTTCGAAAGTTTCAGCCAACTTTCCTACCCAATTTTTGCAAGAAAAATAGTCATTTTATGTAAGGTTGAAGGCTAAAAATTCAGTGAATTTTCGGACTGCACAACCATCCCAAAACCAGAATTTTGCTTCAGCAATTTAGCTACATTAAACCTAGAATTTGAAGCCACCATTAGGACATAAGAATAGCTGGAACTTCCTCTGTTCTTCTTCAAGAGGAAGGATGGAAAACAACCATTAAAAGACCTTCAAACACCCTTAAGAACCACCTGCAAAATCGTGCTAAAGAGAGCAGAAAATTCTGAACCAAAAACATCTCAATTCCAGGCATTCTTGGAGCACTAAATTTCAGAAATTTTCCAGCTTGTCTCCTCAAGGCAAAGGCCGAAATTCTTCACTCAAAACCACTGCAATTCCGACCTTGTTTAGCCATGGACTGAACATCTTGGCCTCCACACCAACCTTGAATGTTTGGACTCCATGATCATACCTCAAAAAGCTCCAAAGATTACTCTATCCAAAACTTATTCCAACTTCAAACTAAATTACAGATTTTTGTTCCATTAAAACACTCCTATAGCAAGTGATCAAACCAAAAAATCCTCTGCCATTATAAACCATTTTCTACCAGCCTTGTATACTGAACAACCCTTCACTCTTTCATTAAAATCCAGCTAATTCAGCCTTACACCATTGAAGAACAAAAGACCTTCCATGAGCAAACTCCATTAACTAATCTTATACCTCAAACAACTCCACCTTTTTCTCTATTTGAATTTCAAAAAAACTGAAAACCTTCTATCTCATTCTTGATAACCGAAACCCCTTTCTACACTAGGCCATTCAGCCATCACAATTCCAGCAACTCTCGAAAACCATTTTCTCTCAAACTCTCTCAAAAAACACCGAGAATACCAAGAGCACCAAGAATACACACTTCTCATCTTCAAGCCTAAACCCATCCTAACACCTTCAATCACTCCCAAACACTCTAGATCATCCATATTCAACCTATAGTGTTCATTTCTAGCCTTTATAACACCAAATCACGCAAAGTGGAATTTCCAGATGGATCAAAACCAACTTTTTTGTTGAAGGTTCCATGAACACCAAAAGGTAAAATAAGAACAGCCTTCTTGTTCTTCCTCTTCTACTCAACTTCTAATATTCCTTTCTAGACTCATTCGTCTCTCTCTCAATCACACACACTCTCTTTCTCTCTCTTGGCCGAAATGGTGATGATCAACCATGGCTATTGCTGGACCAATAAAGGCCATCAAGCTCTTGTGAATCTTCACTAATCAAGGAAACCTTTATCAAGCGATCATCCATCAAGTATTTTTCCTTAAATCTTCCTTTTTTTTTTATTTTTGGAATCATGACTCCTAGATGTTGATAAGATGATTAAATAAAGTAGGGGTTGAGTATATGTATGTGGATAAAGGGGATGGAGTTTGGACATGAGAGTTGGAATGTATGATTAGGCCTTATGGATTTTTCTTTTGAATCAATATATGCTCACCATGATTAAAGGGATTTATGAATGTTTTGATGCATGTTAGATATTATGACTCCATTGGTGATTAGGCCTTTATGTTCTTATTTTTCAACAAAGCCATAGATGATGATTATGCCTAGAAGGAGATTATCCATGTGTTAGTATATGTTGATTCAAGTGTATGTTCATGGATGGATTAATTTGTTATGTGAGAATATGTTCATAGCTCTTCTCTAGCAATAGAAAATTATTGGAAAAGCTATTTTCTATTAATTGTAGAGTTATTTTACTAACATTATTGTTATTAATTTAATTAGAATTATATTCAATTTAACCTATAAAATTCGAAAACAATAGGTAGGTTTGAAATATTATATTATTTTAAAAAAATATTATCATTCTATTGGTTAAATAAATAAGATCTTCTTAGTAAAAATATATAATAAAATATTGGAAATAATTAATATCAAATGACCTTGTCGACCATATTAATAATATTAATTGGCCTTATAAAAACTTTATCTATATCCATAATTATTATTTATATTAAAATTTATTTATTATTTATTAATTAAAAATTAAGTATAATTCATTTATTATTAATTTTATTGATTATTTATTGTCTATTAATTATTAATTTAAAATTAAGTGTAATATATTATTTATCATAATACTATTTAAATATTACTAATTACCAATATTATTTGGGATTTATTAGTATTTATACTTTAACACTAATTTTATTTATTAGCAATAATACTCATTATTTATTATTTGAAATCATAACTTATTATTATTTATTTTATAACCCCATTTGTTTTAACACATCAAGCTAATTTATTTTATAAAATATTTTATCAACTAGTATTGTAGCTTAGGACATTCTGGTTAGGGTTAGGGTGGTTGTGACTAGTTGAACTAAGAATTATTTATTTCAGCCAAATATGGTCTGGATATTATCTTATACCTTGTGTTTACCCCAGGCGGGGTTAGGTTGACCTTGGAAGATCTTTGAATCCAAAAAGAGCAAAAGAACAGATAAGTTTCTGCATAGAACCATTTGAAGACCAAAATTATTGTGGCAAGTCAAACTCATTGGATACGAGTATTTGTATTGTGAAGCAATTATGGACAATTTTTCCTTTTTCTTTTAGTCAAGCAAACCATTCAAAACTAAGCAAATAATTTCACACCAAACGCTAAACTTTTCCTAAAAATTCAACTTTGACAAGAATTTTAGAAACCATAATTGCTATTTTCAAGTGAATCACTGTATGATCTTTTTCCTCCCAAGTGGGACAAACAACGTTAAGTACTCAATAAGGGTAGACTACTAGGACTAGTCTTTGAAGGGTTAGGGTAAGTCTCTCAGTAAGTGGCTACCTCTGAGGGGTGAGTCCTTCTCGGATAGGATGCTAGTCCTATAAGTCATACCGGTCCGAGCTAGCAAGTTTAGTCAAGTGGACTGTGTGTTTCTGGTGTGGACAACCTGTAAGTTTGGGTGTAGAGATGGAGGAGTATCTCACTTGGTAGGTCGTACACCTACCTTGTGTCAGTATGCTCAACGTGTGGCATTCTAATCGTTATATTGTTATTGGGCACAAAGTGTGGTGCCATGGCTACCTCTTTGGAGTGGTTATATTTATTGTGCACATGTATGTTTGAAAAGCAAAACACCACTCTTCATTTATGAAATTTATTTGAGGCTTGTTAGCACTTTCTCTTATTAAACATTTACAACTTGTATACTTGAACTGCTTTACTTGAAAAACTAAAAGCACACATGGGCTTACTGAGATTTATATCTCACCCCCTTTTATACTATGTTTTCAGGTCGATCCTGCTGTGAAGGTTATTAGCTAGAGTATTGCCTATGTCCTGGACACTCATTGTTATTTCTCCTATGTATTTCTTTTGAGAGATAGTAGCAGACAATTAATTTTGAATTAGTTCATGTATTGCTGGGTTATAATAAGCTTAAATTTGAAGTATTTCTTTTATTTTATTTTGTGTGTCCTAGTTTTAAAAACCCCTTATCCGGTGGACTGGGTAACATCCCCAGCCCAAATGGGGGCATAGGTAGTGGGTGTTACAACTGGAAATCTAAAAATTTAGAATTAAAGATGATTTGAAGGAGAATTGAATGAATTAATGGTTCTAAGGTGTTAATGATTAACAGAGGACAAAGGAAATCATGAATACTAAAAGTGAGGTAAAACTACTGGGACTGTTTTTACACAGTACTGTGCCTCAAAAACCAGAATACGGGAAAAGGGCAATTAAATTTAAGAGTCTTACAGACATTTTGGTATATCATAAAGCCAAAATGGAGTTATAGATTGAAAGTTACATCCGAAACAAAATCATGTGTCAAAACAATAAAATTTCATAATTTTGCTTGGAGAATGGACGAATTTAAGGATGATTAACTATGTGATTTTGGATAAAATAATTGGGGAAATATGAAGTGAATCCCTTTTTTTTTTTTTTTTGGGACAAAGGATGTGGAAAAAGGAAAATGAAAGAATAAAAAAAACGATGTGAACGAAAGTTAGACGTTTTCCTTGACCGTCGGCTACCTCTCGGCTATTTTTCGACCGAACACAAATTGACCCAAAAATGATGTGCGGTGGAGGTTTATTGGTAAATGACCAATGGTTCATTGAAAATGGTAGAAATGGTGGTTGAACGACCATAAATGGAAAAGTTTAGTTAGGACACAAGGTAAGTCTCTGGGACCTCTAAAACCTTTTTGAAAGCTAGTGTGCTTTGTTTTTCCATGAAATACTATGTTTTATACCATTTTCGAAATCCTTGAATATGTGTTAAGGTTTATCTGAGAAAAAATTATTTTTATGCCATTTTGGGCTTTAATGAACTTCATAATTGGCTTGGAAACCTTAATAGATGTTTAAAGTATGAATTTGTGAAATTTGTCCCTGTTGGATTAAATACTTGGGATTTTTAGAGAATGGTAATTTTGGAATCAAGTATTCATAAATTGATTAGAATGCCTTTATTGGAACATTTTATGGAAATGTGTTTGGAAACTTCGATTTTAATCCTCTTTTGGGATTTGAATTTTGGATTTCTTGAAATGGGTTCCTTTTGGAATCGGGTTTTTGGAAAATAATCCAAGTCTTCTTATTGGAGTGATTTATGAAAACCTTTGGAATCGGGTACTCGGCAAATGACCGAAATATCCTTATTGGAACTTTTGTCAATACTTTTTAAATCGGGTAAGGGTAAAATGACTCAAATACCCTCGAAAAAGTCTTTTGGATTTAAGTATCGGTAAAATGACCCAAATACCATTGGAAATGACTTTTGTGATCGAGTACAGGGAAATGACCCGAATACTCTTGGAAACATGTTTTGTTGTGTGAAAAGAACTCTTTACCTTATTTTGACATGGCTTTGGAAAATGATCTCTCGATATGAGATTAACTATGAAAAATGACATTTTGATCCTAAAAATTGTTTTACTAGCCTAATGTGCCTATAGAATAAATTGATTGGCTCTGCGGAGCCTATGGAAATTATTAACTGACTTGTGAGTTAGTGGGATGAAATTCTGGAAAATAATATTTTGCCCCAATAATGTTTTTCTTGATATGGAAAAATGGTTTCCTAATATGCTCAAGTACGAGCCTTTTTGGATTTGGATACATGGTGAATAATATGAATATTGAATTCTTAATTTCTTAAACCTAACAAACCTTGAATACTTCGCGTAAGCACTAACTTGATTACCTAGAGTATGCACTAACTTGAATACTTGGCATAAGCACTAACTTACTTAGCAGATGCACAAACTTGAATACTTGGCATAAGCACTAATTTGATCACTTGGTGTATGCACTAACTTAAATCCTGGGCGTAAGCACTAACTTACTTCGCATATGCACTAACTTGAATACTTGGCATAAGTACTAACTTGATTACTTGACGTATGCACTAACTTGAATACTTGACGTAAGCACTAAATTAATTCTCTATAGTACGCTGCGGTGTACTTACCCTTCCAACAATGCACAGTTGAGTGCTGTAGGCTATGGTCTAAGTACAATGATACGTGGCGTTGAAGGCAAAGCCTTGTGAGCTTTGCATGTATTTGACCCTCTGTTGCAGGAATGCTTGTGATGTGAAAATTGGGGCAATTATTAGAAAAATGAAACACAGTTTTCCAAAAATGACTGAGTTTTGAATGAACTCTTCTTTAAAGAGTTTTAGAATTGTTTTTAGTGAACAAATGAAAAAATTTTCCCATAAAAGTTTTATGTACTCTGTCTCTTTAGTAAGGCATAAATACACACAAGACCTATTGAGTGATTTTCAGTCACACACGTGTTATCTGTGAAACCCCAGTCAAAACCAACCTTAGAGTAAGGGGGTTGGGATGCATATCATATTTTATTGCATGTTTAAATATATTTGTATATGATTTTATGTGCATTGAATTTGTGTTTTACAGTCTAGGGGGCTTGATTATGATTATTGAGTGAGAAGGGCAAAATGGTAATTTTTGCTTGAGGTGGAAAAAGGGAGATAGCTTGAGGATTGAATAGGAAAATATTTTTAGGGGGAAAATAAGAATAAGAGTTGTTGTGGTGTAGTGATTAGAACTTTGGAATTAATTCTTGAGGTCTTGGGTTCAAATTCCATCATAGGAGCTTTAGCATGCTTAAATTTTATTTTTGCTTGGGAAGTATCATTTTCGGCCTTATGTGCTGGGAGTAGGGTAGAGATGTTGTCCTAAGAGAGACATGATAGGAATATCCAAATCCTATTCATTTGCTCTACACAAAATTCCTAAGGGGAATTCATTTCCTCTTCATCCTTAATTTTTCCTATTTCTAAACTTATTAGTTTGATAAAATTGTTCTAGCCCTTTTCTTTTCAAAAATTCCAGCAAGGTGCTGTGGCTTTGAAGGTTCAAAATGTCTTAGTAAAAGACATCTTATGGACCGAAGCAATGGAAGAGGGGGAAGGATTTCAAATGAATTAAATTCCTCTAGTGAACTTTCTAAAAATTCCCTCTAGCTTGGTTCATCTTCCTTCATGGAATGAACTGAAATTTTCCAGCTTCTTGTGCCTTCAAGGTGTTGAAATTCTTAGCCATTATTCATTCCCAAATGCTGCCAAAAAATGGCCTTGTGGATCAGCTTGCAACCTGAATTTTTCTAGCCATTTTCGGACTGCACAAAGGTGGTGCAAATCCAGGAAAATTCCAAGGCAAATTCGCAGCTTTGGAGGTCCCAAACCAAGCTGTTTTCTTTCAGTTTTTGCTTAGCACCTTAGCCATGTATTTCCTCCCTAACAAAGGCTAGAAACCAGCCTTGAAAGACCCCTGAAACTTCCTTCAAACTCTTTGCAAGCAGGCTGGAAAATGGCAGCAAAATACTGCCCAGAAATTCCAGCCTTGCGAAAATTTTAAGTAGAAAAACTTTCCAACTTTGTTTCCTAATTCATCCCTAGCCAAAACCTCAGGCTTCTTTGCACAAAACCACCCATAAACCATCAGTAACTGAACACCATTATCCTCCTCAAGCTTCTACATGAAAATCCAGTCATGGCTGCCTAAAAGATTTCCAAAAAAATTCTGCAATCATGCCTTGATTTGGATACCAAAATTCCAGCCACCATGATTTAACAACTTTCCATAAAATATACCTCAAACAACCAGACCTTCCCTTCACCATTACATTCATTATTTTCGGCCACCCTTAGCCTCTCTCAACTAGCATTCCTCTAGCTGAAACACTACCCAACAATTCGGCCATTGCGGACTTCCAAAAGCTCTCCAATAATCAAAGATATTCTTGAATATTTAGTTTCCAAATTTGCTTCCTAAAAATATTCTTCAAGGATTTCAACAACTAGCCTTTCTTTTTCCCTTCCAATCCAGAGAATCATCTTCCTAAACCCTACAACCAATTCGGCCAGCCCTAATCATCTAGAATTTTGACAGCTGCAAATCAAAATCTCTCAATTCCCTTCAACCTTCAAGAACACATAGCACAATAAGAACACCTACTCCTTCCTTTCACCTAATACATCTTCCAATCACTTCAAACTACTGTTAAAAACTCCAAAATTCATCTACTCACAGTCATGAGTCCATCCACACCATTCTTAACATCAAACTCCAAAATCCAACTTGCTAGTTTGGATAAAAAAACTAGAAATTTTTGGGAAGGCTCAAGAACACCTTCAAGGTAGGATTGTTCTAACAACTTCATCTTCTCCAATCTTGATCTCTAATGAATATATATATATATATATATATATATATATATATATATATGAATAAGCATGCTAATGGTCTCTCCCTCTCTCTCTCTCTCTCTCTCTCTCTCTCCCTCTCTCTCTTGGCCGATTGACTTCTTCACCAATGGCCATACTTTCTTAATCTCCCTTGGATGAATTTAGACCTCTAGCAGTTGAGATCCATTCGAAACTCCTTCAAGGTATTCATCAATCAAGTAAGCCTTTTCAATCCTCCTTGTAAATTCTAGATTCATGTCTCTAGGACATTATTGGTAGGAGATGGATTATGAATAGGATTTGAGCATGTGTTGTTGTGATGAGTTGAGATTGAACCATGAATGAATGTGTGTATATGATGGAGATGGGATTGATGCATGTGATGATCTATCATGGATGATATTATGATGTTTTAGGGTTTAATGCATGTCTCCATGTTCTCAGTGATGTATGTGATCAAGCATGCCGGAGATTATGTCGTCTATGATGAATAGGATTTATATTCTTGGTTGATTATTAAAGCCACGATAATATTTATGCTAGAAAAGGCCAGATCATGACTTGATATCGTTGGATCTATTCCTATATGCATGATTTGGATGATTTGATGGATTGAAGAGTTGTAAATGTTCATGATTGTGGTTAGCAACATAACTATGATCATGATCTAGTTGTCCCTAAGCTAATTTTTATTTCATGAATAAAATATTTCATAATATAATTTTGCTAGTAATTTCCAAAAAACCTAGGAAGGGAAGATTTGGATTATTATATATAATAAGGATGTTTTAGTCAAATAAAAAATATATATGTAGATATTATATAAAATAATGAAATCAACTAAAGCCTTTTATGGAAATAATCATAATTAGTAAAATATTTATTACTAAAAATATAATTATTATCTTTTAATCAAAACCCATTAAAATTTTATTTATTATTTTTCAAGCAAGACTCATTAAATTTATTTTCTACCAATTTTAGTTATCAATTATTTTTTAACAACTAAATTATTAACAAATTATTATTTTACCTAATACCACCTAGGACTCTTTATCAAGTAAACTCTAAATTTTTCTTAGCAAGATTTAACCATCAACTTATTAGTACCTATTTTTCCAAAACTCTAATTATTTTAAATATCAAAATTACCCTTGGCTTATAAACCTTTTTATTTATTATTTGGCCTTAAAGCTTGGGACACTCGGATCATGGTTGTAGTAGTGAGTTGAGTTAGTTTATTTGTGAAAGTGGATTTTGGCTTGAGTTTGATTGTGGTTTGTATTTACCCTATATAGGGTTAGGTCAGCTGTTGGAGACCTTTGTTGTGAGCAAGGATCAGGTAAGCTCCTGCATAAAACCTGTTTGATGAAAAATGATTTTTTTTAATGGCAAGCCAAATGTAGAGTGCATGGTCACTCATTTCTGTAAAGGAAATTGAGGAATACTTCCATTCTCATGTCAGGCAAAGAAATTATTTGCAAATCAAGGGGCGGTTTTACTCGAAACCTAAAACTCCTTCTAAAACCAGTTTTGCCCCAAACATTAGAAAACCTTAATTGCCATTTTCAAGTGGAACTATGTTTTGTTCATTTTTCCCAAGTGGGATACGTTACGTTGAGTACTCAATAAGGGTAGGCTAGTAGTACTAGTTTTGATTAGCAAGAGTGAGTCTTTTGGCAGGAGGCCAGCTCCAGAAGATAACCTCAACTTAGAGAAACGTCAGTACTACTTAGTCATGCCAGCCCGAGCTAGCAGTTTTTATTTCAATCATGTGACTGTGCTATACTGGAATGGACACCCGGTTGTTGTTTGGGTATAGAGAATGAGGAGTATCTTACCCGGTAGACCGATCACCTACCTTTTGTCTGTCTGCACAAAGTGTAGCATTCTGACCAGCAATATGCACAAAGTGTGGCATACTGACCATGTGGACATGGGGCCCAACGTGTGGTAACCGATGACCACCCTTTTTGAGTGGTTAATTTTATTGCACCTGTATGGTTTGAAAGCCAAAACGCCACTCTTATTTTTGAACATCATTCATTGCTTCCCAGTATTTCTTTTGTCAATCTGCACAAAGTGTGGCATTCTGACCGTTGTATAGTAACCCGTGACCACTTTTTGAGTGGTTGATTTTATTGTGCACTTGTATGGTTTCAAAAAGAGGAAAACACCACTATTGCTTTTGACTAATGTTTATTGCTTGCCAATATTTCTCTTATAAAGATTTCACACTTTGCATCCACGAACTATTTTCACTGAACACCCAAAGCACACACAGACTTACTAAAATTTCTGTCTCATCACCTTTTTAACATAATTTCAGGCCGATCCTGCTGTGGGGATGAGTAGCTAGTGTTATCTGCCTTGGAAGATAATGTTGTCTTTTATTTTTATGTATTGCTTTAGGGAGTTGATAGTGGATGATTTTATTTATAGATTTGTTTTACTTTTGATTTATACTGGGGTTGTAATAAATTTGAAGTTAAATTATTATTTTTTGTTCTGCTATTTTATTTATGTAACCTAGTTATAAAGACCTCTTGTCCTTTGGACGGGGCGACATCCCCGGCCCTGGCGGCCCTAGGTAGCGGGGTGTTACAAGTGGTATCAGAGATTAGGTTTAGGCAATCAGTTGATTTTTTAGATTTTTATTTCCTTAAGTACTTTGATCTGGTGCTAATCTTTGCGTTTTGTTTATAGGATAGTCAAAAGAGTTGTATCGGCTGTCAGTGACTGGCCCGTTGGTTGCGAGAACCTACTTGCCCCATTACCTATAGCAGATCCACCCTCGTCTGATGCGGAGACAGAGCCTGAGGGAGGTTGGTTTTTTAGTGAGGACGAGATGGAGCATGAGCCGCCTATGCTAGATGACCCGGTTGTTGAGGCAGAGATAGAGGTTGATGGGGGCGTAGGTGAGTATGATGGGGATGATGTGGGTGCGGTAGATGAGCTTGTTAGTGAGGGTGAGGGAGATGAGGAGATATCTGAGTTGAGTGAAGGGGAGATAGATGAGTTTTGGGGATGAGGGTGATGATAAGAGTGAGGAAGAGATGGATGGGATAGAGGAGGAGGATGACAATGCGATGGAGGCTCCCCAAACCCCAAAGATAGGTGAGTTTGTTAGGACTTTTACTTGCTATGACCTCAAGGAGTCCAGTGATGAGGGTTATAGGCTGAGGGATAGAGTTACCCCGACATTAAGGGAGCTTAGGCAGCCCGCTTTAGGAATGGAAGATAAGGGGAAAGGGAAGCTAGAAGAGAGAACTAAGAGGAGCGGATTTCGATATGGATTGGGTGTAGATACTATGTTGAGGAGAGAGGGATTGTTTGACCTATACGACTCGAAAGACGAGAGGCCTGCACCTAAGGGTGCAATTAGATTAGCTTTGGATGAGTTTTATGAGGTAGCTATGAGAGCTAAGAGGGGTAATAAGGGTTATTTAGGTCAGCCAAGTAAGAGTGCGGGTTTTGCGAGGTATTATGTGGGGAAACCCGATAGCTTCGTGGGGTGGCTCGTGGAACTAGCCTCTGACGATCCAGATGCCTCCGTTGACTCTAGCGGCGAGTAGAGTATAGAAGATTAGCAGCATTTGCCCTCTTTATCTCTCTTTTGGGATTTGCATTCTTTTGTTCATCTATTCTTTTTGAAGAAGCGTGTTGATTTTAAGGTTCGATTATTTTACCGAAAAAAAAGGTATCGCATGTGATGACCCCTTCTTTATTTAAGTATGATTTTATGAACATCATGAGTTTTATTTATTACTTGGTTTTCCCCTAAATAACATCATTAAATTTTCTTTTAAAATGAGTAGATATCATTATTATTATCTGATCATGTACAAAAACTTACATCTGATTCTCTTTTACTAAAACCTGAATGTAAATGCATGCTCAAAATGTTTTAAACTTGAATGCATACACTCATTGTCTGGGCATGGTTGAGAATGGCATCCAAGCGCCGTGTAGCCGCATTAACAGAAGAGTTCTGGAAGCAGAGCCTGTAGCACCAGAGTTTGAGATGACTCAAATGCCGTTACCTAATCGGGGGGATGAGAATGAGCCAGATTCAGAATGGGGTTCTGAAGCACCAGATGATGTGTCGATGGGACAGGCATTCAGTAAGATGACGGAGGTTTTGCAAACCCTGATGGAGCGGAGGGTCCCTAAGGGAGAAGATGAGGTATCAGAGCGGTTTTTGAAGTTTCAGCCGCAGTCTTCTTGGGCGAAGTTGAGCAAGATCAGAAGGCAGAGCAATGGATCGAGTAGATGGAGGATATATTTGTAACGCTCCAATACATCGAGGAGCGGATGGTTAAATTTGCCGCATTCCATTTGAGAAGGCCCAGCTCGGGCATGGTGGCAGCAGATTCAAGACGACCGGGAAATGGTCGAGCAGGAATGGATGTGGTCCAGTTTCGT
Source organism: Voacanga thouarsii (assembly GCA_026120185.1). Classification (NCBI taxonomy): domain Eukaryota; kingdom Viridiplantae; phylum Streptophyta; class Magnoliopsida; order Gentianales; family Apocynaceae; genus Voacanga; species Voacanga thouarsii. The sequence continues at coordinate 4,624,217 of JANUWF010002155.1, read as the reverse complement.
CGAAGCCTTCAGAGCTGAGTACATCCCTCTGTGGATAGTGGAAAAGCGAGAGGATGAATTTCAGAATTTGAAGCAGGGAGCCATGTCAGTGGCCTAGTACACAGCACGGTTCGCCCAGCTATCAAAGTACTACAAGAGATTAGTGGACATCGAACAGAATAGGATAAGGCAGTTTGTTAAAGGATTAAGGCTGGAATTGAGGAAGGTGTTGGCACCTTCTTCTCTAACGACCTATTCACGGCCCGTAGACGCAACTACCCGGATAGAAAATGAAGACCGCAGTAGAATAGCATCGAGGACTTTCCAGCCACCAAGGCAACCGCAATGACCTTTCCGGAGGCAGTAATCCAACAAGCGCTCTACCAACCAGGAGTAGGAGACCCGAGAAGGCCAATATTATTGCTGATGCACTGAGCAGAGAAGTCAGTATGGCTAGACTAAGAATGTAGGAGATTCAAGTGGTTCAGGATGTGTTGGACAGAAGGGTAGAAAGTTGAATCCAAGGTATTTTGGATCGTTCCCGATAAAGGAAAGGATTGGACTGGTAACATACCGATTCGACTTGCCAGATGGGTTGACGGGAATTCATGATGTGTTTCATGTGTCACAATTGAAGAAGTACAATGCCGATCTCGGTCATGTTCTGAATAATGAGCCGTTGGTGTTGCAACCCGATTTGAGCTATGTGTAGAAGCCCGTGCGAATATTCGATCGCAGTATCAAGAATCTCCGGAACAAGCAGATACCGATGGTAAAGGTTTAGTGGGAGCATCATGGCACGTGAGATGCTACATGGGAATCAAAAGAGTGGGTTAAGAGAAAGTATCCCGATCAGAAATAGAAGTACGCCTGAATTTCGGGACGGAATTCTCCTAAGGAGGGGAGGATGTGAAAGCCCAGTCAAAACCAACTTTAGAATAAGGGGTTGGGATGCATATCATATTTTATTTCATGTTTAAATATATTTGTATATGATTTTATGTGCATTGAATTTGTGTTTTACAGTCTAGGGGGCTTGATTATGATTATTGAGTGAGAAGGGCCAAATGGTAATTTTTGCTTGAAATGGAAAAAAGGGAGATAGCTTGAGGATTGAATAGGAAATTTTTTTTTGGGGGGGGGGGGGGGAAATAAGAATAAGAGTTATTGTGGTGTAGTGGTTAGAACTTTGGAATTAATTCTTGAGGTCTTGGGTTCAAATTCCATCATAGGAGCTTTAGCATACTTAAATTTTATTTTTGCTTGGGAAGTATCATTTTCGGCCTTATGTGCTGGGAGTAGGGTAGAGATGTTGTCCTAAGAGAGACATGATAGGAATATCCAAATCCTACTCCTTTCCTCTACACAAAATTCCTAAGGGGAATTCATTTCCTCTTGATCCTTTATTTTTCTTATTTCTCAACTCATTAGTTTGATCAAATTATTCTAGCCCTTTTCTTTCCAAAAATTCTAGCATGGTGCTGTGGCTTTGAATGTTCAAAATGTCTTAGTAAAAGACATCTTATGGACTGAAGCAATGGAAGAGGGGGAAGGATTTCAAATGAATTAAATTCCACTAGTGAACTTTCTAAAAATTCCCTCTAATTAGGTTCATCTTCCTTCTTGGAATGAACTGAAATTTTCCAGCTTCTTATGCCTTCAAGGTGTCGATATTCTTAGCCATTATTCACTCCCAAAGGCTGCCAAAAAATGGCCTTGTGGATCAACTTGCAACCTGAATTTTTCTGGCCATTTTAGGACTGCACAAAGGTGGTGCAAAACTAGGAAAATTCTTGGGCAAATTCGCAGCTTTGGAGGTCCAAAACTAAGCTGTTTTCTTTCAGTTTTTGCTCAGCACCTTAGCCATGTTTTTCCTCCCTAAAGAATGTTGGAAATAAGCCTTGAAATACCCCTAAAACCTCCTTCAAACTCTTTGCAAGTTGGCTGTAAAATGGTAGCCAAAAACTGCCAGATATTCCAGCCTTGCAAAAATTCTGTGCAGGAAAACTTTCCAGCTTTGTTTCCTAATTCATCCCTAGCTGAAACCTCAATCTTCTTCTACACAATCCACCCTTAAACCTTTAGTAACTGAACTCCATTATGCTCCTCAAGCTTCTACACGAAAATCCAGTCATGGCTGCCTAAAAGATTTCCAAAAAAAATCTGCAATCATGCCTTGATTTGGATACCAAAATTCCAGCCACCATGATTTAACAACTTTCCATAAAATATACCTGAAACAATCAGACCTTCCTTTCACCATTACACTCATTATTTTCTGCCACCCTTAGCCTCCCTCAACCGGCATTCCTCTAGCTGAAACACTGCCCAACAATTCGCCCATGGCAGACTTTCAAAAGCTCTGCAATAATCAAAGATATTCTTGAATATTTAGCTTCCAAATTTGCTTCCTAAAAATATTCTCCAAGTATTTCAACAACTAGCCTTCCCTTTTCCCTTCCAAACCAAAGAATCATCTTCCTAAACCCTACAACCAATTCAGCCAGCCCTAATCCTCAAGAATTTCGATAGCTGCAAATCAAAACCTCTCAATTCCCATCAACCTTCAGGAACACATTGCACACCAAGAACACCTACTCCTTCCTTTCACATAATATCTCTCCCAATCACTTCAAACTACTGCTAAAAACTCCAAAATTCATCTACTCACTTCCATTAGTCCATCCACACCATTCTTAACATCAAACTCCAAAATCCAACTTGCTAGTTTGGATCAAAAACCAGAAATTTTTGAGAATGCTCAAGAACACCTTCAAGGTAGGATTGTTCTAACAACTTCATCTTCTCAAATCTTGATCTCTAATGAATATATATAATAAGAATGCTAATGGTCTCTCTCTCTCTCTCTCTCTCTCTCTCTCTCTCTCTCTCTCTTGGCCAAGTGACTTCTTCACCAATGGCCATGCTTTCTTCATCTTCCTTGGACGAATTTAAACCTCTAGGAGTTGAGATCCATTTGAAACTCATTCAAGGTATTCATCGATCAAGTAAGCCTTTTCAACCCTCATTGTAAATTCTAGATTCATGTATCTAGGACATTACTGGTAGGAGATGGATTATGAATAGGATTTGAGCATTTGTTATTGCGATGAGTTGAGATTGAACATTAATGAATGTGTGTATACGATAGAGATGGGATTGATGCATGATATGATCTATCTTGGATGATATTACGATGTTTTAGGGTTTAATGCATGTCTCCATGTTCTGAGTGATGTATGTGATGAAGCGTGCTAGAGATTATGTCATCTATGATGAATAGGATTTATATTCTTTGTTGATTATTAAAGCCATGGTTATATTTATGCTAGAAAAGGTTAGATCATGTCTTGATATCGTTAGATCTATGCTTATATGCATGATTTTGGATGATTTGATGAACTGAAGGGTTGTAAATGTTCATGATTGTGGTTAGCAATAGAACTATGATTATGATCTAGTTGTCCCTAAGCTAATTTTTATTTCATGAATAAAATATTTCATAATATGATTTTGCTAGTAATTTCCAAAAACCCTAGGAAGGGTAGATTTGGATTATTATATATAATAAGGATGTTTTAGTCAAATAAATAATAGCTTCTGCTAGAAAAATAAATAATATGTATGTAGATATTATATAAAATAATGAAATCAACTAAAGCCATTTATGGAAATAATCATAATTAGTAAAATATTTATTACTAAAAATTTAATTATTATCTTTTAATCAAAACCCATTAAAAATTTATTTATTATTTTTCAAGCAAGACTCATTAAATTTATTTTCTACCAATTTTAGTTATCAATTATTTTCTAACAACTAAATTATTAATAAATCATTATTTTACCTAATACCACCTAGGACTCTTTATCAAGTAAACTCTAAATTTTTCTTAGCAAGATTTAAACCATCAACTTAATAGTACCTATTTTTCCAAAACTCTAATTATTTTAAATATCAAAATTAGCCTTGGCTTATAAACCTTTTTTATTTATTATTTGGCCTTAAAGCTTGGGACACTCAGATCATGGTTGTAGTAGTGAGTTGAGTTAGTTTATTTGTGAAAGTGGATTTTGGCTTGAGTTTGATTGTGGTTTGTATTTACCCCATGCGGGGTTAGGTTAGCTGTTGGAGACCTTTGTTGTGGGCAAGGATCAAGTAAGCTCCTGCATAAAACCTATTTGATGAAAATTGATTTTTTTTAATGGCAAGCTAAATGTTGAGAGCATGGTCACTCATTTCTGTAATGGAAATTGAGGAATATTTCCATTCTCATTTCAGGCAAATAAATTATTTGCAAATCAAGGGGCGGTTTTACTCAAAACCTAAAACTCCTTCTAAAACCAATTTTGCCCCAAACTTTAGAAAACATTAATTGCCATTTTCAAGTGGAACTATGTTTTGTTCATTTTTCCCAAGTGGGATACGTTACGTTGAGTACTCAATAAGGGTAGGCTAGTAGTACTAGTTTTGATGAGCAAGAGTGAGTATTTTGGCAGGAGGCCACCTCCAGAAGATAAGCTCACCTTAGAGAAACGTCAGTACTACATAGTCATGACGGTCCGAGCTAGCAGTTTTTATTTCAGTCAAGTGACTGTGTTATACCGGAATGGACACTCGGTTGTTGTTTGGGTATAGAGAATGAGGAGTATCTTACCCGGTAGGCCGATCACCAACCTTTTGTCAGTCTGCACAAAGTGCGGCATTCTGTCCAACAGTATGCATAAAGTGTGGTATACTGACCATGTGGACATGGGGCCCAACGTGTGGTAATCCATGGCCACACTTTTTGAGCGGCTGATTTTATTGCACCTGCATGGTTTGAAAGCCAAAACGTCACTCTTGTTTTTTAACATCATTCATTGCTTGCCAGTATTTCGTTTATCAATTTGCACAAAGTGGGGCATTCTGACCGTTGCATGGTTATAGGGCCCAATGTGTGGTAACCCGTGACCACTTTTTGAGTGGTTGATTTTATTGTGCACTTGTATGGTTTCAAAAAGAGGAAAGCACCACTCTTGTTTCACCAACCTGTATTTCTCTTATAAAGATTTCACACTTTGCATCCACGAACTGCTTTTACTGAACACCCAAAGCACACAAGGACTTACTGAGATTTCTGTCTCATCATCTTTTTACCATGATTTCAGGTCGATCCTGCTGTGGGGATGAGTAGCTAGTGTTATCTACCTTGGAAGAGAATGTTGTCTTTTATTTTTATGTATTGCTTTGGGGAGTTGAGAGTGGATGATTTTATTTATGGATTTGTTTTTCTTTTGATTTATTCTGGGGTTGTAATAAATTTTAAGTTAAATTATTATTTTTTATTCTGCTATTTTATTTGTGTGACCTAATTATAAAGACCCCTTGTCCTTTGGACGGGGCGACATCCCCGGGCTTGGCGGGCCTAGGTAGCAGGGTGTTACATTATCTCTTTTGAAAAATTTAGGATCAGTGAAGCAGTGAAAGTGCGGTGGACTCCCAAAGGATCATGCTAAATCTTGAATTTGTTATACCTATGAGTGTATGTATCAAAAGCCAAAAAAGTTTCCGCTACCTTTTAAGTAAAATTTGTTATAAAAACCCCTTGTCTGATGAATCAGACAGGGCAATATCCCACAAAGTTATAGCCCACTACGATAAAGAAATATGGAGTGTTACAATCTTAGTGTGATCTTTAGATATGAAACCCTCATGCTATGTCATGTATACTTTATTAGTCATGTATATATTTTTATTTTTATTTTATTTTTTCACTTTATTGAGTCAGTTAAACAATGAAAGAAAAAGGATTAATGCAAACTTGTTCCTTGATGATCGACACTCGTTTGAACCCTATATATGTTAATGATGAGTACGCTTGCTCATATGTGCAATTTGGGGCTAACGTTTTAATTTAAACTTGATTAGGAATGTTGTTATTTTTGTATAATTTTTGATAGGGGCTAAATTAACCATATTTTTCCTAGTTATTTGAGGTTCTTTTGTGATACATTTTATTCAATAACTAGTCATACTCCTTCATATTTGAGATTTTACCCTTGGAAAGGTATTATGTTCATTATTTCAAATTTTTGGGGTAAACCAAAGCAAAAACGTCGCAAAATAGAAGAGAGGCGGCGCAGACTAGGGCACTAGAACCGGCGCTGGCCATGCTCTATTTACACGAACTTTGAGGCGACAAAAAATTATCAAAACAGAGTGAAATAGAGTAGAACTGGTGCCGGTTTCGAGAGCCAAGGTGGCACCGGCTGCATGCTAGATTACATTGGGCGGAATTCGAAAAAAAATCGGTGAACAAGTGAAGAACTAGAACACAACTGGCACTGGCTCTGAGAACCAAGGCGGCACTGGCTGTGCTCTGAGGAAAAGGCGAGATTGTGATTTTTCTACACTATTTTTAGTAATCTGTGGAGTTTTAGTACTTTCCAACTTCTACTCAGCCAGGAACATTATACCAATGAGTTTAGACACTTCCCAAGCCTATAAATAGATGGAAAATACAAAGGAAAAAGGGAGAATTCATTGATCATCATAGAAAATCACTCAATTAGAGGAGGAATTCTTCAATTCAAGGAGGATTGTGCAAGAAAGTCTTCAAAGGAAGAAGAATGAGGCTTATCTATGAGTGCTTTTTTTTACTTTATTTTCTTTTTCTTGAACAATGATATGTTAATTGTTTTACTATAATTTGACATTGTTTTAGATATTCATGATTTATAGGGTTATTTGATCTTTTGATTAATTGATTGTTACTCTTAGTATTTAATTACTTAGATTGATTACGATATTAATGGATTGTTTCTTTCCATTGACTTGCTTGGGAAAGGGGTTAATGGTGGTTCCAATTTGTTAATTTCATATTTGTTGTCTCTTAACTTGCTTGGGAATGGGGTTAATTGCTAAGAACTGGTAATTAAAGGTTAGTTGATGTCTGCCAGAGTATGGATTCATTGGTTAATTTCATGTTTTATGTTTGCCAGAGTATGGAAATTTAATCAAGGATTGTGTTTAATGCATCTTTTGGGTGAATTAGTTGAGACAGAGTACGTGTGTAATTTGTCAAGAAGATAGTGATTTCATGGATTGGGAAAGAAGTGAGTCTACTTTAATCCTTCATGATGCCAAGAGAATAATTAGTTATAATAAAGGTTGGGTACTTTAAGATCATGTTTGTCTAAACAATGGCTTGAGTTACATAATTCTCCATCCTTGACATGTATATATTTTATTTTGTTTTATTTTTTCTTTTTCACTTTATTGAGTTGGTTAAACAATGAAAGAAATGTGACTAATGTATACTTATTCCTTGAGGATCGACACTCATTTGAACCCTATGCTATGTTAATGTTAAGTACGCTTGCTCATATGTGTAATTTGGGTTTAACATTTTAATGTAAACTTGATTGAGAATGTGCTTAGTTTTTATGTGATTTTTTACCCAAATCTATGCGCATCAAGTTTTTGGCGCCATTGTCGGGGAATAATATCATGAAAGCTTAAATTTTGTTGATTTGACCATGTAAATATGTAAATATGTAAATTTGTAAATTATGTACAAGTGTTTTGTCCAGACAAATGTGCTATCTTTTGTATTTTGTCTATTTGTGTATACCCTTGTAATCTAACCTACTAACTTTGACTATGTTCTATTAACTAACTTTGTAATCTTGTAATTTTGTTTTAATCATTAATTTCGTATCTAACTCGCTTATATGTGTAGGAGAAATGGCGAATTGGAATAAGTCTAATGAGGGGCAGTACTTCCATTTCCCTCCTAAGATGACACTTACAGCACCAGAATCAGTAGAACTCGAAACCATAATTGGGAAATTTGATGTTCATGTCTCGAGGAATTTCTAGGAAATCGATTCCATATTAAGAAATTCGAAGCAATAATCCACAACATGGAATGACAAATTTAATTTTTGATGGACATGGTGATAAAATCCCACGAACTAACTCCAATAGCTAGTGAGGAAACAGCTGCCGTCACATTGCGAAGTGGAAAAGAATTATCAGACATTCCAGATGACAACCGGCTGGAAGAAGAGAATTGGCGCCGGCTATTTGGTAAACCCAAGACCGAGCAACACAGAACTGAACTGGCACCGGCTAAAGCACTGGAACCAGTGCTGACTATCCCTTGTCCATCTCCCGAAAAGCCTTCTTTTCAGCCTAACATACCGTATCCTACCCATTTACGCAAGGCCCGAAAAAATGCTCAATTCGACAAATTTCTTGAGGCATTTAAACAACTGCACATAAACATCCCATTCAGTGAAGCTTTAATTCACATGCCCAAATATGCTAAATTCCTCAAAAGCATGCTCGTCAACAAAAAACGACTGGAAGTGTTGTCCACGGTAGTCCTCAATGAAGAATACTCAGCCATCCTGCAGGACAACTCGAATTTGCCACATAAAGCAAAAGATCCAATGAGTTTCTCTATCCCATGTTTAATTGGCACTCTTCATGTCTGTAATGCACTAGCTGACCTGGGTGGTAGCATTAATTTATTACCCTATAAAACATTTAAAAGGCTAGGCCTAGGAGAACTACATCCCACTAGGATGAGTATTTAACTCACAGATAGATCCATCAATTATCCTAGGGATATAATAGAAGATGTGTTGGTAAAAGTGGATAAATTCATATTTCTAGTGAACTTTATTATTCTTGACATAGATGAAGATTCCAAAGTCCTTCTAATCCTAGGTAGACCTTTCCTAGCTACAACGAAAGCGTTAATCGATATTCGTAGGGAGAGGTTGACACTTAGGGTTGGGGATGAAGAAGTAGTGATTCAAATCCACAAGAGCATGCAACACCCATTGTCTTCTGATGATTCTTGTTTAAGAATTGATATTCTTGACGAACATATTTTTGAGTTGATGCAAGAATCCATTAAGGAAGAGTTGATAAAAACATTAATGGTGTATCCAGAGGAAGTTCACAATGAGGATAGGATGAATAAGTTGGAAATTGAGAAAAGCAGTTTAGGGAGAATGAAATCATCCATAGAAGATCCTCCCGAATTGGACCTAAAAGACTTGCCCGAGCATTTGGAATACATGCTCTTACTTAAAGGTAATAAATTGCTTGTGATCATTGCCAAAAATCTCAATGCAGAACAAAAGACCAAATTGGTCAGTATGTTGGGAAAATATAAGGGAGTTAGAGCTTGGAAGATCACTGATATAAAGGGAATTAGTCCATCCTTTTGCACTTACAAGATTTTGATGGAAGAAGGTGCAAAACCCGTAGTGGAACCCCAATGTAGGTTGAACCCACATATGAGTGAAGTGGTAAAAGGTGAGGTGGTTAAGCTCTTAGATTTAGGCATCATTTACCTTATTTCTGATAGTGTTTAGGTGAGTCCTACTCAAGTAGTACCAAAGAAGGGAGGAATGACGGCGAATCCCAATGATAAAAATGAGCTAGTCCATATGAGATTGGTCACGGGTTGGAGGTTTTGCATAGATTATAGGATGCTAAATAAAACAACTAGGAAAGATCACTTCCCTCTCCCTTTCATTGACCAAATGTTGGAACGGTTAACCTGACATGAGCATTATTGTTTCTTGGATGGGTTTTCTGGCTACATCCAAATCCCCATAGCTCCGGAGGACCAAGAAAAAACCACTTTTACATGTCCATATGGTACTTTTGCATATCGTTGGATGCCGTTTGGTCTTTGCAATGGTCCCGGAACATTCCAAAGGTGCATGATAGCTATATTTCAAGGACTCGTGGGGGACATCATGGAGGTATTTATGGATGATTTTTCAGTCTTTGGTGATTCATTTGACTTGTACTTATCTAATCTTGAAAAGGTACTAGCATGGTGTGAAGAGACTAACCTCATGCTCAATTGGAAAAAATGCCACTTTATGGTGCAAGAAGGTATTGTGTTGTGGTATAAAATCTCAAGAAAAGGTATTGAAGTTGATAGGGCTAAAATTGAAGTAATTGAGAAGCTGCCTCCCCCTACTTTGATAAAAGCTATAAGGAGCTTTCTTGGTCATGCAGGTTTTTACAGGATGTTTATCTTAGACTTCTCAGAAATTTCAAAATCTCTTACCTCTCAACTTGAAAAAGATGCTATGTTTAATTTTGATGAAAAATGTCTCAACGTTTTTACCATATTTAAAGAGAAGTTGATTAATTCATCCATTCTAATTGCACCTGATTGGTCTCTTCACTTTAAACTAATGTGTGATACAAGTGATTTTGTAGTTGGTGTAGTATTGGGACAAAGGTAGAATAAGCACTTCCAACCTATATACTATGCCAGCAAGACTTTAACGGCGGCATAGGAAAACTACACAACAACAGAGAAAAAATTGCTTGCCATAGTGTTTGCCTTTCATAAATTCTGTTCTTATCTTATTTTGTCCGAAGTCATTGTTTTTACGGCCCTCTCGGCCCTGGAGTACCTACTAACCAAACATGATTCCAAACCAAGATTGATAAGGTGGGTTCTCTTATTGTAGAAATTTGATTTGGAGATTAGGGACAAAAAAGTTGCGGAAAACTTGGCTACAAATACTTGTCAAGATTGGATAATACAAATTTGGAATCCTTGATAGAAAAGGATATCGATGACACTTTTCCAGATGAGCAACTCTTGCTCATAGAAGGTGAGATTCCACATACCCTATGGTTCGCCGACTTTGCTAACTACTTGGTTGCAGGAATTACTCCAAAAGATCTTACGATGCAACAAAAGAAGAAATTCTTCTCCAAAGTGCAGCATTACTTTTGGGAAGACCCACATTTGTTTAAGTGTTGTGCAGACCAAACCATTCGTAGATGCGTGGACTCCAGTGAAGGAGAAGATATTCTAAGACATTGTCATGAAGGACTTGCTGGAGGCCACTATCAAGCTAACAATACCGCAAGAAAGATGCATGATGTTGGATTCTATTAGCCCACATTGTTTAAAGATGTCCACAAGTTTGTCCAAAGTTGTGATAGGTGTCAACGTACATGTAACCTCTCTAAATCTAATTTGATGCTATTATAAATTTTTTAAGCTTGTGAAGTATTTGACTGTTGGGGAATAGACTTCATGGGACCTTTTCCTAGTTCTTTGGGGAATAAATATATTTTGGTGGCAGTGGATTATGTTTCTAAATGGGTAGCAGCCCAAGCTTTACACACTAATGATGCAAGGTTTGTGGTAAAATTTCTGAAAAAACTTTTCACCCATTTTGGTGTACAAAGGTACTCATTAGTGACAGGGGGACTCATTTTTTTTCTCTTTTGTTTTGATTTATTTTCTTTTCTAGTTTTTATGCTTTGGTGTGCTCTTTTGTATTTTTCTTTTTAGATACTTTGCTAATGCCTTGTTCTTCAAGAATTCAACTCTTGTACATCACAATGCACAATGAATGGAAGTTTGTTTTTCTTATCCCTTCACCTTTTTATATTTTTGGTCCTATGGTATGGTTTATTCCGTGTTATATTTATTTGGCCATTGAGGACAATGTCCAGTTTAAGTGTGGAGGAATGATTTGATTGATAAGTCTTCTATACATATACCATACCCTTCATGGGATCAAACATTTTGACTTTTTGAAAAAAAAAATTCAATTTTTTTTTTACTTTCTTTGAGATTTCACGCTATATTTTCAGTGCATATCTTTATGATAGATTATAGAGCATATGTTCTAGATCATTTATGGCTTATGCATGACTTTTTGCACGCACTTGGATGAAGTAGTTCTTGATCAAATGCTTTGCATTATTCTTAAACCTACTTTTCTACTAAAATTCATGGAGCTTTCTAGAACATACTTGAATACCTCTCGAGGCAAAATAAGAAAGACAATCATGATTTAATTTAGGGATGATAGTAATAGGCCTTCTTTGGATAGTTTGAGCTTTTCAAGCCTACCTATTTTTTTATGATCCTTAGTGCCTATTTTGAGCCTAAATTTTTTATTTCTTTCATTAAAACCCATCACCATACTTTGTCCATTGCTTGTTTTTGAGAGTTTGAATAATTTTCCAAATCTTTATGCTCTTGATGGATGAAAGTACATGAAAGAGAATGTTGAGAGAGAGTACTTAGAGGAAGATCATGGCTTGTTACTTTCAGTCATGTATCAATAGTGAATTGAGTTGGAAAGAGAAACGAAAGCAAAGAAAGAGAACAAAAAGAAAAGAAGATTGAAAACAAGAAAAGAAAAGAAAAAGCTGCTAGAAAAGATGGAAAGAAAGAAATTGTGAAGGAAAAAAAATAGTAGCAATAAGAGTGAAAAGAACAGACAAAAAAAAGAAAAGAAAAATTTTTGAAAGGAAAAGAGAGACAAAAGATCACAAAAAAGATGGTGATTGAGCTGTAAAAGTTAAGTTCAAATAAAGTACTTGACACCATTGCTGGAAATTTGAGTGATCTTGTGGAAGAAATAGAGAAGAGTTGATATAAAAAAAAAAAAGCGAAGAAAAAGAGAAAAGAATGCAAGATTTTCTTGAGTTGAGTTGAAATTTCTAAATAAGGTTATGGTTTGATTGATTTTTGGAATAGGAGAGCAAGAAGAGTTGGAAATTATTGATTCATTTGTTTATCCTTTTCTTGTGAACTCTCGGTTTCTTTGATTTTTTATTCTCCTATATCATTCGTTTGATAAGCTACATTACAAGCCTTTAGCCTTACATTACAAGCTTAAAAGTCCTACTTTATCTAAGTAGAATCATGATATGTCTCGAATTAGTGGATAGAGTGTATGAAAAGTAAGCCTATGAAATACATATTCTTTTTGAACTAAATTCTTTCCAATGATCTGAGAATAGTGTTAAGTATTGTGATGGTTCTACTAAGTCATTCATCACTTACACAAGTCTTGCGTTTGTTGTGAAGGAAGTAGTAGCATGTGTTTTATGCTCTTGAATGAAGAAATCATTGAAGATATTGTTTTGAAATTGATTGAGTTAAACCTTGTATTTTCCTACTTGTTCTTGATACTTTACTTCAAGACAAGCAAAGAGCTTAGTGTGGAGGAATATGATAGGCGCTAAATTAGTCATACTTTTCCTAGTTATTTGAGGTTCTTTTGTTATATTCTTTCATATTTGACATTTTACCCTTGGAAATGTATTTTGTTCATTATTTAAGATTTTTGGGGTAAAACGAATTAAAAACGTCGCAAAACAGAGGAGTGGTGGCGCCGGCTAGGGCACTGGAATTGGCACGGGCCATGCGCTATTAATGCAAACTTCGAGGGGACAAAAAATTGTCAAAATAGAGAAAAGCAGAGTGGAACCGGTGCTGGCTCCGAGTGCCATGGTGGCATCGATTGCATGTTGGATTACGTTGTGTAGAATTTGAAAAAAATTGACGAATAAGTGGAGAACCAGAACACAACCGGTGCCGACTCCGAGAGCCACGGCGGCGCTGGCTTTGCTCTGAGGAAAATGCGGGATTGTGATTTTTCTACGTGGTTTTTAGTAATCTATGGAGTTTTAGTACTTTCTGACTTCTACTCGGCTAATAACATTATACAAATGAGTTTAGACACTTCCCAAACCTATAACTAGATGGAAAACACAAAGGAAAAAGGGAGAATTTTTTTGATCATCATAGAAAATCACTCCATTAAAGGAGGAATGCTTTAATTTAAGGAGGGTTATGCAAGAAGGTCTTTAAAAGAAGAAGAAGAAGGCTTGTCTATGAGTGCTTTTTTTTACTATGTTTTCTTTTTGTTGAACAATGATATGTTAATTGTTTTACTGTAATTAGACATTATTTTAGATATTCATGATTTTTAGGGTTATTTGATCTTTTGATTAATTGATTGTTACTCTTGGTATTTAATTACTTTGATTGATTACAAGATTAATGGATTGTTTCTTTCCATTGACTTGCTTGGGAAATGGGTTAATGGTGGTTCCGATTTGTTAATTTCTTATTTGTTGTCTCTTAACTTGCTTGGGAAGGGGGCTAATTGCTAAGAACTGGTAATTAAAGGTTAATTGATATTTACCAGAGTATGGATTCATTGGTTAATTTCATGTTTTAAGTTTGCCAGAGTGTGGAAATTTAATCAAGGATTGTGTTTAATGCATCTTTTGGGTGAATTAGTTGAGATAGAGTACGTGATGCCAATTTGTCTAGAAGATAGTGATTTCATAGATTGGAAAAGAAGTGTGTCTACTTTAATTCTTCATGATGCCAAGAGAATAATTAGTTATGATAAAGCTTTTGTACTTTAAGATCATGTTTGTCTAAACAATGGCTTGAGTTACATAATTCTCCATCTTTGACATGTATATATTTTATTTTGTTTTATTTTTCCTTTTTATTTCTTTTTCACTTTATCGAGTCGATGAAACAATGAAAGAAATGTGACTAATGTATACTTGTTCCTTGAGGATCGACACTCGTTTGAACGCTTTGCTATGTTAATGATGAGTACGCTTGCTCATATGTGTAATTTGGGTTTAATGTTTTAATGTAAACTTGATTGGGGATGTGCTTAGGTTTTATGTGATTTTTATACCCAAATCCATGCGCATCAGTTACAATCTTAGTATGATCTTTAGATATGAAACCCTCATGTTATGTCATGTACACTTTATTAGTCAGGTTTCCATTAAAGAAAGCTATTTTCATATCCAATTGCCAATTCTCATAGTCATAGTGAGTGATAAGTGATAAGAGTATTCTAATGGATTTTAACTTCAGTACTGGTGAAGTCATAGTCTATACCTTATTGTTGACGATAACTTTTTGTAACCAGTCGTGCTTCATACGTAATTACTTTACCATCTATATTGGTTTTCTTCTTGAAAACCCACTTGCAGCCTATAGGTTTTATCCCTTGGGATAGGTTAACCAAAGTCCAAACTTGGTTGCCATACATGGAATCCATTTCTAACATCATAGCTTCAAGGTATTAGTCAGATTTTGAAATTTTCAAAACCTCCTTATAAGTGGTAGGCTCATCTTCTTATAGGGGAAATTTATCACTGTGGTTACTTAAGAGAAATCCATATCTCTCTGGTGTCATAAGTATCCTACTTTACCTACGAGGTTCTTGTATATTAAATCGTTCACCTATTTTGTTAATAGACTCGGGATCAACTCATTAATTGTTATTTGTTTGTTCTTCTTAAATTCACTAAATTCAATTTACTCCCAATGTCTCCCTTAAGCAAGAATTCATCCCCTAAGAAAACAATATGTCTAGAAACAAAAACCTTGTTCCCAGAAAGAAGATAGAAAAAATATGCATAAGCTTTTGGATATCTAATAATTAAACACTTATCAAGATTATCATCAAGGCTATCTAATTTTGTCCTTTTCACATTAATAGGACATCACCAAATTCTCACGTGAGCTACTAGGGTATTACACAAATGTGCATATCTCTATCTGCACAATTTACTTCATACTATATATAGAGGGTTCCTGAGTATGAAATTCCCTACTCATCATCTCATCACTACTAATTCAAAATTTTGAAATTTAAGGTCGGTATCACAATATATGTATTCTAAGGTTGTCATTATCTTTTTATTGATATCAGAATTTGAGATCACAAGCTCTTTCTAAAAATATGAAAATTAACTCACTTTTTCTATTACATCCAACTTGAATACATCAACTTAATATATCCCAGTTACGTCAATATCTAACTCTATAAAATGTAATGTCAATGTAAATATACATACTATGACGGACTCCATTTTGTCACGTTATAAGCTCATCTATTCTTTGCCAAAAACTTTATTATGGGTTCCTTTGTGCTCTGGTACCAATTGTAACACCCCATTTGTCTGTAACGTCGCGAGCTTCACTTTTATGGGACGTCGCCCCATCTAGTTGCCTAGATAAGAGGACTTTATAACGAACTTAACTTAGTACACAATGGCAATATTGCTTAAAATTCTTTTATTTAAATTTAATAAGATACATGGAGCTTGTCTTCTGATACCATATTTAAAACATAATAGATTCGAGATACGACATGAGCCTCTAGGAGTCCACTGCACTTTCACTGCGCCCCTGATCCCTAAAATTATCAAAGAGAAATAATAAACGTATGAGTGAAAATCATTCAGTGAGTCTTGTGTATGCTAGTGCTTTATATATCAAATAGACAAAAGTATTATCAACCTTTGTTTTATAAAACCATTGCAAGAAAACGTTGTATTTTCTACTAAAAATTGTTCTACAGCTCACAAAGAGGTTGTTCATTTAAAATTCCACCAATTTTGGAAAACTGAGTTTTATTCAATATCACTGCCCTATTTTAAGAAAAAGTAGGCACTTCTCTCAATAGAAGGTCGGCCCATGTGCAAAGATCACAAGCTTTGACCTTCGACATCACAGTTTTATTGTAGAAAGGTCATAGGCCTATAGCGCTCAACTATGCATTCTCAGAGCGATAAGTGCATATCAGGATAATACCAAAGAAAAAGTATATTTTTCTTGCCACCATAAGCCTAACAGTCCCAAACTTGACGTCAATCACCATCGAGGTGGCAAGAGGTTGAACACCCCAAGTGTCCCTACCCAGCTCCCTGAACAACTCAAATCAAAGTGCACACAAGGCAGAAGCAATTGGCAGGCGCAAAACGGCTAGCCAGGATGGCTAATCTCAATGTCCTATCATGTCGTTTAGATTAAGACAATCCCAGAACTAGTTAGGTTACTTGGGGTCATCTACCTCTAACAAGAGGTAGTACAAAGATCAAAACCCTTACTGAGTACTCAACGTTTTCACTGGTTCACAAGACCTGTACCAATTCCACAATTCCCGAAGGAATATCAAATAAAACATTTTTTGGGCCGAAAGTATCATTTTTCAAAATTTAATCCCGCTGGCTTGCAATACAAGTTAATTAATCCCATTGGCTCACAAGGCCAATTAATTATTTTATTCCCAAAGGAATATCAATAAAATAATTTTAGGGATTAAACTACTATTTTGCAAAAGTTGATCTCATACCAAGAGATCATTTCTCAAATCTGTAGTGAAAAAGGATGAAAAGTCCTTTTCACATCATAAAGTTGTCTAATAATGGTATTCAAGTCATTTTACCTATACTCGATTTCAAAAAGAGTATTATTCAGGAATTCCATAATTCTAAACTATAGGGAAGAATTTAACTTTTGAAATACTAATTAAAATTCTATAAAATCCATAACTCACAAATTTCCAAAAATATATTCCATAAAATAGAACATTAATGCTTTCCTAGAATAAAACATTATTTCATCTCATAATTAACGAGAAAAAAGACTTTTAGGGATACATTTATACCTAGGAATTATTCATAATTCAAAGGATCCAAAATTCCTTATAGAAAATACCATTTCCTAAAAACCTCAATAATTTGCCATTTAGAGAAACCATATTTTTCTTAGAAAAACCCAAAGGTCCATTAACCTTGTCACAAAGAGGTTTTAGGGAAATTAGTCACTAATTATGAATAATTCCATTTTTGAAAATTCATTTTTTCCATTCAAATCCAATCATGGCATGATACCATTTCTTCCTTAGAGAAACTATTTATTTGTTCAGAGAAACGAAAAGGATTCATAGAACATTTCTTCACTAAATTGTAATTTCACTAGCATAAAACAGAATTTTGTAAAACAAGTGTGACTCACATTGTGTCCTAGATTAATATAGATGGTCGAATATCATGTCTAAATCGTTACCGATCATTTAATGTGAACAACCTACATTAAACGCCATTTCATGCTTAGTTTGGTATTCTAAGCTTAGATTAACATTTAGCTAACTTAAACATAAGAAAATCACTTATTCCTTATTCCTTCATTTTCCTTTGCAGACTAAATGCATATATACACATATATTGTATATACGGTCCTTCCATTACTCCTTCTATTACTCTTCTAATTCTTCTGTTACTCCTTTGTTTTTGCATATAAACAAACTCCTTTGAGTTTATTTCATTTGGTATAAAACCCATTTCTTGCTCAATATGATATAAATGCTTGAGATGATCAACGGTTCACTTATCCATTCCTTTGTTTCATTCTTCAAATAAATATATAAAAGTGTCATATGCTTCTTTGATGTAACATCCTTCCCTTGTACACTTTGATTGGTGACTACTTTATATAGAATAAGTATTTGTATGAAGGCTCAGAACAAGGAATGATCAGTTTAATGAACTGAATGTTTTGGTGTGATAAAAATATTTAGGGGCATTTTCAGAATTTTGAAATTATGGAGACATGAATGAAATTTCATATTTGTTCTATCTACACCCCAAATATTCAAATCACGACTATTTTAATAGAGTGTGAGTTTGGGGGTATGCTCAGAACAAAAAGGTATGAATTCGATGAGACAAGTATTCTGGTATAAAGTAAGCTATTAGAGGGATCTAGGGCATTGTTCTAATTTTGATCGCAATTGGGATTTTGACCGCAAATTGGAAAGAATTGAGAACATTGGTGCCCACCATTGAATTCAGTGAAATTTATATATTTTATTGGTGAAATAAAATATTTTTTTATACAGACCGGATTTTAGTTTATTTCTGAGAGAAAATGGAAATACGGTCGAAATAGAAACAAGCGGCGTAATA
This sequence comes from Voacanga thouarsii, assembly GCA_026120185.1. Taxonomy (NCBI): domain Eukaryota; kingdom Viridiplantae; phylum Streptophyta; class Magnoliopsida; order Gentianales; family Apocynaceae; genus Voacanga; species Voacanga thouarsii. The sequence continues at coordinate 4,605,661 of JANUWF010002155.1, read as the reverse complement.
TGATTGGTGGATGGGAACAAGTGTCAAAATGCCATTGGATGAGTGAAATATTTGCAGGTATATAAAATTGTAAAAGCTTATTGAATAAGCTGAAGAAATAAATAAGGATAATGGTGGATAAATAAGGATAATGGTGGGAAAATAAGAAAATGACATATGTTAGGATAGCCTACAATAGCATTTAATTTCTCTTAACTTTGTGGCCAAAATTGGTCACAGATTGAACCATAATGGTGATGGGTTGCAAGGAAATTCGTCCAATGGAAGAACAAGAGGGAGGAGAGGAAGAAAATAAAGGAAAAGGAAAGAAAATCTAGAAAAAATTTGAGAAAAAGGGAAGAAGAGATAGAAGAGTTCTTGGAGAGAAAAAGGGAAACTTGAAGAATTTTTCAGCTAAATAAATCTAAAAACAAGGTAAACATTCAAGATTCATGAATTAATGTTGTAGATTAAGTTGCAAGGATTATTGTTATATTAATTTTTTTGGGAAATTCATGAGAATTATGAAAAACATTTGGAAATAGTTATGATTTTGGGGTAGTTGTCTGTGCTGTCTATGGTGGTGCATTTGGAGGACTGTATGCTGTGTTTTATATGATGTCTGAAGGTGTTCTGAAGATGGTTTAAAGTGTTGTTCATGGCTGCAAAAAGGAAGATGGAAATAAGATAGAAAATAGTTTAGTTGTTGAAGAAAACGGAATATTGTTGTTATTATGCAAAACTGTTGGTTTTGTTGCTGTTTAAATATGAAAATTACTGATTGTGCATGACTGGAATCAATAAGGATTATACGATGTTTAGATGATAAACAAAGGCTTACAATGATTAAACAACATATATATATTGTATAGGAAAGAAAACAAAATGGGTTATGTGAAGAGAGTAAACAAAAACAGAAACTCTATTTTGAAGAATTTCAGAGCAGCTTTGAAGAACGAATAAACTGTACAAATTTGTTTGTTGTTTTGGAACTGCACGACCTGAAACTTGTAGCTAAATGTCTTAGGATTATTTTGGGACCAATTTTACTTGATTTAGAGTTGTGAATAAAACGTTATGTTGAAAATACCACAAGCTGCCAAAACTGTGACGGGATTGAAAAGCTGAGATGTTGTAAGCAAAATTGAATGAAATGAGTAGGGAAATTAGTAGTTATTGAATTGGAAATCACCAAGGAATGTATTGAGGACATTTTACAACAAATTTGACATCATTTGGTCATATGGATTCAAAGTTACGAGCAAAACAAGATGATGTGCTAAATCTGGAAATTGCAGAATCTTCATTAAAGAGCAAATAAATTTATGAATTGAATTTTTTTATGTTCATGGATGAATAAGAAGTAAATTGGGTACATGAAGACCTTATATTCTTGTGAAGAAGAGGAAATAAGGAAATAGACTATAAGCGTGCAAGGATTATATTTCATTTCAGGTATCGAATGAAATAGGAAATGAAGTGATATCCTTAGATGACTCTATATTTGGCAATATGTACATTGTCATCGACAAGTATAGAATACCAAATGCGTTATGCATGATTTTTGTGGTAGGCCGTTCATTGTTAAACTTTGGTGACAAACACAGCGAATATTTTTCTTGCTATGCAATATGCTATTCAAGGTAAGTCCCTATATCTAGACAGCGTTTTCAATAATGCTCTTTTATGAGAAAAATATTATAATGCTTGCTAGTGTGTTTTATTGAAAACATTATGAATCATTTGGAAGCATAAATGATTATGCACTATTTAAGCATGCTTTATTTTGATATGTCATACTCATATGATGAAATGATTTGGAAATCTTGCATTGATTGCATTAAGCAACTTATTATTGCATTTCATGCATAAAGATTGTGAAAGCCATAGCATGAAAATATGATTTTATGAAATATCGGAATAGACCCAAATTATATGTGTTCATCTTCAAAGTCATTTTGGGAAGGAAAATATCTTCAAAATGGAAATGTTTTGCAATTGATTGGGCTATGGAAATGTTATGATATTGCAATAATCTCTAATGTGATATGATCCTTGAGTACCCAAATGGACATTACACCTATACTAGCTGACGTGGGTTTGAGAATGCATATGGTTGGTGGCCACCTCCAAACTGTGGTCGCTTATTTCATGGGGTGCCAGTATTTGATGTTTTGTCGTCCTTAGCTAGCACTAGTTATCCAAAGTGGAAACAGAGGGATAGGCGTAGAACACCCGGGCTAGTGTAGCATATCATGGCGATGTTTAACATATGTTTAATCACAGTGTACACGCTGGATTATTCATATTAATTGATGATGTGGGATTGTAAATCCTGTACGGGCCAGTGTGGCAATATCAATTGGAATAATATTCCTTCCAAATGAGATAGCAATGCAGAATTCTGGATAATTAAATGTATTTTGAAAATACGGAATAATTTTTTATTAGAAGCCCAAAGTTTATATTATCCACCATGTTATGGTATTGAGAATCCATTTTTATTAAGAAATGAGCTATACTTCAATGATTTTATCATAAATTCTTCACAACAAGAGATAATGATTTATGTTCACTATTGCAACAATTTTAATCATTCAAAACAACAACAGTGTTATTAAAACTTTTCATGGCACACTATGCGACTTACTAAGATATACTATAGCTCACATAAGTTTTATCCATACCTTTCAGGAAGACTTTTTTGAATACCTGGATTTGTATAAAGGCAAGACTCGAAGAAGTTAGTTGATGTATTTTGCCTTACTATTCTTCGAGTTTAGATCTAGCAGACATTGTAGCTAGAGATTGTGTAAGCAAATGTTCAGAGTATATGATTTAATTTTTTTGGAGCTATTAAGACTCTGTTTTATTATTTATTAAATTGTACTATTATAAAATCCACTTGTCATTATGACGGGGTGACATCCATAACTATTCGGGCCTATAGCTGTTGAGTGTTACAATTAGTATCAAAGCCTAGATTTGGGCATTCCCACAACTTATTAAGGTTATATGCAGCCTGTGTTAACAATTATAGGTCAATGAAAGTAGAAAACCCCTATGGAGTTAAATATTGAGATAGGTAGGATATCTTAACATGATGCACGCAAGTTGGTTGTAATCCCTTCGGATGAGTTAGAAGAAAAGATTGTCGAGAAAGTTATGAAATCTTTGATCAAGCTTAATGGCGAAGCTATTGAAGGTGGTGTAATACCAAATTATGCAATAAGGGTTGACCTAAACGCTGTTGATAGTATAAAAGTTAAGGTCAGGGAATCCATGAATCGAATAAACCCGAGTACTATTTTGTATACTCTTAACTCTAGATCCCAGTTTTTGGGACCAGTAGTGATAATGAATAGAAGACTTTAGGCACTCGAGTGTTAGGTGTATATATAGTTTCATCGTAATAGTAGTTATAACTGGTAGCTAAGGATATATGCATTGGTACAATGCATTTGCATAAAGTTTATGTTCTGGAAACCATGTGTTGTGGAAAATATGGAGGGGTGGAATTATAGTAGCACTAATGCATCATATTCCATTACAACTTCAAAGTTAAGCGTGTCTGGGCAAGAGAAGCACTATGAAGAGTGACCCTTAGGAAGTGCCCTTAAAAGTTGAAGGAAAAGATTTGGAGGAATCTATACAAAGAAATAAAAGGGAATTCTAACTTTTTTACTCTATAAGACTTGGAGGTCCTAGTTGACAGAAGAAAAGAAATTTCTAGTAAGAGAGCTACTAAAGAAATGTAAGTCATTCTTTGATTTAAGTATGAGAAGAGGAGCATAAAGAAATAAAGTACCCTACCTAGATGATCTATAGGATGAGTGAATTCAAGAAGAAATTATATAGGATCGCGATCGGGACTTGTAAGGGAAAATCAAGGCCCAATCTTAGCTTCCAAATCAAGAGCAAATAAACTATCGATAAAAGAACAAGTTGTCACTTTAGATAAAATGGATCTCAGAATGGTAACAGAGAACAATGATTGTAAAAGGTAATGTCTTACTGATGGCAAGAATTCTAAGATTCTGATAAATCCGACTTCTCTCATATTGCTTATCTTTTTGTTCAAGGTAAGGAAAAAAGATAGAGATTATCCATATGAACTAGGAATTAGCACTGCTTGAAGGGAAACAAATGAATAGGGATAAGAAGTGTCTAGAGAATGATGTATTGGTAAAATATTGGGTTTTAAATGAAAATTTCATGTATGTACTTGCAGATGACTATGATACTATACTTGTCATAGATTTGTTATTGCAATATCAGGCCCTAAGTGATTATAGAAACAAAGAGATACAGTTTTGGGAACCAAGCAATACTGTATTAGAATTCGGGAGAGGAAAGAACGTATGGAAGAAGGATTACCTTATATCTGAAGTTACGGCTCAGAAATTGTTATAAGGGTTACTCTAGAAAGAGAAGTTGAGTTACTATTAATTCAGTACTAGTTACAGAACCAATTGCAAGAACCTCAATAGAATGGTGCCAATGGAGATGAAAGAAATTAGTAACAGCAGTAGGAATTATTAAAACAGAGGTTTGTGCAATCTATTACACCTCCTTGTGGACCACCTGCGTTGTTTGTGAAAAAGAAGAATGGAGTATTAAAGATGTGAATAGATTATCATGGGTTAAATATAGTGATAGTGAAGACTAAATATCTTTTACCTATGGTTAATGAATTATTTCATCAATTTCATGGAATAGGATGTTTTCTAAATTAGACTTAAGGGAAGGATATTACCAACTGCAGATACAACAAACGAATATTCCAAAAATCACATTTAATACATAATACGGATATATTATGTTTGCGGTGATACTATTTGGTATTATTAATGCCCCTATTACATTCATGGATAGGATACACTGAGTGTTTCAACAATATTTGCATAACCTTACCGTTACCTTTTAGACAATATATTAGTATATTCTGTAAGTCCTTTGGGACATAAAGTATACCTTCGAAAAATGTTGGAAAATTTGCGGGAGGCTAAGGTATACGTAAAATTTACCAAATATGAATTTTGGTTAATTAAAATAGCATTTTTGAAGCATGTGATATCTAAGAAAGAATCACAGTAGATCTTACAAAGGTTGAGGCAATGATGAATTAGAAACTCCCTAAGATTCTGACAAAGGTACAAGGAAGGTGAGAGTAATTCTGGTTTACTTGAATGAGTTGGTTGCTAGATTTTTGATGTTTTGGCAGAGCAATGCATGGGTTTTAATTTTCAAAATTAAAATATTTTGAATGGAGAGAAGTTAGGAGAAATTTGAGGTGCTTTAATAGAGTTTGATGGCTATGGCTGAGGAATGAAGAAAGAATGTTCAGCTATGTGTAATGGTGTGGCCGAATTGGTGAGGAACAATGGAGAAGAAAGTTAGCTGGAAAAAAAAAATGCTGAAATGGTTAAGAAAATTCTGGTTGTTTTAGCTATAAAGAATGATAAAATCTAGGGAAGTTGATGCATATATTTTGGGTGTATAAAAATTATCAAATTTAAATCCATCCATTTATCATGTTTTAATTAAAACATTAATTCCAAAATATATACACGAGCAAGTATACTCATTGCAATCATAGTATAGGGAATTAATGAGTATCGATCCTCAAAGGAACAAGTACACACTAATCACTATTCATTCATTGTTTAACCGATCCAAATAAAGTGAGAAAATAAAAAAATAAAGAAATATATACAATTTAAGGATGTAGGAATATGAAGGTTAGACAAGTATCCTAGAAAACATGGTAATGAACTAACTAGAAATTATCTCAAGTAATTATCATCTTGACATCATTAAGGAGTATAAAGGAAAATTCAATCTTTTTCCAAGACATGAATCTACTTAGATAAATTCCACTTCTTTTCCAAATCCATGGAATTACTATCATTTGATTAATATTAACAAATTTTCCAGTCAAGATAACATAACCAAAACATGCATTAAGCTCAATTCCTTATAAGCATGAAATTGGGTACTAACCCTCTGCTCGAGGTGAAATCAACTAATCTTTGATCACTTAGACAAATACGAAATCAATGCAATGAAACTCCTCACATTGTTGTCCCAAATCAATTAGAAGAACTCGCATCAATAACCAATGATATCAAGTAACCAAATACCAAAGATGACAAAGAATTGATCAAATAACTAAATTACATACAAAATCATTAATCCCAAAATAATGTTAAATTACAATAAAAACATTGAATACATCATTAGCTACTCCGAATGGCATCACCACGAATTCGTACTGGCCATATCTAGTGTTGAAAGCTATCTTAGGAATATCATCATCCATGATTGTCACTTGGTAATAACCTTACCCGAGATCCAACTTAGAAAGTAACACGAACCTTGCAACTGATCGACCAACTCATCAATCAAAGGTAGGGGATACTTGTTCTTGATTGTGAGGTTATTTAGCCCTCTATAATGTATGCACAATCTCAACGTCCCATCCTTCTTCTTTACGAACAATACCGGGGCTCCCCAAGGTGATGTACTGGGTCTTATATGTTGGGTATCTCAAGCTCGTATCATATACGACACAGAGGAAAATAAAACGAGATACCATCCTAGGAGCTGCATATGTGCGGAAAACAAGACAAAATAGATCAAAGGTAACAACTTTTTACCTTTATTTGATCGTCTGAAGAACAAAAATATCTTCTTCAAGTCGAGGCGTGATCCAGCAATCCTCTTGATCTAACATCACGAGAGTTGAACGTCTAACTACTATAATAATAGTGTGTGATTATCTCTAACAGTAATCTACACAGAGGAATACTCAAGCACCAAAATTTTCTATGCTAGCAAAAAGGATGGCGGCTAGGGTTCTTCACAAGAACAATCGAGAGAGAAGAAGAAGAAAAAGTTTTGTGTTGCCTAGAGTGTCCGTTTTTCCAACCTCTACTAGGGTTTCGATTATATCATATATATATAATGAAAAAATCCTGCTAAAACTGAGAATTCTAATCCTGTTAGAATTCCCTAATTGTAATTGGAAACATCAAGTTTCCACAATTACAACTTGGGCCACAAATTATATCTAATTTTAATTTGTCCACAACAATTTCTCTTTCTCTCAATCAACCCCACTATATTATCAAATAACATCTTAAGTATGTAATCCTCTATTGCGTGTGACCTATTAGGTTTCCTAGTCAATTGGTAGCGAACATGAATTAGTCCAAACGTCTTTGAGATTAATAATCCATAATTAATTAAAATTAATCATATTAATTCTAATTAGGATTGACTTATTAATTCATCAATTAATGAACCCATATTCCCACATCATGAGCGGTATCTAGAAACACATCATGACCACCCAAGATCCAGGAAGTCAAGTGGCTTGACATGAACCCTTCCATAACAAATTTCAGTGCAATTAACTCCTTTAACCATACAATATCTCATTCGGTTTGGAGTATGAAATTATTGCCAACTCTCTCTAGAATTAATTTTGGCCCGAATACAATAGTACTTGTACCAGGAACCCACTACTCGAGATGTGTATCAATTGGAACTATTTCTAATACACATATGCCTTGGCCAAGGACTTCTCGAGCAGTAATTCTTACAAGTGGCCGTGAGATATTCGCCCCTACTATTAGGAGTGATGAATCATTTATTGACCCTCTCAACTACTTTCGTTTACCTCAAAATGTACCCAATATCCATCCCATAGGCGACCCTTGATCGAGCTCCAGAGATTGGAATTAAAGTACAATGCTCAGCAAAAAAAGTACCTTGGATATCTCAAGTCTAAGGATACTTGCACATTTGCTATATTGAGATTATATCACTGGCACTAAATAGTTATCCATGTGATTATCTCAAAGCTACGTCATCCAATGAACTTATTCTATTAACAAACATCCTTGTGTTAACTTTGAGTATCTCAATACTCACGGATATGAGAACCACCGCCTGATCAAATCAGGAAGTCTAACGGATGCTAGTCTTAACGCATTAATGGTGTCCTATCTTATTAATACTACGACTAGGGACTATTTAAGTACTAACACTATACAGTGTAGTAGGAATCTCATACCATGATCTCTATTATGATTTCCTTAATACAGTGTTGTACTAGGGACTTTATCAAATAGTATAATACTTAAAATTAAACAAAAGAAACTGTAAGATAAATAATGCCTTTTATTAAAATAAAATATGTCATATATAATGTACAAGTGATTGTCTCTAGGGCAAAACAGTAACAAACTCCCACTTGTACTAGAGCCAATCATTCATGTATCTAATAACAAATAACTCATCATGACAATCATGTTTCTTTTGGGATAGTGCTTTTGTATGCGAGTTAGCTATGTTCTCATCCATGGAAACTCTCTCTATCTTTACTTTCTTAGCTCCTTCAAAAGCAACCATGTACTCAACTTCTGTCGTAAAGTCAGCAATAGTCTCTTGTTTGAAACTTTTCCAAATTATTACCCTTCTGCACAACGTATACACGTATCCAGATTGTGATTTGAAATCATCTTTGTCAGATTGAAAACTGGCATCGGTATACCCATTTATTTTCAAATCACCTTCTCCATATATTAAGAACATATCCTTAGTCCTTCGTATGTACTTACGGATGTTCTTTACAGCCGCCCAATGACCATCATCAGGGTCAAATTAGTATCTACTCATCAAACTGAGAGCATAAGATACATCGGGCCTAGTACATATCATAGCATACATGATAGATCCAACTGTCGCAGCATATGGAATCTTACTCATGTGATCCCTTTCAACTTGTTTCTTGGCAGACATTGACTTTGAAAGGCTTGCACCATACATGGGTACGAATACCTTTTTGGATTGATCTATGCTAAACCTCTTTAACACTTCATCTATGTATGTAGACTGCGAAAGACCTAGCAACCTTTTGGATCTATCTCTATAGATCCTTATTCCGAGAATATAGGTCACTTCTCCAAGGTCTTTTATGGAGAATTGTTTAGACAACTAAACTTTAACCGTTTTCAAGACAGGTATATCATTTCCTATTAGCAATATGTCATCTACATAAAGCAGTAAGATAACGATTGCACTCTCACTAACCTTCTTGTATACACAAGGCTCATCCATGTTTTGAATGAAACCGAACTCTTTGATTGTTTCATCAAAATAGATATTCCAAGTCTTAGAAGCTTGCTTAAGTCCATAAATGGACCTTTGCAGCTTGCACACCTTTGTGCTATTATTGGATGTGAAACCCTCAGGTTGTGTCATATACACTTCCTCAGTCAGATTTCCATTTAGGAAAGTTGTTTTCACATCCATTTGCAAAATCTCATAATCATGTTGAGCAGTAATGGCTAGGAGTATCCTGATGGATTTCTACATGGTTACTACCGAGAAGGTTTCATCATTGTCAATACCATATTGTTGACGATATCCCTTCGCCACTAGACGTACCTTATAGGTAACTAAGTTACTATCCATGTCCGTTTTTTTCTTGAAAACCTACTTGCACCCAATAGGTTAAATTCCTTTAGGTAGATCAACCAAAGTCCATATTTGGTTGTTGTACATGGAATCCATCTCTAACTTCATGGCCTCAAGCCATTTGGCAGATTCTAAACTGTTTAGAACATCCTTGTAGGTAGTAGGCTCATCTTCATCTACGAACAATACGTCATTGTGGTCACTTATGAGAAATCCATATCTCTTAGGTGCCACACGTATCCTACTAGATCTACGAGGTTCTTATGTATTCGAAGGTTCATCTATTCTCTCAGTAGATGTGGGGTTAGATGGTTGATCCTCGTTTGTTTGATTTTCATGAGCTTCACTAAGTTCCATCTTATTCCTATTGTCCCTTTTGAGTATGTGCTCATTCTCTAAGAAGACGGCATGCTTCGAAATAAACAATTTGTTTTCGGAGGGTAGGTAGAAGTAATATTCGAAAGATTCTTTCGGATATCTAACAAATAAACACTTGTCAGACTTACTATCAAGTTTGTCCAACTATGACCTTTTGACAAAGGCATGACAACTCTATACTCGCAAATAAGATAACTTTGGTTTCTTACTAAAGAACATCTCAAATAGGGTAGTATCAACTGATTTTGTCGGAACTCTATTTAGTACATAAAAAGAAGTTTCTAGTGCATGCCCCCAAAATGATTTTGGTAGGTTTGCAGAAGCCATCATGGTCCGTACCATGTCTAGAAGGGTTCGATTCATTCTCTCAGATACACCGTTATGTTGAGGTGTATGTGGTGGAGTCCATTGAGATAATATCCCATTATCTCTAAGACAATTCAGAAACTCTTGGCTCAAGTATTCTCCTCCTTGATCAGATCTTAGAGTCTTTATACTTTTGCTAAGTTATTTCTCTATTTCATTCTTGAAGTCTTTGAACCTTTCAAAGGCCTCAGATTTGTATTTCATTAAATACACATACCCGTATCATGAGAAATCATCAGTAAAGGTTATGAAATAGTTATAACCTCATTTTGCTTATATTGACATTGGGCCACATACATCAGAATGTATGAGTTCTAATAACTCCTTAGCCCGTTCTTCTTTTCCTAGAAAATGAGTCTTAGTCATTTTGCCTAGTAAACAAGATTCGCATGTGTCATATGATTCATAATCAAATGACCCTAAGTTATCAACCTTGTGTAACTTAGAAACACGATTTTTGTTTACATGACCCGAACGACAATGCCATAAGTAAGAGGTGTTAGAGTTATCCATTTTAGGTTTCTTATTATTTATATTAAGAACTGGATTATCCAAGTCTAGAACATATAAACCATTAACCAGAGTTGCTGAACTATAATGAATATCATTCAATGAAAAAGAACAACATTTATTCTTAACTATCAAATGAAATCTATATAAGTTTAAACATGCAACTGAGATAATGTTTTTCATTAAAACTGGTACAAAATAACAATTTTGTATTTCTAGAATTAATCCCGAAGGCAGGTTCAGCTCGTATGTCTCTACAGCAAGTACAGCAACCTTTGCCCCATTTATAGTACGTAAGTCCACATCACCTTTCTCTAGCCTTCTACTGCTCTTTAGTCCCTACAAGTTATTGCACAAATGAGATCCACATCTGGTATCCAATACCCATGTATCATTTCTAAAGGCAGTATTTATCTCAATTATAAACATAACAGGAGAAGAAGTAGAAGTGCTTGTAAGCTTCTCCTTCTGCTTCTTGTCCTTAATAGTCTCCATGTAGGCTTTGTAGTTGCGTCTCCAGTGGCCCATCTTCCCACAATGATGGCATGGGCCCTTAGTAGCTGCGTCCTTCTTGTTCACACTACTTTTGGGCTTCATGGGAGCCTTTTTCTTCTTCATTTGAACTTTCTTCTTAAAAGAGAAAGATTCTACCACGAAAACTGCATTGGAATCCTTCTTTATTAAGGACTCCGCAGTTTTGAGAAGATTGATCAACTCAGGAATAGTGGATTCAATCTTGTTTATCTAATAGTTAATCACAAATTGTGAGAAACTATTAGGTAAAGATTGTAAAATTAAGTCAACACTTAAGTTATGATCCATTGCAAACCCAAGAGATCCAAGCTTGTCTATTAAGCCAAGCATCTTCAGCCCATGAGTGGCCACAAAAGAACCTTCTGCCATTTTGCAACGAAATAGTTGCTTCGAGATCTTGTATCTCTCAGTTCTGGCTTGGGCATCAAACAGCTGTCGAAAATGTAAAATAATTGATTGAGCATCCATATGCTCGTGCTGTTTTTGCAACTCGGGAGTCATGGATGCCAGCACAATACATAATGCTGTATCACTATCCTTCTTATGTCTTCTGTGGATAGCATGCTCATCAGCATGAACATCTTGAGCTAGTGGTGGCTGAACAGGAGCATCTAGCACGTAGAGCAACTTTTTCGATTTTAGAACGATTCTCAAATTTCTATACCAGTCGAGATAGTTTGATTCAGTTAACTTGTGGGTTTCCAAGATGCTACATAGGTTTAAGTTTGTAGACATGATGCAAGTGACCTAGATGTAAGGATAGAGAGCATTAGCTACTTGTATATGCACATGATATGCAAATAATTAGGACTTTAATTAAACGCATTTTTACTCCACTATTTTACTCAAACCAATAGACCCCACTACTGATTTGGGAAAGCCCGTTGGAAGCTTTCCTAGTGGATTGGTATCCAAATTCCTCAAGAGTAACCTTGGGTTTGCCCAACAAGCCACACTTAAGTTTGTTGGTAAGTATCCAATATCAATTAGATTGTATGTAACTACTGGATTATTGGGTGATTAATAGCTTTTAATCTTAAAACCTTTTGGGCTACCCTAACTTTTCCTCTAAATTTCTTTATGCTTGAGTTTTCCCACCGGGATAAAGAATTTAGTTAAACCCGACCCATTAATCAGGAATTTAATTCCAAAGGAATTTAATTCCATATCTTGAACATGCCAAATATTAAGTAGGCTTGGGTTTGCCCAACAACCTGATCTCGAAAAAGGACTCTCGTACTTACTATATTAACGGAAGGTATTAGATTTAATATTACTCGAAGGATTTGTTCCTTTTAGTGATTTCGTTGAATGGCATGCATAAAAATCAATAAATCACATAATTGATAATTATGGTAATAAAGCGATTATATGGTATGGTTATGGACTTTACTCTAAATTAATTTCTTTGAGTCATAAAAGAAATTAATATAGTTAACCCTATGTGTTCATGCACGATTTAAGTAGAAGGTCTTACATTCTCTCCTTGTTTTGGTTGCCATTTCCAGAATAGAATAATTCTACTCCTATATAACATATGTAAACTAATTACATAATTTCCTAAAGAGAGAAAACCTCGAGTTACATTCAAGGGGAGTCTGATGAGAAGAGAATTACATAAGAATTCTAGAGAAGGCAGGACACGCAGGCCCTATTTCATAAAAACTAAAACTGTAAAATGCATGAACAGATATAGTTGGTTTTAATCCATAACCATCCACCATGCCATTAACTATACTTAAACAAAATAAACATATATTTTTATTATTCAAAAATCACTATTTTAGAAAAATAAAACAAATTCTAAAATCAATATTTTAGAAAAATATATTAATTTTAAATTTTCAAAATCACTATTTTGAAAATTAAAATTGTTTGTCTCAAAAATAATTTTGAGAAAATGCTTTTGGGTCCTGTCTCTGGCACCGAAAATGGCGGTCCCACTGGCCGGTCAGCGAGCGGTGTCAGGGGGGCAGCGCCCCCTTGGATAAAATTTTATTTTACCACCTCTCATCAAATGAGATTTTTCCCTTTCAAAATTCTATTCCAGGAAAAAAAATATTTTTTTTTAAATAGCTGGAACGTCGCAAATAGAACAGAACCGGCGCCGATTTGAAAGGTGGAGCGGGCGCTGCCTGTGTTCTGATTTTTAGGAAAACTTTCCAGAAACAATTTCTAGATGTTCCTGAAACAGCATGCAATTGGCGTCGGCTATAGTCGGGGAATAGTGGCGGTGATTTTAAAAATTTTCCAGAAACAATTTTTGGTGTCCAAATCTTCTGCAACAAATCAGTGAGAATAATGCTCAGTAGAATTTTCTGTTTTGAAGCTCAAAACAACAACCAATTTGTTAGTTTAAACAAAACTAAAATAGAAAATTAAGATGAAAAGGAAGGCAAGAACCATGTTGCTAGAAAAAATTTTTCTACAGAAAATTTTTAGCATATAAAGAAAGTATATTTGGAAATATACTGTAACTTTTACACAATCATATTGTGCTACGGACGCAACCCTTGATGCTCGAAACAGTTACAACTCGAGTGAAAACAATTTTCATAGCAAACAAAGATAAAGATGAATACATGAAAACAATTTTTTATGCAAAAAAAAATGTCCGTAGACCACACATAGCGTGTCTCTGATACCACTGTTGGGTATCTCAGGCTCGTATCATATACGGCGCAGCGGAAAATAAAACGAGATACTATCCCAGGACTCGCATATATGTGGAAAACAAGACAAAAATAGATCAAATGTAACAACTTTTTACCTTTGTTTGATCGCCTGAAGGACAAAAATTTCTTCTTCAAGTCGTGGCGCGATCCAACAATCCTCTTGATCCAACTTCATGAGAGTTAAACATCTAACCACTATATTCACAGTATGTGATTATCTCTAACAGTAATCCACACAGAGGAATACTCAAGCATCAAAATTTCCTGTGCTAGTAGAAAAAGATGGCGGCTAGGGTTCTTCACAAGAACAATCAAGAGAGAGAGAAGAGGAAGAGAAGGTTTTGTATTGCCTAGAGTGTCTGTTTTTCCAACCACTACTAGGGTTTTGATTATATCATATTTATATAACCGAAAAATCCTGCTAAAACTAAGAATTCTATCCTGTTTGAAGTCTCTAATTGTAATTGGAAATATCAAGTTTTCACAATTACAACTTGGACCACAAATTATAACTAATTATAATTTGTCCACAACTTCTCTTTCCCTCAATCAACCCCACTATTTTATCAAATAACATCTTAAGTATATAATCCTCTATTGTGTGTGACCTATTAGGTTTTCCAGTCAATTGGTAGCGAACATGAATTAATTCAAATATCTTTGAGATTAATAATCTATAATTAATTATAATTAATCCTATTAATTCTAATCAGGATTGGTTTATTAATTCATCAATTAATAAACCCATATTCCCAGATCATGAGTAGTATCTAGCAACACATCATGACCACCCAAGAGTCACGGATGTCAAGAGGGTTAACATGAACCTTTCAATAACAAACTTCATTGCAATTAACTCATTTCACCATACAATATCTCATTCGGTTTGGAGTAGGAAATTAGTGCCAAATCCTTCCAAAATTAATTCTGGCCCGAATACAATAGTACTTGTACCAAGAACCCACTACTTTAGATGTGTATCAATTGGAACTGTTTCCAATACATAATCGCCTTGGCCAAGGACTTTCCGAGTAGTAATTCCTACAAGTGGCCAGGCGATATTCACCCTTACTATTAGGAGTGGTGAATCATTTATTGACCCTCTCAACTACTTTCGTTTACCTCACAATGTACCCAATATCCATCCTATAGGCAGCCCTTGATCGAGCTCCGGAGAGTGGAATCAAAGTACAATGCTCAGCAAACAAAGTACCTTAGAGATTTCAAGTCTAAGGATACTTGCATATTTGCTATATTGAGATTATATCACTGGCACTAAATAGTTATTCATGTGATTATCTTAAAGTTAGGTCATCCAATGAACTTGTTCGAGTAACAAACATCCATGTGTTAACTTTGAGTATCTCAATACTAACAGATATGAGAAGCACCACCTGATCAAATCAGGAAGTCTACCACATGCTAGTCTTAACGCATTAATGATGTCCTATCTCATTAATACTTCGACTAGGGACTATTTAAGTACTAACACTATACAGTGTAGTAGGAATCTTATATTATGATCACTATCATGATTTTCTTAACACAGTATTTTACTAGGGTCTTTATCGAGCAGTTATATAACTTAAAAGTAAACAAAAGAAATTATAAGATAAATAATGCATTTTATTAAAATAAAATGTGTCATATACAATGTATAGGTGATTGCCTCTAGGGCACAACACTAACATTATGTATCCTTGCTTAACCAATTCTTTTAGCTGTTCCTTCAATTATTTGAATTCCGCGGGCACCATTCGATAAGGCATATTCGACATCAGCTCCGCTTCAGGAACTAAATCGATGGTAAACTCGACTTCTCGATAAGGTGGAAGAGAAGTGAGTTCCGTCAGAAATACATCCGCAAAGTCTTTCACCACCTCAGTGCTCTCCAAGGTACATTGATCTGTGGGCTTATTGATTAGATAAGCTACATATCCTACACAACCCTTATTTAACATTCTCCGCACCTTTGCACTTGCTATCAAGAATTTCAACTTCCTCACATTTCTCCCGTTAAACTCTAATACAATACATCTGTGTCTAACAGACTGCACTACCTTAGCATTACAATCCACTCTTGCTCCATGCTTTGCTAACCAGTCCATACCCAGAATCAAATCATAATCATTAATAGGTAGTATTATGAGATCCACCTTCAAATCTCTTTTCCAACCATAACATCGCACCATTGAACTACCTTACTTGCATTTCTCTGCCTCTATAAGGGTGTTCTCACTATCGTGGTATAAGGTAACTCTACCCCGTCCCAACCCATATGGCATGCACACTTATCGTTCCCATATGAATGAGTCGATCTGGGGTCTATTAAAACAAAAATAGAGTGACCTGACACAGAAAGCATACCTTCAACTACCGCTGAATTAGCTCCAACCTCCTCCCGGTTGAGTGCGATGACCTATGCTTTCACTTGAGGCTTTTTGCCTCCTCCTTCATTTCTCCCAATAGGTGCTTCTTTGGCGGCCCTAGCTGGCTAGGTCACAGCTCCCTATCCCATTCTAAGTGGCC
The DNA here is from genome assembly GCA_026120185.1 of Voacanga thouarsii. Lineage (NCBI taxonomy): Eukaryota > Viridiplantae > Streptophyta > Magnoliopsida > Gentianales > Apocynaceae > Voacanga > Voacanga thouarsii. Next base: position 4,589,204 of record JANUWF010002155.1, on the reverse strand, counting down.
TTGGACAGTTGTTTCTCAAGTGGTTCGGGTCACCATGGTTGAAACATCTTTTCGTCACTCCCCGTGACCAGTAATCTCTTTCGGTATGACCTCGCCTTCCGCAACTTCGACACATTAGCACACTTGACATAGGACCTGATGGTACTGTCCTAGGCTGCTTCCCTTTATTTCCCTATTGCATTGGGCTAATGGGTAATTTGTGAACCAGGGGTCTCATCGGTGGTTGGCTCAATTGGAATGGTCGATTCATCGGCCGGTTCCTATCTTCATTTTCTGTTCGAGTTGCTGCATCTATCGAGGCCGTGTATGACACTAGAGGAGATGGTGCCAGTGCCCTTCTTAAATCTTGCCTGAGTCCCTTCACGAATTGACGTGTCCGCTTCTGCTCAATATCTACCAAACACTTACAATACTTAGATAGCTAGGTAAATAGTGCAGCATATTGAGCCACGGTTATTCCTCCTTACTTGAGAGTTTGGAATTTGTTCTCCCCTTTCTCCAGTATCCATCGCGGTATGTACTCTGCTTGGAAGGCTTTAACAAAATTCTCCCATGTCCAGTTGTTACCCTCTCTCTCCCAGTCTTCCTGGACTTGTTGCCACCAAGCTCGGGCAGCTCTCCTCAACCTAAATGCAGCAAACTTCACTCTTCTTTTCTCAGTGTACTATAGGGTTGCAAAACTATCCTCCATCTGTTCTATCCATTGCTCTGCCTTTTCATTTTTCTCTACTTCGCCCTGAAATGTCGGACGTTGGAACTTCAGGAATCATTCTAATGCCTCATACTTACCCCTAGGTGCTCTCCTATCCACATTATATACTCTCTTAGTCAAGTTCTGAAGAATGGTAGCCATCTTATCGAAGGCCTGCCCCATGGTCACTTCTTTAGACCCTCCCGATATCAACTCCTGCTCCTGCTCGGGATCCCCTTCCACCTCTGGCGTGGATTACCGTGCCTTCTCAAACTCAAGAGTTGATGGCTTGGTGCCATCTATTGGCATTCAATACAAGGTTCATTAGGTGAAAAGTTCATGACATGCAAGAAATTGGCTCATAGATTGGGAAAGATTTGCAACTTGATGGAAAATAATTTTTTTTTTTTTAATAGCACTCCAAATGGTATAGAGATATCAATAAAATCTTGCTTTCATTAACCAAATCCAACTTAGTACAAAATAACACAGTATCCTACTAAGTATTTCTTTTATTCTTGTGAAATGAAATTTAGAAAGAAAGAGTAATTGCTAAATCAAATAAATAAACGAACATCTTTTCACGGAAATAAAAGAACAATCACTAAGGGTACTTGATAAGGCTAAATTAGTCATGTTTTTTCTAATTATTTGAGGTTCTTTTGTAATATATTTTGTTTAATAACTAGTCATATTCCTTCATATTTGAGATTTTACCCTTGGAAAGGTATTTTGTTCTTTATTTCAGATTTTTAGGATAAAACGAAACAAAAACGTCGCAAAACAGAGGAGAGGAGCCGCCGGCTAGGGCCCTAGAACCAATGCCGACCATGCACTGTTGAAACGAACTTCGAAGCAATGGAAAATTTGGAGGAACAAAGCGAAACAGAGTGGAATCGACGCCGACTCCAAGAGTCAAGGTGGCGCCAGCTGCATTCTAGAACACATTGTGCAAAGTTCGGAGAAAAATCGGCGAACGCGTAGAGAAGCAGAACTCAACCGGCGATGGCTCCAAGAACCAAGACGGGGCCGGCTGTACCCCAGAGCTAAGGCGATGCTTGATTTTTTCTTTGCGATTTTTGATAATATGTGGAGTTTTAGTATCTTCCAACTTCTACTCGGCCAAGAACTCTGTACCTATAAGTTTAGGGACTTCCTAAGCCTATAAATAGATGAAAAACACAAGAGAAAAGGGGGAGAATTCATTGATCACCATAAAAAATCACTCAACCTCAGGAGGAATTCTTCAATTCAAGGAGGGTTGTACAAGAAGGTCTTTAAAGGAAGAAGGAGGAGGCTTATCTATGAGTGCTTTCTTTTACTTTATTTTCTTTATCTTAAACAATGATGTATTAATTATTTTATTGTAATTTGACATTTTTTTTTATATTCATGATTTTTAGAGTTCTTTGATATTTTGATTAATTGATTGTTATTCTTGGTATTGATTACTTGTGCTTATTACAAGATTGATTGGTTGGTTCTTTCCATTAATGTTGTTGGACAAATGGGTTGATAGTGGTTTCAATTCATTAGTTTCATATTTGTTAGATTTTAATTTGCTTGGATAAAGGGGTTAAGAGTAGGGACAATATAACTCAAGGTTAATTGATGCTTGCCAGGAGATGGATTCATTAGTTAATTTCATGCGTAATTTACCAGGAATGTGAATTAAATCAAGGACTATGGTTAATGCATCTTTTGGGTAAGACTGGTTGAGACAGATGTGTAATACTAAGTTACCTAGAAGATAGTGATTCATGGATTGGACAAAGAAGTAAATCTATATTATCCTTCATAATGTCAAGAGAATAATTAGTCATGATAAAGATTGGGTACTTTAAGTTCATGTTTATCTAAACAATGGTTTACGTTACATAATTCTACATCCTTGACATGTATATATTTTTATTTTATTTTCTTTCAATTTTCTTTTGATTTTTTTTCACTTTATCTAGTCGGTTAAACAATGAAAGAAATGAGATTAATGTCTGCTTGTTCTTGGAGGATCAACACTCGTTTGAACCCTGTGTCGGTTAATGATGAGTATGCTTGCTCATATGTGTGATTTGGGTTGAACATTTTAATTTAAACTTGATTGGGAATATGCTTAGTTTTTGTATGATTTTTATACCCAAGTTCGGACACATCAAGTTTTTGGCGCCGTTGTCGGGGAACAATAGCGTGAAAGCTTGGATTTTGTTGATTTAACCATGTAAATATGTAAATAGGTAAATATGTATATATGTTCCTTGTATAAAGAAGTGACATATTTTGTTGTTTGTTTAATTGAATTTTACTTTCACTATATGTTGTAAATATGTAAATAAGTAGATACATGTTAATAATAACAAACTTGTTTTTGTATGTTTGTATAAATTGTATATTTAGTTATTTAATTTTACTAACCCAATGTTAATGTGGAATATATGTAATAATGATATTTTTAATTTGTTTATTTTTACATCTATAATTTTAAGTCAATACTAACTCTTTTTATTTTCAGGTTTGGACTTAAGCTAACACGATATTGGAGACGAACTATTTTATTAGTTGTTTTTTTATTTACAATTTTTACTTTTAGTTTAATTTAGGAATTCTTATTTTAAATGTATCGTGGTCATGAATTCAATTAGGATAGTTTTTAGTTGTAAAAAAAAAAAAAACATTAGTATATTGATGATAGATTGACAAAATTACAAGCTAACATTAATGTTTTTAGTGAGACGTTATTAGAAGCATTAGTGAATTCTTTTGTTGTCAATACAAATTCATCTGTTCAGTGGCATGAAGAAGCTTCCCAACAATTCGGCGATCAAAGGAAACAATTAGTTAAGATTGTTGAGGAGACTCATGAGTTCATGCTAGCTCGAACAATTGACCATTACATAAAAGAGAGAGAGAGAGAGAGAGAGAGAGAGAGAGAGAGAGGCAATGAGGGACCATTGCATGATGTGGCAAGAGAGGTATTTGATTCTACTCTATGTGCTCATAATTCTAATATTTCTTTGTCACATGATTTCTTAGGCTATTCTCACTTCTTAGAGAACAATGGTCCCCATGATGAAGCATAGAGTTCAACATACCTCAAGAAGTTGGATTTATCATTCATTCTAAGAAACCCTTTTGAGGATGTTGACGAATTCTACCCTTCACCCCAATCTCAGAGAGGTAACTTAGTATTTGTCAAAGCATTGAAAAGTAAGAATTTCCCAATCCCATCTTTCAAAACTTAAACACTAAGTTTAAAGGGGTATTTTAAATTGTAAAAATTCTTTTGAAAGGTTAATCGGTGATTTCAAGCTTGATGCATTCTTTAGAAACCATGTGCACTTGTATGTTGACAAAAATATTTGTGTGCCTAAAGAAATGTTAGAGAAAGAGGTTTATGTGTTTTGCTTTAGTGAGAAAAAATTATTTTCATGAACCTTCTATTTTTCAAAATCCTCCATTCTTTCTACATTCAGTATGCCTATCTACTACTTTGAGCTTTAATTTCTTTTCAAAAGGTTTGATGACAAAGCGTGATGAGTGTAGAGAGTTTTTTTAAAATTTTTATTTGTTTATTATTTTATTCTTTTTCATTAGTTTTTATTCTTTTATTTAGGTATGTTTTTATTTTATTATTATTTGCCTTGTGCTTTTATTTGTGTTTTGTTTTATAGGCATAGAGTCCTCTTGGACAAGCCCTTCTCTGTATCTCATGTTTGGATATCTATTGGAGCATTGTCGTACTTGGACAGTATTACTTAAACTTTCTAACCCCTTATTATTTCGTCCCTTTGGAGATGCTTTCATATGTTTATTTTTTGCCAATGGAGACATTGTCCAATATAAGTATGGGGGAGTGGTTTGGGAATATACTTTGTCCAAATTTTCATCGATTTTAGCACATTTCACAATATATGGAAGTATTTTCTTTCTTCTCTTTTCCCCTTTATTTTTGGTCCCATGGCACTATTTTTCTTGTTCTATTTATTGGGCCATTGAGGACAATGTCTAGTTTAAGTGTGGGGGAGTGGGTAGATTGAGAATTCTTCTATCATTCATTCTTCATAATATTCTCGATTCTTCTATAATCTTCTCAAAATTCTTCTTTGGATCCTTATTTGAGAGCAATTTTTTTTTGAATTTTTTTTGAAATTCTTGAGATTTCAAGCTATATTTTTAGTGCATGTCTTTATGATGGATTATAGAGCATATGTTCTAGATCATTTATATCTTATGCATGACTTTTTGCACGCACTTGAACTAAGTAGTTCTTGATCAAATGCTTTACATTGCTCTTAAATCTTATTTTTTTACTAAAATTCATAGAGCATTCTAGAACTTATTTGAATATCTCTCGAGGCGAAATAAGAAAGAAAATCTTGTTTTAACTTAGGGATGACGGTTATAGGCCTTCTTTGGATAGTTTGAGCTTTTCAAGCCTACCTATTGTTATATTATCCCTAGTGCCTATTTTGAGCCTAAATTATTGATTTCTTTCATTAAAACCCGTCACAATATTTTGTCCATTGCTTGTTGTTGAGAGTTTGAATGATTTTACAAATCTTTATGCTCTTGATAATGAAAGTATATCTATGAGAATGTTGAGAAATAATGTTGGGATAAAGATCATTACTTGTTACTTTCAATCATGGATCAATAACAAGTTAAGCTAGAAAAGAAAAAGAAAGAGAAAGAAGAAAGAAAAGATCACAAAAATGATGGTGTTTGAGTTCTAAAAAAGTTAAGTTCATATAAAGTACTTGACACCATTGCTGGAAAATTTGAGTGATCTTGTGAAAGAAATAGATAAGAGTTGATGAGAAGGAAAAAGAGGAAAGAAGTGCAGGATTTGCTTGAGTGGAGTTATAATTGTTGAACAAGGTTATTGGTTGATTGAATCTTGAAATAGGAGAGCAAGAAGAGTTGGAAATGATCGCTTCATTTGTTTATCCTTTTTCTTGCTAACTCTCAGTTTTTCTTTGATTTTTGATTCTCCTATATCCTTCGTTTGATAAGCTACATTACAAGCCTTTGGCCTTACATTACAAGCTTAAATGTCCTACTTGATCTAAGTTGAATTATGATATGTCCCGGATTAGTGGAGAGTGTATGAAAAGTAAACCTATGGAATACATATTCTTTTTGAACTAAATTCTTTCCAATGGTTTGAGAATAGAGTGAAGTATTGTGATGGTTCTACTGAGTCATTTATCACTTACATAAGTCTTGCATTTGTTGTGAAAGATATAGTAGCATGTGTTTTATGTTCTTGAATGAAGAAAGCATTGAAGATATGGTTTTGCAATTGATTAAGCTATTAATGAAACCTAGTGTTTTCCTAATTGTTTTTGATACTTTGCTTGAGGACAAGCAAATAGTTTGGTGTGGGGGAATATGATAGTGGCTAAATTAGTTATGTTTTTCTTAGTTATTTGAGGTTCTTTTGTGATATATTTTGTTCAATAACTAGTCATATTCCTTCATATTTGAGATTTTACCCTTGGAAGGGTATTTTGTTTTTTATTTCAAATTTTTTAGGGTAAAACGGAACAAAAACGTCGCAAAACAAAGGAGAGGCGGCACTGGCTAGGGCCCTAGAACCAGTGCCGGCCATGCACTGTGGAAATGAACTTTGAAATGATGAAAAAATTGGTGGAATAGAGCAAAACAGAGTGGAACCGGCATCAGCTCCAAGAGCCAAGGCGGCACCGGCTACATTTTGGAACACATTGTGCAAAGTTCGGAGAAAAATCGGTGAACGAGTAGAGAAGCAGAACACAATCAGTGTCGGTTCCAAGAGCCAAGGTGGCGCCAGCTGTGCCCTGGAGCTAAGGCGGTGCTTGATTTTTTCTACGCGGTTTTAGTAATCTATGCAATTTTAGTATCTTCCAACTTCTACTCGGCCAAGAACTCTATACCTACAAGTTTAGGCACTTCCTAAGCCTATAAATAGATGAAAAACACAAGGAAAAGGGGGGAGAATTCATTGATCATCATAGAAAATCACTCAACCTCAGGAGGAATTCTTCAATTCAAGGAGGGTTATACAAGAAGGTCTTCAAAGGAAGAAGAATGAGGCTTATCTATGAGTACTTTCTTTTACTTTATTTTCCTTGTCTTAAACATTGATGTATTAATTGTTTTATTGTAATTTGACATTATTTTAGATATTCATGATTTTTAGAGTTCTTTGATCCTTTGATTAATTGATTGCTATTCTTGGTATTGATTACTTGTGGTTATTACGAGATTGATTGATTGGGTCTTTCTATTAACTTACTTGGACAAAGGGGTTGATGGTGATTTCAATTCATTAGTTTCATATTTGTTAGCTTTTAAATTTCTTGGACAAAGGGGTTAAGAGTAGGGACAATGTAACTCAAGGTTAATTGATGCTTGCCAAGATATAGATTTATTAGTTAATTTCATACATAATTTACCAGGAATGGGAATCAAATCGAGGACTATGGTTAATGCAGCCTTTGGGTAAGACTGGTTGAGACAGGATATAGGATACTAAGTTACCTAGAAGTTAAGGATTCATGGATTGGACAAAGAAGTGAATTTATATTATCCTTCATGATGCCGAGAGAATAATTAGTCATGATAAAGATTGGGTACTTTAAGATCATGTTTGTCTAAACAATGGTTTAAGTTACATAATTCTACATCCTTGACATTTATATATTTTTATTTTAATTTTCTTTTTAATTATTTTTCACTTTATCGAGTCGGTTAAACAATGAAAGAAAGGTGATTAATGTCTACTTATTCCTGGAGGATCGACACTTGTTTGAACCCTATGCTCGGTTAATGAGAAGTACGCTTGCTCGTATGTGTGATTTGGGTTGAACATTTTAATTGAAACTTGCTTGGGAATGTACTTAGTTTTTGTATGATTTTTATACCTATGTCCGGACACATCAGTACTGTAAACTCTAAGCTTCACTAGAGCTGCTAGAATCCTCAGAAGTCTCTGTAGGGGGTTCCACTAGCCATCCTGCACTGCTGCTGGGATGATTTTTCACACAATCCTTGGCAAAACCAAAAGATTGAGGCTTTTTCTTAAGCTGACCCAAAATGTACTCCTCATCATCCCTACCTTTTAGCTGGGCCCTTAACTCTGCATCCCCAAGCTTTTCCATGGCTAACATCAGTGCACTCTTACGCCTCCCTATCTTTGACTCATACGACTCACTTTCGAGAAGCGTCGGGATTCCTTCCTCTATGGATGGGGTCGCAGGTGTATCAGTACTACCCTCCCCATCAATCAGTTTTGCTTCACTCTTGCTCTCTAGCTCTCCTACCTCCACCTCAATCTCAAGTCCCCCTAGCTCATCTTCAGTCTTATCGTCAATTGCTCCTCCATCTCATATCTCTCCCTAATCATCACCCTCATCCTCTACTAACTCCTCGTTCCACTTAAGTGCAGCCATCTCAGGTATCGGGTCCTCGAGTTCCTCATCTACTCTGAAGTCTTCTGTCTTAGGTAACTCCTGGTCGATCTCCTTTTCACTCGGGATCCATCCACCCTCAGGTTCCGTCTTCGACTCTAATGATGAGGAATCTGGAATAGGTATTGGGCAAGATACTCTGCCACTCGCCGGACCGCACATAAAAGGCTAATCTTGGGTTGCAGCTGCGGACCTTCTAGATATCCTATAGAAGAAATACAAAGAAATCATAACTAATTCTCAACTCTTAGAGGTCAATCACTATCAAATGAATCTCAATTCCTAGGGTTTAGGTACCACTTAATTACCTAAACCTATGCTCTGATACCAATTGTAACACCCCATACCCTAGGTACCTTTATAGGGCAAGATGTCGTCCCGTCCAAAGAACCATGGGTTTTTATAACGAGTTACAAAAGAAAAAAACTGCTAAATAAAATTAAAGGAATAATTTCAATAAATCCTGAAGCAAAACTTATACAAGTCTGCAAGATCAAAACTAACAAACATATCTTGAAATAAATTCAAAACACAAATAAATAAATAAATAAATAAACTAAATTTCATCTCCTAACACTTCACCCTACTCAGTATAAGCAATCCCTTGAAATCATGATATAAAAGATGTGAGATTGACATCTCAGTAAGTCCCGTGTGTGTAAGTGTCAAGTGAAACCATTTCGTGTATATAGGATTATCCAAATCACAAAAATTGTTTTTGCAAGTCTTTTTTATTAATAACAGTTATACATAGGAGCTTACTCAACAAATCCAAATAAGTTCCCAATAAATCATCGTTTATTAATATTCAAAATTCTTTAAGTAGGGATGAGTAAATGATTCAACGATATAGTAACATAATTCATATCATGGTTACCACCATGATAGCTTCCCAATGTATTCATTCAACAATGGGCAGTGGGGGATCCTTCCACTATGTGAGATACTCCTCTATCTTTACACCTGACATTCTAGTTGTCCACTCCGGATCAACAATGTCCACATGGACTAATATGCTAGCGCAGACGGCTTGACTAAGTAGTACTATCGCCTCTCTATGTTAAGTTTATCTTCTCGAGGTGGCCTTCTACCGGAAAACTCACTCTTACTCTTTGAAACTATTACTACTAGCCTACCCTCATTGAGTACTCAACACTCCCCAGATAGGGGCAGAATCATAATCCCTTTTTCGAAAGTCTTTGATTAGTTTGATTGCAAGATAAGGTTTTTCGTAATAGCATTTCAAATCGTTTGACAATAGTGTAAGAAATTATTTTTAATTTTGAATAATTAAAATTTAGTAAATTCATTTTAAAAATGCAATATCCACATTTCCAATCTAAGTATCACAATAATCTATATAACTCATTATTTTTAGTTTCGTCTCAATCCCTGTGTCAAAACATCATATTGGCATTAATTCTAAATAACATTGTAAAAATTGCTTGCAAATATATAACTTATATCAAAACAGTTATGCAGGGACTTACTTAGATAAATCAATAGCTAGATCCAACTCAATCGATTGCTCTTATTTCCACTCATTCCTTATCTAGAGCAAATAATCCCATAATTAGGATTTAATCATTCCATCCACTATTTCATACAATATGACTCTCCATGATCTTATTAATCCCCTAGTTAAACCATAGTATCTAAGGACTTTAATTCATTAAATCATGTGTATAACTTCTCTTTACTATTCTATTGATCATACCCATGCATTGATCTAGATCAACTCACCATATGACAACTCCTATATTCAATTAACATAAAATCATCATAAACAGTCCCATAAACATTTAAATATTTCATCTTTACCAATTTAGCATAGATCTCAATTCATCATGACAAGATACATCAATGTCAGATATCATACATGCTTTATCTATGGCTTACATCAACATATTCATTAATCTAATTCATTCATACTTTAATGCTCGACTCCATAAGCACTCATAAATCAATACAGTAAGGATTAATGCCATTTAAATCAGTAAATATAGGATCTTGATTACCTCTTAGAGATCTAGATTTAAAACACAACAATTCCTTAATGACTAGCTTGCATTCAAGCGATGGTTGAAAAGATTGATCTGCTTGGATGACCTTGATCGAGACACTTCAAGGAAAGGATAAAATTAGTCCCTTATGGACATGATTTAAGGAAGAAAAGGAGGTAAGAATGGAGTAAGAGATGAGTAAAAGTGTAACACCCCACTACCTAGGCCCAACAGGGCCGGGGATGTCGCCCCGTCCAAAGGACAAGGGGTATTTATAACCAGATCACACAATAAAAATAAAATAATACATTGAAATTAAAAACTTATTACAATCCAAAAATTCAAGAACAAATCCAAAAATAAATTGTTCACTATCATCTCTCAAAGCATTACATAAAATAAATAACACAATATCTTCCATGAAGGAAATAACTAGCTACTCATCCCCACAGTAGGATCGATCTAAAATCATGATAAAAAAGGTGATGAGATAAAAATCTCAGTAAGTCCGTGTGTGCTTTGAGTGTACAGATAAAACAGTTCATGAATGCAAGTTGTAGAACTTCATAAGAAAAAGTACTGGCAAGCATTAAATAATGTTAAAAACCATGAGTGGCATTTTCTTCTTTTCAAACCATACAAGTGCACAATAAACAAAACCACTCAAAAGGCCAGCCATAGGTTACTACACGTTGGGCCCCATAACCATACAACGGTTAGAATGCCACACTTTGTGCAGACTGACAAAAGGTAGGTGTACGGCCTACCGGATAAGATACTCCTCCTTCTCTACACCCAAACAAAATTAGTTGTCCATTCCGGCAACATACAGTACACATGACTAAAACTTGCTAGCTTGGACCGGCATGACCAAGTAGTATTGTCGCATTTTCAAGTTGAGTTCATCTTTTGGAGGTGGCCTCCTGCCAGAAGACTCGCTCTTGCTTTTCGAAACTAGTACCACTAGCCTACCCTTATTAAGTACTCAATGTTGGTTATCCTACTTGGGAGAAAATTGATAAAACATTGCTTTACTTGGAAATGGCAATCAAGGGTTTCCAAAGTTTGTGTCAAAATTGGTTTTAGAAAGATTTTAGTATTTGAGAAAAACTGCTTGTTGGTTTTCAAAGAATTTGTGTGACTAAAATAAGAACGGGAATAGTCCTCATTTGCCTTTACAAAAATGTGTGCTCACACAATTCACATTTGGCTTGCAATAGCGACCTTTTTACATCAAATAGATTTTATGCATGAGCATACTTGATCTTTTGTTTGAGCGAAATCAAAGATCTTCCAAAGCAGACCTAACCCCGCCTTGGGTAAGCACAAGCTATAATTAAACTCAAGCCAAATTTGCTTCCATAAATAATCCTAGTTCAACTTACTACAATCATGACCCTAGTGTTTCAAACTTTAAGGCTAGATAATTAGAAGGGATTTCAAAAAATAAATCTAGCTTGATAATAAAATCACTAGGGTTTGTGAAATAGTTGCTAATAAGTTGTAGGTTTAAATCTTGTTATAAATAAACTAGGGTTTATTTGATGAAGGGTCCTAGGTCTTCGATGATATTATTTAAAATAATAATCTATTAATAATTATTAGTTAGAAAATAATTGGTAAATAAAATTAATAATAAGTAAATGTTAATATGTTTTCATTAAAAGGCTAATAAATAAATTCTATTAGTATTTATGAATATATGACTTACAAGATTAATATTTTACCTATTATGATTATTTATATAAAAGGATTTATTTAATAATATTATTATATATAATATTTATATATTTTATTTTTAATAAAAAACGTCATGTATTTGGCTAAAATATCATTATTTCATATATTAGCCCAATTCCAAATCTTCCTAGGGTTTCGAAATCATTAGAAGAAAATATAGTATTAATTTTTATTAGTGTAATAAAATTGGCAAACTTAAATAATTTAGGATCAACAAGGTCATGATCATAATTTTCCTGTTACTAACCACAATCATGAACATAAACTCTACACTAATCAACAAACCATCCTAATCATGAATAACAGCATAGATCTATATCTACTAACACATGATCTAAACTCCACTAAACAAGGTCATATTCATGGCTTTAACAAGAATACAAGAACATAAAAATCTATTCACCAAAGGTGACATAATATCTATCATGCTTAATCATCCACACTAACTCACGACATGAAATGCATGCAACAAACCCTAAAACATCATAAAACTCAACCAAGACAAATTATCCTCATGCTTCAATCCCAACTCCATCATATAAACACATACTCAATCTCCAATTATATTCCATCCTTTTTCCAACAACATCTAAAAGGCATGAATTTAGAATTAAGGAGTGGGTTAAAGAGACATACTCGAATGATGACTACCTTGATGAAGCCTCAAGAGAGTCCACAATCTTGGAAGACTTTATCCGACCAAGAAGGAAGAAGAGAAAATTGCCATGGTTGGAGTAACCATTTCGGCCGAGAGAGAGAGAGAGAGAGAGAGAGAGATTATTATTAGGATATTTCATTAAAGGTCGAGGAGGAAAGAAGATGGAGATAATCGTTCATGTTTACCTTCAGAGTGTTCTTGAGTCTTCAAGAAAATTCTGCTTTCTTGATCCAAAAGTTGAACCTTGATTTCAACGTTTGATGTTATAAATTGTAGAAATGGATTCTAGAGGTTGAGTAGATGTGATTTGGAGTTTTTGGAGAAGATTGAAGGTGTTTAAAGTGGTCATAGGCTTAGAGAATGGTGGTGTGTGTTCTTGGTATTCTTGGAGAAATAGAGAGAATGGAGAGAAACTAGACAAAAATTGCTTGGAAAGGGTTCGCTGAATGGCTATGGAAATTCTGGTGATTGAATTTTCAAATTAGAGAGAAGAAGGAAAGCTGGTTGTTTGAAATTCAAAAGAAATAATTTAGGGAGTGAATTAAGAAAGCAAATATGGTAAGAATAGCTTGGTTGATAGAGGTCATTGAAAGCTTCAATGGCTGACTGATTTGGCTGGGATTTTGTTTAGATGAATGATATTTGAATGGGTTATAGAATGGCCAAAATTCAGAGTGTAAGGGTGGAAGATTTTCTGGTTGTTTGAAGCTTAAACCATAGAGGTTTTCAAGGAGTAATTTGCTAGAATTTAGAATTCCAATGGAAGGCTTGATTGTAGTGATTGATGGAGTAATTTAAGGAGTAGCCATGGAGCTTTATTCATGTAGACCAATGGAGGAGATGATGAAGTTCAGTTCATGGCTGACTAGGGTTGGTTTTACAGAAAATTGGAGTGAGTACCGGACAAGGGTGAAGAGGAAACAAAGTTAGAATTTCTGGTTGATCACTCGAAGGACTTGCTGGAATTTCGTGCAGTTTCTTTTGCCATGCTCCAGCTGACTTGCAGCAGGTTTGAAGGGGTATTTGAGGGTACTGTAAGGCTAGTTTCCAGCCTTCTTTATGCAGGAAACACATAGATGAATTACTGGTTTGAAGGCTAGAAGAAACAGCTTGGTTTTTGAACTGTTATGCTGTGAATTCTGCCCAGATTTTTTCTCTAGTTTGCACAGCTTATGCAGTCTGAATTTTGGCCAAAGTTTTTAGTCTTCAAGCTGAGTGAATTGGCTATTTTTATGGTAGTATTTGAATGAGAAAGGTGGCTGAAGATTTTGAAAATTGGATAGACCAAGAAGCTAGAAAAATTTTCCAAAATTGCTACATGAAGAAGATGATCACTTATAGGGTGGAGTTTGAAGGTTCAACCACGGAGATTAATTCTCTTAGGATCCTTCCCTAACCCCTTCCCCATTTTCAGTTAATATGCTATCCTCACATGGACTTTTTTGAAACTCCAAGATCAAGGAAGTTTGCTAGAATTTTCTGGAAATAAAATGGCTTGGATAAATTAAGCAACTTAATTGATAAAGAATTAGGGTAAGCTAGAGAGCAAAAAGGGTATCAATCCCTTGAGAATTTTTGTAGGGCACAACAGTAGGATTAGGGCATTTCTTTCATGCCTCCCCTAGGACAACACTCCTACTCCTCCCTATGGCAAGCAAGGGCCGAAAATAGCCTACTTATGTAAAATAAAAATTATTCATGCTAAAACTTAAAGGATGGAATTTGAACTCAAGTCCTCAAGGATTTATTCCAAAGCTCTAACCACTAAACCACAACAACTCTTGTTCTTATGTTCTCTCCCAAATATTTTTCCTATTTTACCCTTAAGCTATCTCCCTATTTTCACTTCATGCAAAATTATCATTTTGCCCTTCCTACTCAATAAGCACAACTGAGCCTTGTAGACTATAAATCACAAATCCAAAGCATATAAAATTATTCAAAAATATATTTATGCATGCAAGAAAATATGATATGCATCCCGACCCCCTTACTCTAGGGTTGGCTTTGGATGGGGTTTCACAAGAAGAGTTGAAGATCAATTACCTTGTAGAGAGTTTTGGTTTTTGGTTTTGCTTTTAGGATAGGCTGGCCGACTTTTGGAGCAGGTTGAATGCTGGTTTTTTTTTTTTTTTTTTTGATAATTTGAGGGGCTGAAAGGTGGGGAATTTTAGGGTTTTCTGGATAGAAAATTTTAGGGTTTGGTGTTTAGGTATTTGGAAGAGTTGCTATGGAGTCTTAATTATAAGAGAAAAGATGGATAGCTTTAGTTCTTTTTTGGGTGCCAAAATTGGACAAGAGTTTAGGGCTAATTACTGCTGTATTTTTGTAGCTTATAATGGCCAAAATTCTGGACAAACAAGGGGGGGGGGGGGATCCGGACAGAATGAGTGAAGAAATCTGATTGGTTTTGGTCTCTATAAAGGCGAAACAAGAGAAGGAAAATAAGTCTTTGTGTAGCTGTATTTTGCTTGCTAGTTAGAGGAGTTTTTGTGCAAGTTTTTGTTACAAATTTCGTGTAGAATAGGGTTGGTTTTTGGCCAAAATTCTGAAGGAATTGGGGGGGAAATTTCTGGGTTTTTTTTTTTTTTTCTAAAACAAAGTCCTAGTTGGTTAAGGTTTTCTTGGATAACCCTAGCTAGGTTATAGAGAGTTTTATTTAAACTATATTTGCTCTACGTGTGGCTGCAGCTTTGATGAAATTCTCCAGAAAATTATGTGAAGAAATTAGGTTTTCTATTTAAGAAATAATTTAATTAATTCTCTATACTAATTTGAGTAATTTTTAAATAGCTAATAAATAGTTATATTGTGAGAAAATTCTGGTTTCCTACTTCCTTGAAGCTACCAAATTCTTCTTCCTTTTTTCTTCCTAAATTTTCAAAAATCATCATCTTATGCAAGAGATAATTACTTCATTTAAAATCCAAACTTTATCCTTTTATTTCCTTTTTTTTAATTATCTAAAGAAAATTAAAATATGGAGATTTATCCCTTAAAAAGTGGCGGCTACCACATAACATAATACGTATAGATTTTCATATATTCTATCTCCTAATATATTACCTAGATATATCTTTTAAAATCTAGATTAATAATATTTAAAATTCTCTAAAAGATTATGATAAGATATTAGGAGTAAAATTTAAGTTATTCTCAAATATTTTATACAATAATTCCCAAGATAAATCACACTCCTAATTTTTAGGAAATTGGTTCCAAGGTGGCGGCAACCCTAGGGTGTTTCGGCCAAGTGCAAGAAAAGAAAGGAAAGTTTTGAAGTGGCTGGGAAACGAACTTAAACGCATCAAGAATTAATTTCCAAGCTTTATCCACTAATCCACACTAGTTCTTGGTAAGTATTCTCCTAATAAATTTCCTTGATTCCTACTCACTTGCTCCATCCTCTTCCTAATAAATTTCCCTCAATAAAAAAAAACTCAACTAACTCCAATGACACGACCACTTCAAAAACAAATTAATTCATGCAACAACAAGATGACATTTTCATGAAAATAGTTCAAATCACCAAGTGCAGTATAAAACAATTTGACATGCATGACTTTTCCCTACTTACTAAAGGTGGTCTAATACGGGGTATTACAAGATGAGTCAAACAATATTCAAATATCAATTTGTAAACAAGATTAATCAACATTTTCAAGTCTTGACAATATATTATCTAATAAACCAATTTCATAAGATCGACCTAATGAATGACAAAAAATCATATCCAAGTAAGAAAAAAAAACCACAACCTTACTTTAAACAATAAAAACCACAAAAAGTTTTAAAAATTTTCACAAAAAATGGTATGAAAAATATTTCTTCAACATCATGCTCCCCCCAACACTTAAAATAGACATTGTCGACAATGGCCAAAGAAAGGACAGTAAAAGGAAAGCCAACAAGACAAAAATCATTAAAGAGGGAGACTAAAGAGAAGAAAGTACTTACATTGCTTATTAGCTCCAACACATGTGAATCCATCACAAGAAGTCATTGGGGAATTATACCAAAATAATGCTTCACCCTATTTCCACTGACTTTGAGATGACTGATAAAATCTTGGACAAAGAATATCACCAAACCACTCCCTCACACTTAAACTGGACAATGTCCTCATTGGCCAAAAATTAACACACAAAAGCATCTTCAAGAGGACCAAAAATGATAAATGAGGTAGAAACTTAAGCAATACTCCCCAAGTGTAACAAGTTCCAATAGATATCAAAACTAGAAATAGAGAGGAGAGCTTGTCCAAAAGGACTTTATTTTGCCCTACAAAAGAAAACAGCAATAAAAGCATAAATAAAATAAAAGTAAAGTAAAACACACATAAATAAAAGAAAGCAAACTAAAAAAAAAAAAAAAAATCCTAACAAAGCAAATATAGATATGACTCAGTCCCCCACACTTAAGAGGGAAAATATTTTTCTTATTTGGGGGAAATAAATCCTAACAACTTGAAATAGAAAATATAGACATAAATTCTTTCCACTCATCATTCTTCCTCATCAAACCTTTGTAAAAGAGATTAAAGCTCAAACTAGAAGATAGGTATGGTGAATGGAAAAAGAAGGGAGGCTTTTGAAAAAGGTAATGTTCATGAACACGATTTTTCTCAGCAAAGCAAAATACATAAACCTCACTCTCTAACATTCCTATAAACACACAAATATATTTGTCAACATATAAGTGTACATTGTCTGTAAAGAGTACATCAAACTTTGAAATCCCCAATTAATCCTTCAAAAGATTTGTCACAATGAAAATTCCCCATAAAACATAGCAATTGAGTTCATAAAAATAGGATCAAGAAATCAGTACTTTTCGACACATTTACAAAAACTAAGTTACCTCTCTTTGAATGGGGTGAACGGTAGAAATTACCACTATATTCCAAGGACTTCTTATGATGTAGCGTTGAAATATCTAACTCCTCGAGACATGTCAAATTCAACACATCATCATTTGGACCCTTGTTCACCAAGAATTGAGAAGAACCTAAAAAATCATATGGTAAATAGAGATTAGAATTATTAGCATATAAAGGAGAATTGAATACCTCCCTTTCCACATTGGATAATTGTTCCTTATATCCTATCTCTTTTCCTTTGGGATTCTCTTGTTCAAGTGTATGGGCCTTTATGGCATCCTTAACCAACTTGGGTAATTGTGTCCTTTGATGGCTCATACGTTGGAGTGCTTCTCCATGCCACTTAATGGAGGAATTTGTATTGGCGACAAAAGAATGCATTGAGGCTTCAAGTGATATCTCACTAAAAACATCAATGTGCATCTATAACATTGCCAATATATCATCAATGTAAGTTCATTGATCTTGTACCCAAAAATAATTGTCCATGATGATGTCAATCTTGTACTCAAATAAAAATAAAAATCAAATTGAAAATAAAAGTATGAACAAATAAAAATATTTGAAAAACAAAGAAGAGAAAAAAATAAAGGGGAGAAACAAAATAAAAGAAAAATAATGAAAAGTAAAACACACACATTAGATATATTCACAAACTACCTAAATACAAAAGTCAGTGGATTTACAAGTACAACATGAACTAAACTAGTCAATTAAGCCACACAATATTACAAACAACAAGATATAGCACCTATTTACTTAAAGAACCTATATACATATTTACATATAGACATATGGAAATATAAACATGGTTAAGTCAACAAAATTCAAGCTTTTATGATATTATTCCCTAGTAACGGCGCAAAAAACATGATGCGTAAATTCTAGGTGCATAAAAATTATCAAAATTCAATCCATTGCTTTGTCAAGTTTTAATTAAAACATTAATCCTAATATATATATATATATATATATATATATGTGCAAGTATGCTCATTGTAAACATAGTGTAGCGAATTAATGAGTATTGATCCCCTAAGGAACAAGTACACATTAATCACATTTGATTCATTGTTTAACCGACCCAAATAAAGTGTTAAAATAATAAAATGAAAAATAAAAAAATATATATACAACTTAACGATATAGGAATATGCAATTTAGACAAGAATCCTAAAAATTATGATAATGAACCAACTAGCAATTCTCTTAATTAATTATCAACTTGACATCATTAAGGAATATAAAGTAAAATTCAATTGTTTTCCAAGTCATTAATCTACTTAGATAAATTCCACTTCTTTTTCGTATTCATGGAATTACTATCTCTTAATTAATATTAACAGATTTCCCATTCAAGCTAACATAACCAAAGCATGCATTAAGCTCAATTCCTTATAAGCATGAAATTAGCTAATAACCTTTTGTTCGAGGTGAAATTAACTAATCTTCGATCACTTAACCCTATAATGTTAACTTCATCGCTCAAGTCCTTTAATATTAGACAAATATGAAATCAATGCAATGAAACTCCAAACATCGTCTTCCCAAGTCAATTAGAAGAACTCGCATAATAACCAATGATATCAAGTCGCCAAATACAAAAAATGATAAAAAAATTAATCAAATAAATAAATTAACACAAAATTATGAATCCTAAAATAATGTTAATTTAAAATAAAACATTGAATACATCATTGTTATAGAAAAAGAAAATGAAGATAAAAGAAAGCACTCATTGACAAGCCTCTTTCTTTACCCTTGAAGACTTTTTTAAACAATCCTCGTTGATTGGATGAATTTCTTCCTCAATGAGTGATTTGGAATTTGTGCTTTCGAATCCACCTCCACATGTATAGGTGTATGTATCTCTTATGTTTTCTCCTACTTTTCTAGCCCTTTTGGATGCTAAATTTGTTGATTGAAAGATCTTAGACGAGTAGGAATTAGAAAATACCAAAATCTTTGAAAAAATTCTAAATTCGTGCACCGGATTTTTACCTTCCAAAGCGGGCCTGGCACCGAGTACCTTCGACCCACCTGGTGGAAGGTACATTCTCTTCTTCTTCTGAATTTTTGCTCTGTTTTTGCTAGATGGACAGAATGGACCCGACGCTTGGTCCACTTATCTTATCGAGCCTGGCATCGGGTCTGTTTTGTTTTTTTCCTGAATGTTGGCTTGATTTCTTCTACATGACCAGAATGGACCAGGTGCTTGGTCTATTGGTTGGGACTTGCCCCAAGTCTGTTCTAAAATTATTCACTTTTTTCTTGAAATCTACTCAAATCTACACAAATTTACCAACAATGCTTTTTACAAGCAAAATGTCAAATAGGAAGGAATATGCCTAGTTATTACAATTAATGTATCTCAAAATAACCTCAAATAACTAGTAAAATAATGGTGATTTTAGCCCCTATCACAAACCCCCACACTTGAACTTTTGCTTGTCCACAAGCAAAACACTTTAATCTAATAAAATTCATTAAGAAAACAGAAGTTCTTTCTTATTTAAAAATTTCTTTACCATAGCAAAGATTATGTCTTCCCTTCAAACATAAGATACAAATCTCGTCATTCATACCCATTGAAAATATTACAAATTATGAAACTTTTGACAAGATGTCACAAAAATCTTGAAATCAAATTAATCAAGTGTATACCTTAGTCTAAGATGATTATTTGACTTTTTATTATAAATATAGATAATATGAATCACATAAGTCAAGCCATCTACGAACTCAAGCATTATAGATACAAAAATTGCATAACTTAAGTCATGATGTAAGGAAAGCACTCCAAATTTTTCTCTCTATTTTTTTAATGACTTAGGGAATTGACAGCCTCAAGTGCATGGAATTCTCTTCACACAGTGTATTGGTCCATTTTTATCCATCATTCATCATATTTTTCAACAAAACTCATTTCTTTTGCTCTTGGGATTTCATAGCCTAAAAAAAGTGGATTTCTCTTTACCATCCATATTAGCCCCCACATTAAGCAAAAATATTTTTTTTTTCTCATCTTCAAAGAGGAAACAATCAACTCATTCTTGCAATTTTTCAACTCATAGCAATTTCTCACAATTCTCCACAATCTTTGCTCTGAAAGATATTTTGTCAACTCACATTCTTCATCACAACTCAAAGCTAAGCAACGTTCAAACAGATAACCCAAGAGTTAGCTAATAAACTTTCCCCGCATTCATCATATCCTCCATATTTAAACTACATGAGTCAAATCCTATTCAAATATCAATTTATAAACAAGATTAACAACATTCTCAAGTCTTGACAATATCTTATCTAATAAACCAATTTCATAAAGATCCACCTAATGAATGACAAAAAATCATATCCAAGGAAGAAAAAGAATTACAACCTTGCTTTAAACAATGAAAACCATCAAAAGTTTCAAAAAATTTCACAAAAAATGTTACGAAAAATATTTCTTCAACACCACAAGCCACAATAGCCAAACATAGAACAATAAAGGCAAAGCCAAGAAGACCAAAGTCAATAAAGAGGGAGAATAAAGAGAATAAAGTACTTCTATTGCTCATTAGATCCAACACATGTGAATCCATAAAAAAAAGTCATTGGGGGAATTGCACCAAAATAATGCATCACCCTATATTCATTGACTTTGACATGATTGATAAAAACTTGGACCAAGGATATCACCAAACCACTCCCCACACTTAAACTGGACAATGTCTTCATTGGCAAAAAATTAACACATGCAAGCATATCCAGGAGGACAAAAATGATAAATGAGGTAGAAAGTTAAGTAATACTTCCCAAGTGTAATAAGTTCCAGTAGATATCAAAACTAAAAATCGAGAGGAGAGCTTTCCCAAAAGGACTTTATTTTGCCCTACAAATAAAATAAAAGTAAAATAAAACACACCTACATAAAAGAAAGCAAACTAAAAAAAATCCTAACAAAGCAAATACAAACATGACATTGTCCCCCACACTTAAGAAGGAAAATATTTTTCTTATTTGGGGGAAATAAAACTTAACAACTCCAAACAGAAATTAAAGATGCAAATTCTTTCCACTCATCATTCTTCGTCATCAAACATTTGTAAAAGAGATTAAAGCTCAAAGTAAAAGATAAGGATGGTGAATGTAAAAAGAAGGGAGGTTTTTGAAAAAGGTAATTTTCATGAACACGATTTTTCTTAGCAAAGCAAAATACATAAACTTCATTCTCTAACATTCCTTTAGACACACAAATATTTTTGTCAACAAATAAGTGCACGTGCTCTGTAAAGAATATATCAAACTTTGAAATGACCAAGTAACCCTTCAAAATATTTGTCACAATGAAAATTCCCTAGAAAACTTAGAAATTGAGTTCTTAAAGATAGGATTAAGAAATAAGTACTTTTCGACACATCTACAAAAACTAAGTTACCTCTCTTTGAATAGGGTGAAAGATTGAAATTACCACCATCCTCAAAGGATTTCTTACGATGTAGCATTGAAAGATCCAACTCCTTGAGGAATGTGAAATTCAACACATTATCACTTAGACCCTTGTTCTCCAAGAATTGAGAAAAACCTAAAAAATCATGTGGTAAAGAGACATTATAATTATTAGCACATAGAGGAGAATTGAATACCTCCCTTTCCACATTGGATAATTGTTCCTCATATCCTCTCTCTTTTCTTTTGGGATTCTCTTGTTCAAGCGTATGGGCCTTTATGGCATCCTCAATCAACTTAGCTTGTTGTGTTCTTTGATGGCTCATATGTTATGATACTTTTTCATGCCACTTAAAGCAATAATTTGTATTGGCGACAAAAGAATGCATTGATGTGAAACCCCAGTTAAAACCAACCTAAGAGTGAGGGGGTTGGGATGCATATCATAATTTATTGCATGTTTAAATATATTTTTTAAATGATTTTCTATGCTTTGGATTTGAGTTTTATTGGCTCGAAGGCTTGGTTGTGAGTTTTGCTTGAGAAGGGCAAAATAGTAACTTTTGCTTGAGGTGGAAAAAAGGGAGACAACTTGAGGATTGAATAAGAAAATATTTTTTTGAGGGAAAATAAGAACAAGAGTTGTTATGGTTTAGTGGTTAGAGCCTTAGAATTAATTCTTGAGGTCTTGGGTTCAAATTCCATCATAGGAGCTTTAGCTTGTTAATTTTACTTTTTGCTTGGGAAGTATCATTTTCAGCCTTAGTGGTGTTTGGAGTAGGGTAGAGATGTTGTGCTATGAGAGGCATGATAGGAGTCTTGAAATCCTACTCATTTGTTCTACACAAAATTCCTAAAAGGAATTCATTTCCTCTTGATCCTTAATTTTCCTATTTCTCAATTCATTAATTTGTTCAAATTGTTCTAGCCAATTTCTTTCCAGAAATTCCAGTGAAGTTCTGTGGTATTGTAGAATCAAAATGTCGTAGTGGAAGACATTTTATGCTCTGAAAATGTGGAGGAGATGTGAAAGATTCCAAGGGGATAAATCCTTTTAGTGAACTTTCTAAAAATTCATTCTAGCTAGGTTCATCTTCCTTCTTGGAATGAACTGAAATTTTCCAGCTTCTTGTGCCTTCAAGTTATCGAAACTCTTAGCTAATATTCCCTCCTAAATGTTGCTAGAAAAATGGCCTTTTGGATCAGCTTGCAACCTGAATTTCTCTGACCATTTTCGGACAGCACAAAGTTGGTGCAAAACCAGAAAAATCCCTGGGCAAATCGCAGCTTTGGAGGTCCGAAACCAAGCTGTTTTCTTCCAGTTTTTTGTTCAGCACCTTAGCCATGTTTTTCTTCAATGAAGAAGGCTGGAAACAGCCTTGAAAACCCCTAAAACACCCCTTCAAACTCCCTACAAACCGGCTGGAAAAGGGCAGCCGAAAACTACCTACAAAATTCCAGCAAGCAGCGAAATTCTGTGCAGGAATTTTCCAGCTTTGTTTCCTAATTCTACCCTAGCCAAAACTCCATCCTTCTTCTGCACAAACCACCCTTAAACCTTCAGTAACTGAGCTCCATTATCCCCCTCAAGCTTCTGCACGAAAATCCAGTCATGGTTGCCTAAAAGATTTCCAAAAAAAATCTGCAATCATACTTTGATTAGGATACCAAAATTCCAGCCACCATAATTTAACAACTTTCCATAAAATACACCCCAAACAACCAGACCTTCCCTTCACCATTACACTCAGTATTTTCGGCCACCTTAAGCCTCCCTCAACCAGTATTCATCTAGTCAAAACGCTGCCCAGCAATTCACCCATGGCAGACTTCCAAAAGCTCTCCCATAATCAAAGGTATTCTTGAATTATTAGTTTCCAAATTTGCTTCCTAAAAATACTCTTCAAGGATTCCAACAACTAGCCTTTCCTTTTCCTTTCCAAACCAGAGAATTATCTCTCTAAACCCTACAAAAAATTCGGCCAGCCCTAATCTCTTCAGAATTTCGGCAGCCTCCATCCAAAAACTCCCTATTCCCTTCAACCTTTAAGAACACACAACACACCAAGAACACCTACTTCTTCCTTTCATCTAATACCTATCCAAATCACTTCAGACTAGTTCTAAAAACTCCAAAATTCATCTACTCACTACCATGAGTCCATCAACACCATTTTTAACATCAGACTCCAAAATCCAACTTGCTAGTTTGGATAAAAAACCAAAAATTTTGTGAAGGCTCAAAAACACCATCAAGGTAGGTTTGTTCTAACAACTCCATCTTCTCTAATTGTGATCTCTAATGAATATATATATGAATAAACCCACTAATGGTCTCTCTCTCTCTCTCTCTCTCTCTCTCTCTCTCTCTCTCTCTCTCTCTCGGCTTATTCAAAACTCCTTCAAGGGAATTCATCAAGCAAGTAAGCTTTCTTTTAACCATTCTTTTAATTCTAGATTCATGTCTCTAGGATGATGTTGATAGAAGGTGGATTGTGGATAGGATTTGAGTATGTATTGTTGAGATTGAAGCATGAATATATGTATGAATATGAAGGAGATAGGATTTATACATGGATGGATTATCTTGGTTGATTGTATGATGATTTGAGGTTTAATGCATGCCTCCATGGTTAAGTATGCTAGCGATTATGTCACCTTTGGTGAATAGGATTATATTCATGTTGGATTGTTGAAGGCATGATCATATTTATGCTAGTAGGGGTTAGATCATGTCTTGATAAATTGAGATCTATGCTTGTATGCATGATTTGGATGATTTGATGAATTGAAGGATTACGTATGTTCATGATTGTGAATAGCCATGGAAATATGATCATGATCTAGTTGTCCATAAGCTAATTTTATTTCATGAATAAAACATTTAATAATATGATTTTGCTAGTAATTTTGAAAAAACCCTAGGAAGGGTGGATTTGGATTATTATATATATAAAGGATATTTTAGTCAAATAAATAATAGTTTTGATAGAAACATAAAATATATCGATATTATATAAAAATAATGAAATCAACTAAAGCCTTTTTTTAAAATAATCATAATTAGTAAATTACTTATTATTAAAATTTAATTATTATCTTTTAATCAAAACCTATTAAAACTTATTTATTATTTTCCAAGCAAGGCTCATTAAAATTCATTTTCAACTAACTTTAGTTATCAATTATTTTCTAACAGATAAATTATTAATAAATCATTATTTTTCCTAAAAATCACCTAAGACTCTTCATCAATTAAACTCTAAATTTTCTTAGCAATATTTAAACCTTTAACTTATTAGTACTTATTTCCCAAAACATTAATTATATTAAATATCAAATTATCCTTAGCTTATACATATTTACTTATTGTTTGGCCTTAAAGCTTGGGACACTAGGATCATGGTAGTAGTAAGTTGAGTTGTTTAAATTGAGAAAGTGAATTTTGGCTTGAGTTTGATTGTGGTTTGTATTTGCCCATGCGGGGTTAGGTCAGCAGTTGGAGACCTTTTTTATTGTGAGCAAGAATCAGGTAAGCTCCTACATAAAACCTGATTGATGAAAAGTGTTTAATTATGGCAAGCCAAATGTAGAGTGCATGGACACTCATCTTTGTAAAGGAAATTGAGGATTGTCTCCTGTCTTATTTTCGTCAAACAAATTATTTAAAAACCAATAAGCAGATTTATTCAAACTCAAAATTCTTTCTAAAACTGATTTTGACAAATACTTTGGAAATCCTTAATTGCCATGTTTAAGTGAAACTATGTTTTGTTCATTTTTTTCCCAAGTGGGATATGTTACGTTGAGTACTCAATAAGGATGGACTACTGGGCTACTGGGCTAGTCTTTGAGGGGTTATGGTAAGTCTCTCAGTAGGTAGCCACCTCTGAGGGGTGAGTCCTTCCCGGATAAGACGACAGTCCAGTAAGTCGTGCCGGTCAGAGCTACCAGTGTTCTTTTTCAGTCAAGTAACTGTGTTTTGCCGAAATGGACACCCGGTTGTTGTGTAGGTATAGAGAAGGAGGAGTATCTTGCCCAGTTGGTCGATCACCTACTTTTGTCAGTCTACACAAAGTGTGGCATTCTAACCGGCGGTATGCACAAAGTATGGCATGCTGACCATCTGGTTATGGGGCCCAACGTGTGGTAACCCGTAATCCTTTCTTTCGAGTGGTTGATTTTATAAATTATGTAATGCTGAAAATGCCAAAACACCACTCTTGTTTTTTACTGATGTTTATTGCTGGCCAGTGATCTCTTACAAAGAATTTTATACTTTGCATTCACGAACTATTTTCACTGAACACCCAAAGCACACACGGACTTATTGAGATTTTTGTCTCACCGCCATTTTACCATGATTTCAGGTCGATCCTACTATAGGGATGAGTAGCTAGATCATACCTGCTTTGGAAGATTTTCTGATGATTTATTTTTGTGTAATGTTTTGGGAGTTGAGAGTGGATAAATTTTATTACGGATTTGCTTTTGGTATTTTGGGATTTATTCTTGGAATTATATTTATTTTGGGATGTAATAAATTTTAAGTTCAAGTATCATTTATATTCTGTTATTTCATTTGTGTGACCTAGTTATAAAGGCCCCTTGTCCTTTGGACGGGGCGACATCCCCGGCCCTGGCGGGCCTAGGTAGCAGGGTGTTACAATTGAGGCTTCAAGTGATGTTTCACTAATAATATCAATGTGCACCTCTAACTTTGCCAATATATCATCAATGTAAGTCCTTTGATCTTGTGCCTAAAAATAACTGTCCATGATAATGTCAACCTCGTACTTAAAGAAAAACAAAAATCAAACTGAAAATAAATGTAAAAATAAAAAAAAATAATTGAAAAACAAAGAAAAGAAAAAGACAAAGGGGAAAAACAAATAATAGAAAAATAAAGAAAAGAAAACACACACATTAGATGTATTCACAAACTACCTAAATACAAAAGTCAGTGGATTTACAAGTACAACATGAACTAAGCTAGTCAATTAAGGCACACAATGTTATAAACAACAAGATATAGCACCTATTTACTCAAAAAAACATATATACATATTTACATATAGATATATGGAAATATAAACATATAAATATGGTTAAATTAAAAAAATTCAGGCTTTCATGATATTGTTCCCTAGCAATAGTGCCAAAAACTTACTGTGTAAATTTTATTTGTATAAAAATTATCAAATTTAAATCCATCCCTTTTGTCAAGTTTTTGTTACAATTTTAATCCCAAAATACACATACTAGCAAGTATACTCATCGTAAGCATAGTATAAAGAATCAACGAGTATCGATCCTCAAAGGAATAAGTACACATTATTCACTTTTCATTCATTGTTTAACCGACCCAAATAACACGATTAAATAATAAAAAGAAAAATATAGAAACATATACAACTCAATGATATAGGAATATGCAATTTAGACAAGTATCCTAGAAAGCATGAAAATGAACAAACTAATAATTCCCTCAAATAATTATCATCTTGACATCATGAAGGAATATAAAGTAAAATTAGATTGTTTCCCAAAGCATGAATCTACTTAGATAAATTCAACTTCTTTTCCCATTTTATGAAATTACTATATTTTGATTAATATTAACATATTTGTGAATCAAGCTAACATAACCAAAGCATGCATTAAGCTTAATTCCTTATAAGCATGAAATTAGCTAATAACCTTTTGTTTGTGATGAAATTAACTAATATTTGATCGCTTAGTCCGATAATCTTCACTTCGTCACTTAAGTCCATTAATATTAGACAAATATGAAATCAATGCAATGAAACTCCTAACATTGTCATCCCAAGTCAATTAAAAGAACTTGCATCAATAACCAATGATATCAAGTAACCAAATACTGAAGATAAAAAAGTATCGATCAAATAACTAAATTAACACAAAACCATGAATCCCAAAATAGTGTTAAATTACAATAAAAATATTGAATGCATCAATTTTTAAAGGAAAAGAAAACAGAGATGAAATAAAGCACTCATAGACAAGCCTCTTTCTTCACCCTTGAAAACTCTCTTAAACAATCCTCCTTGATTGGGTGAATTCTTCCCTCAATGAATCCACCTCCATATGTATGTGTGTATGTATCTCTTGTGTTTTCTCCTGCTTTTATAGCCCTTTTGGATGCTGAATTCATTGTTTGAAAGATGTTGGTAGAGTAGGAATTAGAAAATACCAAAATCTTTAGAAAATTTCCAAATTAGTGCAGAGCATTTTCACCTTCCAGAGCGGGCCTGGCACCGAGTACTGTCACCCCACCTAGTGGCAGGTACATTCTGTTCTTTATTTTAATTTTTGTTGGCTGGATAGAATGGACATGACACCTGCTCCACTTGCTCAACTGGCGCCAGGTCTGTTATGTTTTCTACATGATGGTTGGCATGATTTCTTCTGCTAGACTAGAATGGACTTGACACTTGGTCTATTAGCTAGGCTTGGCGCCAGGTCTATTCTGGAATTGTTCACTTTTTTCTCGAAATCTACACAAATTTGCCAAAAATAATTTTTACAAGCAAAATGTCAAATAATAAGGAATATGCCTAGTTATTACAACGAATGTATCTCAAAATAACCTTAAATAACTAGAAAAATAATACTTATTTTAGCTCCTATTAGAGGTTGTTCAGTAAAATTCAAAGTATTTTAACAAGGATTTTGCAACTACAAGGTAGGAGCAGTTCGAGGCTCTTCAATGGTGATTTTTCCGCCATCAACCTGATGAAGAACAAGAATTATTGAAGGGTTAGTTCTTCATGCTGAATGCTCAAAAGTTTCTTGGTTAAATGAAGAGAAGATTGGTTCACCATTGTAGTTTAATGGTTTTAGAGCAAAGCTAGTTATTTTTGCTTTTGCTAAATGGTTTATAAGCTAGATGAAATTTTCCAATTTAAGTGGCTAAGAGAAATCCAAAATTCTTCAAGGATTTTCTAGCTTTTGCTCTCAATGAAGGTTGTCAATTTCTAAGAGAAAGAAGCAACTTTACCTACTCAATTTCGATCACCTAAAGGAGTATAGTGACCGAATTTAGCTAAGAAAAGAAGTAAAATAGTTTTAGATTTTAACCGAAACAATAATAACAAAAAACGAGGTTTCTTAGGAGAGAATGTTGGTAATTCGATTTAGAAATTAAATCCTCTTCGAACTATCCTCTTTTACTCCAAAGTTTCAGACATATGGTTCCAAAATGCTGGACTTTTACTTTCAAAATTCCATGTCCAAGATCATCTAAAATATTTTGTGAGGAAATTTTTAAAAGAATTCAAAAAATATGAATATTTCAAATTCAAACACGTTAGGACATGGGTTGCTAAAATAAATTTATTTTAATTAACCTCAAGATTATTTTATTAATTAATTTTAGAAATACTAAGCCATTTACATCATATTTGAGCATTGCTGCCGATTATGTGTATGTAAAGTTAGGAGTTATTTGTACCTATGTAGTTTTGTTGTGCACTAATAGTGACATATGACCTTGTTTACCCCAGATAGGGTTAGGTTGGCTTGAGAAAAACTTGGAGGATTATTTTTCCAAGGGAAACAAGAGTTCAAAGTAAGTCCTTCCATAAAGATGTTTGTGAACCGAAGCACTTTTGCAAGTCAAATGCACGGGTTGCCGTGAAAGACATACTTTGGGAGGCAATTATGGACAATTTATTCCATCTACTGAAATAAAATGATTTTAGTCAACGAAATAATTTTCCAAGCACAACAGTAAATTTTCCTTAAACAAAATTTTACCTAAGGTTGTTTGAAAATAATAATTGTTACTTTGAAGAAAACACATAATTGATTCTACTTTTTCCAAATGGGACAAATATAAAGTTGACTACTCAATAAGGGTTGACTACTACGACTAGTGTTTGAAGGGTAGGGTGAGCCTCTCAGTAGGAGGCCACCTCTGAGAGGTCAACTCTACCTAGACAAGACGATAGTTCTTGTTGGTCAGGTTGGTTCGATATAGTAGTGTTGGGAAATATGCCTTCTTAGACTAGGTTTCTAATATAAATATCGAATGTTTTAATAAATGAATTTATTCTCAGAAATTGTTTGTGAATTTACATTTTATTTGTGCATAATTACGTTTAGAAAAGACCTATTGTGTTTAAGTAAAGTGGTTCATGTGAATGGTGGTCTTTCACAGTAAGGTATGGATCACGGGTTACCTAACACATAAACATTTGTTCTTGACCAATTAATGAGAATGGGATTCTCATCATATCTAGGTTATTATGTTATGAATTCCAAATAGGGAATGGCTTACCTTTAGCTAGTGAGTAGTCCACTAACTTCATGACATAAGCATATTTCGAATATGTTGAACATGACCTGTAGTTGTAGTTTCTTAAAGTACTATATGGTAGAAACCTAGCCTAGTACTGCTACAACATGGACTAGTACTCTATGACTTGAGTATGAGTTGGTGGTCTGAAAAAGTTGGAAGCATGTATTTTGATATGCTTTAGTTGAGGTTCTATCGTAGGACCAACATACTTGCATGTTCAGTATATGTGACTAGTTAGTTAAGATAGACATGTACAAGATAGTTTTTATAATATATCACCCCTTGTGATTGTCTAAATAATCTAGATATCCAGGACCCAGGGAAACATGACTTGGATGTTTGTTTTAGGGTAACTCTCATGGAAAGCAAAAACAATACAGGAAGTCGTGGATCATTGGACTAGAAGTCTAAGGATGGTAGATGTCATTCAGAGAGGTGTTAGTACATTTCTTCCTTTCTAATGCATGGCGGTGTATAGAGGGGTATTTTAGTCATTTCACTTGTAGGTCGGAGATTTTACTAATGCAGTATTGTCCTTGGGGTCAGCATTTCCTGATGGTGATATTAGGAAATACTTAAAATGTAAAATAAAGCTATTTATATAATAAGGATATTTTGGTCATTTTAGTAGCCAAGGCGGTGTGTCTTTTGTTCCCCAGTATAGACCGTAAGTCCTAATTATATACAGGCTAAGGAATTGGTCTTAAATTAAATTAAATGGAATTTATTTTACTTAAGTAGCCTGATTTAATTATTGGGCTAGAATAAAATAATGGTCCACAAAGAAAGAGAATTAATTAAATTAGTTTGGTGGGTTAATTAATTGTTCAGGGTTTTGGCCCAGATTAAATAATTAAAGATTGACCTGGGACTAAACTAATGTAGTCTTGTTAATTGGACTAGTTTATTTAGGCTAAAAAATTAATTATTTATTAGGCCATTTATTTGGTTCTAATTAGAATAATTAATTTAGTTCAAGAGGTTAAACTAAGAGTCCAATGGGCCAAATTAAAAGCCCAGTTTAACCTAAGGTTTTATTTAGGTTAAACATGAGAATAAAGATGTACGTTGTTTTCTTCTTCTTAGACAAGAAGGAAAAGGAGACAACCCTCTTTTCTCTTTGAAAAATCCCTTTGTCTTGTGAGTTGTTCACCAAATGTGGATTAGGTAGGTCATATACTGGAAGATTGAGAGGGAATTTGGCGTTCATATATATGCACAAATGTAGTAGGAGGCTTGTAGGAATCGCACCAGAGGTTTCCACCACGCACCTACCCCAGTTCCACACATTCCGGTCCAACCAATTTTGAGAATAAGAAGAGGTAAAAAAAAAAAAAATCCTCTCGAAGCTCGGTCAGGTCAGGACCAGCACCGGCTCTGGTCTATAACTACTACTGTGTTTTTTTTGTTTTTTTTTCTTGTTCTTCATTGCTTTGCTATGTTTTGCTTCCCCTTTAAATCTTCAACCAGTACAGTTTAGGTGGACTGTTTATTTCTGTAGTGGATAACCGGTAAGTTTTGGTGTAAAGATGGAGGAGTATCTTACCCAGTGAGCCGTACACCTACCTTGTAATAGAATGCAAAATGTATGGTATCCTGATCATTCTCTTTTGTCATGGCGCACAACATATGATGCCATGTCCTTTTACGATGCAGGGTTTCATGTCCGCGACTATGATGCAGGGTTTCATAGTCAACTTTATTTGAGTGGTTATTTCTTTACAAGTTCAGAACTATTACTTTATAAATGCTGATAAAATACCACTCAGCGTTCAAAGATAAATTTTTGGGCTTGTAGACTTTTTGTGGGACTTAAAACTTGCATACATGAAATGTTTACTTAAAATATCACGAGCACACATAGGAATTATTTAGAACTATTTCTTATCACCCTTTTATGTCATGTTTATAGATCGATCCTACTATGAAAGTTGATTTGCTCTGTGTTGCTGTAATACCTTGCATTTTTTACCTTAGATTGGCTACTACTTGTAATAGGATGAGAATTTGTATCAACGGTCAGAACAAAAGATTATCGGTTTAATAAAACAAATATTTTGGCTTTATAACATTTTGTCGAGCCCTGGATGTAATTATTAGATTTGTTCTACCTATAACTTAAATCATCGGAAGGCAGATATTGATAATAAAATAATAATTTAATGGTATGCTAAGAATGAAAATTGATCTGTAAGATGAAACGCATGTTTTGGTGTGAAATAAGTTATTTGGGTTACCGGGGGCATTTTTGTCATTTATACCGTGCACTCGACTTTGACCCGGACATTGACCAAACTGATAAAGAATTAGTAATCTAAGTATTACCAAAGAATTCAATATAATTTTTGGAATTGAATGGTGAAATAAAATATTTTTCCATTTCGAAGCCGATTTTGGCCGTTCCTGGGAAAAATTGAAAATGCGGTCAAAAAATGGGACGTGTTGCTTCTTGTGATTGGTGGCCAAGGACATGTGTCAAATAATAAGACGATGCATGGAATATTCATGTACCAAAAGGTTGGTAAGGAAATTTTATAAAATAAAAAGAAAATAGGTGAAAAGAAATAAAATTTGGACAAATGTAAAGAGGCCACCGAACAGTTAATAAAATGAAATAAAATGCAATTGGTCCTCAATTTGACCAATTTAAGGCCGTGAGAAGGCTGGAAACCAGCAGCCGCAATAAGTAGAAGAGAAGACAAAAAAGGGAGAGAAAGTAAGAAAGAAAATGTTGAGAAAATTAAGGAAAAATTGGAAAAAAGAGAGAGAAAATATTGTTCTTGAGAAGTTGGAGGTTCTTGGAGCAAATTCAAGTTAGAACAGCTCATACACAAGGTAAAATCCTGTGCTTCAGGAATTAAAGTTGTAGATTTCATTGCAATGACCGTTTCGATATGAATTATTACATGAAAACGTGTGATTTGTGATGTTTAAAATAATTGTTGTGTACTATATAAGACTTTATGTGTGCAAGTGTGTGTACTTGTTGGATGAAGGATCGATAAGCTATATTTTGTATGTTAAATAAGGGTATTTGAATGTTGATTAAAAGGTTTGTTCATGATTGCAAAGAAAGGTGGTAGAATTGGGATAAAAATGGGGTTAAATGTTAAAAAAATAGATTGTGATCGTTTTTGAACGTTGATGTTGATCATATGTTATTTGCTTAAGAACTTAGTGGCTTTCTTGATCTCAAAACCCTGAAGAATTAAGGTTGTTTGAAGGGAAAATGATGTGGAATGAGGGTTATATAGGTGTTATAAATCAAGAAGCACAAGTCGGTGAAGTTGTTCTGTGAAAATGGACTAAAAACCAGAAAACTATAGGCAAAGATTTTGCCCTGTAGTATATCACAGGATCCAAGATCTCAAAAGGGCTTACATGGAATTAAATTTAAGAGTCTTACGGTCATTTTAATATATCATAGAGCCAAATCAGAGTTGTGGATTGAATATTATGCACGAAACAAAATTGTATATCAGAGCAGTGAAATTTCAGGATTTTGATTGGAAAGTGAATGAACTTAAAAAAGAATAATTATGTGATTTTCGGATGAAATGAAGGGAAAATATGAAGCTAAATCCTTGTTCATGAAGGGAGGAAGGATATGAAAAAAGGAAAATGAAAGAATTGAATGAACGACAAAAAAAAAAAAAAAAAAACACGATGTGAACGAATGTTTAATGTTTTCCTTAGCTGTCGGTGAATCGTTGACTAAACGTCGGTTGGACGTCGGCTAACCGTCCAGCATGTCAGCTACCCATCAGGCACGTTGGCTAGACGTCGGCTACTTTTCGACCAAACACGATTTAACCTAAAAACAATGTTTGGTGTAGGTTTATCAATAAACGGCCAACGGTATATTGGAAACAGTGAGAACGATAGTCGAATGGTGTGTGAATAGTAAAAGCTTGTTTAAGACACGAGGTGAGTCCCTTTGACTTCTAAAACCTTTTAAAAGCTACTATGCTTTATTTTTCCATGAAATGTTACATTGTATATTGTTTTAGAAATCCCTGAATATGTTTAAGGTTTTTCTGAGCAAGATTTATTTTTATTCCATGTTGGGCTCGAATGAACATTATAACTACCTTGGAAACCTTAATGGATGATTAAAACATGAATTTTGTGATTTTAGTCCTTTTGGATTAAATACTTAGGATTTTCAGAAAATGGTAATTTTTCGAAAATGGTATTCACAATTTGACTAGAATGCCCTCATTGGAACTTTTTTATGGAAACATGATTGGAAACTTTGAATTTAATCCTCTTTTAGGATTAGAATTATGTATTTCATAAAATAAGTTTCTTCAAAAATCGGGTATTTGGAAAATGACCCAAATGTCCCTATTAGAATGTTTATGGAAATCTTTGGAATCGGGTATTCGAAAAATGATCGAAATATCCTTATTGAAACTTTTGTGAATACTTTTTCAAATCAGGCAAAGGTAAAATGACTCGAATACCCTTGAAAAGTCTTTTGAAATCGGGTATGGGTAAAATGACCCGAATACTCTTGGAAATGACTTTTGAGATTAGGTACAGGAAAAATGACCTGAATACTCTTGGAAACTTATTTTCATGTGTGAAAAGAACTTTTTACCCTACTTCGATACGGTTTTGGAAATTGATCCCTGGATATGAGATTGATTTTTGAAAAATGACATTTTGATCATGGAAATTGCTTTACTGTCCTGATATGCCTATGGAATGAATTGAATAGCCCTGCGGAGCCTATCCGATTTATTATCTAACTTGCGCATTAGTGGGATCAATTTGTTAAATGATATTTTGCCCCACAAAAGTTTGATTTGAAAATCCTATAGGAACAAATGACTCTCTAGGTTGATCAGTTACTAGGGATTAGTATTGGTAACATTGAGTACTCAGTGAGGACTTTGATCTTTATCCTAGCTCATGTTAGAGATACACGACTCCAAGTAGCCCTATCAGTTCTGGGGTTCATCCTTCTCCAAATCGAGTAATAGGACATTAAGATGAGTCATCTTGGCTAGCCGTTTAGCACCTGGTATTTGTCGTGTCTACGAGGACACCTTATTTCTGAGTCATTCACTGAATGCTGGGCGAGGACAATCGGTAGTGTTTAACTCCTTGCCACCTTGATGGTGATTGACGTCAGGATTGAGACTCTTAGCTTACAGTGGCAAGTAAAAGATTTAGTATGTTGCGGCATAATTGGTACGCTGTGTTGTACCTATTATTTATTCTTAATACATTGTGGTATACTTGTCTTTCCATCGACGTACGGTTTAGTACTGTAGGCTACAGTCTAAGTACAATGATACATGGCACCGAAGGCGAAGCCTTGTGCATTTTATTTAAAGGCCGACCTTATGTTGGAAAAGTGTATGTGATTTAAAAATTAGGGCAGTGATTTGAAATTGAAACACAGTTTTTCAAAAATAATTGAGTTATGAATATACTCTTCTTTAGAGAGTTTTAGAGTTATTTCTAGTATGAAAATGAAATGCTTTTCCACAAAGGTTTTACATACTCTATTTCTTGAATAAAGCATTAGCACACATGAGACTCGCTGGATGACTTTTCACTTACACGTGTCTTTTATCTTACTCTTTTGTAGGATCTGAAGTTGAGTAGACCTACGTATAGAAGGACGATACCGCAGTGTCAATAGCCTAGGTTTAGATGATCTCTCTTTTGATCATGTATTTTATCACCGAAGTAGTATAAAGATAATGTTAGTAAAAGTCTAGACCTTGTATACTTTTTTTGTTCTTTGTTAGAAAAACCCCTTGTTTGGGTAATTAGATGGGGCGACACCGCGTTTGGTATGCTTCTACTGTTACTTTTAGTAGGGGTGTTACAATTGGTATCCGAGCATAGTTATTATAGAACTGTGGTATCGCCAAAGGAATTGATAAAACCCTTTTATGGTGTAGGTATGACAGATAGGAATGATAAGGGCAAACACCCAATGGATGATCACAGTGATGATAAGAAGAAAGAGACGGGTGAGAGTTCAGGTAGGAAGAAACCTAGAGAGATTAGAATGGTCTATTGAACAGGTGTACCAGGACATTTCACTTTGACAGGACTTGGCCCTGGCTACCGTCATGCACCTTTTCTTGTCGGGAGCAGGTTTGACCCAACAATGCCTGTCATTACTCTATTTGCACAAGACCCTAGTCTATAGAGGACACGTACACCCAAGTGGACATCATCGTCACTTACCTAGACGGGAGTGGTAGGTAGCAATTCTGATGAGGTTGATGGTAATATTATGCCATATTATCTGGGTGATGATGAGGTGGATAGTATCCCCGACGATGCAGTGTTGTTTGAGGATGATGGTGATGTATTTGGTAGGGATATTCTGGGAGTATTAGAGGAAGAGATGCTAGGATTAGAGGCTGCTGAGGTAGGAGGGGATCAGGAGGTACCCGAGATAGAGATGTCTGTACTTATGCTCGAGGAGCTCCAAGAAGAGATGGAAAGAGACACGGAGATAATGGCTTGGTTACCTCCTAACGTGGATGGAAATGAGGGATTTGACGCATCCAAGTACTATACAATTTCTATAGACTCATGACCTCCTGTTTTCGAAAACAATGATGATGAGTAGAAGGATGAGATGTAGATATATATAGTAGGACATATACAGTTCGACCAGCGTATATTAGATATGTCATTGTGCTCAACACATAAATTTTGTACTGACCTTATATTTGACATAAATGAATATATGTTATGTTCTTGCTATGTTCACTATCACCACTTTTGTGTTTGCTTTTGAGCTATGTTATAATTACATTGAAAGAAATCGAAGCAGATTTTGGGGTATGAGTCAAAAAAGATTTGAAGGGCCTGATGCAAAAGAAAGAAAAAATGCAGAGGAGGGGAGGACCGATTGTAGGACAACCTCTTTTTTGATGTTTCAACTTTAGGGAAGGAGTGTATTAGAGTTTCAATAGCCCTCACCCTCGAAGGATAGGAGAAGGATGAAGTCGACCTGGGGGAAACAATCAGGGGCAAAGGTTAGGACTAGGAATCGAGAATCCAAGATAAGCTTCTATCTCTAGAACCGGACCTGCCAAGCCACAATTGAATGCTCGAGTGGTTGCATTGGAAAAGACGGATATTCATGCCATCGTAGTAGAAGCTAAGTTCCTTATTTTTTTATCGTGATGCTTAAATATTGGTAGATCCTGGCTCTACACATCCCTTTGTTGCCAATTCATTTCTTGATTCTACGGGGATTAAAGAGGAAGAAATTTCCTATGAAATGATTGTTTGTACTCCATTGGGAAAGAAAATGAATAGTGAAAAAATATATAACGAATGTAAGATCTTAGTAGAGAATGAAATTTTAGGAGGAGATTTAATATGTTTACCCATAGAGAACTACGATGCTATCTTGGGCATGGACTGGATATCTCAACATCATGCTCAAGTTAACTGTAGGCATAAGGTAGTATAATTCTGTCGGTCTGGAAAACTAATATTAGAATTTGTAGGCAAGGCCAGAAGAAAAAGTAATGCTTTTATATCAGGACTCAAAGCCCGGAAGATGATTAGGAAAAGGTTCACTAGATACTTGGCTTATGTGTTTAATAAGCTAGGAGACATTAAGGAACCTGAAGATGTCCCTGTGGTGAACGAACATTTTGATGTGTTTCCAGTAGAATTGAAGGAGTTACCACAGGAGAGAGAAGTAGATTTTTCTATTGATTTAGTGACATCGGCAAAACTAGTTTCAAAAACTCCTTATAGAATGGCACCTACAGAACTATAGGAGCTCAAGAAACAATTATAGGAATTAATAAAGGAAGGATTTATTTGGCCTAGCACTTCACCATGGGGAGTAGTTATATTGTTTGTTAAGAAGAATGATAGGTTACTACGGATATGTATAGATTATTGAGGGTTGAATGTAGTAATGGTAAAGAATAAATATCCATTACCCTTGGTTGATGAATTGTTTGACCAGTTACAAGAAGTAGGATACTTTTCAATGTTAGACATGATGCAAGGATATTACCAAGTTCTAATTCGGGAACATGATATAGCAAAAACTGCATTCAACACACGATATGGACATTT
Source organism: Voacanga thouarsii (assembly GCA_026120185.1). Classification (NCBI taxonomy): domain Eukaryota; kingdom Viridiplantae; phylum Streptophyta; class Magnoliopsida; order Gentianales; family Apocynaceae; genus Voacanga; species Voacanga thouarsii. Next base: position 4,550,949 of record JANUWF010002155.1, on the reverse strand, counting down.
TGAGTTCATAGTGCTGCCTTTTGGTGTTACCAATGCACCTTTTTTCATGGAATTGAAGTATCGAACTTTTCCACCTTACTTAGATAGTTTTGTGGTTATATTTATAGTTGATATTCTGGTGTTCTAAGAACCCCCAAAAACATGAACAACACCTTCGAAAAATATTGGGGAAGTTAAGGGAGGCCAAATTATATACAGAATTCAGTAAGTATGAGTTTTCAATACACGTGATATCTAAAGACGAGAATACAAATGATCTTGAGACACGTGATATCTAAATATGGGATTACAATAGTTCTTGTAAAAGTTGAAACGGTAACTAATTGGAATTGTTCTGAGATTCCAACTAAATACGAAGTTTTCTAGGATTAGCACAATATTACCAGAGGTTTATTGAGGGATTTTCTAAGATAGCTTCACCTTTAACGTAACTCGCCTAAAAGAAAGTTCTTTATGTTTGGACTGAAAAGTGTGAGAAAAGTTTCCAAGAACTAAAGAAAACATTATATTCTACTCCAGTTCTAGTATTGCCAATGATGGACAAACCTTATGAGGTATACGCAGATGCGTTAAAGGAAGGATTGGGAGGAGTACTGATACAGGAGAGAATTACCCTATGAGGAGAATTACCCTACACGTGGCTTAGCGTTAGCCATTGTTGTGTTTGCTCTTATGAAATGGAGACATTATTTGTATGCAGCTGATTTTGAAGTTTTCTCTGACCATAAAAGTTTGAATTATGTTTTACTCAGAAGGATTTGAACATGAGGCAACATAGATGGATGAAATTTTTGGAAAAAATCCAGTGCCCAATTAGATGTCATCCTAGAAAAGCAAACACAATAGCATATACCTTTAGTAGGAAGGCAAATTTATTAGCTCTTCGGATGCTACGAATTCCAGAATTGGAAGCCTTTGCGGTAGACGAAGAAATAAGGATGTGTAATATCTTCATTCAACCTGCTTTCTTACAACATTTGAAGGGAGAGCAAGATAAGGATGAAGAGTTGCAAAATTTATTACAGAAAGAGGTGAATAAAGGAGGAGATGAGTTTTGAAAGGAAAATGATGGGATTATATGTTACTGAGATCAGTATTAGAATCCTAAATAATCTACAATAAGACATGATATCTTAACGGAAGCACATTGAAGTAAGTATACCATCCATCCAGGAATCGTAAAGATGTGTTAGGACTTGAAACAACATTATTGGTGGATAGGTATGAAAAAGGACAATTCAAACTTTGTAGCTCAATGTTTAAATTATCAGGTGGTGAAAACCAATCAGCAATGTCTTGGGGGGTTGTTATAGCCATTACCTACTCCATCATAGAAATGGGATGAAATTACTATGGATTTCAATATGGGATTACCTATGGCAGTAGTACAATGAGATAGTATATGTGTGATAGTAGATCGATTGACTAAGTCTGCTCATTTTATTCCCATCAACCAACGGGATTCCTTAGAAAAGGTAAGTAAGATCTATATGGAGGAAGTAATTAGACTATATAGAGTACCCTCTAGTGTTATGTCAGATTGAGACCCTAGATTTACTTTGAAGCTTTGGATTAGACTGCAGTAGAGGTATGGGACAAAATTGAAGTTTAGCATAGCAGCGCACCCAAAAACGGATGGACAGACTGAACAAGTAAATAGAGTTTTGGAAGACATGTTATGGGCTTCTGCTTTGGATTTTAGAACTAAGAGGATGGATAATTTAGCATATGCAGAATTCACATACAATAATAGTTATCAATCAACAACAGGAATGGCCCATTTGAAGCTTTTTATGGAAGGAAATGTCAATCCCATTGATATTAGAAATGTTTAGGATGAAAAATGGATGAACATAATGCTTTTGATCTTGAAAAAGTTTGATAGGATGTTGAAATGATCAAAATAAAGTTGGAGGCAACTCAGAGTAGACAGAAAAGTTATGTGGATCGATGCAGGAGAGATTTCGAATTTGTAGAGAGAAATCGTGTATTCTTGAAGTTGAATCTACAACGACAATTGGAAATCAAAGGATAAGGGAAGAAGTTGGCAACTAGGTACGTTGGACCATTCCCTATTGTAGAGAGTATTGGGAAGGTGGCTTATCATTGGATTTACCAGTAGAGCTTCAAGGTATTCACAACATTTTTCATATTTCCCAACTTCGAAAGTATATAGCTAATCCTGCACATATTTCGAAGGAATGCCTATCAAGATGACTCCAAACTTGAAGTATAATGAAAATTCTATTAAGACCTTAGAGTATGCTAAGAGGAATTATAGAATAAGAAAAAATTCCACTTGGGAAAGTATTATGGAATTATTATCCAGTGTAAGACGCGACTTAGGAAACAGAAGCAAAGATGTTGAAAGATTATCCAGAATTATTTTAACTATAAGATAATTTCGAGGATGAATTTTTTTGTAAGGAGGAGAGGATGTAATACCCTGCAGTTTTACCTTCAATTGGCTAATACTTGTAATAGGATGAGAATTTGTATCAACGGCCAGAACAAATGATGATCGGTGTAATGAAATGAATATTTTGGCATAATAACATTTTGTCGGGACCTTGATGTAATTATTGGATTTGTTCTACCCGTAGCCTAAACTTCAGAAGGCTACTATGGTTAATAAATAAGAATTTGAGCGTACACTAAGAATGAAAACTGATCAGTGCGATGAAATACACATTTTGGTATGAAATAAGTTATTCAGGTTATTGGGGGCATTTTTGTCATTTTGACCGCGCTCGGGACTTTGACCCCAAATTTGACTAAACTGAGAAAGAATTAGAGAATTTAAGTATTACCAATGGATTTAGTGGAATATGATGAAATAAATTATTATTTTTTATTTTGAACCACTATTTTGATCATTCTTGAGAAAAATAAAAAATGCGGTCGAAAAATAGGATGTGTGGCTTCTTGTGATTGATGGCCAAGGACAAGTATCAAATAATAAGAGGATGCAAGGAATATTCATGGGAAAAAAGGTTGGTAAAGAAATTTTATAAAATAAAAAGTAAATAGGTGAAAACAAATGAAATTTGGACAAGTGTAAAGTGGCCACCAAACAATTAATGAAATGAAATGCAATTGGTCCTCAATTTGACCAATTTAAGGTGGTGGGAATGCTGGAAACCAGCAGCCACAATAAGAAGAAGAGAAGAGAAATAAATGAGAGAAAATAAGAAAGAAAAAGTTGAGAAAATTAAGGACAAATTGTAAAAAAGAGAGAAAAAATATTGTTCTTGAGAAGTTGAAGGTTCTTGTAGCAAATTCATCCTACAACACCTCATACACACGGTAAAATCCTATGCTTCAAGAATTAAGTTGTAGATTTCATTATGGTGATTGTTTTGATATGAATTATAAAATGAAAGCATGAGATTCGTGTTGATTAAAATGATTATTGTGTACTATGTGAGACTTTATGTGTGCAAGTGTGTGTACCGATTGGGTGAGGGATCTATAAGCTATATTTTGTATGGTAAATAAGGGCATTTGAATGGTGATTCAAAGGTTTGTTCATGATTGCGAAGAAATGTGGTAGAATTGGGAAAAAAATGGAGTTAAACGTTAAAGAAAATGGATTATGATTGTTTTTTTTTTACGTTGATGTTGATTATATGCTATTTCCATAAGAACTTAATAGATTTCTTGAATCAGAAACCTAAAGAAGTAAGGTTGTTTGAAGGGGAAATGAAGTGGATTAAGGGTTATATAGGTGTTATAAATCAAGAAGCAGAAGTAGGTGAAGTTGTTTTGTGAAAATGGATTGAAAAGCAGAAAACTACAGGCGTTGTTTTTGCCCTGTAGTGTGTCATTAGAAAAAGGACTCTCAAAAGAGCTTACATAGAATTAATATTAAGAGTCTTATAGTCATTTTGAAATATCATAAAGCCAAATCAGAGTTGTGGATTGAACGTTATGTACAAAATAAAATTGTGTGTCAAAGTAGTGAAATTTTTGGATTTAAGTTGGAAAGTGAATGAACTTAAAGAAGAATAATTATGTGATTTTGGGATGAAATGATGGGGAAATTTGAAGCTAAATCCTTCTTCATGAAGGGAGGAAGTATACAGAAAGAGGAAAATGAACGATTTGAATGAATGACGAAAACAGGACATGAACAAAAATTGAACGTTTTCCTTAACCGTCGGCCCCGTCAGCTAAACGCCGATTGGCCATTGGCGAACCGTCGGGCACGTCGGCTAATAATTGGTTACTTTTTGACCAAACATGATTTAACAAAAAAATGATTTTTGGTGTAGGTTTATCAGTAAACGGCAAACAGTACATTGGAAATGATGAGAATGGTAGGTAAACGACGAGTGAACAGTAAAAGTGTATTTAAGATGCGAGGTAAGTCCTATTGACTTCTAAAACCTTTTGAAAGCTAGTCTACTTTATTTTTCCATGAAATGTTGCGTTTTATATTGTTTTGGAAATCCCTGAATATGTTTAAGGTTTTTCTGAGAAAAATTTATTTTTATGCCATGTTGGGCTCGAATGAAAATCATAATTGGCTTGGAAACCATAACAAATGATTAAAGCATGAATTTTGTGAATTTAGTCCTTTTTGAATAAATACATAGGAATTTAAAAAAATGGTGATTTTTTGAATCGGGTAATCACATATTGACTAGAATGCCCTTATTGGAACTTTTTATGGAAACATGATTGGAATCTTTGAAGTGAATCTTCTTTTAGGATTAGAATTCTAGATTTCTTGAAATAAGTTCCATTGAAAATCAGGTATTTGGAAAATGACCCAAATATCCCTATTGAAATGATTTATGGAAACTTTTGGAATCGGAATTTAGTAAATGGCTGAATTATCCTTATTAGAACTTTTGTGAACACTTTTTCAAATCGGGAAAGGGTTAAATGACCCAAATATCATTGAAAAGTCTTTTGAAATCGGGTATGGGAAAAATGACCCTAATACTATTGGAAAAGACTTTTGAGATTAGGTACAGGCAAAATGACCTGAATACTCTTGGAAACTTGTTTTAATGTGTAAAAAGAACTCTTTACCCTATTTCAACACGATTTTGGAAATTGATCTCTTGATATGAGATTGACTTTTGGAAAATGACATTTTGATCACCAAAATTGCTTTACTGGCCCGATGTGCCTATGGAATGAATTGATTCGCCCTGCGAAGGCTATGGGATTTATTATCTGACTTGTGAGTCAGTGGGATCAATTTCGAGAAAATGATATTTTGCACCAAAAATGTTTGATTTGAAAATCCTGCGGGAACAAATGACCCTCAGGCTTTATCAACCAATAGGGATTAGTATTGACAATGTTGAGTACATAGCAAGGACTTTGATCTTTGTACTAGCTCATGATAGAGATAGATGACTCCAAGTAACCCGATCAGTTTTGGGTTTGCCTTACCCTAAACAGGGTAATAGGACATTGATATGAGTCATCTTGGCTAACCATTTAGCACCTGGCAATTGACGTGTGACACCCCACTACCTATGCCCCATTACTACTGGGGATGTCACCCCATCCATAGGATAAGGAGTCTTTATAACTAGGACACACAAAATAAAAAAAAATTCAAAATTAAACTTATTACAACGCAAGCAATACGTGAACAAGCTGAAAAATAAATGTCTGCTACTATCTCTCAAAAGAAATACATAGGAATATTAATATTAAGTCTTCAAGACATAGGCAATACTCTAGCTAATAATCTTCACAGCAAGAATGACTGGAAAATAGGGTATAAAAAGTGCTGGGATATAAATATCAGTAAGCCCATGTGTGCTTTCAGTATTTCAGGTAAAACAGTTCATGTATGCAAGTTGTAAATGTTTCATAAAAGAAAGTGCTGGAAAGCCTTCAATAAATTTCATAAATGAAGAATGGTGTTTTGCTTTTCAAACATACATGTGCATACTAAATACAATCACTCGAAAGAGGTAGCCAAGGCACCACACTTTGTGCACCATAACAATATAACAATTAGAATGCCACACGTTGAGCATACTGAGACAAGGTAGGTGTACAGCCTACCAGGTGAGATACTCCTCCATCTCTACACCAAAACTTAACGGTTGTCCACTCCTGAAACACACAGTCCACTTAACTGTACTTGCTAGCTCAGACCGGTATGACCTACTAGACTGGCATCCTATCCGAGAAGGACTCACCCCTAAAAGGTGGCCATCTATTGAGAGACTTACCCTAACCCTTAAAGACTAGTCTTAGTAGTTTACCCTTATTGAGTACTCAACGTTGTTTGTCCTACTTGGGAGGAAAAAGACAATACAATGATTCACTTGAAAATAGCAACTATGGATTCTAAAATTCTTGTCAAAGTTGAGTTTTTAGGAAAAGTTTAGCGTTTGGTGTGAAATTGTTTACTTAGTTTTAAATGGTATGCTTGATTAAAAGAAAAAGGAAAAATTGTCCATAATTGCTTCACAGTACAAATACTCATATACAATAAGTTCGACTTGCCGCAATAACTTTGGTTTTCAAATGGTTCCATGCAGGAACTTCCCTGATCTTTTTCTCTTCTTGGATTCAAAGGTCTTCCAAGGTCAACCTTACTGCCATAAATAAATAATACCTAATTCAACTAGTCACAACCATCCTAGCCCTAACCATAATGTCTTAGGCTTCAATACTAGTTGATAAAATATTTTATAAAATAAACTAGCTTCATGAGTTAAAATAAATGGGGTTATAAAATAAATAATAAGTTATAATTTCAAATAATTAATAATTAGTAATATTGCTAATAAATAAAATTAGTGTTAAAGTATAAACACTAATAAATTCGAAATAATGTTGGGAATTAGAATATTTAAATAGTAATTAATAATAATAAATTACACTTAATTTTTAAGTAATAATTAATAGACAATAAATAATCAATAAAATTAATAATAAATGTATTATACGTAATTTTTAATTAATAAATAAAAAATAAATTTTAATATAAATAATATATATGGATATAAATAAAAATTTTAGTAAGGCCAACTAATATTAGTAGTATGGTCTATAAGGCCATTTGATATTAATTATTTCCAATATTTTATTATTTATTTTTAACAAAAAGCTCTTATTTATTTAACAAATGGAATAATAATATTTTTTAAAATAATATAATATTTCAAACCTACCTATTGTTTTCGAATTTTATAGGTTCAATTGAATAATAATTCTAATTAAATTAATAACAATAATGTTAGTAAAATAATTCTAGAATTAATAGAAAATATCTTTTCCAATAAATTTTTATTTCTAGAGAAGATCTATGAACATATTCTCACATAACATATTAATCCATCAATGAATATACACTTGAATCAACATATACTAACACATGGATAATCTCCTTCTAGACATAATTATCATCTATGGCTTTATTGAAAAATAAGAACATAAAGGACTAATCACCAATGGTGTCATCATATCTAACATGCATAAAAACATCTACAAATCCTTTTAATCTTGATAAACATATATTGATTCAAAAGAAAAATCCATAAGGTCTAATCATCCATTCCAACTCTCATGTCATAACTCCATCCTCTTCATCCACATACGTATACACAACCCCTACTTTATTTAATCATCCTATCAACATGTAGGAGTCAAGATTCCAGAAATTAAAAAAGGCAGATTTAAGGAAAAATTCTTGATGGATGATCTCTTGATGGTGTTTTCCTTGAATAGTGAAGATCCACATGAGCTTGAGAGCCTTTAGTGGTCTGGAAAATAGCCATGGTTGATCATCACCATTTCGGCCAAAAGAGAGAGGGAGTGAGAAAGAGACGAATAAAAATAGAGAGGAATATTAGAAGTTGAGTAAAAATGGAATAACAAGATGGTTGTTCTTATTTTACCTTTTGGTGTTCTTGGAACCTTCAACAAAAAAGTTGGTTTTGATCCGTTTGGAAATTCTACTTTGCGAGAATCGGTGTTTTAAAGGCAAGAAATGAAGACTATAGGTCGGAAATGGATGATCTAGAGTGTTTGGGAGTGATTGAAGGTGTTTAGGATGGGTTTAGGCTTGAAGATGAGAAGTGTGTGTTCTTGGTGTTCTTTGAGAGAGTTTGAGAGAAAATGGTTTTCGAGAGTTGCTGGAATTGTGATAGCTGAATGGCCTTGTGTAGAAAGGAGTTTCAATTATCAAGAATGGGAGAGAAGGTTTTCAGTTTGTTTGAAATTCAAATGGAGAAAAAGGTGGAGTTGTTTGAGGTATAAGATTAGTTAATGAAGTTTGTCCATGGAAGGTCATTTGTTCTTTGATGGAGTTTCTAATCATACATTTCTCGCAAATAGTTTTGAGCTAACTTCTCCATTGAATCCCTTACATGTACCGGTATGAAATGTGCTGACTTGGTCAATCTATCTACCACTACCCATATGGTGTCCTTTTGGGTCCTTACCATGGGGAGCTCGGTAACAAAGTCCATGGTCCTCTCTTTCCATTTCCATTCAGGTATCGGTAATGATTGCAATTATCCCGCTAACTTTTTGTGTTCCACTTTGACTTTCTGATAGGTCAGACACATCGAGACATACTTAACCACATTCCTCTTCATTCCAGCCCACCAATAAGTCCTTTTCAGGTCTTGATATATTTTTACCTTTTCCAGATGAATAGCGTACTTGCTTTTATGTGTCTCCTCCAAAATCCTATCCTTCAACTGGTGCTCATCAGGTACACACAAATGATCTTAGAAATATAGAAATCCTGCTTCATCCTATCAGAAATCACTGCCTTGCTGCTGAAGCTCTTTGTCCTTGAAAAGTTGAAATTCCGTTTTACTTTGTTGAGCTTCGTTGATTTCCCACCTTAGATCCGGTATCAATCTCAAATTGCTAACAATAATCCTCTCTTCTTGCACTTCCATCCTTCTATCAAACATTTCTTGGATCGCTTGAATCTCCTACACTCTCAGCCTGGCCATTTTGACTTTCCGGCTCAGAGCATCAACAACAACATTAGCCTTTCCGGGGTGGTAGTTGATAGGGTAACGATACCCTTCCAAAAATTCCATCCATCTCCACTGCCTGAAATTAAAGTCCTTCTGGGTGAAGATGTATTTTAGGCTCTTGTGATTGGTAAACACTTCATACTCAGCTCCATATAAGTAATGCCGTTATTTCTTCAAATAAATACAATGGCAACTTGCTCCAAATCATGCGTTGGATAATTGACTTCATGATGTTCCACTTTGGAGAAGCATAGGCGATTACCTTCCTATCCTGCATCAATGTTGCTCCCAAACCTTCATTTGAAGCATCAATATACCTAGCGTAAGGTTTATCTTCCTCTGGTAAACTCAACGCGGGTGCTGTTCTTAACCTCCGCTTAAGCTCTTGGAAACTCTTTTCGCATTTCTCATTCCAGACAAAGGGAACATCCTTTCTTAGCAACTGAGTCATAGGTGATGCTAGCATTGAGAACCCTTCAATAAACCTCCTATAATAGCTGGCCAATCCCAGGAAGCTTCGAATCTCTGTGATGTTCTTTGGTTACTTCCAGTCCGAAACTACTTCAGCTTTTGCTGGGCCTACCTTAATTCCATCCTTAGTTACCATATGGCCAAGAAATGACACACTATCCAGCCAAAACTTGAACTTGCTAAATTTGGCATAAAGCTTGTTCACTCTTAGTTTTTCCAATACCAGCTTCAAATACTCTACATGATCCTCAGGACTCTTAGAGTATATGAGTATGTTGTCGATGAAGACCACCACGAACTTGTCCAAATATGGTTGGAAAACTCGATGCATCAAATCTATAAATACTGCAGGTGCATTTATCACCCCAAAAGGTATCACACTACAAATTCGAAATGACCATATCTTGTGTTGAAGGCCATCTTCAGAATATCCTCCTCTTTTATCCTCGCTTGATAATATCCTTACCTCAAATCCAAATTGGAATAACAACTGGAACCTTGCAATTGGTCGAACAGCTCATCAGTTAATGGTAGAGGATACTTATTCTTGATGGTCAGGTTGTTCAACCCCCGATAGTCGATACATAACCTAAAGGTCACGTCCTTCTTCTTCACAAATAGCACTGAAGCTCCCCAGGGTGACATGCTAGGTCTTATGTAACCTTGCTTCACCAATTCCTCCGACTGCTCCTTTAATTCCTTCAATTTTGTCGGTGCCATCTGATATGCGATTCGAGATACAAGCTCTACTCCTGGAACTAAATCAATAGTGAACTCAACTTCTCGGTTGGGAGGTAGAGAAGTGAGTTCGACAGGGAACACGTTAGGAAAATCTCTTACCACCTCAGCATCTTCGAGGGTGCAATGATCTGTAGGCTTATTTATCACATAGGCTAAATATTCTTGACATCCTTGCTATAACAATTTCCAGGATTTTGCTCCAGCTATCAAAAACTTCAACTCTTTTACTCTCTTGCCGTCGAACTCTAACACATCATATCCCGGTCTAATGAACTAAACGGACTTATTCTTACAGTCAACTTTAGCCCCATGCTTAGCTAGCCAATCGATACCTAGAATCAAGTCATAGTCATCAATAGCTAAAACTATCAAATCTGCCTCTAAGCATTCACATCCCACTTCAATCTTACAATTCTGCACATACCGATCTGCTTGCACCATTTTCCCCAAGGGCATACTCACGACCAAGGTAAAAGGTAGTTCTATTCCATCCCAACCCAAATGATATGCACAATTCCAGTTTAAATAGAAATGGGTAGATCCAAGGTCTATCAATGCATTAATGGAATGACCTTGGATAGTAAATGTACCTTCCACTACCCTTGCATCTGTTCCAACTTCTTCCCGATTAAGAGCAAAAACCTTCACTTTCACTTGCAGCTTCTGAACTCCATTTTCGGAGGCTCCCACAGCATTGGCTCAATTGGTTCCTGCAGTTTGAGTCAGGTTTCCTTGCCCGATTCAGTGAAGTTTAGGGTAGCATTTCGCAGATGATTCGGATCTCTATAATTGTAGCATTTCCGCTCCGCTCCCCTGGACCAACAATTTTTCCCTACATGACCCTTTTTCCCGCATTGTCAGCATAATGGAAGATTCTGTGCAGGACCAACTGGTGCCGGTCATGCTTGCTTCCGTCGGTTCTGCCATTGTTGGATAGCAGGTAGCTCATCGGGTTGCTGCCTCGGGAAAGGTCTTGGCGGTTGTCTTTGTAACACCGTACTACCTAAGCCCGATTGGGCCAGGGATGTCGCCTCATCCAAAGGACGAGGGGTCTTTATAATTAGGTCACACAATTAAAATAATAGAATAAAAATAATACTTAAAACTTAAAACTTATTACAATCCAAGAATTAAAAATAAATCCATAATAAAAATTATTCACTCTCAACTTCCCCAAAGCATTACATAAAAACAGATAACAAAATCTCTTCCAAGGCAGACAACACTATCTACTCATTCCCACAGCAGGATTGACCTGAAATCATAGTAAAAAGGGTAATGAGATAAAATCTCAGTATGTCCGTGTGTGTTTTCAGTGTCCAGTGAAAACAGTTCGTGAATGCAAAGTGTAAAATCTTCATAAGAGAAATACTGGCAAGCAACAAACGATAGTCAAAATCAAGAGTGACGTTTTGACTTTTCCAACAATACATGATCAATAAAATCAACCACTCAAAAGGTGGTCATGGGATACCACATTTGGGGCCCCACAACCATACAACGGTCAGAATGCCATACTTTATGCGGACTGATAAAAGGTAGGTGATTGGCCTACTGGGTAATATTCTCCTCCTTTTTTACACCCAAACAAAATCGGTTGTCCGCTCCGGCAACACACAGTCCACATGACTGAAAACTGCTAGCTCGGACCGGCATGACAAAGTAGTACTAACGTTTCTCTAAGTTGAGTTTATCTTCTGGAGGTGGCCTCCTACCAGAAGACTCGCACTTGCTCTTTAAAACTAGTACTACTAGCCTACCCTTATTGAGTACTCAATGAAATATATATCCCACTTGGGAAAATGAATAAAACATAGTGCCCACTTGAAAATGGCAATTAACGATTTCCAAAGTCTTTGTCAAAATCAATTCAGAAACAGTTTAGTGTTTGAATAAAATTGCTTGTTGCTTTTCAAATAATTGGTTTGACAGAAACAAGAAAGGAAATAGTCCCTAATTACCTTTACCAAATCATTGTTCACAAACTTCAGGTTTAGCTTGCTATAATAACTTTTTGCAACAACAAGTTTTATGCAGGAGCTTACCTGATCCTTAGCTCGAGATAAAACAAAGGTCTCCAACAGCTGACCTAACCCCGCCTGGGGTAAATATAAGCCATAATTAAACTCAAGCTAAAATTCACTTTCACAAATAGACCAACCTCAACTTACTACAATCATGACCCTAGTGTCCCAAGCTTTAAGGCTAGATAAATAAATAAAAAGGTTTATAAAATAAATCTAGCTTGATATTAAAATAACTAGAGTTTGGAAAAATAGGTACAATAAGTGGAAAGTTTAAATCTTGCTAAAAATAAATTATGGTTTATTCGATTAAGGGTCCTATGTCCTAGATGGTATTATATAAAATAATAATCTAGTAATAATTAATGGTTAGAAAATAATTGGTAGCTAAAATTAGTTGTAAGTAAATTTTAATAGGTTTTGATTGAAAGATAATAAATAAATTTTTGTAGCATTTATGAATATAAGACTTACAAAATTAATATTTTACTTATGATGATTATTTACAAAAAAAAGGGCTTTATTTGATATTATTATTTTATATAATATCAACATATTTTATTTCTTTAATAAAAGCTATCATTTATTTGACTAAAATATCCTTATTATATATATAATAGTCTAAATCCACCTTTCCTAGGGTTTTCAAAATTTACTAGAAGAAAATACAACAATAATCATTTTATTGATGAAATAAAATTAGCTTAGGGACAACAAGGTCATGATCATATTTCTATTGCTAACCATAATCATGAATATACACTCCACACCAATTCATCAAATCATCCAAATAATGAATAAAGGCATGGATCTAAATTTACCAAGGCATGATCCAAACTGTACTAAAATAAACATATTCATGGCTTTAAACAAAATACATGAACATAACCCTATTTATCGAAGGTGACATAATCTCTAACATGTTTGATCACATAAACCACTCACGACATGAAGACATGCAATAAACCCTAAAAACGGCATACAATCAACCAAGACAATCAACTCATGCATCAATTCCCATCTCCATCACGTACACACATTTATTCATGCTTCAATCTCAACTCAACACAATAACGCATGCTCAAACCCTAATCATAATCCATCTCCATCTCCAAGGTAGTCATCAATCAAGTAAGCATCTTCAAACTCCTCTTTAAATTCTAGTTTCATATCTTTAGGATGATATTGGAAGGAATTCCAACACATCACAACCCGGTCTAATGAATTGGACTGATTTATTCTGACAGTCTACCCTAGCCCCATGCTTGGCTAACCAATCCATTCCCAATATCAAATCATAATCATCAATCTCCAATACTATTAAATCCCCCTCCAGGCTTGCTCTCCCCACATCAATTTTACAGTTTCGTACATACCGGTCTACTTGTACCATTTTTCCCAAAGGTGTACTTACTACTAAAGTAAAAGGTAGCTCTACTCCATCCCAACCCAAGTGACATGTACATATCTTGTTTAAATAGGAATGAGTAGAGTCAAGATCTATAAATTCATTAATGGAACATCATTGGATAGTAAACGTACCTTCCACTACTACTGCATCGGTCCCAACCTCCTCTCTGTTGAGAGCAAATACCTTAGCTTTCACTTGCAACTTCAGTGCTCCATTCCCAGATGCTCCCATGGTGTTGGTTCTATTGGGCCCCTGATTCTGCACCAGGTTTCCTTGCCCGACTCGTTGCAACTTAGGGTAGGCATTCCATAGGTGGTTCGGGTTGCCACAGTGATAACATTTCTGTTTGCCTCCTTTGGACCAACAGTTCTTCTCTGTATAGCCCCTTTTTCCACACTGCCGACAAGATGGAAGGTTCTAAGTAGGTCCAACTGGTGCTGTCCGGGCTTATTTTCCTTGAATCTACCACTGCTGGTTTGCAGGGCGCTTACTGGATTGCGGTCCTTGGAAGTGCTCTTGCGGCTGTCTTGGCAGCTGGAAAGGCCTCGCTGCCATCCTGCTACAGTCCTTATTTTCAGTTTAGGTAGCTGCGTCTACAGCACCCGAATAGGTCGTCGAAGGAGAATGTGCCAACGCCCTCCTCAATTCCGGCCTCAGCCCCTTGACGAATTGTCTCGTCCTATTCTACTTAGTGTCCACTAATCTCTTGCAGTGCTTTGACAGATGGGTGAACCGTGCTGCGTAGTGGGCCACTGACATGCCTCCCTGCTTCAAGTTCTGAAATTCGTCCTCCCGCTTTTCCACTATCCACTGAGGGAAGTACTTGGCTCTGAAGACATCGACAAAGTTGGACCACGTCCATTCCTGCTAAACTATTTCCCAGTCGTCTTGTATCTGCTGCCACCATGCCCGAGCTGGGCCCCTCAAACGGAATACTGCAAATTTAACCATCCGCTCCTCGGTGTACTGGAGCATTGCAAATATGTCCTCCATCTGCTCGATCCATTGCTCTGCCTTCTGGTCTTACTCAACTTTTCCAAAGAAAACGGGCGGCAAAAACTTCAAACACCAGTCCAATGTATTATCTTCCCCGTTAGGGTTCCTTCGCTTGGTCAGGGTCTGCAGAATCTCAGCCATTTTGCTGAATGCCTGACCCATCGACACATCAACCTATGCTTCAGACCCCACTACCATATCCGGATCACTCCCATTACCCCGATTGGGTGATTTCATTTGAGCTGTCTCGCCTTCCGGTGCCACATGATCTGCTTCCGGAACCCTTTTACTTGATGAAGCTGCACAACGCTTGGGTACCATTCTAAACCATACCCAAATGATAAGTGTATGCATTCAAGGGTTAAATCATTTTGGTTGAGCATGCACTCACAGTCAGATATAAGTAAAAGGAAATCATATGCAAGTTTTGTCTACAGAATTGCTCATAAATTCTCCTTCAAATATTGATTTGCATGAATTCAAAATTTTAACAGAAACAGAAATAAATCCTTAACATAAAAGTTTATAGAAATCAATAATAAATAAAAATCCAAATCAAAATAACTCCTAGTCCTCTAATCTTCAATAGAATCCTCAAATAAGCCTCAGACAACCATCCCCCAAAGTTCTTGGAAAGGTCTACCCCAACCCCACTGGCAAACCCCTCCATTGACTCCTTCCCGGGGTGCCTAGAACTTTCCCCGAGCTCAACTCGGCTAGGAGGAGGAATGAAAGAAGGCCTAGGTGGAGACTCATAATCTATCTCCCCTGGGTCATCACTATCTGCTGATAAATCCACTACGGGATTAGGAGGGTGGGGAACATGCTCCACAGCTATAACCTCATCATCACCGTCAGAACTTATGTCTATTACTGGGATCAGGGGTGGCTCATGGATCAGGACCTCATCGTCACTGCTGTCCTCCAAAAGGATAACTGGTTGAGGAGCAGTCTGGGGAACTGGAAGGTCTTCTGGGTATATAGGAATAGAAGGATGCCACTGCTGCCCCTTCCTCGCGGTTCTAAGCATTCTAACTATCCTATAACATAAACAAGATAGGCTAGATAAAGATTTAATCTTAAATAATTGGAACATATGCTATCAATATTTGCCTAAACCTACGCTATGATACCACTTGTAACACCCCTCTACCTAGGCCCGACAGGGCCGGGGATGTTACCCTGTCCAAAGGACAATGAGTCTTTATAACTAGGTCACACAATCAAAATAATAGAATAAAAAAATACTTTAAACTTAAAACTTATTATAATCCAAGAATTCAAAACAAATCTATAATAAAAATTATTCACTCTCAACTTCCCCAAAGCATTACATAAAAACAGATAACAAAATCTCTTCCAAGGAAGATAACACTAGCTACTCATCCCCACAGCAAGATCGACCTGAAATCATGGAAAAAAGGGTGATGAGATAAAATATCAGTAAGTCCGTGTGTGTTTTGAGTGTCCAGTGAAAATTGTTCCTGAATGCAAAATGTAAAATCTTCATAAAAGAAATACTGGCAAGCAACAAACAATAGTTAAAATCAAGAGTGGCGTTTTGGCCTTTCCAATCGTACATGATCAATAAAATCAACCACTCAAAAGGTGGTCATGGGTTACCACACGTTGAGCCCCATAACAATACAACGGTCAAAATGCCACACTTTGTGCAGACTGACAAAAGGTAGGTGATCGGCCTACCGGGTAAGATTCTCCTCATTCTCTACACCTAAACAAAATCGGTTGTCCACACCGGCAACACACAGTCCATATGACTAAAAACTGCTAGCTCAGACCAGCATGACTAAGTAGTACTGACGTTACTCTAAGATAAGTTTATCTTCTGGAGGTGGCCTCCAGCCAGAAGACACACTCTTGCTCTTCAAAACTAGTACTACTAGCGTGTCGTTATTGAGTACTTAACGTAATATATATCCCACTTGGGAAAATGAATAAAACATAGTACCCACTTGAAAATGGCAATTAACGATTTCCAAAGTCTTTGTCAAAATCAGTTTAGAAATAGTTTAGTGTTTGAATAAAATTACTAGTTGATTTACAAATAATTTGTTTGACAGAAACAAGAAAGGAAATAGTCCCTAATTACCTTTACCAAATCAGTGTTCACAAACTTCGGGTTTAGCTTGCCATAATAACATTTTGCAACAACAAGTTTTATGCAGGAAATAAAACTTTTTGCAACAAAGGTCTCTAATAGCTGACCTAACCCTGCCTGGGGTAAATATAAGCCATAATTAAACTCAAGCTGAAATTCACTTTCACAAATAGACCAAGCTCAACTTACTACAATCATGACCCTAGTGTCCCAAGCTTTAAGGCTAGATAAATAAATAAAAAGGTTTATAAAATAAATCTAGCTTGATATTAAAATTACTAGAGTTTGGGAAAATAGGTACAATAAGTGGAAAGTTTAAATCTTGCTGAAAATAAATTATGGTTTATTTGATTAAGGGTCCTATGTCCTAGATGGTATTATATAAAATAATAATCTAGTAATAATTAATGGTTAGAAAATAATTGGTAGCTAAAATTAGTTGTAAGTAAATTTTAAGAGGTTTTGATTGAAAGATAATTAATAAATTTTTGTAGCATTTATGAATATAAGACTTACAAAATTAATATTTTACTTATGATGATTATTTACATAAAAAGGGCTTTATTTGATATTATTATTTCATATAATATCAACATATTTTATTTCTTTAATAACAAGTATCAATTATTTGACTAAAATATCCTTATTATATATATAATAGTCTAAATCCACCTTTCCTAGGGTTTTCAAAATTTACTAGAAGAAAATACAACAATAATCATTTTATTGATGAAATAAAATTAGCTTAGGGACAACAATGTCATGATCATATTTCTATTGCTAAACATAATCATGAACATACACTCCACACCAATTCATCAAATCATCTAAATTATGAATAAAGGCATGGATCTAAATTTACCAAGGCATGATCCAAACTCTACTTACATAAACATAGTCATGGCTTTAAACAAAATACATGAACATAACCCTATTCATCAAAGGTGACATAATTTCTAACATGTTTGATCACATAAACCACTCACAACATGAAGACATGCAATAAATCCTAAAAATTCCATACAATCAACCAAAACAATCAACTCATGCATCAATTCCTATCTCTGTCACATACACACATTTATTCGTGCTTCAATCTCAACTCAACACAACAACACATGCTCAAACCCTAATCATAATCCATCTCCTTCCAATATTATCCTAGAGACATGAATCTAGAATTTAAAGAGGATTTTGAAGATTCTTACTTGATTGATGACTACCTTGGAGTAGTTTCGAAGGGATCCTAACTCTTAGGAGACTTGATCCGCCCAAGAGAGATGAAGAAAAAATGGTCATGGTTGAAGTAACCATTCCGCCAAGAAAGTGAGAGAGAGAGAAAAGAAAAAGAGAGTTCATTAGTATGTTTATATATACATATATTCATTAGGAGTTGAAGATGAGTGAAGATGGAAGCGATTGATCATGCTTGCCTTGAAGGTGTTCTTGGCTTTCTCGAAAATACTGGTTTTTTATCCAAATGAGAGACTTAGATTTCAATCTTTGATATTAAAAATTGTAGAAGTGGCTTCAAGGAGTTCAGTAGGTGTGATCTGGAGTTTTTTTTTTAAGAAGAAGATTGAAGTGGTTTTGGTGGCCTTAGGCGAGAGAAGGTTAGTAGGTGTTCTTAGTGTTCTTGGTGTTTTTCAAAGTTGAAGAGAATGGAGAGGATTGTGGGAGAGTTGGCCGAAATTCCGTGGGATTAGGTTGGCCGAATTGTTTGAGGGGTTTTGGCAACCGAATTTTCTGGTTTGAAAGAAAAAAGAAAATTGGTTATTTGAATTCTAAAAAGAATATTTTAGGGAATTAATTTTAGAAACAAAATATGGTAAGAAGATCTTAGTCAATGGAGAACTTTTGGAAGCTCTAATGGCTGGTTGTCTGTCTATGATTTTTACTGGAATGAAAGTTGTTTGAAGGAGCTTAATGGTGGTTGAAAATATGGAGTACAAAGATGAAGGGATTTCTGGTTGTTTGAGGAATGATTTAGGGCAGTTTACTAAATATGTTTGCTGGAATTTTGGTCTTCAATCAATGGCTTGATTGGAGTAATTGCTGGAGATATTTTAGGAGCAGCCATGGACTGGTTTTTGAGCAGAATGCTAGGGAAGATGTAGAAGCTCAGTTTATGGCTGTTTAAGGGAAGTTTGTACAGAAAAATAGTGGAGGTTTCGGACTTGGCTGAAGAAGGAACAAAGCTGGAAAATTCTGTTCAAATTTTTCGCAAGTTGCTGGAATTTTTCTAGGCAGATTTTGCTACCATTTTCCAGTCATCTTGCAGAAGATTTGAAGGGGTATTTAGACGTCTTTCAAGGCTGGTTTCCTGCCTTCTTTATGGAGGAAAAACATAAGCACAAATAAGCCATCTAGGCTACCAATCACATATCTAAAGTACATAAAATCATATAAAAATATATTTATGCGTGTAATAAAACGTGATATGAATCACAACCCCCTTACTCTAAGGTTAGTTTTAGTTGGGGTTTCACAGTCTTGGCAACAAGAAAGGTCTTGGTACCATCCTGCTGCGATCCTCGTTCTCAGTCCGGGTCGCTACGTCCACTGCCCCTGAATAACTCGTCGATGGAGAAGGTGCTAAAGCCTTTCTCAACTCCAGCCTCAATCCCTAGATAAATTTTCGTGTTTGGTTCTACTCGGTATCTACCAGCCTTTTGCAGTATTTTGATAATTGAGTAAAACGTGACGTATACTAGGCCACAGTCATGCCCCATTGCTTCAAATTTTGGAATTCGTCTTCCCTTTTCTCCACTATCCACTGAGGAATATATTCTGCTCTGAATGCGTCCATGAAGTTGGCCAACGTCCAGTCCTGATCTATCATCTCCCAGTCATCTTGGACTCGTTGCCACCATGCCCGATCTAGGCCACTCAGCCTAAATGCCGCAAATTTCACCATTCGCTTCTCAGTGTACTAAAGTGTAGCAAATATGTCCTCCATCTATTCCACCCACTGCTCTGCCTTCTGGTCTTGCTCAGCCTCTTCCAAGAAGGTGGGAGGTTGAAATTTTAAAAACCTCTCCAATGTTTCATCTTCCCCTTCGGATTCCTCTACTCAGACATGGTTTGCTGAATCTCGGTTATTTTGTGGAACGCTTGCCCCATAGTCACATTAATAGGTTCTCCCAATCCCATTTCCTGCTCTAGTTCATTCTCATTTCCCCGGTTTGGTGATGACAATTGAGTTGCATCAAGCTCTGAAATCACGAGTTCCGCCTTAGAAACCCTTCTGCTGGATGTGGCTACACGACGTCTTAGTGCCATTCTAAACCATGCCCCAGATAATGAGTGTATGCATCAATGTTTAAAATATTCAAATTAAGAATGCATTCATATTCAGTTTTAATCAAAAGGAAATTAGATGCAAGTTTTGCATAAAGAATTGCATATCTTCAAAATTAGAGTACACCCAGTACTCTTATTTGCATAAATTTTGAAATAAAGCAGTGAACATAAATGGACTCCTAGCAGGGAGTTCATTAAAAGCTGTAAATAAAAACTTCATAAGCATAGCAGAACTTAGCCCCTCTAATCCTTATCAGAATATTCAGTGTCAGCATCATACAAACATCCTCCAGAATTCCTAGAAAAATCTATCCCTGCCCATTCACGAACTCATAGTCTATTAGCTCCTTCCCGGGTCTCCTAGAGCTCTTCCCAATTTCAACATGGTTGGGCAGGGGTACAAAAAAAGATCTAGGTGGATATTCATAATATATCTCCCTTGGGTTATCGCTATCAGCAGTTAAATCAATCACGGGGCTAGGTGGGAGTGGGACATACTCCATGTCAATTTCCTCATCCTCACTATCAGTAACTAAGTCTACCATAGATATTAAAGGTGGTTGAATAATATGAACCTTATCATCACTACTCTCGTCCAAGGGTATGATTGGTTGTGGTGCAAGCTGTGGCACTGGTAAATCTTCCAAATTGATAGTGATGGGTCGATGCCATTGCTGCCCCTTCCTCGCACTTCTATTCATTCTAACCATCATACAGTACAAACAAGCCAGGTTAGTCAAAAGATTTTAACCCTAATGAAACAAAGTATATACTATCAATAATTACCTAAACCTAGTCTCTTATACCACTTGTAACACCCCACTACATATGCCCCATTAGGGCTGGGGATGTCGCCCTGTCCACAGGACAAGGGGTCTTTATAACAAGGACACACAAAATAAAATAAAATGAATAATTCAAAATTAAGCTTATCACAACCCAAGAAATATATGAACAAGCTCAAAAATAAATGTCTACAACTGTCTCTCAAAAGAAATACATAGGAAAATTAACATTAAGTCTTCAGGACATAGGCAATAATCTATCTAATAACCTTCACAGTAGGAACGATCTGAAAATAGGGTATAAAAGGTGATGAGATATAAATCGTAGATAGCCTATGTGTGCTTTAATTGTTTCAGGTAAAGCAGTTCATGTATGCAAGTTGTAAATGTTTCATAAGAGAAAGTGCTGGCAAGCCTAAAATAAATTTCATAAATGAAGAGTAGTGTTTTTCTTTTCAAACATACATGTGCACACTAAATGCAACAACTCAAAAAAGGCAGCCACGGCACCACACTTTGTGCACCATAACAATATAACGATTAGAATGCCACACGTTGAGCATACTGACACAAGGTAGGTGTACGGCCTACCAAGTGAGATACTCCTCCATCTTTACACCCAAACTTACCGGTTGTCCACTCTAGAAACACACAGTCCACTTGACTAAACCTGGTAGCTCGGACCGGTATGACCTACTGGACTAGCATCCTATCTGGGAAGAACTCACCCCTCAGAGGTGGCCATCTACTGAGAGACTTACCCTAACCCTTCAAAGACTAATTTTAGTAGTCTACCATTATTGAGTACTCAACGTTGTTTGTCCCACTTGGGAGGAAAAAGAACATACAATGATTCACTTGAAAATAGCAACTATGGTTTCTAAAATTCTTGTCAAAGTTGAGTTTGTAGGAAAAGTTTAGAGTTTGGTGTGAAATTGTTTGCTTAGTTTTAAATGGTATGCTTGACTGAAAGAAAAAGGAAAAAATCGTCCATAATTACTTCACAGTACAAATACTCATATACAATGAGTTCGACTTACCAAAATAACTTTGTTCTTCACATGGTTTCATGCAGGAACATCCTTGATCTTTTGCTCTTCTTGGAGTCAAAGGTCTTCCAAGGTCAACCTAACCCTACCTAGGGTAAACACAAGGTTTAAGATAATATCCAGACCATATCTGCCTCAAATAAATAATTCTTAGTTCAACTAGTCACAACCACCCTAACCTTGACCATAATATGTTAGGCTTCAATATTAGTTGATAAAATATTTTATAAAATAAACTAGTTTGATGAGTTAAAATAAATGGGGTGATAAAATAAATAATAATAAGTTATAATTTCAAATAATAAATGATGAGTAGTATTGCTAATAAATAAAATTAGTGTTAAAGTATAAATACTAATAAATCCTAAACAATATTGGTAATTAGTAATATTTAAATAGTATTATTATAAATAATTAATTACACATAATTTTTAATTAATAATTCATAGACAATAAATAATCAATAAAATTAATAATAAATGTATTATACGTAATTTTTAATTAATAAAAAATAAATAAATTTTAATATAAGTAATATTTATGGATAAAAATAAAAGTTTTAGTAAGGCAAACTAATATTATTCATATGGTCTAGAAAGGTCATTTGATATTAATTTTTTTCAATATTTTATTACTACTTTTAATAAAAAGTACTTATTTATTTAACTAATAGAATAATAATACTTTTTAAATAATATAATATTTCAAACCTACCTATTGTTTTTGAATTTTATAGGTTCAATTGAATAATATTCCTAATTAAATTGTTAACAATAATGTTAGTAAAATAATTCTAGAATTAATAGAAAATAACTTTTCCAATAATTTTCTATTGCTTGAGATGATCTATGAACATATTCTCACAAAACATATTAGTCCATCCATGAACATACACTTGAATCAACATATACTAACACATGGATAATCTCCTTCTAGGCATAATCATCATAGATGGCTTTATTGAAAAATAAGAACATAAAGGCCTAATCACCAATGGTGTCATAATATCTAATATGCATCAAAACATCCATAAATCCCTTTAAAATGATGAGCATATATTGATTCAAAAGAAAAATCCATAAGGCCTAACCATACATTCCAATTCTCATGTCCTAACTCCATCCCCTTCATCCACATAGATATACTCAACCCCTACTTTGTTTAATCATCCTATCAACATCTAGGAGTCATGATTCCAGAAATTAAAAAAGGAAGATTTAAGAAAAATACTTGATGGATGATTGCTTGATGAAGGTTTCCTTGATTAGTGAAGATCCATACGAGTTTAAGAGCCTGTAGTGATCCGAAAAATAGCCATGGTTGATCATCACCATTTCGGCCAAGAGAAAGTGAATGAGTGAGAAACTGATGAATAAGGGTAGAGAGGAATATTAGAAGTGAAGTAAAAGAGTATGAACAAGAAGGTTGTTCTTATTTTACCTTTTGGGGTTCTTTGAACCTTTAACAAAAAAGTTGGTTTTGATCCATATTGAAATTCTACTTTGCGTGAAACGGTTTTATAAAGGCCAAAAATGAAGACTATAGGTTGAATATGGATGATATAGAGTGTTTAGGAGTGATTGAAGGTGTTTAGGATGGGTTTAGGCTTGAAGATGAGAAGTGTGTGTGTGCTTGGTGTTCTCTGAGAGAGTTTGATAGAAAATGATTTTTGAGAGTTGCTAGAATTGTGATGGCCAAATGGCCTAGTGTAGAAAGGAGTTTTGGTTATCCAGAAAGAGAGAGAACATTTTCAGTATTTTTTGAAATTCAAATTGGGAAAACGGTGGAGTTGATTGAAGTATGAGATTAGTTAATGGAGTTTATTCTTGGAAGGTCTTTTGTTCTTCAATAGTGTAAGGCTGAATTAGCTAGGTTTTAATCAAAGAGTGAAGGGTTGTTCAGTACATAAGGCTGGCCAAAAATGGTTTATAATGGCAGAGGATTTTCTGGTTTGATCACTTGCTATAGGAGTGTTTTAATGGAACCAAAATTTATAATTTAGTTTGATGTTTGAATAAATTTTTGATATAGTAATCTTAGGAGATTTTTCAGATCTGATCATGGAGTCCTAATAGGGGCTAATTTGGTTATATTTTGCATAGTTATTTGAGGCTCTTTTGTAATACATTTTGTGCAATAACTAGTCATATTCTTTCATAATTGAGATTTTACCATTGGAAAGGTATTTTGGTCATTATTTCAGGTTTTTGGGTAAAACGAAGCAAAACTGTCACTAAACAGAGCAGAGGCGGCACCGGCTGGAAGCCTGGAACCGGCGTCAGCTGTACACTGGATGCATGGACTTCAAAGCGATGGAAAAATTGGAGAAGAAGAGTAGAACAAAGCCTAACTGGCGCCGTCTGTAAGGCTGGAGGCGGCGCCGGTTGCATTCTGGAATGTGTGCGCAAAATTCAGAAAACAATCGGTGAATGAGTAGAGAAACAGAACACAGGTGGCACCGGATCCGAAGGACCAAGGCGGCGCTGGCTGTGGTCTGTTCCTGAGGCGGTGCTACGATCTTTTGACGTGTTTTTGGAAATTTGGGGAGTTTTAGCATCTTCCAACTTCTACTCAGCTAAGAACGTTGTACCTACGAGTTTAGGCACTTCTTAAACCTATAAATAGATGAAAAACACAAGGGAAAAGGAGAGAATTCATTGATCATCATAGAAAATCACTCAGTCTAAGGAGGAATTCTTTAAGTTCAGGAAGGGTTGTACAAGAAGGTTTTCAAAAGAAGAAGAAGGAGGCTTGTCTATGAGTTCTTTCTTTTACTTTGTTTTCTTTTTCTTGACAATGATGTTTTAATTGTTCTATTGTAACTTGATATTGTTTTAGATAATCATGATTCTTGGAGTTATTTGATATTTTGATTAATTGACTGTTCTTCTTGGTATTTAATTACTTGGGCATATTCCGAGATTAGTTGGTTGTTTCTATTGTTAACTTGCTAGACCAAAGAAGTTGATGATGGTTGTAATTTATTAATTTTCGCATTCATTGGCTGTTAACTTGCTAGACCAAAGAGGTTAATTGCTGAGGATTGAGTAATTAAAGATTAATTGATGTTTGCCAGACCAAGGATTTATTGATTAATTTCATATTTTAAATTTACCAGACCACGAAAATTTAATTAAGGATTGTGTTTAATGCATCTTTTGGATGAATTAATTGTGACATACCAAGTGATGATAATTTATCTAGATGGTAGTAATTAGTTGAGACAGACCAAGTGATGCTAATTTACCTTAATCCTTCATGGTGCCGAGAGAATGATTGATTATGATAATGGTTAAGTTCTTGAATATCGTGGTTGTCTAATCAATGGTTTAAGTTGCATACTTCTCCATCCCTGACATGTATATATTTTTATTTTATTTTCTTTTTAATTTTCCTTTTTATTTTATTTTCACTTTGTTGAGTCAGTTAAATAATGAAAGATGGGTAATTAATATTTACTTGTTCTTTGAGGATCGACACTCGTTTGAACCCTATGCTCAGTAATGATGAGTACGCTTGCTCATACGTGTGATTTGGGTCCAAATTTTTAATTTAAACTTGATTGGGAATGTGCTTAGTTTTTGTATGATTTTTATACCTAAATCCAAACACATCAAGTCCAAACATTCAAGGTTGGTGTGGAGGCCAAGATGTTCAGTCCATGGTTGAACAAGGTCCAAATTGTAGTGGTTTTGAGTGAAGAATTTCGGCCTTTGGCTTGAGGAGACATGCTGGAAAATTTCTGGAATTTAATGCTCCAAGAATGCTTGGAATTGAGATGTTTTTGGTGAAGAATTTTCTGCTCTCTTTGGCTTGATTTTGCAGCTGGTTCTTAAGGGTGTTTGAAGGTCTTTTAATGGTGGTTTTCCAGCCTTCCTCTCGAAGAAAAATAAAGGAAGTTCCAGATGTTCTTATGTCCTAATGGTGGCTTCAAATTCCAGGTTTAATGTAGCTAAACTACTGAAGCAAAATTCTGCTTTTGGGATGGTTGTGCAGTCCAAAAATTCACTGAATTTCCAGCCTTCAACCTAGCATAAAATGACTGTTTTTCTTGTAGAAATTGCATAGGAAAGTTGGCTGAAACTTTTGAAAAAAGCCTTGCAAGAAATCTGGAAAATTTTTCATATTTTTCTTTACCAAAATATGAACAAGATGAATGTGGAGTTTGAAGGAATAGCTATAGTTTTTTCTTTTCCTTGGAATCCCTTCACAATTCTACTCCCTATTTTCGGTCATCCATCCCACGGAGCTGATTTTCGAATTCTAATGCTATGGATTTATCGCAGAATTTTTGGGATTAAAAATGGATTAATGGATTAAAGATAGTTTAAATTATAAAGATATTAGGACAAGGCTAGCAAAATTAAAGAAAAGAAGAATTCCCTAGAATTCTTTTTAGGACAAGACCCCATGGTCAAGACATTACCATCATATCTTTGTTAAGACAACATTCATATCTTTAAAGAATGTAAGAAAATCGAAAATTCCAATATGGTTAAGATAATTATGAATAAAACTTAAGTGATGGGACTAGACCTCAAGACCTTCGAGATTAAATCACAATGCTCTAACCACTTACCCACACCAACTCTTGTTATTATTTCCTCACCCAAAGATTCTTCTTATCTATACCTTAGGCCATCTTCCTATTTTGACCTGAAGTAAAATTTACCTTTTTACCCATTTTACCCAACAAGCATAAATAAGCCATTTAACCTTTAAACCACAATTCTAGGGTACATAAAATCATTCAAAAAGTATATTTTTTTTGCATGATGACATGAAATGCATCCCATCCCCCTTACTCTAGGGTTGGCTTTAGGTGGGGTTTCATATGACGCGTCTGTGGGTGTACCTTATTTCTGAGTCATTTGCTAAATGCCGAGCGGGGACACTTAGTAGTGTTTGACTCCTTACCACCTCAATAGTGATTGGCATTAGGATTGGGACCCATGGCTTACAGTGGCAAGTAAAAGATTTAGTGCGCTGTGGTATGCTGTGGTATACTTATTATTTATTCTCAGTACGCTACGGTGTACTTGTCTTTTTGGCGATGTATGGTTGAGTGCTGTAGGCTGTGGTCTAAGTACAATAATACATGGCATCGAAGGCAAAGCCTTATGAGCTTTGCATATAGGCCGACCTTCTATTGGAGTAGTGACTCTGATTTGAAAATCGAGGCAATGATTTGAAATTGAAACACTGTTTTTCAAAAATAATTGATTTATGAATAAACCCTTCTTTAGAGTGTTTTAGAGTTGTTTCCAGTATGAAAATGGAATGCTTTTCCACGAAGGTTTTACATACTCTATTTCGTGAATAAAGCTCTAGCATACACGGGACTCACTGGGTGATTTTTCACTTACACGTGTCCTTTATCTTACTTTTTTGTAGGATTCGAAGTGGAGAAGACCTACGGATAGAAGGACAGAACCACTGTGTCAATAGCCTAGATATGGGCGATCTCTCTTTTCATCATGTACTTTATCACTGATGTAGTATGGAGATTACATGTATGAGACTCTCTATATATATATATATATATATATATATATATATATATATATATATATATATAATCTTAGTAAGAGCCTGGACCTTGTATCCTTTTTTTGTTCTTCGTTGTAATGTCCCCTTGTTTAGGTATCTAGACGGGGCAACACCTGATTTGGTATGCTTTCGCTGTTACTTTTAGTAGTGGTGTTACAGTTTCCTTGAGTTTTAATGTTTCATTGGATTGTATTTATTTATTGAGAGATTTTAGTTATTATTAAAATTATTTTGAGACTTGTGCAAGTATTGTTTTGGGTTATAATAAGTTTTATGGTTTAAATATTTTCTTCTAAATTTTCTATTACCTAGATCTAAAGATCCATTGTCCTAGGAATGATGCGGTATCCCCTCCCTTTTTGGGGTATGTAGGTAGATGGGTGTTACAAGTGGTATTAGTTCCTAGGTTTAGGTAGCTATTGGAAATATTTGGAGTTATTACATTAAGTTTTATAATCTCTAATACTAATTTATGTGTTCTAGTTGTAGGATGGTTAGGAGATTCATGTCCATTACTCGAGATTGGCTTTTCATGTGTGGTAGAGCACCTACTCCAGTTCCTGTAGTGGACCTATCCTTCTCGGGAACAAAACCATAACCTAGGTCAGATTGATTTATGTTAGAAAGCAATGGTAGTGAGATGGAGATTAATTTTTCCAACCTTATTATGCCTAATGATGGTAAGGAAGAGAAGATAGAGGTTGAGGTTGCTGACCTAGAGTTAACTGAACAGGAATGAGGTGTTGAGGATGTGCAAGTGGTAGACCCTTCCATAACAATGGTTGATTTAGTCTCAAATAGCAAGGTTGATGAGAAAACTCCTAATCTTGACATAGGTGGTGAGGAATGTGAGGAATTGAATGATGTTAACGATGAGGGAGGTAAAGAGATGGATGATACTGATAGTGAAGTAGTAGGGGGAATGGAAGAGTTTGATATGTAGGGAGAGAAGGCAGTTTTGCCTCCTCGGACTCCACCATTAGGAGAGTTTGACATTACTCCTTTAAGCTTTGACTTTAAGGAGTCTGGTGATGAGGGACCCAGTCAGAGGGATAAACTAACCCCGGGTATTAGATCGCTTCAAATGTCAATCTTAGGGGCGAAAGACAAGGGAAAAGGGAATGTGGAAGAGGGACCTAGGAAGAGTGGAAATGTTGGTACTACACTTAGGTTTGGATTGGGAATAGACTGCCAGAGGAGAAGAGAAGAATGTCTCGAAGAACCTATTTCTGACAACGCAAGTGACAACAAGAGCAGTGAGAAGACATAGTTGATATTTTTTGCAACTTGTTGATTAGGGAATCAGTTTGTTGAGTTCATGGCCTTATGTACTTTCTTGCATATGAGTATCTGATTCCTACAGATTTATCATTAGTGATATTCAATTTCTTTATGTTAAAGTATGATTTATTTTGAATAAAACTTTTGAGTTTTTCATTTCTTTAAAAAAAAAAACTCATATGTTAAATGAGTGAGAAAAAGTTATATATGTTGTCTTTGCACTATATGTTTGCATGCATATGTATGCATTTGTTGAACTATAACTATGGTGATGATAATGGAAGATGGCGCCTAGACATAATGCTATAGTAAGAGGAAGAACTAGCCATGATAAAAAATCTTCAACATCTGAATACGAGCTAACAGAGGACTCGCAACTAGATGTGGGAGAAGAGCACGAAGAAGAACAAGAGATGAAACCCGTTGGATATACTAAAGTGATAGTTGAACATGTCCGATTAAGACCCCACCACTAAATTCAGCCAGTTGACGAAATATAGTTATTGGAGAAAATAAGTTAAAGGCATAGGTGATAACCAAGGTGGTTGAGCAAAGTGGACATGAGATCGGATGTAGTAATGGTGCCTGGTTAATCCTTTATTTCTTCTGAAAGAATATGCTCTTTGATCTTTGTTCTATATAGCGTATATATTATGTATGTACTATTCATTTGAGTAGTGGTAAGCTAGACCATAAGAGTCGAATCTATCAACTGTGAATAGTATAGATTTTCTTATTAATTGGTTAAGCATCTTTCATCGTGCAAGGAAGTAAGGATCTATATGTTTGATCAGAGAGATGAAATTTTCCCTGAAGAAGTAAAATTTATCGAGAATCTGGCTAGTCTTCTTTTGAAGATTATGGTAGCATATTAGACAAGGAATGATTGTTAAATCAAGAAGTTAAGTTGGTTATAGAGATAGAATAATGTATTCTTGGGGATCAGATGGGTATGATTAAATTTTAGAAAAGGTAAGATGAAGGAAGTGCAGTGCATAATACTAGGAGCGAAATGTCAGAAACTATTGTTGAAGGAATACTATGGATATCTAGCCTGGTGTTGTAGCTTACGAGACCCAGTTGTAATCAATTAAAAAAAGGATAGAATTTTAAATCTATGTATAGACCAGAGAATATTGAATAGTTTGGTCATCAAGAATATATATATATATATATATATAGATATATATATATATGGTTACTCATAATTTGGACTTGAGATAGGGATATCCTTAAGTATGAATTTAGGAAGGGGATATACTTGAGATTGCGAGTAATATTAGGGATAGGTACTAAGGACGGGTGTTGAGGTTATACTGATTGACAAAAACTTTATTGCTTATAGAGTAGATGCATAGGATTTCAATCCTACTTTAATAATTTTATGGTGCCTTTTTAGATAATACATGATATAATTTGAATGCCATAAAGGACACGGAACAGTTGAAATTGGTGTTAGAAAGTGGACATAGCATAAATTTCCATTAAGTTTGGTAAGTTAAAGTTTAGTTAAGCATGGATCTATTTCTGGAATGAGAGGTAATCAATGGCGGTTTTAAGGTAAACCTAGCCAAGGTAGAGGCTGCATGGGATGTCATCAAGTATTGTATCCAATCAGGATCCCAGGTTCACTATAAGATTTTAGACTAAGTTCGTAGAGATAATGGGATCAACTTGGAAGTTCTGTGCTACTGCACATCCTCAAAATAGATAGCCAGTCGGAGAGAATTATTCAGATACTGAAGGACCTGTTTAGGGCATGTATACTAGACTTTTTTGATAAATGGAATGAATGCATGCCGCATGCAAGTAGGCCTACAACAACAATAACCGATCTTCTATTGGTTCGGGCCAATATGAAGCGATGCAAAGCCAGTCATATCGAGTACCATTATAGAACGAATAAATAAAAGATAGGCAAATTGTCAAATTCGATAGAGTTTATGTTCAAGAAATGGCAAACAAGGTAAAAGTAACAAGAGAAAGACTGAAGGCGACTTAGAGTCGGCAAAAGAGCTATGTGAACGATCGGAGGAGAATGTTGGATTTGTTACTTATAGATTGGACTTACCAGACATTTTGTTGAGGTTATGAGATATGTTTCATATAATCTAGCTTAAGATGTACGATCCTGATCCGGAACATGTTGCAACGACGAGCCTTCGCTATTGCAACCTGATTTGAGTTGTATGGGGAATCCGACTAAGATTCTAAATCGAAGCATCGAGACTCTTCAGAATAAGTAGATTGAAAAGGTGAAAGTATTATGGGATTATCACTATACATAGGAAGCCAGCTGGATTATTATAACTATTGCCAATACCAAAATAGAAATAGGAGGAGGCAATGATGGACATCATCACCGGCTTGCCTAAGTCAAAGACCCAAAGGTCTGCCATTTTGGTAGAGGTCAATTGATTGGCAAAGATAATGCACTTTATCCTTGTAAGTTTAAGGGACTTTATGGAAAAGTTAACTCAGACATATGTACGGGAAATAGTAAGTTGCAGGGAGTACCCTCAAGTATCGTCTTTGACTGAGATTTGAGATCTACATCACGGTTTTGGGCAAAGTTCTAAATATCTATAGCTTTTGATTTGAAGTTCAGCATGTCGGTGCATAAGATACCACGTGGGAAGCGGAAGAATGGATGAAGTAGAAATATCCCGACTTGAGAGAAGGTACACGTTCAATTTCAATACGAAATTCTTCTAAGGAGTGGAGGATGTAAAACCGTACCTAAGACCACCCTATAAATAGAAAGAAGGGTTTCATTCCATGACATATTGCATGAATATATTTTTTTGGGGTGAAATTGTTCATTTTTAAAATTGCTATATGTGGATTTTTTGAATTATTTATGCTAAATATGTGTTGGGGACAATTACGAAATTTTTCATAGGGATAAGAGAAGAAGAGAGTAGGGTTTTAGAATGGAAGGGAATTAGGTTGGGAATATATGAATAAGAATTAATATGGCTAAGTGGATTAATGCGTAAAGATTTGGGTATAAAAATCAAATAAAAATAAGCACATTCCCAATCATATTTAAATTAAAACATTAATCCTAAATTGCATGTATGAGCAAGCGTACTCATCATTAATGTAGCATAGGGTTCAAACAAGTGTCGATCCTCCAGGAACAAGTATGCATTAATCACTTTTCTTTCATTGTTTAATTGACTCAATAAAGTGAAAAGGAAATAAAAAGGAAAATAAAATAATATAATATAATATATACAAGTCAAGGATGGAGAATTATGTAATTCAAACCATTATTTTGACAAACATGATCTTAAAGGACCTAATCATTATCATAATTAATCATTGTATTGGCATCATGAAGGATTTAGCACCACCTCATCATAAGGGCACTGCCGACGTTGCTTGTCTTATTTAGCACCGATACCGGTTGTGATCTGTTTCTCCAGTCGTTCACTGATTTTTCTTGAATTTCATGCCATCCTTTCCAGAGTGTAATCGGCACTGCCTCTAGCCTCCTAGCCAGTATCGGTGCGGTTCTGTTTTGCTCCATTTTATTGATTTTTTTGTCACCTCAAAGTACGTGTCAGCAGCAAGTGGCCGGCACCAGTTCCTCTGTCCTGTCCGGTGCTGCCTCTATTCTGTTTTGTGATGTTTTTCACTTATTTTATTCCTAAAATCTGAAATAATGCACAAAATACCTTTCCAAGTGCAAAATCTCAAATATGAAGGAATTTGACTAGTTACTGAACAAAATGTATCACAAAATAGCCTCAAATAACTAGGACATATATGACTAATTTAGCCCCTATCGTGGATAGAGCTTTGTGGCTAATTCCTATGGTCTTAAGTTCAAATCCCACAAACTAAATGTTATGTTTAATTATTCTAACTAATGTTTGAATTACACTTCTTGCATTCCATAATGCTAGGAATGTTGTCCTTGGGGAGACACAATGGTAATATTCTAACCATGTGATCTTGTCCTAAAAGAAAATGTAGAGGTGTTTTAATCTCCAATATTTTAGTGACCCATGTCGTAACATATTTAAATTTGATATATTTATATATCTGGAATACTTTTACAAATTTCCTTATGAAATAATTTAGATGATCTTGGACTTGGAATTTTGAAAGGAAAATTCCATCATTTTGGAACCGTATAGCCAAAACATTGGAGCAAAATAGTATAGTTAGAAGAGTATTTGATTTCCAAATTGAATTACCAAAATTCTCTCCTAAGAAACCTCATTTTTTATTATATTGTTTTGGTAAAAATTTGAAAAATTTTTACTTCTTTTCTTAGCTAAATTCTGTCTCTCTACTCTTCTAGGTGACTGAAATTGGGCAGTAAAAGTTGCTTCCTTTCTCTGACAATCTGACAACCTTCATTGAGAGCAAAACCTGGAAAATCCTTGAAGAATTTCGGATTTCTCTTAGCCACTTAAACAGGAAAATTTCAGTAAGCTTGTAAACCATTTAGTAAAAGCAAAAATAATTTGCTTTGCTCTAAAACCATTAAACTACATTGGTGAACCAATCTTCTCTCCATTTAACCAAGAAACCTTTGAGCATTCAACACCAAGAACTAACTCTTCAATAATTCTTATTTTCATCAAGTTGATGGCTGGAAAATCACCATTGAAGAACCTTGAATTGCTCCTACCTTGTAGTTGCAAAATCCTCTTTAAAATATTTCAAATTTTGCTTAACAACCTCCCTAGATTTTATCATTCTTTATAGCCAAAACAACCAGAATTTTCTCAACCATTTTAGTATTTTTTTTTTCCAACTAACTTTCTTCTCCATTGTTCCTCACCAATTCGGCCACACCATTACACATAGTTGAACATTCTTTCTTCTTCATTCTGCCATAGCCATCAAACTCCATTAAAGAAGCTTAAATTTCCCCAAGCGTCTCTCCATTCAAAATATTTTAAGTTTAAAAATTAAAACCTATGCATTGCTCTACTAAACACTCAACAATCTAGCAACCAACTCATTCAAGTAAACTAGAATTTATCTCACCTTCACAACCCATTTTCGGCCAGCACTAAAGCTTGGAACAATCTTCATTTTTCTTCTATTAAACCAAGTGAACCTTCATTGAAGAGCTAGAAACCTTCGAAGGCTAGTCAGCACTAGCAACAACCCACCTTAAGAATCTCCACTATTTCCTCAACTATTCTTCAAAATTCAAATTTGAACAACACCTAGAATCCTTCTTACCTATCTAAACCTGAACACTCCATTAACCATGGCCATTCGGCCATTACCAATCCAAGAACACTCACTCACTTCATCTATCATTCTCTCTTAATCTCAAGAACGTCAACAACACCAAGAATACACACTACCCACCTTCAACCATTTAGTCACTTCTAAACATCCCAAACCACTCAAAAAACCTTCAAATCAACTAGATATCATCATATTCTTTCCTTTGCTACACTTTATAACAACAAACAAGCAAAGTTGATCCTTCATGCTGATAAAATGAGCCTTTTGTTCATGACAAGAAGAACACCAAAAAGGTAAAATAAGTTCAGCCATTTCATTCTTCTTCTCTTTTTTATCTTCTTTTCTTCATAATCTCAAACTTTCTCTCTCACTCTCTCTCTTGGCAAAATCATTGGTGGCCATCCTTGGACAACTTCAGTCACTAGAAGACTCATAAAAGCATGCAAGGCCCTTCATTTGTCAAAACAGCACATTCGACTCAAAACGGTCATCAAACAAGTATTTTGTCCTAACTCCCTCATTTATTTTCAAACTCAAGATTAATAGGATGATGGCTTATTGATATGATGATGGATTATCTAGTGGTGTTGGGGGAAATAAATGCATGTTTATATAACATAGATGATTTTATGATGTACGATTGAGATGTGTATTCGGACCATTCTATGATGTATATTTGGATTTTGATTTTAACATGATGTTATAATTTGTAGTTTGTATATTTGTGAATTGGGTCTATATGATACTAGCATGAGATGATATGGAGTGTAACAGAGTTTGTTGCTATTATTATTTTGCTAAAGCTTTAATATTGTTGATTTTGCCATCAATTAGCATGCAAACATTTAAATGGCTATTGATACTACATTTGCTATGGAAATTGTTATTATCACTCTACTTGTATGATTACTACTTTATTTATTAATACAAAAATTATTACTAACTTTAAATACTAATAGTAATATTATTGCTACTTTTGATACTTAAATCAGTAGCATTATTTTTATTACTGACATTACTACTGACATTACTATTTTTAAATACTATTGTAAGTATTATTATTTGTATTTATATTTTTTAATTATCACCGATATTATTAATATTACTATTATTAACGGTACTACACACCATTATTTTAGAGAAATATTAATACAATTAATATTATTACTGGTATTGTCGCTACTAGCCATATTATTTTTATTTAATCATATTAATATTATTAATAATATAATAAATACTATTATTAATTTTAGTATTAAAAATTATTATCTATTTTTACAAAAATATAATATATAAATAAATAATAATATCATCATTTATATTTCTATTATTATTTACCTTATAGCAATATTATTATCTATACAATTACCAACATTTTTATAGATACCTTGGATAATGTTTTTATTTTTGGTTATACTTAATCAATACTTATATCAGTATAGCATCAAAATATGTTTATATTAATATCAACCTCTAAATTATTTTATTAATTAATTTTAGAACTCCTAAGCCATTTACTTCATATTTGAGTGTTGATGTTGATTATGTGTATGTAAAGTTGGGAGTTATTTGTATCTATGCAGTTTTGTTGTGCACCCATAGGGTCATATTATCTTGTTTACCATAGACAGGGTTAGGTTGTCTTGAGCAAGACTTGGAGGATTGTTTTGCCAAATGGAAACAAGAGTTCAAAGTAGGTCTTTGCATAAAGATGTTTGTGAACAAAAGCACTTCTACAAGTCAAATGCACGGGTTGCCATGAAATATGTATTTTGGGATGCAATTATGAACAATTTATTCCTTCTACTAAAAAAAGAAAAAATGATTTTAGTTAAGAAAAACAATAAATTTTCCTTAAACAAATTTTTACCTAAGGTTGTTTGAAAACCATAATTGCTACTTCGAGGAAAACACATAATTGGTTCTACTATTCCCAAATAGGACAAATTTAACGTTGAGTACTCAATAAGGGTAGATTAATAGGACTAGTCTTTGAAGAGTTTGGTAAGTCTTTCAGTAGGAGGCCACCTCTGAGGGGTGAACTCTGCCTAGACAAGACAACAATTCTTATTGATCAAGTTGGTCCGAGCTAGCAATATAGTTCATGTGGACTGTTTAATTTCAGAGTGGACAACCGACAAGTTTGGGTGTAGAGATGGAGAAGTATCTCACTCGGTGGGTTGTACAACTGCTTTGTATCAGAATGCATAATATGTTGTATCTTGGTCCTTCTCTTGTCATGGTGCACAACGTGTGGTGCCATGTTCGGTCATGATGCAGTGTTTCATGGCCATGGCTATGATATAGGGTTTCATAGTCAACTTTATTTGAGTGGTTATTTGCTTACAAGATGAGCACTTTTAGTTTACAAATGCTAAAAAAAAAAAAAAAAAAACCACTCTGTGTTCAAAGATAAATTTCTAGACTTGCAAACTTTTTGTTGTGACTTGTTCAAAATTTGCATACATAAAACATTTTCTTAAATTATCATGAGCACACAAGACCTACCAGGAAATATTTCTTATCACCATTTTATGTAGCACCCCACGACTATGTACCCTAAAAGGCGGGGATGTCGCCCCGTCCCGTAGGATAATGGGTCTTTAGAACGAGGTATAAAATATAACGGCAATCTCCAAAAGGATCAACTTAGATAAACAAAGAAATACTCTTATTACATCAGGCTCAACTTGGAGAAAAATGGAATAAAACAAAATATTGTTTAGAAGCATAAGCAACAAATGTCTCCTAGAACGGATAGAGAAAATAGCACAAGCTTCAACTAATACATGCCCCACTGACTCAGCACAGTCTATCCCCTGAAATCATGATGTAAAACGGTGTGAGAATAAATCTCAGTAAATCCTGTGTGTGCACATGGTGTTTTAAATAGTTCGTATATGCAAAGTGTAAAATATTTGTAGAAATAATTTGGCAAGTCATAACAATCTCTTTTCGCAAGGAGTGGGTTTTTCTCATTGTCACACTTTGTACAAAATAAATCCTCCACTCGGATAAAAGTTATGTCACCACACGTTGGGCTCCATGAGAACAAATTGGCCAAGGCACCACACTTTGTGCAGCTTGTCCGGACCAGATTACCACACGTTGGGCGTTCTGATCAAGGTGAGTGTACAGCCCACCGGGTGAGATACTCCTCCATCTCTACACCCAACAAAACCATCCGGGTGTCCATGCCGGGAATATAAATACCATACCAGGTACACATGCTAGCTCGGACTGGCCTGACCAACCAACAGTGTCACCTATTCAAGCAGAGTTCATCTTCTGGCTTCTGGAGGTGGCCTCCTACCAGAAGACTTACGCTAGCCCTCCAAGACTAGTATTGTTAGCTTACCCTTATTGAGTACTCAACGAACATATCCGTCAATTCCTGATTCAAAATATTTCCAAACCTTGGCTTTATAAAACGTGGTTTTCTTTAAAAGAGATTTCTAAAAATTTAAGGAAAAGAATAGTTTTCTTGATAAAATCGTTAGTTTGACAAAACCGTTTAAAGAATAAATATCCACGTTTACAACCCAAGCAAACATAGTTTAACAATAGCTTTACAAAGCTTCACAACATGGACTTGCCATCACAACCTTTAGCAAAACAATTTATAAAAGGACTTACCATCACAACATTTAATAAAAGAGTTTGTGCAAGGACTTACCGGATAGGCCTCAGATAAACGTGATAAATTCACAGTTGGCTTTCCTCAATTATCCACCTAATCTAAACCATATAATATCATGATCAGGGTCTCAATTAATTCAAACATGCTCTAA
The DNA here is from genome assembly GCA_026120185.1 of Voacanga thouarsii. NCBI lineage: Eukaryota > Viridiplantae > Streptophyta > Magnoliopsida > Gentianales > Apocynaceae > Voacanga > Voacanga thouarsii. Next base: position 4,513,227 of record JANUWF010002155.1, on the reverse strand, counting down.
TCCCATTTATTTTCACAACAATTCACAATCCCCTATTTAATTCCAAGTAAACTATTCAATCCCCAAAGATCATATACTACGACCACATGTTTATCTCGCTAATAAGCACCATTAAACTTTACTTTCGGCATCAAGGGAGGGTATTCCTTTACCTTGCAACTACCGGGTAATGAGGTCTCGATGCTCCTATGGTGATCGTCCCGAGTTCGCTTGAGAAGAAGAGAGAAGCTACCTCATTTGCTCCTCTTGACCGAAAATTAAGGAAGAAGAGGAAACCAGCCTCTATAGGGCGTGATTTAAGGGTAGAAGAATGAGATAATAATCATTAGAAAAAACAGCATCAAGAGGTTAAGAGGATTTTTGCTTACCTTAAGGTGTGTTCGGTTTTTGCTTGGAATAGCTCTTGAGTTTTCGAAAATTTGCAGAGAGAAGTTGCTGAAATTTTCATGTAGAATGGAGAGGGTAGACGGTTGCTAGGATTTAAAGTTGGAGAAGATTGGCTTAGGGTTAGATGGTGATGTTTAGAAAGACACCTAATGGCTTTAGGTTTCTTGGACAGCAAGGGTGAAATTTCAGCTTGTGACGTGTCTCCTTGCTGCCGATTTCAGGTGAGTTTAATGGAGGAAAATATTCTGCAATTTGCTCCTTTATGCTGGCCGAAATACTGCTCAAAGGAAGGCTGAATGTGTTCAGAATTTTAGGCCAAACAAGGAAGAGTTTGAGTGGATGTTCATGACTGAAAAATCATGTGCAAGTGCAAGAGTAACAAGTTTTGGACTGTTTTGGCTGCTGTAATTCTACCGAAATTTCCAGAGGAAAATTGAGGGTTTTGGGTGCTGAAAATAGCTTGATCAGCTAGGGTTTTTCAGTGGGTTAGGTATACAGAATTTTGGTTGGATTAGGAACACAACAGCTGGCCGAAATTCCTACACCAAGCTGCCGAAATTCCTGTGCATAAGCTGGACGAATTTCAGTGTTTTTGTGTGAATAAAATTCTGGTTTTGTGCAGCTAAGGTACCCTGAATTGATGCAGAATATTTAGGTGTGTTGAGCTATGATTTACAGAGTTGGATTGTAGCTAAGAAGGGCTGGAATTTCGGACAGCTTATGTTGATACAAAGCTGCCGAAATTCAGCTAGAAAAGGAAGAAAATCCTAGTTGAATTTGGATTGAAATAAAATCTGATTTTATCAAGGATTTGGATTGGATTTCCTCTAGTCCTAGAGGAGTTTGGATTGAGGTAAAAGTGCTCCAAGAAGTGGCGGCACTTGCTGGAATTCTTTTCCAGATTTTTAGCTAACATTCTAGGATTAAAATCAACAAGATTTCCAACTAGGAAAAGGACTCATTAATTCCACCTATCCATGGCAACATCTATCTAGCTAAAATCAAGCCAATATTTTAATTACTAGCTAGGGTTTTTTCGAAAATCCTAAGGAACACAAGCTGAAAATTAAAAATGAACTTTATTCACATCAAAGTCCTTGAATTTAGGAAATAAATATAGAGACTTATTTCCTTGGAGTAAAAATACTAAAATTTCTCTAGGATAGCTAGATTCTTTTTCAGCCAAGACAAGAAATGGTTTAAGGAAAAGAATTTCAAGAGGAGAAACTAACTTCACAAAAGGTAGGATTCGAACTCGGGTCACCAAAGGTAATCACCAACCTCCCCGGTATTCCAAAACAACTCCAATACTAATTTTTTTACAAGAAGTTCTTACCACCCCAATACTCATCCTTCCAAATCTTCGACCAAACCTCCCTTATCCAAATCTTTAACAACACAAGTATTTCACATCAATTAATTCAAATGCAAGAGCAACGGAAAAATTCACACGCATCCATGCAAATAGAAATTATTCTAGCCACCACATAAAATGCAAGATGCTATGCAATGCATGACTTTTTCCCATAGTCAAAGGTGGTTTTGGGCGGGGTATTACATCCCCTCCCCCTTAAGAGAATTTCGTCCTGAAATTCAAATTTCATATCCTTCGAGCATACCCGGATACTTCCGTCTTAACCATTCCTCCGTTTCCCACGTTGCATCCTGTGCTCCATGATGATCCCAAAGTATCTTCACCATGGGTATCTGCTTGTTTCGGAGCGTCTTAATACTCTGCTCCAAGATCTTGACGGGTCTCTCCACATAACTCAGATTGGGTTGCAACTCCAATGGTTCCTTATTGAGTACATGACTCGGATCGGGATTGTACCTTTTCAACTTAGAGACATGGAATACGTCATGCATCCCGGTTAGACCATCAGGTAGATCCAATCGGTAGGCAACCGGTCCAATTTTCTCTAGTATCAGGAATGGACCCAAATACCTCGGACTCAACTTCCCTCCCCTCGGATGTTTCAGGATTCCTCTACTAGGAGTCAACTTCAAGAATGCACGGTCACCTACTTGGAACTCCGATTCCCTCCTCCTAGTGTTTGCATAACTTTTCTGTTTGCTTTGCGCTGCCCTTAGCCTTTCCCAAATTAACTTAATCTTGTCGTTCATCTCCTGAATGCATACTTCACCAGTCTTTTTAACGTTCCCTTCTTCTGTCCATTCCCAGTATATCAGTACTTAGCATTTTCGCCCATACACTGCTTCGTACGGCGCCATTCCGATCGACGCCTGATAGTTGTTGTTATATGCTAACTCCGCATGCGGTAAAGACTCAATCCACTTATCTCCAAAGTCCAAGATACATGCTCGGAGCATGTCTTCCAGTATATGAATGACTCTTTTAGATTGACCGTCTGTGTGCGGATGAGCAGAGGTGCTGAATTTCAGGGTCATGCCTAAGGACTCCTGGAACTTACCCCAGAACCTTGAAGTGAATCTAGGGTCCCTATCCGACACGATGCTCGATGGTACACCATGCAACCTTACAATTTCTCGGGTATATGTCTGAACCAACTTTTCCATCGAGTCCATTACGTTGACCGGTATGAAGTGCGCTGTCTTGGTCAATCGGTCCACTACCACGCAGATCGCATCTTTGTGTGACTTGGTCATCAGAAGGCCAGTCACAAAGTCCATGGTCACCTCTTCCCATTTCCATTCGGGAATCGGTAACGGTTGCAGTAACCCTGCAGACTTATGCTCCATCTTAACCTTCTGGCATGTCAAGCAGGTTGACACATGCTGAACTACATCCCCCTTCATTCCAGCCCACCAATATTTCCTCTTCAAGTCTTGGTACATCTTTACCTCCCCAGGGTGTATGGTGTATGTGCTCTTGTGCGCTTCGTCTAGTATCCTCTTCCTTAAGTCTTGGATGTCCGGTACACAAATTCGGTCCCGAAAGTATAATACTCCCTTCTCGTCGGTCCGGAAATTGCTTCCTCCTCTTGCGATCTCTTTTTCCCTGAAAGTTTGAAATTCTGCACTACCCTGTTGACTTGATACAATTTCTTGGTCCAGTTCGGGTTTTAGGGTCAAGTTGCTCACGCAGATCTTCCTCTCTTGCACTTGCGCCTCTTTCTCCAAGATATCCTGGACTGCCGACACCTCCTGTATTCGCAAGTGTGCCATTTTCACCTTCTGACTTAGAGCGTCGGCTACCACATTCACTTTACCCGGATGATAGTTAATAGGGCACTTATATTCTTCCAGGAACTCCATCCACCTACGCTGCTGGAGATTCAAGTTCTTTTGCGTGAAGATGTACTTCAAACTTTTATGGTCCGTAAAAACCTGTTATTGTTCACCATACAAGTAATGTCGCCATTTCTTCAAGGCGAACACTGTAGCTGCTAGCACTAGGTCATGCGTGGGATAATTAACTTCGTGCGGCTTTAGCTTCCTAGATGCATAGGCTATGACCTTCCCTTCCAGCATCAGCACAGCTCCTAGTCCTTCCTTGGATGCATCTGTATAGAGTGCATAAGGCTTATCATCCTTGGGCAGGCTCAGTACGGGTGCTGAAATCAACCTCCTCTTAAGTTCTTGGAAGCCCTTCTCGCACATCTCACTCGAAACAAAAACGACATCCTTCTTCAATAGTCGTGTCATCGGTGAAGCTAAAGTGGAGAAAGTTTTAATGAAACGCCGATAGTACCCAGCCAACCCAAGAAAACTTCGTATCTCAGTAATGTTCTTCGGTTTTTTCCAATTAGCTACGGCTTCTACCTTAGCAGGGTCCACTTTGATCCCCTTCTTGGATATCACGTGACTAAGGAAAGACACTGAGCTCAGCCAAAACTCACACTTACTGAACTTAGCGTAAAGTTTGAAGTCCCTCAGCTTCTCTAGGACTAACCTTATGTGCTCCGCATGGTCCTCTAGATTTTTGAAGTAGATCAAAATGTCATCGATGAATATAACCACGAATTTGTCCAAGTATAGTTGAAAAATGCGATGCATCAAATCAATGAATACTGCTGGTGCGTTGGTTACACCGAACGGCATTACTACAAATTTGTAGTGGCCATACCGCGTGTTGAATGTAGTCTTAGGAATGTCTTCTTCTTTGATCCTCACCTGATAGTATCCTTGCCATAGGTCCAATTTTGAAAAACAAGCAGCGCCTTGCAGTTGATCAAACAACTCATCGATCAAGGGTAGAGGGTATTTATTCTTGATCGTTAGATTATTCAGTCCCCGATAGTCGATACATAGCCTCAAGGTACCATCTTTCTTCTTGACAAACAACACCGGGGCTCCCCACGGTGACGTACTCGGCCGAATGTAGCCTTGCCTTAGCAATTCCTCCAATTGCTCCTTTAACTACTTCAACTCTGTCGGTGCCATCCGGTAGGGGGTTCTGGATACCTGTTCTGCTCCGGGAATCAGATCCACGGTGAACTCAACTTCCCGTTCAGGGGGTAGGGAAGTGAGCTCCGTAGGGAACACATCCAAAAAGTCTTTAACTACCTCCGTACTTTCCAAGGTACACTAGTCCTTTGGTTTGTTTAGGAGATACGCCAAGTATCCCGCACATCCTTTATTGATCAACTTCCGGGCTTTAGCTCCAGTAATAAAAAATTTCAGTTCCTCCGTTCGCTTGCCATTAAATTCAATTACATCCCGTCCAGGTCTCACAAACTGCACCGTCTTAATCTTGTAGTCCACACGAGCTTCGTGCTTCGACAACTAGTCCATGCCCAAGATCAAGTCATAACCGTCCATGGCCAGGATTATAAGGTCGGCCTCCAGAATCTCCTTGCCAACCTCAACTCCACAACTTCCCATTTTCTTGCCTGCTTCCACCACCTTTCCCAAGGGGGAACTAACTACTAGGGTATAAGGTAGCTCATTTCCTTCCCAGCGCAGACGTGAAGCACATACTTTACTTACATAAGAGTGTGTAGATCTTGGATCTATCAGAACATTAACAAGACAACCTTGGATAGAAAGGTTACCTTCGATCACGGCGGCGTCCGCTCCGACTTCTTCTCGGTTCAGGGCAAAACTTTGGTCTTCACCTGGGGCTTCAGGCCTCCCGCTCCGGCTGGTCCAGCAGCGGCGCCTCTATTTCCTCCCCTTGGTTGGGTCGGCGCGGTCTGCTCAGTCCTTAAGGGTTTGGGGCAAACGTTCCTCAGATGTCCTGGGTCTCCGCAATTGAAACACTTTCTCACACCCCCGCTACCCCAGCAATTTCTCTCGGTATGGCCTCACTTCCCACACAGTTGGCAGTTCAGGCTGCCTTGCATTGATCCTGCTATAGGCACTCGAGGCTACTTACCCCGATTTTCCCACGGCAAAGAACTCGCAGGTCGTTTATTGCCTGAAGGCCTCATAGGTGGACGACTCGGTTGGAAGGGTCGGCTCACCGGTCGGTGCCGATCTTCGTTCTCCGTTCGAGAAGCTGCGTCCACAGGGGTAGTGTACGACGTTGGCGGTAATGGAGCCAACGCCTTCCTCAAATCTGGCCTAAGCCCTTTCACGAATTGCTGGGTGCGCTTCTGCTCCGTGTCTGCCAAGCACTTGCAGTACTTGGACAACTGCATGAATCGAGCTGCATATTGGGCCACAATCATGCCTCCCTGCTTGAGGGTCTGGAATTCGTCCTCCTTCTTCTCAGCCACCTATCGAGGAATGTACTCAGCCCAGAAAGCCTCCGTAAAATCGTCCCAGGTCCACTCCTGCTCCTCCTTGTCCCAATCATCCCGTACCCGCTGCCACCGTGCTTGGGACGGTCCCCTCAGCCGAAAAGCAGTGAACTTCACCATCCTCTCTTCCGAGTACTACAAAGTAGCGAAAATGTCCTCAATCTGCTCAATCTATTACTTGGCTTTCTCATCCTGTTCCACCTCCCCCTAGAATGTGGGAGGCTGGAACTTCAGGAAATGCTCCAAAGCCTCATCCTCTCCCCGCGGTGGTTTCCTGGCCACCTTGTCCACTCTTTCAGTCAAGTTTTGTAGAATCGAGGCCATCTTGTCGAAAGCCTGACCCATGGTCACATCCTGTGACCTCTCCGAAGCCATCTCCTGCTCTCCTGGCAGGTGCTCTTCCACATCGGGGGTGGAACGACGCATCTGTTCAAACTCTAGGGTGGAGGATGCACTCTCCTGCACCGTTCTGCAATGCACAACTGTTTGGTGTTTTGGTGCCATCTTAATCACATTCACTCAGGGTCAGTTAATTATCAAGGGGGAAAAGAATATGCTTAGGTGCATGATCAGTTGATAGTAATGTACTCATCTAAAAGAGAATGTGATGATAACGTGCAGAGATAAATCAAGTAATAAATGAAACTCATGCTTGTCATATAAACCATTCTTTGCAAAAAAGAAGGGGTTATCTCATACGATACCCTTTTTATTTAAAATGATAGTTAGGCCCTATGAGCTATATGCTCCCTTAAGAAAAAGATAAACAAACAAAAGTTTGCAAATTCCAAAGAAAGAAAGAGTAAAAGCTGCTGGTCTTCTATGTTCGACTCTCCCTAGTTTCAACAGAGGTATCGGAGTCGTCAGAGGTCGGTTCCACCAGCCACCCAACGGAACTATCGGGTCTCCTTATGTAGTTCCTCACGAAACCAACGCTCATACTTGGCTGCCCTGACTTACCCTCTCGGCCTCTCTTGGCTCTCATGGCCATCTCATAGAGCTCATCCAATACTAATCTAACTATACCCTTAGGCGCAGGCCTCTCACTCCACAAGTCAGATGGATCAACCAACCCCTTTCTCCTTAGCATGGCATGTACACCAAGTCCATATCGGAGTCCACACCCCTTAGGACTCCCTTCTAGCTTCCTCTTTCCCTTATCTACCCCTCCTAGTGCTGACTGCCTACTGTTTCTCTCTCCTGGGACAACCTCCATTACCTCCTCGTCCTCTCTTTCTACCCCAACCATCTCTCTCTCGTTCTCATCGTTTCCCATCATTCCCTAGCTCATCTACCTCTCACTCACTCAATTCCGTCATCACCTCATCTCCCTCATCTTCCCCTAGGCTCTCCTCGACCTCTATCTCCGTCTCAACCATCGAGTCGTCTAGCACTGTCGGCTCACGCTCTCTCTCTGAATCAGACGCAGGTGGATCAGCTACGGGTAGTGGGGCAGGTGGATTCCCGCAGCCAGCAGGCCAGTCTCTGACAGCCGATACAACCCTTTTAACGATCCTATAAACAAAAGATAAAAATTAGCACCAAGCCAGAATACTTAAGAAAATAAAACCCCACAAGTTAAGTAGTTGCCTAAACCATATCTCTGATACCACTTGTAACATCCCATGACTACGTACCCTAAAAGGGCGGGGATGTCGCCCCGTCTCGTAGGACAAAGGGTCTTTAGAACGAGGTATAAAATATAAAGGCAATCTCCAAAAGGATAAACTTAGATAAATAAAGAAATACTCTTATTACATCAGGCTCAACTTGGAGCAAAATGGAATAAAACAAAATATTGTTTAGAAGCATAAGCAACAAATGTCTCCTAGAATGGATAGAGAAAATAGCACATGCTTCAACTAATACATGCCCCACTGACTCAGCACAGTCTATCCCCTGAAAACATGATGTAAAATAGTGTGAGAATAAATCTCAGTAAATCCTGTGTGTGTACATGGTGTTTTAAATAGTTCATGTATGCAAAGTGTAAAACATTTGTAGAAATAATTTGGCAAGTCATAACAATCTCTTTTCGCAAGGAGTGGGTTTTTCTCATTGTCACACATTGTACAAAATAAATCCTCCACTCGGATAAAAGTCATGTCACCACACGTTGGGCTCCATGAGAACAAATTGGCCAAGGCACCACACTTTGTGCAGCTTGTCCGGACCAGATTACCACACGTTGGGCGTTCTGATCAAGGTGAGTGTACAGCCCACCGGGTGAGATACTCCTCCATATCTACACCCAACAAAACCATCCGGGTGTCCATGCCAGGAATATAAATACCATACCAGGTACACATGCTAGCTCGGACTGGCTTGACCAACCAACAGTGTCACCTATTCAAGCAGAGTTCATCTTCTGGCTTCTGGAGGTGGCCTCCTGCCAGAAGACTTACGCTAGCCCTCCAAGACTAGTATTGTTAGCTTACCCTTATTGAGTACTCAACGAACATATCCGTCAATTCCTGATTCAAAATATTTCCAAACCTTGGCTTTATAAAATATGGTTTTCTTTAAAAGAGATTTCTAAAAATTTAAGGAAAAGAATAGTTTTCTTGATAAAACCGTTAGTTTGACAAAACTGTTTAAAGAATAAATATCCACGTTTACAACCCAAGCAAACATAGTTTAACAATAGCTTTACAAAGCTTCACAACATGGACTTGCCATCACAACCTTTAGCAAAACAGTTTATAAAAGGACTTACCATCACAACATTTAATAAAAGAGTTTATGCAAGGACTTACCGGATAGGCCTCAGATAAACGTGATAAATTCCCAGTTGGCTTTCCTCAATTATCCACCTGATCTAAACTATATAATATCATGATCAGGGTCTCAATTAATTCAAACATGCTCTAATCCCATTTATTTTCACAACAATTCACAATCCCCTATTTAATTCCAAGTAAACTATTCAATCCCCAAAGATCATATACTACGACCACATGTTTATCTCGCTAATAAGCACCATTAAACTTTACTTTCGGCATCAAGGGAGGGTATTCCTTTACCTTGCAACTACCGGGTAATGAGGTCTCGATGCTCCTATGGTGATCGTCCCAAGTTCGCTTGAGAAGAAGAGAGAAGCTACCTCATTTGCTCCTCTTGACTAAAAATTAAGGAAGAAGAGGAAATCAGCCTCTATAGGGCGTGATTTAAGGGTAGAAGAATGAGAGAAGAATCATTAGAGAAAACGGCATGAAGAGGTTGAGAGGATTTTTGCTTACCTTAAGGTGTGTTCGGTTTTTGCTTGGAATAGCTCTTGAGTTTTCAAAAATTTGCAGAGAGAAGTTGCTGAAATTTTCATGTAGAATGGAGAGGGTAGACGGTTGCTAGGATTTAAAGTTGGAGAAGATTGGCTTAGGGTTAGATGGTGATGTTTAGAAAGACTCCTAATGGCTTTAGGTTTCTTGGACAACAAGGGTGAAATTTCAGCTTGTGACGTGTCTCCTTGCTGCCGATTTCAGGTGAGTTTAATGGAGGAAAATATTCTGCAATTTGCTCCTTTATGCTGGCCGAAATACTGCTCAAAGGAAGGCTGAATGTGTTTAGAATTTTAGGCCAAACAAGAAAGAGTTTGAGTGTATGTTCATGACTGAAAAATCCTGTGCAAGTGCTGCGAAAATTCTGTGCAAGAGTAACAAGTTTTGGACGGTTTTGGCTGCTGTAATTCTACCGAAATTTCCAAAGGAAAATTGAGGGTTTTGGGTGCTGAAAATAGCTTGATCAGCTGGGGTTTTTCATTGGGTTAGGTGTGCAGAATTTTGGTTGGATTAGGAACACAACAGCTGGCCGAAATTCCTGCACCAAGTTGCCGAAATTCCTGTGCATAAGCTGGACGAATTTCAGTGTTTTTGTGTGAATAAAATTCTGGTTTTGTGCAGCTAAGGTACCCTGAATTGATGCAGAATATTTAGGTGTGTTGAGCTAGGATTTACAGAGTTGGATTGTAGCTAAGAAGGGCTGGAATTTCGGACAGCTTATGTTGATACAAAGCTGCCGAAATTCAGCTAGAAAAAGGAAGAAAATCCTAGTTGAATTTGGATTGAAATAAAATCTGATTTTATCAAGGATTTGGATAGGATTTCCTCTAGTCCTATAGGAGTTTAGATTGAGGTAAAAGTGCTCCAAGAAGTGGCGGCACTTGCTGGAATTCTTTTCCAAATTTTTAGCTAACATTCTAGGATTAAAATCAACAAGATTTCCAACTAGGAAAAGGACTCATTAATTCCACCTATCCATGGCAACATCTATCTAGCTAAAATCAAGCTAATATTTTAATTACTAGCTAGGGTTTTTTCGAATATCCTAAGGAACACAAGCTGAAAATTAAAGGTGAACTTTATTCACATCAAAGTCCTTGAATTTAGGAAATAAATATAGAGACTTATTTCCTTGGAGTAAAAATACTAAAATTTCTCTAGGATAGCTAGATTATTCTTCGGCTCAGACAAGAAATGGTTTAAGGAAAAGAATTTCAAGAGGAGAAACTAACTTCACAAAAGGTAGGATTCGAACTCGGGTCACCAAAGATAATCACCAACCTCCCCGCTATTCCAAAACAACTCCAATACTAATTTTTCTATAAGAAGTTCTTACCACCCCAATACTCATCCTTCCAAATCTTCGACCAAACCTCCCTTATCCAAATCTTTAACAACACAAGTATTTCACATCAATTAATTCAAATGCAAGAGCAACGGAAAAATTCACACGCATCCATGCAAATAGAAATTATTCTAGCTACCACATAAAATGCAAGATGCTATGCAATGCATGACTTTTTCACATAGTCAAAGGTGGTTTTGGGCGGGGGTATTACATTTTATGTCTTGTATTTAGGTCAATCCTACTTTAAAGGTTGATTTTCTTTGTGTTCCCTTGAGTCTTGATTAGGTCAATCCATAAAATGGAGGATTTTAATGCATGACGTTTGATTGTATTTGTTTCTTGAGAGATTTTAGTTAATATTAAAATTATTTTGGGACTTGTGCAAGTAATGTTTTGGGTTGCAATAAGTTTAAGCTTAGATTATTTGCTTCTATATTTTCTATCACCTACTTATAAAGACCCCTTGTTCTACGGATGGGGCAACATCCCCGCCCCTTTTAGGGCGCGTAGGTAGAGGGGTATTACAATTCCTCCAAAATCTTTTTGTTTACAACAATGCTTTTGAGGAGCTTTACATATTTAGCATGTGCATCAAAGCCTCACTTAGTGGAATGTTTATCTGCAGTTGTTTGAATATTTCTAAAAACCTGTCAAATTGTGCATATTTTCTTGCTTTGTGTGTGCGAGTGGGGTTAGGTACCATTGGCTGAAAATCTAGTTTTTTAGTTTGTTTTTCAAAAGGTTCATCAAGAGGGGTCGGTTGCGGCCTATTTTCTATAGATGGTACCGGTTCCATGCAAGGATCGGGTAGCTCCTTCCCACTTCATAATACAATGGCAGTCGAATCATGTTATGTTTCCACCCGCAATGGTGACATTATCGCTATATTCGTTAAAAACCAAAATTTCCTTTCCATGTTTCTAATCAAATCCTTAAATTTTACCAATGTGTTATCTATCTCTTGAAAGCATTTGGTTACATAGGTAGCAAATTTTCCTAATACTCCTTCCTATGTAGTAGAGTTTGATGGCCGAGGTGTCATCTCTTGAGACATGTTATGATACTGTCCTATGCTCTAAGTGGCCTTGTTATTTGTACATAGTAGCTTGTTAGCATCATATAATACAATACTAAATCATGTTAGCTAGTTATGGTACATGTATACAAACAACAAGGTATGACACTTAGTTATAGAAAGAACATAGATACATATTCATAAATTTACACATAGATATATAAACATATAAACATGGTTAAATGAATAAAATCCAAGCCTTCATGATATTGTTCCTCAGCAATGGAGCAAAAAACTTGATACGTAAATTTTAGGTGTATAAAAATCATTAAATTTAAATCTATCCTTTAGCTAAGTTTTAATTAAAACAATAATCCCAAAATACAAATACGAGTAAATACACTCATCGTAAGTATAGTATAGGAAATTAACGAGTATCGATCCTTAAAAGAACAAGTATATACTAATCATTTTTCATTCATTGTTTAACCGACGAAATAAGGTGGTAGGATAATAAAAAGAAAAACAAAGAAAAATCTATACAACTTAAGGATGTGAAAATATGCAATTTAGACAAAAGCTTTTGCAAACATGACAATGAATTACTTAGCACATATTACAATTAATTACCATCTTGGTCTTATAAAGGATTTGAAATAGACCCACTTTGTTTGCAATCCATGGAATCACTATCTTCTAGTTAAATTAGTGAACGTATTCTGTCTCAACCAATCTATCCAAAAGATGCATTAAAATCAATTCTCATATAAACCCCTATATTCTAGGTGATTTAATACATGAAACTAGTTAATGAATCCATAATCTAGCAATCATCAACCAACATTTGATTACCTATGTTCTAGACAATTAATCCATTTTGCATGCAAGTGAAGAGATAATAAATATGAAATTAATTAATTGAAGTCATTCTCAAGCCCTTTTTCAAGCAAGTTAATAACAAAAATCAATCAACCAACTCTGTAAGAAAAATAAGTAATCAAATACCAAGAACAATAATCAATTGATCAAAAGACTAATTTGACTCAATAAATCATGAATCCCAAAAACAATGTCAAATTACAATGAAAACATTGAATACATCATTGTTTAAGAAAAAAAAAACAAAGGTAAAAGAAAGCACTTATAGACAAGCCTCCTTCTTCTCCTTTGAAGACTTTCTTGAACAACCTTCCTTGATTTGATGAAATCCTCCTGCAATGAGTGATTTTCTAATTTGCTCCATGAATTCATTTCTTTCTCTTTTGTTTTTCATGTCTTTATAGGCTTCTTTGACACTTAAATTCATTTCTTGAAGAGTCTTGGCCGAGTAGGATTCGGAAAATACCAAACTACTTTTGGAAATACCAAATTGGTGCACAATATTTTGCTTCTCCAAAGCGGACCAGGAGCTAGGTCCAGCAACCCGTCTGGCGCGAGGTGTGTTCTATTCTTGCCTTGATTTTTACTTTGTTTTAACTATTTGGACAGAATGGACCTGGCGCCAGGTGCCTTAGCTACACTTGGCACCAGGTGCACTCTGGAATTTGTCCATTTGTTTCTTGAAATCAACGTAAATCTGCACAATTTGTTAAAAACACTTTGTACAAGAAAAATGTCAAACAGGAGGGAATATACCTAGTGTTTACATCGAAAATATTTGAATTTAACCTAAAATAACTAGGAAAATAGTGATGATTTTAGTCCATATCAATTATCCCCTATAAATGCTTAGACATTAATGAAAGAAACCACATTTGAAAAGATTTTATAAAAGAAAGCAATTTTATCCTTTATCCTTGAAAGCTGGAAATCTTGTGACAATATGCTAGTTGAAGGATTTGACCCAAAAAAAAAAAACAAAATGGCAAATTGATTTCTTGTGGTAGGGCTTTTTGATATTGTAATCTAGACACGTTTAGAATATGATTTATGGTTGAAATTATGCAAGAAAGGCCTAGGACAAAACTCAGTAGTTACTAAAAAAATAAAAAGGACAGAGCACCCTATTTTTGCTATATAGTTAGTTTGATGCTATTATTTCGGTGTGATATAGTCCGAATTTGAAAAGGATCAAAAAGAAAAAAAACGTATCCTATGTGTGTAGATACTAACTATAATATGTCAGAATTTTCTGATGTAGGAATTAAAAGTTACGGATTTTCATTTCTTGCTAGTTAGTTCTATGCAGAATACTTATGTAGTGATAAAAATAATTTTTTAAGTGTAAGTTTGGTTTTTATGCAAGGCTACTTTTATTCTTTTCTATACGAGTTTAGGTATGTCTTTGTAAAAATATTGAGGTTAATCTGAGGTGTTTGCATGTGAATTGAACTCTTAAGAGGAATGAGACAAATGCTGGAATTCGGGACCTGGCTAGGAATTTTTTTAAAAAAATTCTCTATTACTAATTTATATACTTCTATATGTGTAAGAATTATAAGTATTGACACTTAAGGGCATAGTAAAGTTTTGGATGAGGATTTCTATGATGTTTTATTTGTTGTATGTGAAAGAATAAATAATTATATAAGGAAAACGATTTCCTAAAATACTAGAAGTAAGTTGTGACTTATTTATTAAATGACTTTTAGACTTAGAAGGTTGTTAAGGGCAAGGATCTATCCATTGGAATTAAGAAATTAATTTGCTATACCATGGTAGGTTCTTACATTAAACTATTTATGAAACAATGCATTTACAAGTTGTCAAATGTTACATGTTATGAATGTAAACATGGGTTGTTGTAATAAAATGTTTAGCAAGGCTAGTTTTCTTAATCTATTTCAACTCACACCCAAATTTCTTAAACAAAAGGATTTCTAAACAACTCACTTTCATTTGCACTAAATGTTTTAATTAAGGTTTACCAAGTCATGCTACATATTTTCTTTTCTAACTATTTAATGCTAATGAGTTTCCTTGATGCAAAAACATTGACTAATTAGTAAGGGTAATCTATTATCACAAGCCTATGATGGGACGATCTAGTTTTTCGGTAGGCGGCCACCTCCAAGACATAAACTCATTTCTATTTACGCGACAGTGTTGGGTAGTAAGGCTAATCTAAACTAGCAACTAGCTACAAGTGAGACTGTATTTCTCTGGAATGGCAACCAGTAAATTGAAAAGGTTTGGGGAAAGAAAGGGTATCCCCACGCAGTGGACTGATCACCCATCGTTTGCAGAGTTTCACAATATATGGTCATGATGCAGGGTTTCATGACTCAAGGCTATGATGTAGGGTTTCATAGTCCACTTTATTGTTGAGTGGTTGATTTTCTTGAAATAAAGTTATTCACTGAGAATGCAAATTCAAAATGCCATTCTTGTGTTTAAAACTGTTAATTATGGTTGCAATTGCGCTTTTGGTATTTCAAAATATATATTATGAAATTGTTTCAAATGAATACTCTCACAAGACTTACTAGGAAAGTTATTTCTCAAATTATTTGTGCAATTTTTTAGGCCGTGAGCACTGCAGACAAGGTCAGGGCCAGAGTTCAAAATCTTGTACTTTACAATTTAATTGTTTTGCTTAGAGACATAATTCTGTAATTCTTTATTTTGAGACACTTATAAGTTTTACTTGAACTGTGATACGTTTAAGTTTTATTTGATGTATTACTTTTGATGAGTTATTTATTTACCTTTGTTGAAAAGACTCCTTAACCTTTAAAGGGGTGAGATTCCTTCATGTTTTAGGGTACTTATATAGTAGGGTGTTATTTTACCCTTTAAGTTAATATGTGATGCAAGTGATTTTGCAGTGGGTGTCGTTATTGGGCAAAGGCAATGGGGGAATTTTCAGCCAATATAGTATGCAAGTAAAACTGTCACTAATATTGAAGAGAACTGCACCACCACAGAAAAATATTGTTTGCTCTAGTATTTGATTTTGATAAATTCCATTCTTATCTTCTTTATCAAAAGTTATTGTATACACTGATCATTTTACTTTGAAATATCTTCTTGCCAAACATGATTCAAAGCCTAGACTAATAAAATGGGTACTATTTCTACGGGAATTTAATTTGGAAATTAGGGATAAAAAGGGAGGTGGGAATCTTGCGGTAGGTCATTTTACCAGATTAGACAACCCTATTTCAGAGATTCTGAAAGAGTAAGAGATTCATGATACTTTTTATAATGAGCAACTCTTTTGGATTGACTGTAAAATTCCATCTACTCCTTGGTTTGCAAATTTTGCTAACCATTTCCTTGTATTAGTCACTCGGTCATGCTGTCAACATTACATGCCAGAAATAATATCAAGAAACCATTCCCAGGGTTACGTATATGTGAATTAAAGATTAATGAAAAAGGCAATCGTATATACCTCTGATGCCTCTGGTGTCATCTCTGGTGTCTAAAAATTTTTCTTCTTGCAAATGGTATGATCCAACAATCAATTAGATAAGTATGTTTCCTTGTCGTTCGGTCACAGCCACGGCAACTCAAGAATAGAGTTGCCACCAATGATAATCCACACAATAAACAGTTAGAGATTTTACTTAGAATTAGGTGCTAGTGTAATTCTTTTCGGCTAGGGTTTCCGAATAAGGCAGAAGAAGATAAAACACCCACAAGATTCTAAAAGAAAAACAAATTTTCATCTCTATATCATCATATTCAACCACGGCATACATATTCGCATATGTAATCTGGTACGGTAACCAAAATCCTGAGAGAATAAGGATTCTTTAAATTGAAAATTAGAATTGTAATTTTCTAATTACAATTTGGTCCAAGTATTATAACTAATTATAATTCAACCACAAAACCTTTTCTTTTCACAATTAACCTTGCAATGTTATCAAATAATATCTTGAGTAGTTTATTCTTTATTGTGTGAGACCCATTAGGTTCCCTGGTCTATTGATAGTGAAGCATGAATTGATCCAAACATCTTTTAGATTAATAATCATCAATAACTAGAATAAACTAATTAATTCTATTTTGGATTTATTTACTAATTTCCTAATTAATAAATTCATATGCAACAGATCATGAACGGCATCTAGCAATGCATCATGACCACAAAAATTCTTGAAATTCTAGTGGCTTGGCATGAACCTTTCAATAGCGAACATCAGTACAATAAACTCCTTTCACCATAGAATATCTCATTTAGTTTAGAGTATAGAATTAGAGCTAACTCTGTCTAAAATATTAATTAATTCTAGCACAAATATTTTAATACTTGTTCTCGGAATCCACTACTTATCATGTGTATCAATTTGGAACTATTTCCAATACACTATCGCCTTAGCCAAGGACTTCTAGAGTAAATAATTCCTATAAGTAACTGTGAGATATTCGCTCCTGCAATTAGGAGTTGTGAATCCTTTATTGATACTCTTAACTACTCTCATTTACTTCATGTTGTACCTAATATCCATCCCACATGTAGTCTTGTTGGGATTCCAGAGATTGGAATCAAAGCACACCGCATAGCAAACAAAGTACCTTGGAGACCTTAAGTCTATGGATACTTACACATTTTCTATGATGAGATTCTATCGGTAGTAGTAAATAGTTATCCATGTCATTTTCTCATAGGTAGGTCATGCAATGAACTTGTTCTAGTCACAAATATGTACGTGTTAATTTTGAGTATCATAATACTCAAAGATATAAGAACCACCGCCTAATCAAATCAAGATGTATAACACGTGCTAGTCTTAATGAATTAATGGTGTCCTATCTCTTAATTCTATGACTGGGGAAAATTGAAGTACGAACTATAAAACCCCTCCTAAACCTACCCTTAAGATAGAGGATTGCATGCATGGCATAGCTTTTTATATGACTACTTGGTATATATTTGATGCATTAATATGTCTTTATAATGTTTACTTATATTTTTTTACGTTATACAAATGGTTGGTAAATTTGTTTAAGAGATAGGCAAGAATGAATTTTAGTTGGGAAAATTGTAAGGAAGAGGAAAATGTGAGGTGTAGTGAGAAACTAATTATTAGGGAAAATTTAGCTATATGAGTTGTTGTAGCTTAATAGTTAAACCTTGGTGTATAATTCCTAAATACTTGAGTTCAAATCCCAACTCCAACAATTTTCTTGATTTTTATTTTAATGACTAAGATGGTTATTATATATCTTACCTTTATTTAAAAATATTCTAACACCTTCTAAAAACTAGGGAGTTGTCTTTATGTCCTAAACAGAACTAATTACGATGTTATGCCAAGCTATTTTCATTTCAATCCATTTTATTTTTCAAAAATTTCATTACAAGCTTGCTTACTTTAAATTTCTTTTGACTAAAGAAAATCAGCTTTTCAATGCACAAAGCTTGCTAAATGCTTGAAGGGGATTGGCTGAAGATTTTTGTTGGTTGCAAGGTTGAATTAGTCTTCAACAGTTGAACACAAAAATCTCATATTTTATCCAAGAAAATCTAAGTTATTTGTAATAAATTTTATCACCAAATACATAACATATTTCATTCAAACTAAGGAAATTTGCATTATTCTTTTTATAGCATTTCAGGAATTTTTCCAGCTTTCTTCTTCGAAACACATTCGATTTTTCCCAAGCTTTAAAGTGTCCAAAACTAATTTTATGCTATTTACCAAATATTCTAGGTAAGTTTATGCAAAGCGAAAAATTTATTTAGCAACTATACCAAAGAATTGTTAAGGTATTATTTTTGTCCTGCTTTAGTCATCTTCTTCTTCCACCATGAACCCTTTTGATGAATGAAATTTCAGCAAGACTCTATAGCCAAAGCTTGTTTGAATTCAAATTTTGAAAGCTCTAATAATCTACCATCAAATCTCTGCTTTTAACTACACAAACAAATCTAAATTTACTCCTTCTTCATCATGTTTTCCCTTCAAAATTTTCACACAATAGCAGCCATAGTTTTCTCATTTTTCAAGCTTAACATTGGAAAACTCTGTTATAGAGTTTTTCTTCTAGTGAAGTTCCAGCAGAGAATGTTTCATTTATATAGAAAAATTCAGCTTAAAAGACCTCTTAAAACTCAACTTAGCACGGATCATCTTGTGCAGCAAAACAGATATTTTTTCCCCATTGTTCTTCAAGTATTTGATCCTTCCAAGACCTAGCAAAACAATAATTATCATCTTCATATCTTTCTCTAAATCAAACACCATGGCAGCACCTTCTTCTTCTTCATCCAAGCTGAAATTTTCAAATTTGAAATAAGAAAAGATCTTTAGAGAATCTTCATGAAGTAAAAAAAAAAATCCTAAGGTTTTTTATTTTCTTAACTACAAAACCATTAAAACACCCATTCTCTACCCCTATCCTTCTTAGGGGCCGAAATTCCCAACCTTAAAGCTTTAAAAAATTAACATAAACCCCAGACATTAAAAGCCCTTACATCATTCAAAAGAAGCCATTGATGCTTTCTTCAAGCTTCAAACTTCAAATTTCAAAATAATGATCTATAGAGTCATCTAGGATCCTACTTCACCTTAGCAACCAAAGCTACTCTTCTAAAGCCTTTCATATACCAAATTTCGTCAAACATTGCTCTATAAACAACCAGAAAATTTCGTCATCTCTTCAGAAAACACCAACAATGCACACTAACCCTTTTTCATTTTCTTGACTAATTCCATAGCTATATCACTCCTAGAAACCTTCTAGCCTACTAAGAGACTCTTAGAACACTTAGCAGACCTTCCTCTTTCAATCCTACGGATTTAATCCATGATTAAATCAAGAAATTACCTCTTACAAATATCAAAAGCCAATAACAAACATTTCACAAATAGTGTCTGCTAAAAGGAATTGTATAACATGCTATCATTTATTTTCTTTTCTATACATTTTAAGATAAATATTCATGACCCAATCTTCCTTCTCATTTTAGTTTCCTCTCCGCTATCTCTTCCACACATTTGTTTGGAAATCAAGAGGGAGGTTGGAGCGATTGCTTTTCAATGGCTATCTACAAACATCATCATTATTCAAACGAACTACAACAAGTAAATCTATTTAAATTGCTTCTTTAATTTTCCATTTTATTGGTTGTAAATTATGAGCTCAATGAATTAGGAATTATGCTAGATTAATGTTGTATTGAAGAAAATGTATCTTTGGTTGATTGTTATGAAAACAACATGGGATAATCGTTGTGGATTATGATTTTGTGATTGGAAAGGACTATTGCACCCTATGATTTGTTGAATCTTATGTTGGGAATTATTATGTTGTGATTGATTGATGATGGTATTCGACTAGTATGATTATAACTGATTTTATCCAATATTGATGTTTACTTATACTTAGGTAGTGCATAACATTGAACACTTGTCTGATTTATTATTTATAATCTAATTTACATTAAACAAACTATCTATTATTATTTGTTGGAATTGTACCTAGCATGAAATATTCGCTACAAAACACAAGTTTATCATCATCATCATCATCATCATCATCATCATCATCATCATTATTATTATTATTATTATTATTATTATTATTATTATTATTATTATTATTATTATTATTATTTCTACTTGAATGATTACTACTTTATTTGTTAATAGTAAAATTATTGTTGCATTTAATACTTAAATTGTTAGCATTATTTTATTATTACTACTTTTATTAGCGTTGTTATTTTTAATAATAATAATATTATTATTATTACTCATATTATTAGTAATATTATTATTGTTATTAGCAATGTTATTATTATTATTACTATTATTATTATTATTTTCAAGACTATTTTTATTTTAAAAAATAATAAATATGCTAATAATACCCTTTCAGAAATATTATTACAATCTATAAAATTATTAAAACTCCTATTAATGCTTCTGGCAATATTATTTTTTTTGTTATGCTTATTTATTACTTGTGTCACTTACATCTGATATCATTATAAAAAGCTATTTTTATACTAGAAAAAATATTAAACTCTAGAAATATTTTTATATCAACTACTTTTGGAACTCCTAAATCATTGTTGTTAATGTTAGAGTCTTTTAGATGGACATGAATATTTAGAGTTGGAAGTTATTTGTATATATATAGTTTTGTTGCTTAATTGTGCACCAATAGTTATATATACCCTATGTTTACCCCAACGGGGCTAGGTTGCCTTGAACATGACTTGATAGATTTTTAATTTATGTGAGCAAGAGATCATGTAAGTTCTTGAATGAACTGTTTACTGACCTAAAGTGCTCCTGCAAGTCAAATGTGATGTTTACTATAAAGCTATTCATTGAGTTGCAAATATGGATATTCTGCATCTTCTATCAAAATAAAATAATTTGCAGTTAACCATGCAATTTCCCAAGTAAAACATTAAAATTCTCTTAAACCAATTTTTAACTAAACTGTCTAAAAACCATAATTAATACTTTAAAGAAAACACTTGGTTGCTTTTACTTTTCCCAAGTGGGATAAATGTAGCGTTGAGTAAAAGTGTAGACTACTGGAACTAGTCTTTGAAGGGTCGAGGTAAATCTCTCAATAGGTGGCCACCTCTAAGGGGGGAGCTCAACCTGGATAGGATGCTAGTTTTGGTGGGGTCACAACGATCCATGCTAGCAATACAATTTAAGTGGATTGTTTATTTTCAAAGTAGACAATTAATAAGTTTGGGTATAGAGATGGATGAGTATCTCACCCAATAGGCCAATCAACCACTAGTATTATGATGTATGGTTTTACAGTACACTTTCATGATACAGGGTTTCATAGCCTTGACTACGATGCAGGGTTTCATGGCCTTGACTATGATGTAAGGTTTCATCGTCAACTTCATTTGAGTGTTTTATTTCTTTATAGGTTGTACACTATTATTTTGCAAATGCTGATAAAAATACCACCCAATGTTTAAAGATGAATTCAGGACTTGTAGACTCTTCATTGTGGCTTGTTTAAAATTTGCATACGTGAAATGTTTTCTTAAATTGTCATGAGCACACACAGGACATATGAGAAAATATTTCTCACAACCCTTTTATATCATATTTTCAGGTCAATCCAACTTTAAAGGTTGATTGTTTCATGTTGCCTTATGTATCAAAGATTTATTTTTTTTCTTCGATGATTTTAGCTATCTTTTATTTGTTTTGAGACTTGCACGAGTATTTTTTGGGGATGTAATTACTTTTAATATTAGAGTATTTCTATCTATTTTTCTATTACCTAGTTATAAAAACACCCCTTATTCTATGGACAAGGTAACATCCCTTCCCCTTTTAGGGTACGTAGGTAGTGTGTTGTTACACATGGCATTATAGCATAGGTGTAGGCAACTATTTACAATATTTAGATTTATTACATTAAGTTTTATATTCTGTAGCACTAATCCATGTTTTCTATTTTTAAGATGGATAGAAGACTCGTGACTGTTACATGAGATTGGTCTTTCATGTGTGGTAGAGCACCTATTTCAGTTTCTATAGCAGACCTACTGTCTACTGACATGAAATCCAAACTTGGCTCAGATTGGTTTGAGTTAGAGAGAAATGATGATGGGATGGAGATTGAGGCTTCCAACCATATTGTGCCTAATAGTAGTAAGAGTAAGGTGGGGAAGGTCGAGGTCTTGCCAATATTACTGGAGCAGAAGAGTGGAACTGAAGAGGTGCAATTGATAGATCATCCCATACCAATAATTGATGTAGATATAGATAGAGGGACTATGAATAAGGTATCCAATCCTGATATTGATAGTAAGGGAGGAAAGGAGATGAGTTATGCCAATGACGATGGAGGGGAGGATATTAGTCATCCTGATAACGAGGGAGGAGAAGTTATAAGTGACATTAGCAATGAGGGAAATGAGTTAGTTTTTCTGACAGTAAGGAAGGGGAGGAGTTAATAGTGGAACCTCCCTGGACTCCCCCGGTCGAAGAATTGGATATTACCCTATTTGGTGCCAATTTTGGAAAGCCCAACGATGAGGGACCTAATATGATGGGGTGGACTCACCGAGCAATGAGGGAACTTAGGGAGTCAGTTTTAGGGGTAAATGAAAATGGGAAAGAAAAGATTGAGGAAAAAACCATGAGGATTGGTAAGGAAGGAAGTACCATTATAACTGCGAGAGGTCTTGGAATAGACTTCCTTAAGAACTAGGGAGAATGGCTTAAGGAATACGATACTGACTACTCATGTGACCATTAGAGCAATGAAAGGCCTGAGTAAATTAGTTATATGATTTGATGGTTAGAGAATTTATTTATTTATCTATCTATCTATCTATCTATCTATCTATTTATTTTATTTGTTTCTTTACTTATGGGCATTTAATTTCTGAAATGGTGATATGATCTATAATATCCAATTTCTTGATGTTAAAGTATGACTTATTTGGATTAAAACTTTCGAGTATTTCACTTATTTGAAAATACTCCTATATGTTAAATGAGTGAGCAAAAGTTATATGTATTATCTTTACACTATATGTTTATATGCATATGCATACATTTGGCAACCTACAACTATGAGCGGTAATGATTGAAGGTGGCATGTAGACATAAAACTAGAGTTATAGTCAAAAGTGGTCATGACAGATAAAATTCAACTCTTGAATACAAGTCAGTAGAGTACTCCAAGCCAAATGTGGGAGAAAAGTATGAAAAAGAACAAGAGATTGAACCTGAGGGATCTACTAAAGGTTGTTAGGCCCAAATTATACCCCACTGCCGAATTCGATCAACTGAGAAAATGTACTTATTGGAAGAAATAAGTTAAAGCCACAAGTGATAACGAAGGTGTTCACTTTTAGCAGAGAGAACATGAGATTAGATGCAGTAGTGGTGCCAGGTTAATTCTTTATTTCTCCTGAAAGATTATGCTCTTAGATTTTTGTTCTATATAGCCAATATATTGTGTAGTGTAAGAAGGCTTAAAATTGCAAAAATCATCAAAATGAAAGCACGTTAGGAAAATGAAAAATTTACCTCTGTGATTAAATAGCCCTCTTCGCATTGGTGTAGATTTCTATATAAGGATATTTGAGGCCAGTGGCTTACATCCTTGCAAACATCTACTGCACCTCATCTACGCGAAGCTTTTGATCTTTCGAAATGGTACCCATAGCACAGCCAGTGAAGGCATAAAGGTTGGGTTTTGATAAGCCTTGAAGTCTTGGTAGAAAATGGGTTTGGTTTTTTGTGAATGCAAAATGAACAACGAAACCTCTTTTCTTTGCTTTTCTTCTCTGTAATTAATCAACTCCCAGAAGTCCAAGCACCAGGCTTTCATTTCAATTCATGTATCATGCATTTGAATCCATCTCCGAGAGAGAAGACAATTACGTACAAATAGAAAGTATCCATACTTTCTGTTATCCTACACGAGAAACAACAAGGGTTCCATCCCTTGTTGTTTTTTATTTTAAATAATTAATTAATTACATTAATAATAAATCTAGATATATATATTAAAATTTTTATTTTACCTTGGTCTTATTCATTGGACCAGATAAAATTATTTATTCATGGGCTTGAACACCCATAAATAATAAATCTCAATTATTTATTTTCTCGGCTATATTAAATAGCCAAATAAATAATTAACAAGCCCAAATAGACCAATATAAAAATTTATACCTTTTATCTATTTTATATCCAGATTAATTTTCTAATTATTCAATCTAGGCCTTGACCCTGAATAATTAATTAACCAATTAAACTAGATCAAATAAATACTCTCTTTCTTAGACCTTTTATTTTATTCTAGTCCAATAATAAATTAGACTAATAAAATAAAACCCATAAATATCAAGACAAATTCCTTAACCCAAATCTTTCATGACTTAAAGGACATTCTGAGGACCAAAAGACATATCACCTTGGCTAATAAAATGACCAAAATACGCTTTCTATATAGATAGCTGTATTTTGCATTTTAAATATTTCCTAATATCACCATATGAAAATATTAACCCCAAGAACATTGTTGCGTTAGCAAAGTTTTCGACCTATAGGTGTAATAACTAAAATACTCCTCTACGCATCGCTGTGCAATTAGAGAGGAAGAGTGTACTAAAACCTCTCTAATAGATATCTACCTTTCTTAGACCTCTATTCCAATGATCTATGACTCCTGAAATGTTTCCACTTTTCAAGGGAGCTACCCGAAAGTAAACATCCAAGTTATGTTCCCCAAGGCCCTGGATAATTAAATTATTTGAACAGTCACAAGGGACGATATAGCGTAGAAGTTATCTTGTATAAGTCTATCTTAACTAGCTATTCATATATATCCAATATACAAGTATATTGGTTCTACGCAAGAACGTCAACTACAGCATATGAAAGTATATACTTCTAACTTCGTCAGACTACCAACTCATACTCAAGTGAAAGAGTATTACTTCACACTGTAGCAGTAATAGTCTGGGTTTCTTTTAAATTGTACTTTCAGAAACCACTATTACAGGTCTTGTTCTACATATTCGAAATACGCTAAAGCTATGAAGTGAGTGGACTACTCACTGGCCAAAGGTAAACCATTCCCAATTTAGAAATCATAACACAATAACCTATACATGATAAGATTTCCATTCTTATCAATCGATTAAGAACAAATATTTATGTGTTAAGTAACCCGTGATCTATACCGTATTGTGAAAAACCACCATTCACAAAAATCACTTACTTAAGCACAATGGGTCCTTTCCAAATGAAAATCGTACATAAATAAAATGTAAATTCACAAACAAATTTTTGGAATAAATTTTTTTAATAAATTCATTAATTACAGCAGATAAACTAATTTAGAGGGTATATATTCTAACAATCTCTCACTTGCACTCTAAGACTAAGAAAGTCTATAGGTGCCCATGCTTATGGTGTCTAAGTGTCTCTTGGGGACTCTCTTAGCCAAAAGTTTGGTGAAGGGATCTACTAGGTTGTTCTTCAAGGCTATTTGTTCCACTATGATTTCCCATCTCTGAATGAAATTCTGGATTAGGTGTTACTTCCTCTGGATGTGCTTTCTCTTTTTATGGTTCCTAGGTTCTTTGGATTGTAAGAGTGCTCCAGAGTTGTTGCAATACACCACAATCGGCCTGTCCATGTGTGGCACAAGTCTATGTTCTGAAAGGAACATTCAGTGATAGATTGCTTCCTTAGACACTTTCGAAGCTGCCACATACTCAGCTTCTATGGTTGAGTCAGTAATACAAGATTGCTTGATACTTCACCATGAAACAGCTCCTCTAGATAAGGTGAAAATATATCCACTAGTGGATTTTTTCTCTCATCCTTATCTGCTTGGAAATTTGAGTCTGTGTATCTAGCAGAGAACCAAGTCATCAGCCCTATAAACTAGCATATAATCTTTCGTACCATTGAGGTACTTTAGAATATGCTTTACAACTTGGCAATGAACTTCTCCAGGATTTGACTAATATATACTAATTAAGCCTATGGCAAAGCCAATATCTGGCCTAATACACAACATGACGTACATGAGACTTCCCACAGACAAAGTGTAGGGAATCCTACTCATCCTATCTTTTTCCTCTTGAGACTTAGGACAGTCCTTAAAATAAAAACACAACCCATGTCTGAAAGGGATTAAAGCTTGTTGCATGAGTCTATGCTAAACTTGGCCAGCATGTTGTCAATATATGTCGCTTGGGATAATCCTAACATTCTCTGCTTCCTATTTCTAAAAAGCTTAATCCCGAGAATGTAACTAGCTTCTCCTAAGTTCTTCATACTAAATTGACTAGACAGCCAAACCTTAGTAGATGTCAATATCCCAACATGATTCCTAGTGAGTAGAATGGCATCCATATATAGACAAGAAAAACAACATTTATGTCTTCTAATTTCCTGTACACTCATGGTTTATTCTCATTTTGAATAAAATCGTAAAACTTTACAGTCTCATCAAAATAAATGTTCCATATTCTAGATGCCTACACAAGTCCATAAATGGACTTCTTAAGCTTGCAGACCATATGTTCCTGGCCTTTAGCAATAAAACCTTTCGGTTCGGACACATAGATGTCTTCGTTAAGATGGCCATGAAGAAATGCCATCTTGACATCTATCTGCCATATCTCATAGTCATAATAACATGCAATGGTAAGGAGGATACGGATGGACTTAAGCATGGCTTCTCGGGAAAAGGTTATATCAAAATCAATTCCCTCTTTTTGAGTATACCCTTTCGCCACAAGCCTAGCTTTGAAGGTTTCCATCTTCCCATCCACTCCCCTTTTTCTCTTGTATAGCCACTTACACCTAATGGGTTTTATCCTTTCAAGTGAAGCTACGAGATCCCAAACCCAATTGAAGTACATAGACTCATTATCGGTTTTCATTGCTTCATGCCATAGATTTGCATCGGCATCAGCAATAGCTTTTTTATATCTAGTGGGATCTTATTTTTGATGGTCAGAGACTAACTCGAAAGCCTCTCCTGTCCATCTTTCTTGTACTCTAGATATCCTCCCACTATGACGAACCTCCGTTTGTACAGGTTCTTAAGATTGTGCCTCTTCTTATTCTATTATCGGGTCTGAAGAAGTTGATTCCAAAGATAACTTCTCCTCGAGTTCCAACTTTACTGAACCTTTAGTCAAAGTACTTTGATCATTTTCCAAGTATCCAGCATTAGTACTTATCAATACTTTCTGCTCCTTGGGATGATAAAAGTAACCCATTTTTTTCTTTTTTGCATACCTAATAAAGTAGCATAATTCTGATATCGGTTCTAGCTTATCTCTCTTGATCAGTACATATGTTGGACAACCCCATATTCTGAGGTGATTTAGAGATGGCTTACGCCCAGTCCACATTTCATAAGGTGTCATAGGTACTGACTTGGAAGGCACCAAGTTTAGAATGTATGTCATTGTTTCCAAGGCATATCCCCAAAAAGAAACTGGAAGAGTAGCATAAGACATCATGCTTCAGACTATTTCCATTATTGCCCTGTTCTTTCTCTCAACTACGCTATTCTGCTGGGGTGTACCCAGCACAGAGAGCTGTGATACTATTCCAAGATGTACCATGTAATCCTTAAACTAACCGAGATGGTATTCTCCACCATGATCTAATAGTAAGCTTTTGATCAGTTTACCTGTTCGACACTCCACTTCTACCTTAAACTCTTTGAACTTGTCAAAAGAGTCAGACTTGCTCCTCATCAAGTAGACATAACCAAACCTTGTACAATCATCCGCGAAAGTGATTAAGTACTTAAAGCCCCCTCTAGCTTGAGTATACAAAGGGCCACACATATCTGTATGAACAAGACCCAATACCTCTTTGGCTCTATCAGCCTTTTAGGTGAATAATTTTTTGGTCATCTTTCCCATAAGACAGGATTCACATTGAGGCCAACTTTCCAATCTTAAAGAGACCAATGGCCCATCATGGATTAACCTCTGAAGCCTACTTGAGTTAATATGTCCCAACCTTAGATGCCAAAGATATGAGTTATTGACATTTGTCTTTCTCTTCTTACGTAAAGGTTCAAATTGAGCGTTATTTAATTGATTGTTTGTAGGATTTAAAAAGAATAAGTTTCTGTACATGTACTTTGTACATAAAACTTCCCCATTTCTACTGAGAGTGATACTAGAATGGAAAGATACAGAATATCAATTATTTATTAGTTTTGCAACTGAAATCAAATTTTGTCTAAAACCGGGTACATATAAAATATCTTTTAATACAACTATGTTATTACAATAAAAAACAAGATCTAACTCTCCTATTGCAAGGGCCTACACTCGTGCTCTATTTCCTACTCGTAGTCCATACTCGCCCTTCTGGAGTCTTCTTATCTTCTTAAACTCCCGAAAAGAGTTACAGATATGATCAGTGGCACCAAAATCAACAATCCAAGTGGAAGTTGATCCAACTATTGAAATAGACTGTAGATAGAGAATAATACCTATAGGGTTTTTCATGGCCTTGTTGTTTAATAAACTACAAGGCGTTGCTTCCTTTTCGAAGTTGGACCTACGGCAAGAATACTATCGGGTGAGGATCAAAGAAGAAGACATTCCTAAGACTGCATTCAACACGCGGTATGGCCACTATGAATTTGTAGTAATGCCATTCGGTGTAACCAACGCACCAGCAGTATTCAAGGATTTGATGCATCGCATTTTTCAACCATACCTAGACAAGTTCGTGGTTATCTTCATCGATGACATTTTGATCTATTCCAAAAATCCGGAGGACCACGCGGAGCACTTAAGATTGGTCCTAGAGAAGCTGAGGGAATTCAAGCTTTACGCCAAGTTCAGTAAGTGTGAGTTTTAGCTGAGCTCGGTGTCTTTTCTTGGACACGTGATATCTAAAGTGGGGATCAAGGTGGACCCTACTAAGGTAGAAGCCATAACTAATTGGAAACAACCGGAGAACATTACCGAGACACGAAGTTTCCTTGGGTTGGCCAGGTACTATCGGCCTTTCATTAGAAATTTCTCTACTTTAGCTTCACCAGTGACACGACTGTTGAAGAAGGATGTCGCTTTTGCTTGGAGTGAGAAGTGCGAGAAGAGCTTCCAAGAACTTAAGAGAAGGTTGATTACAGCACCCGTGTTGAGTTTGCCCGAGGCTGATATGCCTTATGCACTCTATACAGATGCATCCAAGGAAGGACTAGGAGCTGTGCTGATGCAGGAAGTGAAAGTCATAGCTTATGAATTTAGGAAGCTAAAGTCGCACGAAGCTAATTATTCCACGCATGACCTAGAGCTAGCAGCTATGGTGTTCGCCTTGAAGAAATGGCGACATTACTTGTATGGTGCACAATACGAGGTTTTCACGGACCATAACAGTTTGAAGTACATCAGCACGCAAAAGGACTTGAATCTCCGGCAGCGCAGGTGGATGGAGTTCCTGGAAGAATATAAGTGCCCTATTCACTATCATCCAGGTAAAGCAAATGTGGTAGTAGACGTTCTAAGTCGGAAGGCGAAAATGGCACACTTGAGAATACAGGAAGTGTCGGCAGTCCAGGATATCCTGGAGAAAGAGGCGCAAGTGCAAGAGAGGAAGATCTGCGTGAGCAACTTGACCCTGAAACCCGATCTGGACCAGGAAATTGTATCAGGTCAACAGGGTAGTGCAGAATTTCAAACATTCAGGGAAAAAGAGATCGCGAGAGGAAGAAGCGATTTCCAAACCGATGACAATGGGGTATTATACTTTCGGGACCGGATTTGTGTACCGGACATCCAAGACTTAAGGAAGAGGATACTGGACGAAGCGCACAGGAGCAAATATACCATACACCCTGCGGAGGTAAAGATGTACAAAGACTTGAAGAGGAAATATTGGTGGGTTGGAATGAAGAGGGATATAGTTCAGCATGTGTCAACCTGCCTGACTTGCCAGAAGGTTAAAATGGAACATAAGAAGTCTGCAGGGTTACTGCAACCGTTACCGATTCCCGAATGGAAATGGGAAGAGGTGACCATAGACTTTGTGACTGGCCTTCCGATGCCCAAGTCACACAAAGATGCGATCTGGGTGGTAGTGGACCAATTAACCAAGACAGCGCACTTCATACTGATCAACGTAAGGGACTCGATGGAAAAGTTGGCTCAGACTTATACACGAGAAATTGTAAGGTTACATGGTGTACCATCGAGGATTGTGTCGGATAGGGACCTTTGATTCACTTCAAGGTTCTAGGGTAAGTTCCAGGAGTCCTTGGGCATAACCCTAAAATTCAGCACCTCTGCCCATCTACAGACAGATAGACAATCCGAAAGAGTCATTCAGATACTGGAAGACATGCTCCGAGCATGTATCTTGGACTTTGGAGATAAGTGGATTGAGTATTCACCGCATGCGGAGTTAGCATATAAGAATAGCTATTAGGCGTCGATCGGAATGGCGCCGTACGAAGCACTGTATGGGCAAAAATGCCAAGTACCGATATACTGGGGATGGACAGAAGAAGGGAACGTTAAGAAGACTGGTGAAGTATGCATTCAGGAGATGACGGATAAGATCAAGTTAATTCGAGAAAGTCTAAGGGCAGCGCAAAGCAGACGGAAGAGTAGTGCAGACTCTAGGAGAAGGGAATTGGAGTTCCAAGTAGGTGACAGTGCATTCTTGAAGTTGACTCCTAGTAGAGGAATCCTGAAACATCCGACAGGAGGGAAGTTGAGTCCTAGGTATTTGGGACCATTCCCGATATTGGAGAAAATTAGACTGGTTGCCTACCGATTGGATCTACCTGATGGTCTAACTGGGATGCATGATGTATTCCCTGTCTCTCAGTTAAAGAGGTACAATCCCGATCCGAGTCATGTACTCAATGAGGAACCGTTGAGTTGCAACCCAATCTGAGTTATTTGGAGAGACCCGTCAAGATCCTGGAGCGAAGTATTAAGACGCTTCGAAACAAACAGATACCCATGGTGAAGATACTTTAGGATCATCATGAAGCCCAGGATGCAACGTGGGAAACGGAGGAATGGTTAAGACGGAAGTATCCGGATATGCTCGAAGGGTATAAAATCTGAATTTCGGGACGAAATTCTCTTAAGGGGGAGGGAATGTATTTCCCTGCCCAAAACCACCTTTGACTATGGGGAAAAGTCATGCATTGCATAGCATTTCTCATTTTATGTGGTAGTTTAGAATTTTTTTATTTGCATGGATGCATGTGAATTTTTCTGTTGCTCTTGCATTTGAATTAATTGATGTGAAATAGTTGTGTTGTTAAAGATTTGGATAAGGGGGGGTTTGGTCGAAGATTTGTAAGGATGGGTAGGGTGGTGAGAACTGATTGTGGAAAAAATTAGTATCGGTGTTGTTTTGGAATAGCGGGGAGGTTGGTGATTTCCTTTGGTGACCCGAGCTCGAATCCTTCTTTTTGTGAAGTTAGTTTCTCTTCTTGAAAATTCCTTTCCTTAAAGTTTCCATGTCTTGGCCAAAAAAGATCTAGCAAACCTAGAGAAATTTTAGTGTTATTATTCCTAGGAAATAAGTCTCTATATTTATTCCCTAAATTTAAGGACTTTGATGTGGATAAAGTTCACTTTTAATTTTCATCTTTTATCCTTTAGGATTTTCGAAAAACCTTAGCTAATAAATAAAATTCCAGCTTGATTTTAGCTTAATGGATGTTACCATGGATAGTTGGAATTAAAAAGTCCTTTTCCTAGTAGGAAACCTTGTTGATTTTAATCCTAGGATGTTAGCTAAAAATCTGGAAAAAAATTCCAGATTGTGCCGCCACTTCTTGGAGGAACTTTAGCTCAACTCAAACTCTTCCAAAGCTAGGAGATCTTATCCGAAATCCGTTAGCAAATCAGACTTTTATTTCAATCCAAATTCAACTAGGATTTTCTTCCTTATCCTAGCAGAATTTTGGCAGCTTTGTGTCAACACAAGTTGTCTGAAATTCCAGCATCTTTAGCTACAATCCAACTCTTCAAAACCTAGCTCAAAACACCTAAATACTCCTCATCAATTCAGGTTACCTTAGCTGCACAAAATCAGAATTTTATTCACGCAAAATCACTGAAATTCCTCCAGATTGTGCACAGGATTTTCGGTAGCTTTGTGCAGGGAATTTCGGCCAACCTTGTACACCTATTCCAACCGAAATTCTGCACATACAACCCACAGAAAAATCCCAGCTGATCAAGCTATTTTTAGCACCCAAAACTCTCAATTTTTCTCTAGAAATTTCGGCAGAACTACAATAGCCAAAACAGTCCAAAACTTGTCACTCTTGCATAGAATTTTCGCACAGCTTGCACAGGATTTTCAGTCACCAAAATCCACACAAACTCTTCCTTGTTTGGCCCAAAATTCTGAACACACTCAACCCTTCTCTTGAGCATTATTTCCGCCAGCCTAGGGAAGCAAATTGCAGATTATTCTCTTCCCTTAAACTCACCTAAAATCGGCAGCAAGGAGAGACATCACAAGCTGAAATTTTCTCCCTTGCCGTCCAAGAAACCTAAAGCCATTAGGAGTCTTTCTAAACATCACCATCTAACCCTAAACCAATCTTCTCCAACTCTAAATCATAGCAGCCGTCTATCCTATCCATTCTACACAAAAATTCCAGCAACTTCTCTTTGCAAATTTTCGAAAAAACTCCAAAACTATTCTAAGCAAATATCGAACACACCTTAAGGTAAGCAAAAATCCTCTCAACCTCTTGATGCCGTTTTCTCTAATGATTCTTTTCTCCTTCTTCTTCCCTTAAATCACGCCCCATAGAGGCTGATTTCATCTTCTTCTTTAATTTTCGGTCAAAATGAGCAAAGGAGGTAGCTTTTCTCTTATTCTCAACCGAACTCGGGATGACCACCATAGGAGCATCGAGACCTCATCACCCGGTTGTTACAAGGTAAGGGAATACCCACCTTGATGCCGAAAGTAAAGTTTAATGATCTTTATTAGTGAGATGAACATGTGGTCATGGTATATGATCTTTGAGGATTGGATAGTTTACTTGGAATTAAATAGGGGATTGCGAATTGTTGTGAAAATAAATGAGATTAGAGCATGTTTGAATTAATTGAGACCCTGATCATGATATTATATGGTTTAGATCAGGAGGATAATTGAGGAAAGCAAGCTGTGAAATTATCACGATTATCTGAGGCGTATCAAGTAAGTCCTTGCATAAACTCTTTTGTTAAATGTTGTGATGGTAAGTCCTTACATAAACTGTTTTGTTAAATGTTGTGACAGCAAGTCTATATTGTGAAGCTTTGTAAAGCTATTGTTGAACTATGTTTGCTTGGGTTGTAAACGTGGATATTTATTCTTTAAACGATTTTGTCAAGCTAACGATTTTATCAAAAAAACTATTCTTTCTCCTAAATTTTTAGAAATCTCTTTTAAAGAAAACCACGTTTTACAAAGCCAAGGTTTGGAAATATTGTGAATCAGGAATTGACGGATATTTTTGTTGAGTACTCAATAAGGGTAGGCTAACAATACTAGTCTTGGAGGGCTAGCATAAGTCTTCTGACAGGAGGCCACCTCCAGAAGATGAACTCTGCTTGAAAAGGTGACAGTGTTAGTTGGTCAGGCCAGTCTGAGATAGCATTTGTACCTGGTATGGTATTATTTATATTCCCGGCATGGACACCCGGATGGTTTTGTTGGGTGTAGAGATGGAGGAGGATCTCACCCGGTGAGCTATACACTCACCTTGATCAGAACGCCCAACGTGTGGTAATCTGGTCTGGACAAGGTGCACGAGGTGTGGTGCCTTGGCCATTTTGTTCTCATGAAGCCCAACTTGTGGCGACATAACTGTTTACTCGAGTAGAGGATTTATTTTGTACAAAGTGTGACAATGAGAAAAACCCACTCCTTGCGAAAAGAGATTGTTTATGACTTGCCAAATTATTTCTACAAATGTTTTGCACTTTGCATACACGTACTGTTCAAAACACCATGTGCACACACAGGACTTACTGAGATTTATTCTCACACTGTTTTACATCATGTTTTCTGGAGATAGATTGTGTTGAGGCAGCGGGGCTTGATAGTAGAGGCTTTGGCTATTTTTCCTATGTTGCTCTAGGAGACTTTTGTCGTTCATACTTCTGAACAATATTTGTTTTATTTCGTTTGCTCCAAGTTGAGCCTGATGTATTAAGAGTATTTCTTTATTTATCTAAGTTGTTTCCTTTGGATATTGCCTTTATATTTTATACCTCGTTCTAAAGACCCCTTATCCTACGGGACGGGGTGACATCCCCGCCCTATTAGGGTACGTAGTCGTGGGGTGTTACAAGTGGTATCAATGATAGGTTTAGGCAATTACTTGACTTATGGGGTTCTATTTTCTTAAGTATTCTGATATGGTGCTAATTTTTATCTTTTCTTTATAGGATGGTTAAAAGAGTTGTATCGGCTGTTAGAGACTGGCCCGCTGGCTGCGGGAATCCACCTGCCCCACTACCCGTAGCTGATCTACCCGCGTACGATTCAGAGAGAGTGCGTGAGCCGTCAGTGCTAGACAACCCGGGGGTTGAGATGAAGATAGAGGTCGAGGAGAGCTTAGGGGAAGATGAGGGAGATAAGGAGATGGCGAAGTTGAGTGAGGGTGAGGTAGATGAGCTAGGAAATGAGGGAGACGATGAGAATGAGGGAGAGATGGCTGGGGTATAAGGAGAGGATGAGGAGGTAATGGAGGTTCCCCGGACCCCGCGATAGGGGAAGTTGGTAAGACCCCTGCTCGCCATAACCCTAAAGGGTCTAGTGGTGAGGGATATACGTCAAGAGATAAGGTTGTCCCGAGAGAGAGAGACCTTAGGCAGTCAGCTCTAGAAGGGGTAGATACGGGAAAGAGGAAGCTGGAAGAGAGTCCTAAGGGGTGTGGACTCCGATATGGACTGGGCGTAGATGCCATGCTAAGGAGAAAGGGGTTGGTTAATCCATCTAACTTGGGGAGTGAGAGGCCTGTGCCTAAGGGTGCGGTTAGGTTAGAATTGGATGAGCTCCATGAGACGGCCATGAGAGCCAAGAGAGGCTAAGAGGGTGAGTCAGGGCAGCCAAGTGGGAGTGGTGGTTTCACGAGGAACTACATAGGGAGACCCGATAGCTCCGTGGGGTGGCTCGTGGAACCGGCCTCTGACGACTCCGATACTTTTGTTGAAACTAGGGAGAGTCAAACATAGAAGACCAGCAGCTTTTACTTTTCTTTCTTTGGGATTTGCATACCTTTGTTTGTTTATTTCTTTTATGGGAGCATGTGGCTCATAGGGCTTATTTATCATTTTAAATAAAAAGGGTATCGTATGAGATAACCCCTTCTTTTCTGCAAAGAATGGTTTATATAACAAGCATGAGTTTCGTTTATTACTTGATTTACCTCTGCACGATATTATCACAATCTCTTTTAGATGAGTACATTGCTATCAACTGATCATGCATCTAAGCATATACTTTTCCCCCTTAGTAACTAACTGACCCTGAGTGAATGTGATTAAGATGGCACCAAGCCGTCGAACAGTTGTGCATAGCAGAACGGTGCAGAAGAGTGCATCTTCCACCTCGGAATTTGAGCAGATGCATCATTCCACCCCCGACGTGAAGGAGCACTGCCACGCAAGTAGGAATTGGCTTCGGAGAGGTCACGGGATGTGACCATGGGTCAGGCTTTCGATAAGATGGCCTCGATCCTACAGAACTTGACTGAAAGAGTGGACAAGGTGGCCAGGAAACCACCGCGGGGAGAGGATGAGGCTCTGGAGCATTTCCTGAAGTTCCAGCCTCCCACATTCCAGGGGGAGGTGGAATAGGATGAGAAAGCTGAGCAATGGATTGAGCAGATAGAGGACATCTTCGCTACTTTGCAGTATTCGGAAGAGAGGATGGTGAAGTTCGCTGCTTTTCGGCTGAGGGGACCGTCTCGAGCATGGTGGCAGCGGGTACGGAGTGATTGGGATAAAGAGGAGCAGGAATGGACGTGAGACGATTTTACGAAGGCTTTCCAAGCGGAGTACATTCCTCGATGGGTGGCTGAGAAGAGGAAGGACGAATTCTAGACCCTCAGGCAGGGAGGCTTGACCGTAGCCTAATATGCTGCCCGATTCATGCAGTTGTCCAAGTACTGCAAGTGCTTGGTAGATATGGAGTAGAAGCGCACCCGGCAATTCGTGAAAGGGCTTAGGCCAGAGTTGAGGAAAGCATTGGCCCCATCGCCGCCTACATCGTACACTGCCGCTGTGGACCCAACTTCTTAGAGGGAGAACGAAGATCGGCATCGACCGGTGAACCGACCCTTTCAACCAAGTCGTCCACCTATGAGGCCTTCCAGGAATAAGCGACTTGCGGCCTTTATGCTGTGGGGAAACCGGGGTAAGCATCCTCGAGTGCCAGTAGCTGGACCGATGTAAGGCAGCCTGAATTGCCGGCTGTGTGGGAAACGGGGCCACACCGAAAGAAACTACTGGGGTAATGGGGGTGTGAGGAGGTGCTTCAATTGCGGAGACCCGGGACACTTGAGAAACGTCTGCCCCAAACCCTTAAGGATTGAGCAGACCACGCCGGCCCAACCAATGGGAGGAAATAGAGGCGTCGCTGCTAGACCAGCCAGAGCGGGAGGCCTGAAGCCCCAGGTGAAGGCCAAAGTTTTTGCCCTGAGCTGAGAAGAAGTCGGAGCGGACGCCGCCGTGATCGAAAGTAACCTTTCTATCCAGGGTTGTCTTGTTAATGTTCTGATAGATCCAAGATCTACACACTCTTATGTAAGTAAAGTATGTGCTTCACGTCTGAGTTGGGAAGGAAATGAGCTGCCTTATACCCTAGTAGTTAGTTCCCCCTTGGGAAAGGTGGTGGAAGCAGGCAAGAAAATGGGAAGTTGTGGAGTTGAGGTTGGGAAGGAGATTCTGGAGGCCGACCTTACAATCCTGCCCATGGACGATTATGACTTGGTCTTGGGCATGGACTGGTTGTCGAAACACGGAGCTCGTGTGGACTGCGAGATCAAGACGGTGCAGTTTGTGAGACCTTGATGGGATGTAATTGAATTCAACGGCAAGCGAATGAAGGAAATGAAATTTCTTATTGCTGAAGCTAAAGCCCGGAAGTTACTCAAGAAAGGATGTACGGGATATTTAGCGTATCTCCTAAACAAACTGAAAGACCAGTGTACCTTGGAAAGTACGGAGGTAGTGAAAGACTTTTCGGATGTGTTCCCTACGGAGCTCACTTCCCTACCCCCTGAACGGGAAGTTGAGTTCACCGTGGATCTGATTCCCGGAGCAGAACCGGTATTAAGAACCCCCTACCGGATGGCACCGACAGAGTTGAAGGAGCAATTGGAAGAATTGCTAAGCCAAGGCTACATTCGGCCGAGTACGTCACAGTGGGGAGCCCCGGCGTTGTTTGTCAAGAAGAAAGATGGAACCTTGAGGCTATGTATCGACTATCGGGGACTGAACAATCTAACGATCAAGAATAAATACCCGCTACCCTTGATCGATGAGTTGTTTGATCAACTGTAAGGCGCTGCTTACTTTTCAAAGTTGGACTTACGGCAAGGATACTATCAGGTGAGGATCAAAGAAGAAGACATTCCTAAGACTGCAGTCAACATGCGGTATGGCCACTACGAATTTGTAATAATGCCATTCGGTGTAACCAACGTACCGGCAGTATTCACGGATTTGATGCATCGCATTTTTCAACCATACCTGGACAAGTTCGTGGTTATCTTCATCGATGACATTTTGATCTACTCCAAAAATCTGGAGGACCACGGGGAGCACTTAAGATTGGTCGTAGAGAAGCTGAGGGAATTCAAGCTTTACGCTAAGTTCAGTAAGTGTGAGTTTTGGCTTAGCTCGGTGTCTTTCCTTGGACATGTGATATCCAAAGTGGGGATCAAGGTGGACCCTACTAAGATAGAAGCCATAGCTAATTGGAAACAACCGGAGAACATTATCGAGATACGAAGTTTCCTTGGGTTGGCCGGGTACTATCGGCGTTTCATTAAAAATTTCTCTACTTTAGCTTCACCAATGACACGACTATTGAAGAAGGATGTCGCTTTTGCTTGGAGTGAGAAGTGCGAGAAGAGCTTCCAAGAACTTAAGAGGAGGTTGATTACAGTACCCGTGCTGAGTCTGCCCAAGGCTGATAAGCCCTATGCACTCTATACAGATGCATCCAAGGAAGGACTAGGAGCTGTACTGATGCAGGAAGGGAAAGTCATAGCTTATGCATCTAGGAAGCTAAAGCCGCATGAAGCTAATTATCCCATGCATGACCTAAAGCTAGCAGCTATAGTGTTCGCCTTGAAGAAATGGCGACATTACTTGTATGGTGCACAGTACGAGGTTTTCACGGACCATAAGAGTTTGAAGTACATCTTCACACAAAAGGACTTGAATCTCCGGCAGCGTAGGTGGATGCAGTTCTTGGAAGAATATAAGTGCCCTGTTACCTATCGTCCGGGCAAAGCGAATGTGGTAGTAGACGCTCTAAGTCGGAAGGTGAAAATGGCACACTTGAGAATACAGAAAGTGTCGGCATTCCAGGATATCCTGGAGAAAGAGGCGCAAGTGCAAGAGAGGAAGATCTGCGTGAGCAACTTGACCCTAAAACCCGATCTGGACCAGGAAATTGTATCAGGTCAACAGGGCAGTGCAGAATTTCAAACTTTCAGGGAAAAAGAGATCACGAGAGGAGGAAGCGATTTCCGAACCGATGAGAATGGGGTATTACACTTTCGGGGACTGGATTTATGTACCAGACATCCAAGACTTAAGGAAGAGGATACTGGATGAAGCGCACAGAAGCAAATATACCATACACCCTGGGGAGGTAAAGATGCACCAAAACTTGAAGAGGAAATATTGGTGGGCTGGAATGAAGAGGGATATAGTTCAGCATGTGTAAACATGCCTGACGTGCCAGAAGGTTAAAATGGAATATAAGAAGTCTGCAGGGTTACTGCAACCGTTACCGATTCCTGAATGGAAATGGGAAGAGGTGACCATGGACTTTGTGACTGGCCTTCCGATGACCAAGTCACACAAAGATGCAATCTGGGTGGTAGTGGACCAATTGACCAAGATAGCGCACTTCATACCGGTCAACGTAATAGACTCGATGGAAAAGTTGGCTAAGACATATACCTGAGAAATTGTAAGGTTGCATGGTGTACCGTCGAGCATTGTGTCAGATAGGGTCCTTTGATTCACTTCAAGGTCCTAGGGTAAGTTCCAGGAGTCCTTGGGCACGACCCTGAAATTCAGCACCTCTGCCCATCCGCAGACAGACGGACAATTCGAAAGAGTCATTCAGATACTGGAAGACATGCTCCGAGCATGTATCTTGGACTTTTGAGATAAGTGGATTGAGTCTTTACCGCCTGCGGAGTTAGCATATAAGAACAGCTATCAGGCGTCGTTCGGAATGGCGCCGTACGAAGCACTGTATGGGCAAAAATGCCAAGTACCGATATACTGGGGATGGACAGAAGAAGGGAATGTTAAGAAGACTGGTGAAGTATGCATTCAGGAGATGACAGATAAGATCAAGTTAATTCGAGAAAGGCTAAGGGCAGCGCAAAGCAGACAGAAGAGTTCTTGAAGTTGACCGTGCATTCTTGAAGTTGACTCCTAGTAGACGAATCCTAAAACATCCGAGAGGAGGGAAGTTGAGTCCTAGGTATTTGGGACCATTCCCGATATTGGAGAAAATTAGACCGGTTGCCTACCGATTGGATCTACCTGATGGTCTAACCGGGATGCATGATGTATTCCATGGCTTACAGTTAAAGAGGTACTACCCCGATCCGAGTCATGTACTCAATGAGGAACCGTTGGAGTTGCAACCCAATCTGAGTTATGTGGAGAGACCCGTCAAGATCCTCGAGCGGAGTATTAAGACGCTTCGAAACAAGCA
Source organism: Voacanga thouarsii (assembly GCA_026120185.1). Classification (NCBI taxonomy): domain Eukaryota; kingdom Viridiplantae; phylum Streptophyta; class Magnoliopsida; order Gentianales; family Apocynaceae; genus Voacanga; species Voacanga thouarsii. Next base: position 4,473,184 of record JANUWF010002155.1, on the reverse strand, counting down.
GATACCCATGGTGAAGATACTTTGGGATCATCATGAAGCCCAGGATGCAACGTGGGAAACAGAGGAATGGTTAAGGCGGAAGTATCCAGATATGCTCGAAGGGTATGAAATCTGAATTTCGGGACGAAATTCTCTTAAGGGGGAGGGAAGGTATTTCCCCACCCAAAACCACCTTTGACTATGGGGAAAAGTCATGCATTGCATAGCATTTCGCATTTTATGTGGTAGCTTAGAATTATTTTATTTGCATGGATGCTTGTGAATTTTTTCGTTGCTCTTGCATTTAAATTAATTGATGTGAAATAGTTGTGTTGTTAATGATTTGGATAAGGGGGGGGTTTGGTCGAAGGTTTGGAAGGATGAGTATTAGGGTGATGAGAACTGATTGTGGAAAAAATTAGTATTGGAGTTGTTATGGAATAGCAGGAAGGTAGGTGATTTCCTTTGGTGACCCGAGTTCGAATCCAACTTTTTGTGAAGTTAGTTTCTCTTCTTGAAAATTCCTTTCCTTAGAGTTTCCATGTCTTGGCCGAAAAAGATCTAGCAAACCTAGAGAAATTTTAGTGTCATTATTCCAAGGAAATAAGTCTATATTTATTCCCTAAATTTAAGGACTTTGATGTGAATAAAGTTCACTTTTAATTTCCAGCTTTTATCCTTTAGGATTTTCGAAAAACCTTAGCTAATAAATAAAATTCCAGCTTGATTTTAGCTTAGTGGATGTTACCATGGATAGTTGGAATTAAAGAGTCCTTTTCCTAGTAGGAAACCTTGTTGATTTTAATCCTAGGATGTTAGCTAAAAATCTGAAAAAAAATTCCAGATTGTGCCGCCACTTCTTGGAGGAACTTTAGCTCAACTCAAACTCTTTCAAAGCTAGGAGATCTTATCCTAAATCCCTAAGCAAATCAAACTTTTATTTCAATCCAAATTCAACTAGACTTTTCTTCCTTATCCTAGCAGAATTTCGGCAGCTTTGTGTCAACACAAGCTGTCCGAAATTCCAGCATCTTTAGCTACAATCCAACTCTTCAAACCCTAGCTCAAAACACCTAAATACTCCTTATCAATTCAGGTTACCTTAGCTGCACAAAACCAGAATTTTATTCACACAAAATCAATGAAATTCGTCCAGCTTGTGTACAAGATTTTCGGCAGCTTTGTGCAGGGAATTTCGGCCAGCCTTGTACACCTATTCCAACCGAAATTCTGCACACACAACCCACCGAAAAACCCTAGCTGATCAAGCTATTTTCAGCACCTAAAACCCTCAAATTTTCTCTGGAAATTTTGGCAGAACTACAGCAGCCAAAACAGTCCAAAACTTGTCACTCTTGCACAGAATTTTTGCACAGCTTGCACAGGATTTTCAGTCACCAAAATACACACAAACTCTTCCTTGTTTGGCCCAAAATTCTAAACACACTCAACCCTTCTCTTGAGCATTATTTCCGCCAGCCTAGGGAAGCAAATTGCAGATTATTCTCTCCCCTTAAACTCACCTAAAATCGGCAGCAAGGAGAGACATCACAAGCTGAAATTTTCTCCCTTGCCGTCCAAGAAACCTAAAGCCATTAGGAGTCTTTCTAAACATCACCATCTAACCATAAACCAATCTTCTCCAACTCTAAATCATAGCAGCCGTCTATCCTCTCCATTCTACATAAAAATTCCAGCAACTTCTCTTTGCAAATTTTCGAAAAAACTCAAGAACTACTCTAAGCAAATATCGAACACACCTTAAGGTAAGCAAAAATCCTCTCAACCTCTTGATGCCGTTTTCTCTAATGATTCTTTTCTCCTTCTTCTTCCCTTAAATCACACCCCATAGAGGCTGATTTCATCTTCTTCTTTAATTTTCGGTCAAGAGGAGCAAAGGAGGTAGCTTTTCTCTTATTCCCAAGTGAACTCGGGACGACCACCATAGGAGCATCGAGACCTCATCACCCGGTTGTTTCAAGGTAAGGGAATACCCACCTTGATGCCGAAAGTAAAGTTTAATGATCTTTATTAGTGAGATGAACATGTGGTCATGGTATATGATCTTTGAGGATTGGATAGTTTACTTGGAATTAAATAGGGGATTGCGAATTGTTGTGAAAATAAATGAGATTAGAGCATGTTTGAATTAATTGAGACCCTGATCATGATATTATATGGTTTAGATCAGGAGGATAATTGAGGAAAGCAAGCTGTGAAATTATCACGTTTATCTGAGGTGTATCAAGTAAGTCCTTGCATAAACTCTTTTGTTAAATGTTGTGATGGTAAGTCCTTATATAAACTGTTTTGTTAAATGTTGTGACAGCAAGTCTCTATTGTGAAGCTTTGTAAAGCTATTGTTGAACTATGTTTCCTTGGGTTGTAAACGTGGATATTTATTCTTTAAACGATTTTGTCAAGCTAATGATTTTATAAAAAAAAACTATTCTTTCTCCTAAATTTTTAGAAATCTCTTTTAAAGAAAACCACGTTTTACAAAGCCAAGGTTTGGAAATATTGTGAATCAGGAATTGGCAGATATGTTCATTGAGTACTCAATAAGGCTAGGCTAACAATACTAGTCTTGGAGGGCTAGCATAAGTCTTCTGACAGGAGGCCACCTCCAGAAGATGAACTCTGCTTGAAAATGCGACAGTGTTGGTTGGTCAGGTCAGTCCGAGCTAGCATTTGTACCTGGTATGGTATTATTTATATTCCCGGCATGGACACCCGGATGGTTTTGTTGGGTGTAGAGATGGAGGAGTATCTCACCTGGTGAGCTGTACACTCACCTTGATCAGAACGCCCAACGTGTGGTAATCTGGTCCGGACAAGGTGCACAAAGTGTGGTGCCTTGGCCATTTTATTCTCATGAAGCCCAACATGTGGCGACATGACTGTTTACTTTAGTGGAGGATTTATTTTGTATAAAGTGTGACAATGAGAAAAACCCACTCCTTGCCAAAAGAGATTGTTTATGACTTGCCAAATTATTTCTACAAATGTTTTGCACTTTGCATACACGTACTATTCAAAACACCATGTGCACACACAGGACTTACTGAGATTTATTCTCACACTGTTTTACATCATGTTTTCTGGAGATAGATTGTGTTGAGGCAGCGGGGCTTGATAGTAGAGGCTTTGGCTATTTTTCCTATGTTGTTCTAGGAGACTTTTGTCGTTTATACTTCTGAACAATATTTGTTTTATTTTGTTTGCTCCAAGTTGAGCCTGATGTAATAAGAGTATTTCTTTATTTATCTGCGTTGATTTCTTTGGAGATTGCCTTTATATTTTATACCTCGTTCTAAAGACCCCTTGTCCTACGGGACGGGGCGACATCCCCACCCTTTTAGGATACGTAGTCATGAGGTGTTACACTTAGACTGTGGCTTCTTGATCTTCTCCGCCACCTGGAGCTCTTTCATTAACTTAGTTAAAGTCATTTTCAATTTTTTCATGTTGTAGTTCAGCTAGAACTGAGTAAAAGAGCTCAGAAAAGATTCGATAACCATGTCCACTTAGCTCTTGAGGTCAATAACAGCCCCTAGCTTGTCTGCTTCCTTGAAAGCAGCAATCATTTTAAGCATATACTCCCTGACTAATGCTCCCTTTGCCATCTTAGTGTTTATAATTGTCCTACGAGCTTTCTGCCTTGCAAGCCGGCTCTTATCGGTGAACATCATGGCTAATGATTGGCTAATGACATATGCAGTGGCCGTATGCTCATGTTTTGACTGGAGCACATTAGACACGGAGGCCAACATGTAGCATCGAGCCATTTCGTTGGCTTTCTTCCACGCTTTTTCAGCCTCACGCTCCTCTACGGTGGAACCCTCCCCAATAATAGGGCAAGTTTCAAAGAGAACATACTTATACTCGTCAACAGTGAGTATTATGTCCAAGTTCGTTTTCCAATCCACATAATTTAGACCCGTTAACTTATTCTCATGGAGAATAACGGCCAAAGAACTAAAAGAACCTCCACCAACCATATCTAAAAAATCAAAAATAAAAGAAAATTCAGTTTGTGAAAAACAAAATAATTTGTGACTTTATTCTCATATTAAATCCGATAATAATTAACCCTATCACTATTATCTTTAATATGATTAATTTGGCTCTTAGAAAAACTAACATAGCTTCTTGGAAAGATTAACAGTTTTCTAAGCTAAGTGTATTAACCACCACAAAATAATTTCCCTTATAGATAATGATCTAGAAGATAACTCCATCATGGGATGAATGTTTCTTCTCATTTCCTATGGACAATCCTCACACTATAACCTCCAACGTGGGCTGGCCGATCATAGCACGTGTCCCAGGTTATTAATTACATCCATCCATTAGTTCTAGATTCTTGTGATATTCCCATCCTGTGCAGGTTCACTCCCAGGGTTACACGAGGTGACTCATGATCTCTAATGAGGATCGTGATGGAAGCCATGTGGCCGTTAGAACCCCTTTCCCACTTAATATTTTTAAAATAAGGGAATTTTCCTTGGAAAATATCTTTTCAAACTTTCAATTGTTTTCTTTTAACTAAAAATAAATATCTAAACCCATAAAAATTTATATGTCAAGGTTTATACCTTTTCAGAAATATCTAAACCCATGGATTAATTTTATTTAAGTTAATAAACTTAATAATTTCAAAAAATTTCCAATAAAACTTTCAAGAGATTTTGATCTCAAGTTTAATTTGTTAAAAACTATTTTCTTGTTAAAATTCAATGAAAATGGTTTTCTATTTTAATTCACAAAAATATCTAAATCCAATATATTTTTTATGCCAAGGATAAAATCCTTTCAGAAAATATACAAGAATTAATTTTTGTTCGAATTAAAATTAAACATGTGATTTAAGAAAAATATTTCTCTTTGTCAAAATTCCCAAAGACTTTGGTCTTTGATAAAACGTGCACATATGGTACAAAAAGAAATAAGCATGCAAGAAAATTGTAAATGTTTTCATGCTTTTCTATTCTTTTAATCTAAGTGTGCAAATAGTAGAATTAAAAACATTAATTAACTAATGGTCTTGTTTAATCCTAAATTTCCTTTACTATTATTTTTCATGCAAAATATTCAGAGAATATTAATTATTGTAATAAAAATAACTTCGCCTACTATGGGACCAAAAACAAAAAAAAAAAGTTTTTTTTATTCAGGTCGGGTCCATGCACTAGCCACATTGGATCACAGCCCATGGGAAAACCCATGGGCCAGATCTGAGCCGGTGGCCCTGCCCCATCTGATGCCATCAGCGAGGAAAGAAGCCTCGCGGAGAGTGAGCCACACACATCTTGGAGCCATCGCTCACCGGCTCTAGACATATCTAGATGCGGCTCGGTTTGGCAACTAGCTTGCACATTGCCTTCTTCTTCCAAATGCACATCCGCGTACTAATTTCATTTTTTCTTCTATTTTCTCTCAAAAATCATCCAAACCACTACCTATGCCCTTAAAAATACATTGGGCTTACACGATATCTATGAAAGTAATCAAAATACATTGTGAAACTACTCATACCAATAAACAAGAAGGATCACAAATTTTAACCAAAACAAACATTTTCTTATTTTAGTTAAGCCTAACATGCTTGCAACATTTGCCAAACCACAGCTCTGATACCAATTGAAGGTTTAAAATGGCAAAAATCATCAAAACGAAAGCATGTTAGGAAAACAAAAAATTTACCTCTATGATTAAATGACCCTCTTCGCACTGGTGTAGATGTCTGTATAAGGATATTTGAAGCTAGCGGCTCATGTCCTTGAAAATATCTACTGCATCTCAACCACGTGAAGCTTTTGAACTTCTGAAATGGTGCCTGTAGCACAACCGGTGAAGGCTTAAATGTTGGATTTTGATAAGCCTTGAAGGCTTAGTCAACAATAGGTTTGGTTTTCTGTGAATAATGAACAACGAAACCTCTTTTCCTTACTTTGCTTCTATGTGATTAATCAACTCCTAGAAGTCCAAGCACCAAGCTTCCGTTTCAATTCATGTATCATGCATTTGAATCCATCCCCGAGAGAGAAGACATTTGCGTGCAAACAGAAAGAATCCATGCTTTCTGTTATCCTGCATGCAAAACAATACGAATTCCATCCCGTCTTTTTTTTTTTTAATTAATTAATTTAATATATTTATTTATTTATTTTAAATTTTTTATTTTACCTTGGTCATGCTCATTGGGCTAGATAAAATTATTTATTCTTAGGCTTGAACACCCATAAATAATAAATTTCAATTATTTATTTTCTAGACTACATTAAATAACCCAATAAATAATTAAGAAGCCCAAATAGACCAACATAAAATTTTATACCTTTTAGTCAGTTTATATCCAGATTAATTTTCTAATTATTCATTCTGGGTCTTGGGCCCTGAATAATTAATTAACCAATTAAACTAGATAAAATAAATACTCTCTGTAGGACCTTTTATTTTATTCTAGTCCAATAATAAATTAGACTAATAAAATAAAACCTATAGATATCATGACCAATTCCTTAACCTAAATCTTTCATGACTTAATAGTCATTCCGGGGACTAAAAGACACACCGCTTTGCTACTAAAATAACCATAATACCCCTGCTACATAAATAGCTTTTTTTTTTCATTTTAAATATTTCCTAATATCACCATAAAGAAATATTAACCCCAAGGACAATGCTGCATTAGCAAAGTTTTTGACCTATAGGTGTAATGACTAAAATACCCTCTATGCATTGTCGTGCAATTGGTGAGAAATAGTGTACTAACACCTCTCTAATAGACATCTACTATCTTTAAACCATTAGTCCAATAATTCATGACTCTTGGAATATTTTCACTTTTCATGGGAGCACTCAAAAGTAAACATCCAAATCATGTTCCCAGGGCCCTTGTTAATTAGATCATTTAAACAGTCACAATGGGCAATATAGCATAGAAGTTATCATGTACAAGTCTGTCTTAGTTAACTAATCACATATACCCAAAGTACAAGTATATTGGTTCTATGAAAGAACCTTAACTACAGTATATCAACGTATATACTTCTACCTTCATCAGACTACCAACTCATACTCAAGTGAAAGAGTATTAGTCCACGCTGTAGCAATAATAGTCTGGGTTTCTTTTAAATAGTACTTTTAGAAACCACTATTACAGGTTCTGTTCTATGTATTCGAAATATGCTCATGCTTTGAAGTGAATGGACTACTCACTGGCTTAAGTTAAATCATTCCCCATTTGGAATTCATAACACAATAACCTATACATGATGAAATTCTCATTCTCATCAATCTGTTGAAAACAAATATTTATGTGTTAAGTAACCTATGATCTATATCTTACTGTGAAAGACCACCATTCACATGTATCACTTACTTAAACACAATGGGTCCCTTCCAAACAAAAATCATGCACAGAGAAAATGTAAATTCATTAATAAATTTTGAGAATATATTTTTTTATTAATAAATTCGATAATTACATTAGATAAACTAGTCTAGATGGCATATATTCCAACAGTATACTATCCATTTGAGTAGTGATAGGCTAAAGTATAATAGCCGAATCCATCAACTGCAAATAGTTATAGATTTTTTTTATTAATTGTTTTAACATCCTCCATCGTGCAAGGAAGTAGTGATCTATAGGTTTGATCTAACAGATGTAGCTGGAGAAGTAAAATTTATCATGAATCTGACTTGTTTTTCTTTTGAGGATTATGATAGCATATTAGACATAGAATGATTGTCGATGCAAGGACTTAAGTTAGTTATAGAGATAGAGTAATGCATTTTTGTGGATTGGATGCATATGCTTAAATTTTAGAAGAAGTAAGGTGAAGGAAGTGTGGTTCATAATACTAGGAGTGAAGGTTCATAAACTATTGTTGAAGGAATATGAAGGATATCTAGCCTGGTGTTGTAGCCCACAGGACCAAGTAATAATGGTATAGGAAAATGATGGAATTTTAAAACTATGTATGCAGTATAGAATAATGAATCGTTTCGTCATCAAGAATATATGTTGCTACTTCTAAGTTAGACATGAGATAGGGATATCATTAAGTATGAATTTGAGAAGGGGATATACCAGAGATTCAGACTAACACTGGGAATAGGTACTAAGGACAGGTGGTGATCCCTTACAGATTGACAACAGTTTTAACGCTTACGGATTGGATGCATATGATTTACAATCTTGCTTTGACAATTTTATGGTGACTTTTTAGATGATACCTGATGTATTTTTAAAGTCATTAAGGACATGGAATAGTTGAAGTTGGTGTAAGAAAATGGAGGTGGCATAAATTTCTATTAAGTTTGGTAAGTGAAAGTTTTAGTTGAACACAACTCAATTTCTGGAATGAGTGGTAAACAAGGACAGTTTTAAGGTAGACCAAGCTAAGGTAGAGGATTTGTGGGATACAAACAAGTATTGTATCCAATCAAGATCCTAGCTTTAATACAAGATTTTAGATTTAGTTCAAAGAGATAATGCGATCAACTTAGAAGTTCTGTACTATAGCATATCCTCAAAGAGAAACTTAGAGGATAATACATGTTTTAATGAGAAAATTTTGCTATTGCAACCTGATTTGAGTTACATAGAGAAAAAATACATGTTTTAATGAGAAACTTTTGCTATTTAGTTCATAATACATGTTTTAATGAGAAACTTGTGCTATTGCAACTTGATTTGAGTTACGTAGAGAAACTAGTTAAGACTCTAGATCAAAGTATCAAGACTATTTGGAATAAGCAGATACCAAAAGTGAAGGTATTATAGGGCATCACGATGCACAAGATGCTATGTGGGAAGCGGAAGAGTGAATGAAGCGAAAAAACCCCGACTTCATATGGAGGTACATGCTGAATTTCGAGACGAAATTCTTCAAGGAGGGGAGGATGTAAAACCCCACCTAAACCTACCCTTAAGAAAGAGGATTGGATGCATGGCATAGCTTTTTATGTGACTACTTTGTATATTTGATGCATTAATATTTTTTTTTATAATGTTTACTTATATTTTTTTATGTTATAAAGATGGTTGGTAAATTTGTTTAAGAAATGGACAAGAATAGATTTTAGTTGGGAAAATTGTAAGCAAGAGAAAAATATGAGGTGTAGTGAGAAGAGAGTTACGAGGGAAAATCTAGGCGTATGAGATGATGTATCTCTATGGTTAGAGCTTAGTGTATAATTCCTAAATGCTTGAGCTCAAATCTCAACTCTAACAATTATCTTGATTTTTATTTTCATGACTAAGTTGGTTATGATATATCTTAACCTTTATTTAAAAATATCCAAACTTCTTCTAAAAACTAGGGAGTTATCTTCATGTCCTAAAAATATCTAATTAAGATCTTATAGCTCAACTATTTTCATCTCAATCCATTTTAAATTTCAACAATTTCATTACAAGTTTGTTATCTTAATTTTTTTTATTAAAGAAAATTAGCTTTTTAATGCACAAAGCCTGCTGGCTGAAGATTTTTGTTGGTTGTAAGGTTGAATTAGTCTTCAAAAGTTGAACACAAAAATCTCTTATTTTATCTACGAAAATATGAGTTGGTTGGTATAAATTTTATCACCAAATACATACCATATTTCGTTCAAACTAAGGAAATTTGCATTATTCTTTATATATCATTTCAGGAATATTTCTACCTTTCTTCTTGCAAGGACATTTGGTTTTTTCCAAGCATTAAAGTGTCAAAAAATGATCTTATGCTATTTACCAAATATTCTAGGTATGTTTATGCAAAGCTGAAAATTTATTTGGCAACTAAATAAAAGGACTGTTATGGTAATATTTTTGTGCAGCTTTAGTCGTCTTCTTCTTCCTCCACGAACCCTTTTGATGACTGAAATTTCCGCGAAAACCAACAGCTAAAGCTTGTTTGAATTCAAATTTTGAAAGCTCTAAAAATTTGCCACCAAATCTCAGCTTTTAACTATACAAACAAATCTAATTTTTCACCTTCTACTTCATGTTTTCCCTTTAGAATTTCTGCAAAGCAGCAACCGTAGTTTAATATTTTTTCAAGCTAAACATTGCAAAACCATTAAACTCCATTACAACGATTTTCTTATAGCAAAATTCCAGCAAAGAATGTTTCATTTATATTCAAAAATTTAGCTTCAAAAATCTCTTAAAAATCAGCTTAGCACAGATCATCATTAGCAGCAAAACATAATTTATTTACAATGTTCTTGAAATATTCGAATCCTTCCAAGAGATAACAAAGCAGCCATTATCATCTTCATTATCTTCCTCTAAATCAAACACCATGGCCGCACCTTTTCCTCTCTAAATCCAAGCTGAAATTTTCAAAATTCAAATGAGAGAAGATCTTTAGAGAATCTTCTTGAGGTCTAAGTAGAATCCCAATATTTTTTATTATCTTAACCAAAATACCATTAAAACACCCATTATACCCCTCTTGTTCTTCAGGGCCAAAATTCCCAACCTTAAAGCATTACTATTCTTCTTTTTCATCTATGAATAAATAAATAAAACTTAGCCATTAAAAGCCCTTACATCATTCAACCAAGAAACCATTGATGCTTTCTTCAAGCTTCAAAATTCAAATTTTAATATAAAGATCTAAAGAATCACCTAGGATCCTCCTTCACCTTAACAAAAAAAGCTTAACTTCTAAAACCTTTCATACACCAATTTTTGTCTAGCATTGCTCCATAAACAACCAAGGACACCAAGAACACTGATGAGACTCTATGTCATCATGGAAGTCAAGATTAAGGAAGGGGAGGCATGACCATGCAAGGACAAGGATCAAAGACAAGATGAGTTTTGATTGCTCATAAAACCATGCTTGAGGATGGAAGAGGGTTGGAAGGTTGAGGAAGCTAGCCAAGAGTTCTTTTTTGATGACTATCGAAGAAGGACTCCAACAAAAACTCAAGCTGGCAACAAAGACGGACGAAATTGGGACGAAAAGGGACATTCCAGTGGACAGCCGACACCAGCCCCAAGCAGTAGAACCGGCACCAACTTCAACCTGCCCAACAACGACTTCATTTTGCCGCATGACTGGCTGAAGACAGAGCTTAACTGGCGCCGGCTTGAGGGTTCTAGCCGGCGCCAGATCCATCTCGGCTGCCCCGCGTCTTTGCTGTTTTCTCTAATTTTCGCCAATTTTAAGTGTTTGTATAGACTTGTTGAGACCCTAAACTGTATTAGAAGCTCGGGGATTATTTAGCTAGGGTTAGGGTAGTACAAATAGAACTTTTAGTTATTTGAAAACATAATTCACACACTTTAATTCAAATGTGAGAGAGAATTCTGAGAGGCCCTAGCCTCCTTATTCATCTTGTTCAAGACCATACTTAAGGGTTAGTCCACCTTATGAATGAGTCTATAAATCTTTTGGATAATCCAGTGTGGTTTCTTTGAATAGGTTTTAGTTGTTTGTTCTTCGAATGTTTGTTTGAATTCTATTTCTTGGGTGCCTACTTTATCTATTCTATTTGTTCTTGTTTGCCTTTGGTGCTTCAAGGATATTGGGGTGTGAGTATAGTAGAACTTTCTACTATTCTTGAGGGTCTTTGAAGCTTAATTCTTCAAGGGTTTGATAGAGGGTAGGTTGTTATTTCATTTTCTCCTTTTTGTCTCTAGAAGAATCTCTGTTTTGGTCCCATTGGTTGAGCTGAATACATAACCAACTAAACCACTGACAACACCAAGAAAAAGTCCACATAAGATCATATCAAAGAGTTTGGTATCAGAGCAAGAAAAAGCATGATTCCAATCAAATCTAGAAAGTATGAAAAGAAGCCCTACAAAGTTGAAGAAAAAGAAAACAGAGAAAATCTCGTAACTCAAAAACATGCTCCAAAAAGGTCTTGAAATTTTTGTTATATCTTTATTTTTCTCTTGGGAAATTGCTCCTTGATGTTAATATAATCCTTAGGAACAAAATTTTCTTCTGTTTGTGGTGAAATTTAGCTTGAATATAGGTGAGAATATTGGTTGTTCTTAAGTGACGGGATTGCCTCCAATATGTTTGATAAATGTTCCATGAGAATGCTTTTGGCTATAGTTGGGAACTTTTATTCTTGATTTTCATTCCTTGGGATTTTGGGACTTAGTATATCACTCTATTATTGAATTCCATACTTATTGAACTCAATTTTATTAGAGCACACTTGTGATCATCTTGTTCTTCATAGTCCTAGTTCTAGTTGTTTTTGTTTCTTTGTTCTTGCTAATTCTTGTTTGTTTCTTGCTTAGAAGTGTTTCTTGTGCATCTAGTATTTGTTCTTGTGTTGATTGAGTCCATATTTCTTGAAATTCTTGATTAAAACTTGTTTGCTTGAGGTACCCAACAAGTGTTTGTTGAAATTCCCCTAAGACCTCCTAATTGAAAAATTGTTTTGATTTGTGTGATTCACTAAGTTGGACTAAAAATTTAGCCATTAGGGAGAGTTAGGATTAAACAAGAAGGCTTGAGTATTGAGAAAAAGGTAAGAGGGTGAGCCTATTATTAAAAGAACCTAAGAGAGCAAACACGAGTGTGGAGTGATCAACCTTAAGAGCCAACATTCAAAGAAGTGAAGTAAGGATCTATTTTTCTTTCTAATCTCTTTTGTTTTGTAGGTATAACTATGTAAATATTCCATCACCATGGTCCATGAACAAGAGATCTCTTGGCCTAACCTAAGTGGACCTAGTAGACCTCAAGAAGAACAAATTGATACTAGGGGTTTGCGTGAAGACTTTCAAACTATGATGAGGACTATGCAAAGTGAGTTCTAAAACATGACAAGGGAGTTGATAAATCATCTTGGACAATCTTCTACCATTGGACAAAGGAGAGGCCAAGAGCGCTTTAAAGTACCTAGCCCTAGAATGAGGGATGTCGATGCCCATACCCCTCCGTTACATGCCCAATATGGGGAAAAGTAGGATAAGCACTTAATTGGGGGATTCCAATAAGCTTCTATGAGGGGGGAAGACATTCTATGAAGGAGGATGAGGTAGGGGACAAGAAAGAAATGGTGGGAACAACCTGAGGGGGTTAGAAAGAGAGTTTGAGGGAATTGATGATTGGTATGAGGGGAAACAAGTTGAAGCCCTTAGGGAACACCATAGATGATGGGGCAATAGAGGAGGAATGAGAGAAGGAAATGATGAGGAGAGGGAATTGAACCATATCAAATTGAAAGTGCCCACATTCTATGGCAAAAGTGACCCCGAAGCTTATTTCAAATGATAAAGCAAGATGGAGATATTCCTAGAGAGTTATACCCATAGTGAGAGGTCAAAAGTAAGGTTGGCTATTTTGGGATATTCGGAGTATGCTTTGGTTTGGTGGGAGATAGTTAGTGCACAAACAAGACAAATGGGAATGAAAACCGTGGCTAGTTGGAATTTATTGAAAGATGTGATGAGGGCAAGGTTTGTACCACACTATTACTACAATGATCTTTACCAAAGGCTCTAATCACTCAAGTAATGGAATAAGAGTGTGGAAGATTACTATAAAGAGATGGAAGTTATGTTGATGAGAGCTTAAATCAATGAGGATCCTAGAGCAATGAGGGCAAGGTTCTTGGGAGGATTAAATAGGGAGGTTGCCAATTTGGTAGAATTCTACCCCTATAATTGATTAGAGGATATGGTACATGCCGCTATGAAGACTAAGAGGCAATTAAAAAGGAGGGCATTTACTAGACCACCACTTTCAAACCCCAACATTGCTAGCAAGGTACCATTTAAGAAGGATGAAGCCCCTAAGCCATTCCAAAGGGACTTCAACAAACCAAGTGAGGCTTGGAAACCTAGAGAGGATTGGAAGCCTAGGGAGGATTGGAAACCTAGGGAATGATGGAACAATGACAAGGGAAAAGCTATGGAAAGGCCACAAAGGAATAAGGATATCAAGTGTTTTAAGTGCCTTGGATATGAACATACTTTCCATGAGTGTCTAAGCAAGAAAACGATGTATACTAATCCCTATGGTAAGATTTATACCGATGAAGAAGAAGAGGGAGAAAGATACCAAGGAGACCAAGAAGGAAATAGAAATGAGGAAAATGATGAAGAGGAAGTTGTTGGTTAAGAATACCCTTTGGTGGGAGTAATAAGAAGGTCATTGAATTCACAAGCCATTGAGGATCAAAATCACCAACAAAGAGAGAATATTTTCTACGCTAGGTGTCTAATCAACAAGACCCCTTGTAGTGTTATTGTGGATAGTAGGAGTTGCACTAACGTGATTAGTGCGAACATAGTTGAAGAATTGGACATGAGATGGATTAAACATCCCAAGCCCTACAAATTGCAATGGTTGAACGATAGTGGGGAATTGAGAGTAAACAAATAAGTTTTGGTGCCTTTTGAGATGGGAAAAATACAAGAATGATGTGCTATGTGATGTGGTACCCATGCAAGCGGGTCACTTGCTCCTAGGGAGGCCTTGGCAATACGATAGGCATGTAATGTATGATGGGAGGAAGAATACTTATTCCCTACTCAAAGAGGGAACTAAGTTTACCCTCACCCCCATAGCCCCTAGTGAGGTGAACAAAGATCAAAGAATCATGAAGGAGAAAGAAAAGAAAAAGGGAGCGCGAAATGTTAAGCAAAAGCAAGAAATTGAGAAGAAAGAACAAGAGAGAAAAGAAAAAAAGTTGAGAGATAGGATGGACAAACAAGTACCTTTGACAATCAAGGATATGAGTGAGCACGACCAATAGAGGGGAGGTAAAAGAAGAGTGAATTTCTTTGCAAAAGAAAGTGAAGTCATAGAGGCTATAGAAGCTAAGGAACCAGTTATTCTTCTTTTATATAAAGGTTCTTATGTTTCTACTAATGATTCTACATTCTCTTTGCCTAATGAAATTACAGCTACTCTTCAAGAATTTGAAGACATTTTTCCAAATAAGGTGCCCGTAGGACTACCACCCATAAGTAGGATTGAGCATCAAATCGACTTCGTGCCTGGAGTCGTCATCCCCAACTAACTGGCATATAGAAGTAACCCAGAAGAGTCCAAGGAGTTGCAAAAGTAAGTAGAGGCATTGCTTGAGAAGGAACATGTGAGAGAGAGCCTAAGCCCATATGCGGTTCCAGTTCTGTTGGTGCCCAAAAACGATGGGACGTGGCGTATATGTGTGGATTGTTGCGCTATCAACAACATCACGGTAAAATACCGCTATTCCATTACTAAGCTAGATGACTTGCTTGATGAGCTATTTGGTGCATGCATTTTTTATGCCCTTTGGATTGTCTAATGCTCCTAGTACTTTCATGTGATTAATGCACCATATTTTGAGGGAATACATTAGAAAATTTGTTGTTGTGTACTTTGATGATATATTAATCTATAGCAAATCATTTGTGGATCATTTGAATCATGTTCAAAGTATGCTCGTTGCCCTCTGAAAGGATAGATTGTATTTTAACCTTGAGAAGTGCTCTTTTTGTTTGGAGAGGATTACATTCCTTAGGTATGTTGTGAGTGCCAAAAGAATTGAGGTTGATGAGGGAAAAGTGAAAGCCATCCAAGATTGGCTAACCCCTACCACCATTACCCAAGTTCGTAGTTTCCATGGGCTAGCTAGCTTCTATAGGAGGTTTATCTAAAATTTTAGCATTATAGCAGCCCTTCTAATCGAAGTGGTAAAGACAAATGTGGGATTTAGGTGGGAGGAAGCCCAACAACAAGCCTTTCAAGCCCTCAATGACAAATTGAGCTAAGCTCTAATTCTTATTCTTCCTAATTTTGATAAGGCCTTTGAGATAAAGTGTGATGCAAGTGGGGTGGAAATAGGTGCAGTCTTGATCCAAGATAGAAAACTCATTGCATACTTTAGTGAGAAATTTTCTGGGCATCCCTCAATTACTCTACCTATGACAAAGAGTTTTTTGCCTTGGTGAGGACCTTAGAATATTGGCAACACTTCCTTTTGCCAAGAGAGTTTGTCATTCATACCGATCATGAGACTCTTAAACACCTCAAGAACCAACAAAATTTGAATAAAAGGTATGCAAAGTGGATGGAGTTTATTGGGACATTTCCATATGTCATTCAATACAAGAAGGGTAAGGAAAATGTGGTAGCGGATGCACTCTCTCGAAGGTATGCACTACTCAACGTTTTGGATGCTAAACTTCTTGGTTTTGAACTTGTGAAAGATTTGTATGTTGATGATGAGGAGTTTGGGGATATTTTCCATGCTTGTGAGCAAAATGCATTTGCTAAATATTATAGGCATGATGATTTCTTATTTAGGGAGGCAGGGCTTTATGTGCCAAAGAGATCTATTAGGGTGTTGCTAGTTAGGGAGGTCCATAGTGTTGGGCTAATGGGGTATTTTGGTGTTGCAAAGACTTTAAGAATCCTTAAGGAACAATTTTTTTGCCCAAAAAAGAGAAAGGATGTGGAGAGTCATTGTTCTCAA
The DNA here is from genome assembly GCA_026120185.1 of Voacanga thouarsii. Lineage (NCBI taxonomy): Eukaryota > Viridiplantae > Streptophyta > Magnoliopsida > Gentianales > Apocynaceae > Voacanga > Voacanga thouarsii. The sequence continues at coordinate 4,456,765 of JANUWF010002155.1, read as the reverse complement.
TGCATTATTTGTATGTGAACTGAGTCTAGATCTCTTCCACATGGCCTTTATACTCTTTTGCCCACACCTAATGTACTTTAGGTTGATATTTCAATGGACTTCATCTTAGGATTTCTTAGGACCAAGGGGGTAAGAATTCTATATTTGTGATTGTTGATCAATTTTGTAAAATGGCTTATTTTATTGCTTGTTCCAAGACTAATGATGCATCCTATATTGCAAATTTATTCTTTAAGGAGGTGGTGAGAATGCACAAGATTCCAAGGACTATTGTCTTGGATAGAGGTATTAAATTCCTTAGCCACTTTTGGAGAGTATTATGGAACAAGCTTGCTACTAATCTATTATTTTTCACAGCTTGTCATCCCCAAACAGATGGACAAACGGAGGTGGTCAACCGAACACTCACCCAACTCTTGTGGACCATAATCAAGAATAACTTGAAAAATTGGGAGGAGTGCTAGCCGCACCTTGAGATTGCTTACAAAAGGGCTTTTCCTTCTACCACTTCTTATTCTCCTTTTGAAATTGTGTATGGTTTTAACCCTCTAACTCCTTTAGAATTGTTTCTCTTGCCTATAGGTGAATGAAAGAACTTTGATGGAGCTAAGAAGGCAGCAATTGTGAAGGCACTCCTTGTAGATGATGGCAATGATTCAGAGACGAATCCTTTTGAAAGAGGGGGAGATGATGAGACTCCGCTTCATCATGGAAGTCAAGATCAAGGAGGGGGAGGCATGAGCATGCAAGGACAAGGACCGAAGATAAGATCTAGATCCAAGAAGCTTTGAGTTTTGATTGCTCATAAAATCATGCTTGAGGATGGAAGAGGGTTGGAAGGTTGAGGAAGTTAGCCAAGAATTCATTTTTTATGACTATCAAAGAGGGATCCCAATAAGAACTCAAACCAGCAACAAAGACGGATGAAGTAGGAATAAAAGGGGGCCTTCTAGTGGACGGTCAGCGCCAACCCTAAGTAGTAGAACCGACGCCGGCTTCAACCTGCCCAATAATGGCTTCATTTTGGCGCACGACTGGTCGAAGACAGAGCCTAAGCGGCGCTGGCTTGAGGGCCCTAGCCGGCGCCAGCTCTGGCTCCATCCTGGGTAGCCGACAGCTGCCCCGTGTTTTTAATGTTTTCTCCAATTTTCTCCAATTTTAATTGTTTGTAAAGATTTATTAAGACTCTAAATTGTATTAGATCATCAGGGATTACTTAGCTAGGGTTAGGGTAGTATAAATAGAACTTCTAGTTATTTGAAAACACAATTCACATACTTTAATTTAAATTTGAGAGAGAATCTTCAAAGGCCCTAACGTCCTTGTTCATCCTGTTCAAGATCATGCTTAAGAGTTAGTCCTCCTTATGAATTAGTCTATAAATCTTTTGGATAATCTAATGCGGTTTCTTAAAATGGGTCATAGTTGCTTTGTTCTTCTAAGGTTTTTTTGAATTCCATTACTTTGGTGCCTATTTTCTCTATTCTATTTGTTCTTGTTTACTTTTGTTGCTTCAAGGATATTGAGGTGAGATTATAGTAGAACTTTCCACTATTCTTCAGGGTCTTTGAAGCTTAGTTTTTCAAGGGTTTGATAAAGGGTAGGTTGCTATTTCATTTTCTCTTTTTTGTCTATAGAAGAATCTCTGTTTTGGTCCTATTGGTTGAGCTGAACACATAACCAACTAAACCACTCACAATACCAAGAAAAAGCCCACACAAGATCATATCAAACACACACTAACCCTTTTTCATTTTCTTGACTAATTCTATTGCCAGATCACTCCTAGAAACCATTTAGCCTACTTAGAGACTATTAGAACAATCACTGGACCTTCCTCTTTTAGTCCTGCTAAATCAATGCAAGATTGAATCAAGGAATTCTCTCTTGCAAAGATCAAAATCCAAGAACAAACATTTCACAAATAGTGTCCTCTATAAGGTATTGTATAAGATGCTATTCTTTATTTTCTTTTCTAAATATTTTTAGATCAATATTCATGACCTATTCTTCATTTCAATTTAATTTCCTCTCCCCTATCTCTTCTACACATTTGTTTGGAAATCAAGTGGGAGGATGGACCGATTTCTTTTGAATGGCTATCTACAAACATCATCATTACTCAAGTGAACTACAACAAGTAAATCTATTAAAACAACTTCTTTAATTTTCTATTATATTGGTTCTAATTATGAACTCAATGAATTAGGAATTAAGCTAGATTAATATTGTATTGAATGAAGTGTATCTTGAGTTGATTGTTATGAAAGGAGGATGGGATAATCATTGTGGATTGCGATTATATGATTGGAAGGGATTGTTGCACCATATGTTTTGTTGAATCCTATGTTGAGGATTATTATGTTGTGGTTAATTGATGATGGTGTTTGAATAGTATGACTATAACTGATTTTATCCGAAATTGATATTTACTTATACTTAGGTACTGCATAATATTGAACACTTGTCTGATTTATTATGTATAATCTAATGTACATTAAACAATCTATTATTATTTATTGGAATTGTGGCTAGTATAAAATGTTCGCTACTAACCATACATTTAAAAAAAAAAATTATTATTATTATACTTCAACTTGAATGATTATTGTTGCTTTTGATACTTAAATTGTTATTATTATTTTATTATTACTACTATTATTTCCATTATTATTCTTAATGATATTATTTTTATTAAAACTCATATTATTAGTACTATTATTACTGTTATTAGCAATGTTATTTTGAATAATAATATTATTAAAATTATTATATTAATAAACATAATTATTTTAAAAAACAATAATTATACAATTAATAATAATATAATTATTATAATTACCCTTTTAGAAATATTATTACAATTTATAAAATTATTAAAACTCCCATTAATGCTTTTGACAGTATTAATATTTTTGTTATACTTAATTATTACTTGTGTCACTTACTTATGATATCATTATAACAAGTTGTTTTTATACTACTAATAATATTAAACTCTAGAAATATTTGTATATCAATTAATTTTGGAACTCCTAAACCATTGCTATTACTAAATGAGTGTTGTTAATGTTAGAGTCATTTAGATGGACATGAAAATTTATAGTTGGAAGTTATTTGTATCTATACAGTTTTGTTGCTTAGTTGTGTACGAATACTAACATATACCCTGTGTTTACCCCAGACAAGTCTAGGTTCCCTTGAACAAGACTTTGAAGATTTTTAATTTGTTAGATTGAGAGATCAAGAAAGTCCTTGCATGAGCAGTTTGCTGAACAAAAGTACTCCTACAAGTTAAATGTGATGTTTACAATAAAGCTATTCTTTGAGTTGCAATTTTGGATATTCTGCATCTTCTATCAAAATAAAATAATTTTTAGTCAGGCAAACAATTTCCCAAGAAAAACATTAAATTTTCTTAAACCAATTTTTGACTACACTGTCTGGAAACCATAATTGCTACTTTAAAGAAAACATTTCATTGATTTTACTTTTCCCAAGTGGGGTAAGTGTAGTATTGAGTACTCAATAGGGGTAGACTATTAGACCTAGTCTTTGAAGGGTTTGGATAAGTGTTACATCCCAAATTTCCATAATATAACAGACTGTAACATTGTGGGATGTTGCCCCGTCTAATTGCTTCAACAAGGGGTCTTTATAATATACGTCACTCAATAGGTAGCGGAAATTTTTTTCCAACATAGAAAGTACAAGAATTTGGCTTCTGATACATACACTGAAAGGTATAACATGTTCAAGATGTAGCATGAGCCTCTGGAAGTCTACTACGCTTTCGTTACGCCTTTGATCCTGAATTTTTCAAAAGAGATAACACGTCTGTGAGTGAAAATCACTCAGTGAGTCCCGTGTGTGCTAGTTCTTTTTAAAGAGACAAAGTAAATAAAACTTTTACGGGAAAGCATTTCGTGTGTTCACGGGAAACAATTCCAAAACTTTTTAAAGAAGAGTTTATTCAAAACTTAGTCATTTTTGGAAAACTGTGTTTCAATTTAAAATTATTGCCCCAATTTTCAAATCACAAGCATTCCTTTAACAGAGGGTTGGCTTGTATGCAAAGCTCATAAGGCTTTGCTTTCAGCGCCACATAGCATTATGCTTAGACCGCAACATATAGCACTCAACCGTGCATCGCCGAAAAGGTAACTACACCGCAGCGTACTACCTAGAATCAAGTTAATGCTTATGCTAAGTATTCAAGTTTGTGCATACACCAAGTAAGTTTGTGCTTAAACCAAGTGTTCAAGTTAGTTCATAAGCTAAGTATTCAAGTTAGTACTTACACCAAGTATTCAAGTTATTGTTTACGCCAAGTAAGTTAGTGCATACGCTAAATATTCAAGTTTGTACTTAAACTAAGTATTCAATTTAGTGCATAAGCTACGTATTCAATGATTGTCAAGTTCAAGAAATCAAGAATTCAAGATTTGTACTGTTCACTATGTTTCCAAATCCAAAAAAAGGCCTGTACTTGAGCACATCAGGAAACTGTTTTCCATATCAAGAAAAACATTGTTGGGGCAAAATATTATTTTCCATAATTTGATCCCACTGACTTGCAAGTTAATTAATAATTTTCATAGGCTCTGCAGAACCAATCAACTCATTCTATAGACGCATCAGTCTAATAAAATAATTTTCGAGATCAAAGTGTTATTTTCCAAAGTCAATCTCATATCGAGCGATCATTTTCTAAAATCATGTCAAAACAGGGCAAATAGTTCTTTTCTCACATCAAACAAAGTTTCCAAGAGTATTCGGGCCATTTCTCATGCTCGCTCACAAAAGTTATTTCCAAGGGTATTCGAGTCATTTTATTCATGCCGATTCCAAAAGATTTTTCCAATGGTATTCAGGTCATATTACCTTTACCCAATTTAAAAAGTGTTCATAGAAGTTCCAATGAGGATATTTCAGTCATTTATCGAATACCGATTCAAAAGGTTTCCAAAAAACATTCCAATAAGGACATTTGGATCATTTTCCAATTTTTCAATTCCAAAAGGAACTCATTTCAAGAAATCTAGAATTATAATCTAAAAAAATGATTAAATTCAAAGTTTCCAAACACATTTCCACTAAATGTTCTAATAAGGGCATTCTGGTCAATTTATGAATACCCGATTCCAAAAATTACCATTTTCTAAAAATCCCAAGCATTTAATTCAAAAGAACAAAATTCACAAAATTCATGCTTTAATAATCCTTTAAGGTTTCCGAGCTAATCATGAAGTTCATTCAATCCCAACATGGCATAAAACAAATCTTGCTCAGATAAACCTTAAGCATATTCAGGGATTTCCAAAACGGCATAAAACACAGCATTTCATGGAAAAGTGAAGAACAATAGCTTTCAAACGGTTTTATAAATCAAAGGGAGTCACCTCGCATCCTGACTAAACTTTTTCATTCACGACCGTTCGACCACCGTTTCTGCCATTTTCAACGAACCGTTGGCCGTTTACCTATAAACTTATACCACACATCGTATTTATGTCAATTCGGTTTCGGCTAAAAAATGGCAAACGGTGAGCCAACGTGCCCGATGGCTCACAAACGTCCAACCGATGTTTAGCTGACGGGGGCTGACAGTTAGCCGATGGTTAAGGAAAACATCAAACTTTTGTTCACGTCGTTTTTTCATCATTTGTTCGATTCTTTTGTTTTCCTTTTTTCACATCCTTTATCCCTTCATAAACAAGGGATTCATTTCGTATTTCCCTAATTATTTGATCCAAAATCACATAGTTAATCATCCTTAAATTCGTCCATGTTCTAAGAAAAATTCTGAAATTTTGCTGCTTTGACACATGATTTTGTTTCAGAAATTACTTCCAATCCACAACTCTGTTATGGCTGTATGATACACCAAAATGACCGTAAGACTCTTAAATTTAATTCCATATAATAAAATTTTGACAATTTTTGTTGCCGGGGCACCGTACTGGTCAACAACAGCCCCAGTAGTTTTAGCTCATTTTTACTATGCATGCTTTCCTTTGTCCTCCTTTAATCATTAACACCATAGAACCATTAATTCATTCAGTTCTCCTTCGAATCATCTTTCATTCTGAATTTCCAGATTTCCAATAGCTCACAAAAGTCACACTTATTCAACACAAATTCATCTCTTCTAATCAAAAGCTAGTTTGATCGATTTTTCCAACCAAGTAAATTCCATTTTTACTCTACTTTTATCATCACCTCTTCAACCGAAAATATGCCTTCAAACTTGTTTTTATGTACAAGGTTCACACACAAAGTTAACAAACCCTAACTTAATCCAAAATCAAGACATGAAAATCTTGTTTTTATGTTAAAAAATTGATATCATAATGATCAGCATATTGAAATCTATAACTTTAATTCTTGAAGCATAGGATTTTACCTTGTTTTTAGCTTGATTTGGCTGAGAAATGCTTCATGTTTCTCTTTTTCTTTCCAAGGACTCTTCTTCTCTTACTTTCCCCATTTTTCTCTATTTTTTTTCTAGATTTTCTTTCCTTTTTCTTTCTTTTCTTCCCCTCCTTCCTTTTGTTCTTCTCTTGGAAGAATTTCTATCTATTTTGTAGCCCTTCCACCACCATTTTAGTGCCAAAAGTCAACCAACATTAATTACATTGTGGGCTATCCATTTTTAAAGCTAAATTCCTATTGGTGGATTTAATTTAAATGGGTAACTCTTAAGCTTTTGCAATTTAATAGTCTCACAAATATTTCACTCCCTAACACTTATTTTCATCCACCATTCACACAATTTCGACATGTCCATGTTTTACTGGCATTACTAATTTTTCTCAAAAATGACCAAAATCGGATCCAGAATGGAAAAATATTTTATTTCGCCATTCAACTCCAAATATTCTGCTAAATCCATTGGTAATTCTTAAATTCTTCAATTCCTTCTCTATTCAGTCAAATTTACAGTTAAAGTCGCGGGCGCAGTAAAAATGACGAAAATGCCCCTGCTGACCCGGATAGTACAATTCACACCAAAATGAGCGTTTCATCGCACTGATCAGTTTCTCTTCTTAGCATACCCTCAAATTCTTATTTTATTAATAATAGTAGTCTTTCGAAGATATAGAGTGGGGATAGAACAAATCCAATAATTACTCCAGGTCCCGACCAAATATTATCATAACAAAATATTCATCTTATAATACCTATCATCTTTTGTTCTTGCCCTTGATACAAATTCTCATCCTATTATAAATAGTAGCTAATCGAAGGTAAAAATGTGGGGTATTACATTCTCCCCTCCTTACAAAAAATTCGTCCTCAAAATTTATATTTGCCTTAATTCTATATAGCACATGTATACATGATCTCTTAAGATATTCTTATAATGTTTCAACCTAATAATATACTTTCATTTACATCGTCCTTATACGACCTATAATTAGACCTCCTAGATTTATACATTTTACACATAGATCATAGTTTTGTTTCCTTAAATAGCCATAAATCACTTCATTTCAACTTTTATAGGCACTTCTCAAGGGTTATCTAACCTAGAATTTCTCTAACCCAAGAATGTTTAACTTCAAATGTTTAATGATTCCTGGTACACTAGTATTGATATAATCATATCTTTTCACACATTATGATAAACCAGGACATTTAGCACTCAAATATAACACTAGAACACCATACAAATATGCATATTCATATTCACACAATTCATATCACACTATATACATAGGGCCTTAAGTGTTCAGCCACCTTTATTCCTCATCTCACTATTACTAGTCCCAAAATAGAATGTTCAGAATTAAGAAATAATTCCTATATAAAGTCTCTCTAACTCCATCCCTTTACTATTGTCCGAATTCGGGGTTATAGACCACTTTCAGAGATATTGGATTTTTCTTGAATCACTCTTCTTCTGGCTTATCAGAATAAATTACACCTCGAAGTCACATGGCATATCAACTCCAATATCTAAACACTTTCTCTACAAATTCATGTTTACTCATTCAATGATGGACTCCCCAATGTCCCATTGGAGGCTTATCTATATTCTATCAGAAGCTCTATTATGATTTCCACTATGCAATGATACTATTCGTAGCATCCCATGTTTCCGTAACGTAGTGGGCTGTAACTTTATTGGATGTCACCCTATCTAATTGCTCAGATAAGGGGTCTTCATAACAAACATCACTCACTAGGTAACGAAATTTTTTTCCCAACATAGAAAGTATAAGAATTTAGCTCCTGATACATGCACTGAAGGGTATAATAGGTTCAAGATGTATCACAAACCTCTGGGAGTCCACCGTGCTTTTGTTGTGCCTCTAATCCTGAATTTTTCAAAAGAGATAACACGTGTGCGAGTGAAAATCACTCAGTGAGTCCCATGTGTGCTAGTGCTTTAGTAAAGAGACAGAGTACATAATACTTTTATGGGAATGCATTTCGTTTGTCCACTGGAAATAATTCCAAAACTCTTTAAAGAAGAGTTTATTCAAAACTCAGTCATTTTTGGAAAAATGTGTTCCAATTTCAAATCATTGCCCTAATTTCTATATCACAGGCATTCCTCCAACGGATGGTCACCCTGTATGCAAAGCTCACAAGGCTTTGCCTTCGGCACCACATATCATTATGCTTAGACCGCAACCTATAGCACTCAGTCGTGCATCACCAAAATGGTAAGTAGACCGTAGTGTACTACTGAGAATCAAGTTTGTGCTTAGGACAAGTATTCAAGTTAGTGCATACGCCAAGTAAGTTTGTGTTGATACTAAGTATTCAAGGTGGTGCATACGCCAAGTAAGTTAGTGCTTATGCCAAGTATTCAAGTTAGTTCATATGCTAAGTATTCTAGGATTGTCAAGTTCAAGAAATCAAGAATTCAAGATTCGTATTGTTCACCATATTTCCTTGATGGTTAATGCAGTAACAGGGAGCCATGGACGGAAAAAAAACAGAGATAAAAAAAAAATTAAACGCGAGCCATAAAGGCCATGCGAAAGCGTGAAGATCATACATTTGCGCTCCTTAACCCTTCTAGGTTGAGTAAGAGCGGATTGAATGACTGCAATCGCCTCGCTTTGCACAGTTGAAGGAGCTTCCGGTTGAACACCCGCTAGCCTTCGACTTCATCTTGTTTGCATTAACGCTTAACTCTCCAGCTCTCGGGATATTCCTCAGCCCAACCTCTAGTCGGTGAACACTATGGTGAAGAGGAAGGGTCTCAATTCTCCTTAGTTCGTTCGCTATTGGTTAGCAAAGAACAAGGGAAAAACAAGAAGAAGGAGAGAGCCTTTTTGAGAGAGAGAGACTCACGTGAGTCTTGTTGCTTGGGCAAGCAAAAATTAGAGTTTTTTTCTTTTCAAGGAGTTGTTTATATTTAGCCAAAATTAGGTCTCTCAATCTCTAATAAATATCTCCCCGGGATTTCAAAATACCTGGTTGTTATCCTGAGAAACAGTTTGGCCTAACCTTAAACTCCTCTTAACCGTAACTGGAAAAAACCCTAAGGTCCAAGCTATTGGGTCAGATAAATATTCATTATTTTTCTTGGACCCAAAAGGCCCAAAATAATAAATATTAATTATTTATTTTCTGGGCTTACATAAGTAACCCAATAAATAATTAATGAGCCCCAAATGAATCATAATAATTAATCTTTAATTATTTATTTCTTGGGCCTACATAAATAACCCAATAAATAATTAAACATTAATTATTTCCCCTAGTTTAAGCCTAGGTTAATTTCTTAATTATTCATACTGGACCTAGGCCCTGAATAATTAATTAACCAAATAAACTAGATAATTAATTTCTCTCAACTCCTATTTTATTTATTTATTTATTTATTTTATTCCAGTCCAATAATAAATTAGACTCCCTGAATAAAATAAAATAAAACAAAATAAAAATAAAATCCTCTTCAACTGAGACCAATTCCTCATCCCAAAAATAGTTAGGACTTACGGGCTATCCCGAGGACCAAAAAGACACATCGCCTTGGCTGCTAAAATGACCAAAATACCCCTGCTATATAAATAGCTGTATTTTGCATTTTAAATATTTCCTAATATCACCATAAGGAAATATTGACCCCAGGGACAATGCTGCGATAGCAAAGTCTCCGACCTACAGGTGAAATGACTAAAATACCCCTCTACACATCGCCGTACATTTATAGAAGAAGAAGTGTACTAACACCCCTCTAAATGAAATCTACCATCCTTAGGCTTCTGGTCCAATGATCCACGACTTCCTGGAGTGTTTCCGCTTTCCAAGGGAGCTACCCTAAAGCAAACATCCAAGTCATGTTTCCCAGGGCCTTGGATAATTTAGACCATTCAGACAACCACAAGGGGCGATATAGTGTAGAAACTATCTTGTATAAGTCTGTCTTAACTAACTAGTCACACATACCCAACATGCAAGTATATTGGCCCTATGATAGAACCTCAACTACAGCAAATCAAAGTATATGCTTCCAGCTTCGCTAGACCACCAACTCATACTCAAGTCGTAGAGTACTAGTCCACGCTGTAGCGGTAGTAGTCTAGGTTTCTACCATATAGTACTTTTAGAAACCACTACTACAGGTCCTGTTCTACGTATTCGAAATGCGCTTATGTCATGAAGTGAGTGGACTATCCACTGGCTAAAGGTAAGCCATTCCCCATTTGGAATTCATAACATAATAACCTAAACATGATGAGGTTCCAAGTCTCATCAATGGGTTAAGAACAAATGTTTATGTGTTAAATAACCCGTGATCCATACTTTACTGTGAAAGACTACCATTCACATGGATCACTTATTTAAACACAATGGGTCTGTCCAAACGAAAATCGTGCACAAACAAAAAGTAAATTCACAAACAATTTCTAAAAATAAATTCTTTTATTAAATAATTTGATTTTACATCAGAAACCTAGTCTAAGAGGGCATACAATCCAACAATCTCCCACTTGCACTCTAAGACTAGGTAAGTCCATAGGTGCCCACCCCTATGGCGTCTAAGTGTCTCTTGAAGACTCTCTCAGCCAAAGGCTTGGTGAATGGGCCTGCTAGATTGTTTTCTGAGGTAATATGCTCCACCACGACTTCCCGTTTCTGGATGAAATCCCAGATCAGGTGGTACTTCCTCTCGATGTGTTTCCCCTTCTTGTGGTTCCGAGGCTCCTTAGATTGTGACACTGCTCCAGTGTTGTCGCAATACATCACAACCGGCCTATCCATATGTGGTACGACTCCAAGTTCTGAAAGAAACTTCCGGAGCCAGACTGCTTCCTTGGACGCCTCCGAAGCTGCCACATACTCAGCTTCCATGGTTGAGTCAGCAATACAAGATTGCTTGATACTCCTCCATGAAATTGCTCCTCCAGACAAGGTGAAGACATATCCACTAGTGGATTTTCTCTCATCCTTATCCGCCTAGAAGTCTGAGTCTGTGTATCCTGTAGGAACCAAATCATCGCCCAGTAAACCAAAGATATAACTCTCGTTCCCTTGAGGTACTTGAGAATATGCTTTACAACTTGCTAATGAACCTCCCCGGGTTTGACCGATATCCGCTAACTAAGCCCACGGCAAGCGGATATCTGGCCTAGTACATAGCATAGCGTACATGAGACTTCCCACAGCCGAAGCGTAGGGAATCCTACTAATTCTGTCATTTTCTTCTTGAGACTTAGGACAGTCCTTCGAAGAAAATGACAACCCATGTCTGCAAGGGATTAGAGCTCCCTTGCATGAGTGCATGCTGTACTTGGCCAGCATCTTGTCAATGTATGTCGCTTGGGATAATCCTAACATTCTCTGCTTCCTATTTCTAAGAAGCCTAATCCCGAGAATGTAGCTGGCTTCTCCCAAGTCCTTCATACTGAATTGACTAGACAACCAAACCTTTGTAGATGACAATGTCCCTACATCATTTCCAATGAGTAGAATGTCATCCACATACAGGACAAGAAAAACCACATTGATGCCTTTAAGTTTCCTGTACACGCATGGTTCATCTTCGTTTTGAATAAAACCATAAGACTTTACAGTCTCATCAAAACGAATGTTCCATGCTCTTGATGCCTGCTTAAGTCCATAAATGGACTTCTTAAGCTTACAAACCATGTGTTCCTGGCCTTCAGCAATGAAGCTTTCCGGTTGGGACATATAGATGTCTTCTCTAAGATGGCCATTCAAGAATGCCGTCTTGACATCTATTTGCCATATCTCGTAGTCATAGTGACAGGCGATGGCAAGGAGGATGCGAATGGATTTAAGCATGGCTACCGAGGAAAAGGTTTCCTCATAGTCGATACCCTCTTTCTGAGTATACCCTTTCGCCACAAGCCTAGCTTTGAAGGTTTCCACCTTCCCATCCACTCCTCTCTTCCTCTTGTATACCCACTTGCACCCAATGGGTTTTATCCGTTCAGGTGAAGCTACAAGATCCCAAACCTGATTGAGGTACATAGACTCAATCTCGGCTTTCATTGCTTCATGCCACAGATTTGCATCGGCATCAGCAATAGCCTCCTCGTATCTAGCGGGGTCTTGTTCCTGATGGTCGGAAACTAGCTCAAAGGCTTCTCTAGTCCATCTATCCGGAACCCTAGACACTCCCCCACTACGACGAGGCTCCATTTGTACAGGCACTTGAGGCTGTGCCTCTTCTTGTTCCAAAATCGGGTCAGTAGAAGTTGATTCCATAGATAACTTCTCCTGAAGTTCCAACCTCGTTGAACCTTTAGTGGAAGTACTTTGATCATCTTCCAAGTATCTAGCATTGGTACTGACTAGTACCTTCTGCTCCTTATGATGATAAAAGTAGCCTCCTTTTGTCCCTTTTGGATACCCAACAAAATAGCATAATTCTGATCTTGGTTCCAACTTGTCTCCCTTGATCAGTACATAAACTGGACACCCCCAAATCCTGAGATGATTCAGACTTGGCTTACGCCCAGTCCACATCTCATAGGGAGTCCTAGGTACTGACTTGGAAGGCACCAAGTTCAGAATATATACCGCTGTTTCCAAGGCATATCCCCAAAATGACACTAGAAGAGTAGCATGAGACATCATGCTTCGGACCATTTCTATCAACATCCTGTTCCTTCTCTCAGCTACTCCGTTCTGTTGGGGGGTTCCCGGTGCAGAGAGCTGGGATACTATCTCATGATGTACCATGTAGTCCTTGAATTCACCTAGGAGGTACTCTCCACCACGATCCGATCGTAAGGTTTTGATTAATTTACCTGTCCGACGCTCCACTTCAGCCTTAAACTTTTTGAACTTGTCAAAAGAGTCAGACTTGCGTCTCATCAGGTAAATGTAACCATACCTCGTACAATCATCTGTAAACATGATGAAGTACTCAAAACCTCCCCTAGCTGGTGTAGACAATGGACCGCACACATCAGTGTGAACAGGACTCAACACCTCCTTGGCTCTATCCGCCTTTGGTGTAAAAGACCTTTTGGTCATTTTTCCCATCAGGCAGGATTCACACTGAGGCCAACTTTCCAATCTCAATGTGCCCAAAGGCCCATCATGGATTAGCCTCTGAATCCTGGTTGAGTTAATATGACCCAACCTCAGGTGCCAAAGGTATGAATCATTGATATTGGTCTTTCTCTTCTTAGTTAAAGGTTCAGACAGAGCGTTATTTGATTGGTTGTTAATAGGGTTTAAAAAGAACAAATTTCCATACATGTGCCCAGTACATAAAATTTCTCCATCTCTACTGATAGAAATACCAGAATGGAAATATACAGAATATCCTTGATTAATAAGTTTTGCAATTGAAATCAAATTCTGACGAAAACCAGGTACATATAAAATGCCTTTTAAAACCACTATCTTATTACAATAAAAAATAAGATCCAGCTCTCCCACTGCAAAGGCCCAGACTTGTGCTCCATTACCCACTCGAAGCCCATGTTCGCCCTTCTTGAGTCTTCTTATCTTCTTAAACCCCCGCAAGGAGTTACGGATATGATCGATGGCTCCCGAATCAACAATCCAAGTGGAAGTTGATCCTACCATTGATATGGACTCTAGATAGTAAACATTACCTGTGGGGTTTTTCTTGGCCTGAAGATCTGGACAATCTTTTTTCCAGTGTCCCTTCTTTCCACACTTGAAGCAATTGCCCTTTGGTTTGTCCTTGGGCTGGTTCTTGGGCTGGGCTGCTGCATTCCCCTTCATTCTCTTGAACTTTCTGGGCTTAGGCCCAGTTCTTGAAGAAGAGGCCTTAGCAATCATGGCCTTAGACTGCAGCTTCATGACCTTCTCCGCCATCCGGAGCTCCTTCATCGGCTCACTCAAACTCATGTTCAACTTGTTCATGTTATAGTTTAACTTGAACCGAGTGAAAGAGCTCGGTAGAGATTCGAGAACCATGTCCACTTGGCTCTCGTGGTCAATGACAGCCCCTAAGATTTCTGCCTCCTCGAAAGCAGCAATCATCTTGAGCATATGCTCTCGGACTGATGCTCCCTCAGCCATCTTAGTGTTTACAATTGTTCGAAGAGCCTCCTGCCTTGTGGGCCAGCTCTTGTCCGCGAACATAGTTGCCAATGATTGACTTATGTCATATGCAGAAGCCATGTGCTCGTATTTTGACTGGAGCACATTAGACATAGAAGCTAACATATAGCAACGTGCTATTTCATCAGCTTTCTTCCATGCCTTTTCAGCCTCTCGCTTTTCAGCGGTGGAACCTTCCCCGATAACAGGGCAGGTTTCGTAAAGGACATACTTATACTCCTCGGCTGTGAGTATTATGTCCAGGTTCCTTTTCCAGATCCACATAGTTTGGACCCGTTAACTTATTCTCCCCGAGAATAACGGCCAATGGACTAAAAGAACCTCCCACCATTTCGAAAATCGAAAATAAAAGAAAGAAATTAGTTTGTGAAAACAAAATGAAATTTGTGCACTGAAAATAATTTGGCTCTTAGGAAAACTGACATAGCTTCTTGGGAAGATTAACAGTTTCCTAAGCTAAGTGTATTAACAACCACAAATTAATTTCCCTTCTAGGTAATGGTCTAGAGAATAACTCTATCGTGGGATGGCCATTTCCTCTCATTTCCTATGGACATACCTCGCACTATAACCTCCAACGTGGGCTGGCCGATCATAGTACGTGCCCCGGGTTATTAATTACATCTTTCCATTAGATCTAGATCCTTGTGGTATCCCCATCCTATACGGGTTCACTCCCAGGGTGACGCGGGGGGATCCACGATCTCTAATGAGGACCGTGATGGAAGCCGTGGGGCCGTTGGAACCCCTCTCCCACTTAGTCTTTTAAAATAAAGATTTTCTGGAAAATATCCTTTTGAAATTTCCATTAAGTTTTTCTTAACTCAAAAATAAAATATCTAAGTCCAATAAAATCTCTATGTCAAGGCTTATATCCTTTGAGAGATTTCCTCCATGGACTAATTTTATATAAGTTAAAACTTAATGATTTCAAAAATTTTGCAATTAAAACTTTCTAGAGACTTTGGTCTCAAGTTTATTTGGCAAAATCATTTTTCTAGTCCAAAACAAAACAAAATGGCTCTCCATTTTAATTTACAAAAATATCTAAATCCAATATATTTTCTATGTCAAGGATTAAATCCTTTGAGAAAATATTTAAGGATTAATTTTTTGTACCAATTAAAATAACCATTTAGTTTTTAAAGAAAAATATTTTTTCTTGCCAAAACAAAAGGTTCCCAAAGACTTTGGTGTTTGAGGAAAAGCACACATAGGTACATAAAAAAAAATAGCATGCTAGAAAACAATAAACGTTTTCATGCTTTTCTATTTTTTTTAAACCTAAGTGCCCAAATAATAGAATTAAACACATTATTTAATTAATTAATGATCTTGTTTAATCCTAAAATCCCTTACTAATATTTTTCATGCAAATATATTCCAAGAATATAAATATTTCAAAAATATTAACTTCGCCTGGTATGGGATCCAAAACGAAAAAGGGAAAAGAAATAAAAATTTTGACTGGCGGTCTACTGCACCGGCCACACCGGATCCGGGCCCATTTGGCATGTGGTCCACCGCAGCCGCTATGCACCATGCGCACCAGATCAAGCGCTGCCTCAACCCGCAAAACCGCTCCGCTCCGTGACCCGCACCGAATCCGCCCGCCTTGCTCCGCCCGCGCAAATTGCATTTCAATTCTGCAATTTTCATCGGCTCAATTTGCTACAGTAGCGGCTCAGCTCAGAAGACGCGGCTCGTGAAACAGAAACAGTGCGGCTCGGCTTAATCGGCTCGGCTCGGCTCCGCGGCTTAGGAAGAGTGCATCTTCTTCGTTTTTCTTTCTTTCCGCGCAAAAATTTGCAGAGCCTCTATTCTTCATATTTTGCTCAAAATTTTGGCTTCTTTGGACATTTTTACTTACAAAAAACATCCAGAACCAAACCACAATCGCCTATACCCATTTAAATTGGGTTTACACGATTATCTAGCAAAGCCAAAAAAAATTTACAGTAGCTCCTATGCTTCACGGTGAAGCTTACATCAAGCCTATCCCATACCAAAACAGCGAAGGATCATAGGTATAATCATCTTCTCCATTTTATTAACTACCATGCTCCCTATATTGATCAAAACCAATGGCTCTGATACCACTTTGATGGTTAATGCAGTAACAGGGAGCCATGGACGGAAAAAAAACAGAGACAAAAAAAAAATTAAACGCGAGCCATAAAGGCCATGCAGAAGCATGAAGATCATACCTTTGCGCTCCTTAACCCTTCTAGGTTGAGTAAGAGCGGATTGAACGACTGGAATCACCTCGCTTTGCACAGTTGAAGGAGCTTCCGGTTGAACACCCGCTAGCCTTTGACTTCGTCTTGTTTGCATTAACGCTTAGCTCTCCAGCTCTCGGGATATTCCTCAGTCTAACCTCTAGTCGGTGAACACTATGGTGAAGAGGAAGGGTCTCAATTCTCCTTGGTTCATTCGCTATTGGTTAGCAAAGAACAAGGGAAAAACAAGAAGAAGGAGAGAGCCTTTTTGAGAGAGAGAGAGACTCACGTGAGTCTTGTTGCTTGGGCAAGAAAAAATTAGAGTTTTTTTCATTTCAAAGAGTTGTTTATATTTTGCCAAAATTAGGTCTCTCAATCTCTGATAAACATCTCCCCGGGATTTCAAAATACCCGGATGTTATCCTGAGAAACAGTTTGGCCTAACCTTAAACTCCTCTTAACCGTAACTGGAAAAAACCCTAAGGTCCGAGATATTGGGTCAGATAAATATTTATTATTTTTCTTGGACCCAAAAGGCTCAAAATAATAAATATTAATTATTTATTTTCTGGGCTTACATAAGTAACCCAATAAATAATTAATGAGCCCAAATGAATCATAATAATTAATCTTTAATTATTTATTTCTTGGGCCTACATAAATAACCCAATAAATAATTAAACATTAATTATTTCCCCTAGTTTAAGCCCAGGTTAATTTCTTAATTATTCATACTGGACCTAGGCCTTGAATAATTAATTAACCAAATAAACTAGATAATTAATTTCTCTCAACTCCTATTTTATTTATTTATTTATTTATTTTATTCCAGTCCAATAATAAATTAGACTTCCTGAATAAAATAAAACAAAAAAAAATAAAATAAAATCCTCTTCAACTGAGACCAATTCCTCATCCCAAAAATAGTTAGGACTTACGGGCTATCCCCGAGGACCAAAAAGACACATCGCCTTGTCTGCTAAAATGACCAAAATACCCCTGCTATATAAATAGCTGTATTTTGCATTTTAAATATTTCCTAATATCACCATAAGGAAATATTGACCCCAGGGACAATGCTGCGATAGCAAAGTCTCCGACCTACAGGTGAAATGACTAAAATACCCCTCTACACATCGCCGTACATTTAGAGAGGAAGAAGTGTACTAACACCCCTCTAAATGTCATCTACCATCCTTAGGCTTCTAGTCCAATGATCCACGACTTCCTGGAGTGTTTTCGCTTTCCAAGGGAGCTACCCTAAAGCAAACATCCAAGTCATGTTTCCCAGGGCCCTGGATAATTTAGACCATTCAGACAACCACAAGGGGCGATATAGTGCAGAAACTATCTTGTATAAGTCTGTCTTAACTAACTAGTCACACATACCCAACATGCAAGTATATTGGCCCTATGATAGAACCTCAACTACAGCAAATCAAAGTATATGCTTCCAGCTTCGCTAGACCACCAACTCATACTCAAGTCGTAGAGTACTAGTCCACACTGTAGTGGTAGTAGTCTAGGTTTCTACCATATAGTACTTTTAGAAACCACTACTACAGGTCCTGTTCTACGTATTCGAAATGCGCTTATGTCATGAAGTGAGTGGACTACCCACTGGCTAAAGGTTAGCCATTCCCCATTTGGAATTCATAACATAATAACCTAAACATGATGAGGTTCCCAGTCTCATCAATGGGTTAAGAACAAATGTTTATGTGTTAAATAACCCGTGATCCATACCTTACTGTGAAAGACCACCATTCAAATGGATCACTTATTTAAACACAATGGGTCTGTTCCAAACGAAAATCGTGCACAAACAAAAAGTAAACTCACAAACAATTTCTGAAAATAAATTCTTTTATTAAATAATTCGATTTTACATCAGAAACCTAGTCTAAGAGGGCATACAATCCAATAGTTTCCAAATCCAAAAAAAGGCCTATACATGAGCACATCAGGAAACCGTTTTCCATATTAAGAAAAACATTGTTGGGGCAAAATATTATTTTCTAGAATTTGATCCCACTGAATCACAAGTCAGTTAATAATTTCCATAGGCTCTGTAGAGCCATTCAACTCATTCCATAGGTATATTAGGCTAATAAAATAATTTTTTAGATCAAAATGTTATTTTCCAAAGTCAATCTCATATCGAGAGATCATTTTCCAAAATCGTGTCAAAACAGGGTAAAGAGTCATTTTCTCACATCAAAACAAGTTTTCACAAGTATTCGGGTCATTTTTCGTGCTCGATCAGAAAAGTCATTTCTATGGGTATTCAGGTCATTTTATCCATACTCGATTTCAAAAGACTTTTTTGAGGATATTCGGGTCATGTTACCCTTACCCGATTTAAAAAGTATTCACAAAAGTTCCAACGTGAATATTTCAATCATTTATCGAATACCCGATTTTAAAGGTTTCCATAAAACATTCCAATAAGGACATTTAGATCATTTTCCAAATATCCGATTCTGAAAAGGAACTTGTTTCAAGAAATCCAGAATTCTAATCCGAAAGAGGATTAAATTCAATGTTTCCAAACACACTTCCATAAAATGTTCCAAAAATTACCGTTTTTTGAAAATCCCAAACATTTAATTCAAAATGACTAAATTTACAAAATTCATTCTTTAATCATCATTTAAGGTTTCCAAGCCAATCATGAAGTTCATTCAAGCCCAAAATGGCATAAAACAAATGTTGCTCAAATAAACCTTAAGCATATTTAGGGATTTCCAAGATGGTATAAAACATAGCATTTCATGGAAAAGTGAAGAACACTAGCTTTCAAACGGTTTTAGAAATCAAAGGGACTCACATCGTGTCATGACTAAACTTTTTCGTTCACAGCCGTTCGACCACCGTTCCTACCGTTTTCAATGAACCGTTGGCAATTTGCCGATAAACCTACACCGCACATCGTTTTTGGGTCAATTTGTGTTCGACTGAAAAATAGCCGATGTCTAGCAGACGTGCCCGACGGGTAGCCGACATCCAACCGACGTTTAGCCGATGGTTAACGAAAACGTCCAACTTTTGTTCACGTCATTTTTTCATCGTTTGTTCGATTCTTTTATTTTCATTTTTCCACAACCATTCTCCCTTCATAAACAAGGGTTCACTTCATATTTCCCCAATTATTTCATCCAAAATCACATAGTTAATCATCCTTAAATTCGTCCATATTCCAAGCAAAATTCTAAAATTTTGCTACTTTGACACATGAATTTGTTTCGGACATAACTTTCAATTCACAACTCCGTTTTGGCTCTATGATATTTCAAAATGACCATAAGACTCTTAACTCTAATTTTGTATAAAATTTTCAAGAATTCTGGTTCCCAATGTATGATACTAGGAAAAAATAGCCCCAGTAGTTTTACCTCACTTTTACTATTCATGCTTTCCTTTGTCCTCCTTTAATCTGTAACACCTTAGAACCATTAATTCATTCAGTTCTCCTTCAAATCAACTTTAATTCTGAATTTCCACATTTCCAGTAGCTCACAAAAGTCACATTTATTAACATAAAACAATAATCAAAAGCTAGTTTGATCCATTTTTCTAACCAAGTAAATTCCATTTTTTTTCACTACTATGATCATCACCTCTTCAACTGAAATTAAGCCTTCAAACTACCATAATTATTCTGTTCTTCCTTACACAAAACAATATACATAAGGCTTCTAGGTAGTCGACACACATAGGACACATAGGTATATACAAGGTTCACATACAATGTTTACAAACCCTAGCTTAATCCAAAACCAAGACATGAAAATCATGTTTTCATGTTAAAATTGACAACATAATGATCACTGCAATAAAATCTATAACTTTAATTCTTGAAGCAAAGGATTTTACCTTCGAAAGCATGATTTTCTATGGGGTGAGCTTTGCCTAGACAGGACACAAGTTCTGGTTAGTCATACCAGTCCGTGCTAGCAACACAGTTCAAGTGGACTATTTATTTTTAGAGTAGACAACTAGTAAGTTAGGGTGTAAAGATGGAGGAGTATCTCACTCAATAGGCTAATCACCCACTTGTATTGTGATGCAAGGTTTCATACTACACGGTCATGATGGAGGGTTTCATGGCCATAACTATAATGTAGGGTTCATAGTCCACTTTATTTGAGTAGTTTATTTCTTTACAAGTTGTACACTTTTACTTTGGAAATGCTGATAAAATACTACTCAATAATTAAAGATGAATTTTTGGACTTGCAGCTCTTTATTGTGACTTGTTTCAAATTTGCATAAATGAAATGTTTTCTTAAATTGTCATGAGCACACACAGGACTTACTGGGAAATATTTCTCACCGACCTTTTATGTCATGTTTTCAAGTCAATCTTGCTTTGAATGATGATTGTTTCATCTTGCCTTACTTTTCAAATATTCCTTTTGATTGTGTTTATTTCTCGGGAGATTTTAGCTTTCTTTAATTTTTTTTTTTTAGACTTGTACAAGTATTGTTTTGGGATGTAATAAGTTTTACTATTAGATTATTTCCTTCTATTTTTCTAATACCTATTTATAAAGACCCATTTTTCTACTTACGGGGTGACATCCCTGCCCCTTTTGGGGGGACGTAGGTATTGGGGTGTTACACGAACACTATCTAGTATAGTAGGAACCTCATATTATGTTATCTTTCATGATTTCCTTAACGCATCGTTGCACTTGAGACTTTATCTAATAGTTATATTTGCACTAAAATATAAATAAAATAAACTAAAAGATAAAAAAAAAAAGCCTTGTATTATTAAATAAATGTACAATATACAAAATACATATGATTACTTCTAAGGCATGACACTATGAAACTCCCACTTGCATTAGAGCCAGTCATTCATGGATCGATTACCGAATGAAGCAACATGTCTATTTTGTTTCTTCTGGGGTAGTGCTTTAGTGAGTGGGTTAGCTATGTTCTCATCAATGGAAACTTCTCTATTTTTACATCTTATTTATCTATGATCTCTCAAATCATATGAAAATGCCTAAGTACATAGTTTGATTGTTAGTGAGACTGTGGTTACTTTGCTTGTACAATAGCTCCATTGTTATCACAGTACAAAAATATTAGATCTATAATGATAGGGACCACTCCTAGTTCTATCACGAACTTCTTGATCCAAACAACTTCCTTAGCTGCTTTAGAAGCAGCTATGTACTCAGCTTTAGTTGTTAAATCATCAATAGTATCTTGTTTGAAACTTTTCCGACTAATCGCCCCTCCACACAATGTAAATACTAGCCTGATTGTGATTTGAAATTATCATTATTGGACTAAAAACTGCCATTTGTATACCCTTTTATTTTCAAATAACCTTCTCCATATACTAAGATTACATCCTTAGTCCTTCGCAAGTACTTGAGGTTATTATTTACAGTAGCCGAATGACCTTCACCATGGTCAGATTGGTATCTACTCGTCAAGCAGAGACCACAGGATACATCGAGCCTAGAATATATCATAGCTTGCATGACAGGTCTGACTGCCGAAATTTATGGAATCCTACTCATGTGATCGCTTTCAACTTGTGTCATTGAAGACATCAACTTTGAAAGGCTTACCCCATGAGACGTGGGTAAGAATCCCATTTTAGATTGATCTATGCTAAACCTCTTTAGCACTTTTTCTATGTATGTAGCTGTGAAAGACCCAGTAACCTTTTTTATCTATCTCTATAGATCATTATTCCAAGTGTATAGGTTACTTCACCAAGGTTTTTCATGGAGAACTTCTTAGATAGCCAAACTTGTACAGTTTAAAAAACAGGTACATTGTTTCCTATTGGCAATATGTCATCAACATAAAGCAACAAGAAAACTACTATACTCCCACTAATATTTTTGTATACATAAGGTTCATTAGTTTTTTGAATAAAACCAAACTCTTTGGCTATTTTATCAAAATGGATGTTCCAACTCCTAGAAGCTTGCTTCAGTCCATAAATAAACCTGTGCAACTTGCATACTTTTGTGCTATCATTGGATGTGAAACCCTTATGTTGTGCCATATACACTTCCTCAGTCAAGATTTTGTTTAGGAATGCTATTTTCGCATCTATTTGCCAAACCTCATAATCATAATAGGTGACAAATGCTGAGAGTATTCTTATAAATATCATCAAAGCAAATGGCGAGAAGGTTTCATCATAGTCAATACCATGTTGTTGGTGATAAGCTTTAGCAACCAGCCATACCTTATGGGTAATTGCATTTCCATTCATGTCAATTTTCTTCTTGAAAACCTATTTGCACCTAATAGGATTGATATGCTTGGGTAGATCAACAAAGTTCACACTTGAATGTCATACATGAAATCCATCTCTGACTTCCTAGCTTTAAGCTATTTATCAGATTCTATACTATTCAGGACATCCTTATAAGTAGTAGGATGATCTTCATTTATAATTAATACGTCATTGGTGTGAAACCCCAGTTGAAACCAACCTTAGAGTAAGGGGGTTGTGATGCATATTTTATTTATTTGATTGTTTAAATATTTTTTTATATGGTTTTATGTTCTTTGGATTTGTGTATTATAGTCTCGAGGGCTTAATTATGTTTATTAAGTAAGAAGGGCAAAATGGTAATTTTTTCTTGAGATGAAAATATGGAGATAGCTTGTGGATTAAATAGAAAAAATATTTTAGAGAAAATAAGAACAAGAGTTATTGTGGTTTAGTGGTTAAAGCTTTGGAATTAATTCTTGAGGTCTTGGGTTCAAATTCTATTATTGGAGCTTTAGTATGATTAAATTTTATTTTTGTTTGGGAAGGTTGAATTTTTTGCCTTGTGTGCCTTAGAAAAGAGTAGAGGTGATGTCCTAGGGGAGGCATGATAGGAGTATTCTAATCCTACTCTTATGCCCTACAAAAATTCCCAAGGGAATTCATACTCTTCTTGATCCTTAGTTTTTCCTACTTCTCAATTCATTAGGTTAGTCAATTTATTCTAGCCAATTTCATTCCAGAAAATTTCAATAAAGTGCTATGGCTTTGAAGGTTTAAAAATATCTAAGTGTAAGATCTTATGGACCAAAAATGGATAGGAGTTAGGGAAGGTTCCCAAGAGATTAAACTCCATGGTTGAACCTTCAAAACCCCACTCTAGCCATGTTCATTTTCTTCATGTAGTAATCTAGAATTTTTTCCAACTTCTTGTGCATTCAAGGTCTCAAAATTTTCAGAAATCATTCCCTCCCAAATGCTGCCAGAAAATAGCTCTCTTGACCAGTTTGGAATCTGAAATTTTATGGCCAAATTCGGATTGCACAAATGCTGTCCAAACAAGAAAATTTTCTGTGCAAATTCGCAGCTTAGGTGAGCTTAAACCAAGCTGTTTTCTTCCAGTTTTCTCCCAGCAGCTTAGCCACGTTTTTCCTCCATAAAGAAGGCTGAAAACCAGCCTTGAAAGACCTCTGAAATACCCTTCAAACCCTCTACAAACTGACTAGAAAATGGCGCCCAGAAAATTCCAGCAACTTGCGAAATCCTGTACAGAAATTTTTCCAGCTTTGTTTCCTTTTTCAGCCCTGACCGAAACTCCCTCATCTTTCTATTCAAACTTCTCTTGAACAGCCATAAACTGAACTCCATTGTCTTCTCTAACCTTCTGCTCGAAAAACCAGTCATGGTTGCCCCTAAAATATCTCCAACAGTTACTCCAATCAAGCCTTGATTGAAGACCAAAATTCCAGCAATCCTAATTTAGTAAACTTCCATAAAACATCCCTTAAACAACCAGACCTTCCTTCACCATTGTACTCCCTCTTTTCGGCCACCAATAAGCTACTTCAAACAATTTTCATTCCAGCAGAATCCCTAGCCAATAGTCGGCCATTGCAGTTTCCAAAAAGCTCTCCATTGATCAAAGATCTTCTTGCCATATTTTGTTTCCAAATTTGATTCACTAAATTATTCTTTTATGATTTCAAACAACTAGCCTTTCCTTTTCCTATCAAACTAGAAAATTCAATTGCCAAAACCCCTCAAACAATTCGGCCACTTCCTTCCCACAGAATTTTGGCAGCTTCAATCAAATCCTCCCCATTCTCTTCAACCTTCAAGAACACATAGAACACCTACTAGCATCCATACACCTAATACCCCTCCAAACCACTTCAATCTTCTTCAAAAAAAAAATTTCAGATTTCACCTACTCACTTCTGTGAATCCATTCATACCACTTTTAACATCAAGCTCAAAAATTCAACTCTCTCTTTTGGATCGAAACTAGTATTTTTGGTGAAGACCCAAGAACACCTTCAAGGTAAGCTTGTTCAATCAACTTCATCTTTACTAATCTTCAACTTCTAATGAACATATATGTGTACAATCATACTAATGGACTCTTTTCTTCTTCTTCTTCTCTCTCTCTCTCTCTCTCTCTCTCTCTCTCTCTCTCTCTCTCTCTCTCTCTCTCTTAGCCGAATGGTGACTTCAACCATGGCCATGTTTTCTTCATCTCTCTTGGACGGATCTAGTTTCCTAGGAGTTGAGATCCATTCGAAACTCCTCCAAGGTACTCATCAATCAAGTAAGCCCCTTCAACTCTTTTTTTTTTTAATTCTAGATTCATGTCTTTAGTGTGATAGTGAAAGGAGATGGATTATGTTTGAGGTTTAAGCATGTATTGTTGTGATGAGTTGAGATTGAAGCATGAATAAATGTGTGTATGTGATGGAGATGGGATTGATGCATGAGTTGATTGTCTTGGTTGATTGTATGATGTTTTTAGGCTTTAGTGCATGTCTCCATGTCGTGAGTGGTATTTGTGTTTAAGCATTTAGAGATTATGTCACTTTTGGTGAATAGGATTTATATTCAAGTATGATTGTTAAAGCCATGAATATGTTTATGCTAGTAAAGGTTGGATCATGTCTTGGTAAATTTAGATCTATACCTTTATTCATGATTGGGACGATTTGATGAATTGAAGTGGAGTGTATGTTCATGATTGTGATTAGCAAGTGGAAATACGATCATGATCTAGTTGTCGCTAAGCTAATTTTATTTTATCAATAAAATAATTAATATTATAATTTTTGCTAGTAGATCTCGAAAACCCTAGAAAATGTGGATTTGGTCTTTTACATAAAGTAGTGATATTTTAGTCAAATAAATGATAGCTTGTATTACAGAAATAAAATATATAGATATTACATATAATAATAATATCAAATAAAGCCTTTAATATAAATAATCGTAATAAGTAAAATATTAATTTTGTGAGTCTTATATTCATGAATACCATTAAAATTTATTATCTTTCAATTATTATCTTTTAATCAAAACCTATTAAAATTTACTTGCAATTAATTTTAGTTATCAATTATTTTTCTAACAATTAATTATTAATAAATTATTATTTTACTTAATACCACCTAGGACTCTTCATTAAATAAACTCTAATTTTTTTTAGCAAGATTTAAACCTTGAACTTAATAGTACCTATTTCCCAAAACCTTATTCACTTTATTATCAAACTAGACTTAGCTTATAAACCCTTCTTATTTATTATCGAGCCTTAAAGATTAGGACACTAGGATCATGGTTATAGTAAGTTAAGCTAGTTTTATTTGTGAAAGTGGATTTTGGCTTGAGTTTGATTATGGTTTATATTTACCCCAGGCGGGGTTGGGTCAGCTATGGACGACCTTTATTGTATCTCAAGCTAAGGATCAGGTAAGCTCCTGCATAAAACCTTTTTGATGCAAAATGGTTCTACGGCAAGCCAATTGTGGAGTGCGTGGTCACTCATTTCTGTAAAGGCAATTGAAGATTATTTCCTTTCTTATTTCAAGCAAACAAATTATTTGAAAATCAATAAACAGTTGTACCCAAACTCAAAACTCTTTCTAAAACCTACTTTGTCTCAAACTTCAGAAATCCTTAATTGCCATTCTAAAGTGGAGCTATGTTTATTTCATTTTTCCCCAAGTGGGATAAGTTACGTTTAGTACTTAATAAGGATGGACTGCTAGGACTAGTCTTTGAAGGGTTAGGGTAAGTCGCTCAGTAGGTGGCCACCTCTGAGGGGTGAGTCCTTCTTGGATAAGGTGTCAGTCCAGTAGGTGGTGCCGGTCTGAGCAAGCAGTTTCAGTTAAGTGGACTGTATGTTGCCGAAATGGACAACCGGTTTTGTTTGCGTATAGAGAATGAGGAGTATCTTACCCGGTAGGCCGATCACCTACTTTTTGTCAATTTGCACAAAGTGTGACATTGTGACAGGTTATGGGGCCCAACGTGTGGTAACCCATGATCACCTTTTTGAGTGGTTGGTTTTATTGAACATGTACGGTTGAAAAAGCGAAAACACCACTCTTGATTTTGACTATTGTTTATTGCTTGCCAGTATTTCTCTTACGAAGGTTTTACACTTTTTATTCACGAACTGCTTTCACTGAACACTCAAGGCACACACGGACTTACTGAGATTTTTATCTCATCATCCTTTTTACCATGATTTCAGGTCGATCCTGCTATGGGGATGAGTAGCTAGTTGAAGCCTGCCTTGGAAGATTTTTCTGATATTTATTTTGTGTAATGCTTTAGGAGTTGAGAGTAGATAATTTTATTTATGGATTTATTTCGAATTCTTGGTTTGTATTAAATTTTAAGTTTAAAGTATTATTTTTATTCTGTTATTTTGATTGTGTGACCTAATTGTAAAGACCCCTTATCTTTTGAACGGGGCGACATCTCTGGCCCTGTCGGGCCTAGGTAGTGGGGTGTTACAATTGGGAACACTTATATGTGTTAGGATTCGTGGACTCCTAAATGTGAAAAACATCCACGAATCCCTTCCGATGACACATGTAAATAATTAAGAAGATCTAAGGTTTACAGAATTACCTATGTTCGGTGTAATTGAGATCCTTCGATTCTGATTGTGCTATTGTACGTGCAACCAAAAGGATCACCAGACACTACAGTGTGCGAATGTCCTCTATCGGATATACACGGCGAACTGACTTGTTACCCTGTGAGTGCTAGCACCTAGGGTTTGAGAGGTGTTTTTTCTGGTGAATAGAGACACGAATATTCTCAACAGAACGGGGCTCTGAAGAAGACGGCTAAGGTTTTCTTAAACCCCCCCCCGAACCTCTTAGAATCCAACTTTGATAATATCTTATCATATTTTAATATAAATTCAAATTAAATTAAAACTAATACGATACGATTCTGCCATTATCTTTGTAATTTAACTAATTAATTTATCGAGCCAAATTTTTCTAATCTAGACATCATCCAAATACATCGAATATGGACATATTTCCAGATTCATTGCATTTGGTAAATTTTCTAAGTTCGATTAACTTATACATATTTCCAGATTCATTTAATTTGGTTACCAGAAAAAATAACCTAACAAGTTCACTTATTGTGTGACCCTATAGGTTCATTTAACACTGATAGTATGCCTAAATCATATTTAAATGGCCCACAAGTTATAAGCAGTTTCTAGCAAAACATTATAACTATCCAGGTTAAATGAAGATCAGTAATCTCTTTGAACCAAACCACAATTTTATAATTAGTCATTTTGTCACAGGATATCCAACGGAGCATGTCATCCTTATTAAGCTTAATCAATTATTTCTTAATTTCATAGTAGACTGTTCAAACAAATGATATCAATATCTTAGAATGATATATTTGATCACGGCCATGCATTTTAACAGTCTGACTTATCAAGAGACCCATGGACATCTCTCCCATAATTGAAAGGGACAAATTACTTCACTATCAATCATATTCCTCTCCTTGATTTATTCTATATCTATAAATAGTCTAATATATTATTCGGTTAAAGGCAACTTTAAACAACGTCAAAATATATAGTTTATCAAGTAGAAAACTATGATGAATTTAGGTCGATGGACTTTTAATATCATTATGGCTAGAAAGTACTTATGACATGTTCCATGGAGTACTCTCACTGTAGGTCATATCCAATACAATGTTCTTTGACATTTATTTATGTTTTGACTTGATAGCACAAATATCCATGACCAGTAAAACATAGCCATCAAGTCACAAAAATACTAATCTTAACTTATTATTGTTTCAATAATAATAATCGATCCAGGACAGTTTTAGAATAGTCATGGTGTTCATTGTTGGGTTTTACTATTAAGTCACGTACTTGATGACCACAAAACAAAAATGCACTATTCATGAAAAGGAAAACCTCATATTATTATATAAAACATAATAACAATAGTATAAGTACAAATTGACTCTAGGGTATATCCCTAACAATAAGAAATCGATATCTCTTAGGTGTCATAAGTACCTTACTTGACCTACAAGGTTCTTGTGCAGATAAAGGTTCATTTATTCTCTCAATGGATATGGTATCAGATGGTTTTTTCTCGTTTGTGTGTTCTTCTTGAACTTCACTAAGTTCAATTTTACTCCTACTGTCCCCTTCAGCATGTGCTCTTTCTCATAGAAGATAGTATGCTTCGAAACAAACACTTTGTTTTCTGAAGGGAGGTAGAAGTAATATTCGGATGACTCTTTTAGATATCCAAAAAAATAAATAAATAAACACTTGTCAGACTTACTATCAAGCTTGTCTGACTGTGGCCTTTTAACATAGGCAAGGTAACCCCATATTTTCAAGTGAGATAACTTTTGTTTCTTACAAAAGAATATCTTAAACGGGGTAGTGTTAATCATTTATTTTTATAGAACTTTGCATAAAATGTAAACAATAGCCTCTAGTGCGTACCTCCAAAATGATTTTAGTAATTCTGCGACAGCAATCATGGTCTGTACCATGCTTAGAAGGGCTTGATTCCTTCTCTTAGATACACCACTGTGGAGTCTATTGAAATAATATTCCATTATCTGTAAGATAACCTTAAAACTCTTGGCTTAAGTATTCACTTCCTCGATCAAATATGAGAGTCTTAACACTTTTGGCAAGTTGTTTCTCTGCTCTAATCTTGAAGTCTTTGAACTAGTCAAAGGCCTCAAATTTATATTTCATTAAATACAAATAGCCATACCATAAACAATCACCTAAAAATGTTTTAAAGTATTGATAACCTCCTCTTACTTGTATTGACATTGTGCCACTTACATTAGTATGTATAAGTTATTGAGTGTGTTGTATGTGTAGAAAATCTAAGTCATTGTTCTCCATATTCAAACAAGCTTTAAAAGTTAAAATGACAATTAGGATTATACAACACACAAATAAATAGGCAAGTAAACCTATAGCATACTTTAGTATTGTTAGCAAGTATCGAAGAATCATAGAGAACGGTGGTTATCACTCCAACTTCCTTTTTTTGTCATTACTTCGTGATGCATGTTTTTTAATGTAAAAAATATCACCAACAAATGACGTAATTACACAAGTTATAATTAAAATGCCAACCACTAAAACTACAGATACTGGTAAGTATATCCATCGTATAGTATATGGAATAGCATGTATCGAATCCATGAGAACTTAAGCTCCTATCTTACTTTACCCAAATCTTTATTGTTTAGCCAATAAAATAAGAAGAGAATAAAAAGGAAAATAAATAAAGATAAAAATAGATATAACTAAAGGATGAAATTTTATGTAACTCGACAACTATCTTGAAAACACAAGATTGAATCAATTAGCATTCACCACAATCAATTATTGTCTTGGCATCATGAAGGATTTAATACAGACCTACTTCATTTTCAATCCATAGAATCACTATCTTCTAGTTAAATTAGTGAACATATTCTATCTCGACTAACTGATGCATATGGATTTAAGTATAGAAAATCATATAAAAATAAGCACATTCCCAATCAAGTTTAAAGTAAAACGTTAACCCCAAATTACACATATAAGCAAGCATACTCATCATTAACATAGCATAGGATTCAAACGAGTGTCGATCCTCAAGAAATAAGTATACACTAATCACCTTTCTTTCATTGTTTGACCGACACGATAAAATGAAAAAGAAAATAAATAAAAGAAAATAAAAATATATACATGTCATCGATGGAAAAGTATGCAACTGAAACCATTGTTCCGACAAACATAATCTTAAAGTACCTAATCTTTATCATAACTAATCATTCTTTTGGCATCATGAATGATTACTATAGACTCACTTCTTTTTCAATCCATGAGTCCCTATCATTTAGATACTTAGTATCACATTCCTATCTCAACTAGTCTTACCCAAAAGATGCATTAAACACAATCCTTTGATTAAATTTCCTTTCCTGGCAAACTTAAAACATGAAATTAATCAATGAATCCATTCCTAACAGACATCAATTAACCTTTAACTACCTTGTTCTTAGCAATTAACCCCTTTTCCAAGCAAGTTAAGAGATAACAAATATGAAATTAATCAAGTGAAACCACCATCAATCCCTTTTCCAAGCAAGTTAATAAAAAGAAACAATTAATCAATCTCATAATATGCCCAAGCAATTAAATACCAAGAAAAATAACCAATTAATCAAAAGATCAAATAACTCTAAAGACCATGAATATCTAAAAGAATGTCAAATTATAATAGAACAATTAACATATCATCGTTAAAGAAAAAGCAATAAAGTAAAAGAAAGCACTTATAGACAAGCCTTCTCCTTCTTCCTTTGAAGACCTTATTGCACAACCCTCATTGAATTGAAGAATTCCTCCTTTGATTTGAGTAATCCTCTATGATGATAATTGAATTCTCTCCCTTTCCCTTGCGTTTTTCATCTATTTATATGCTGAGGAAGTGCCTAAACTCATTAGTACAATGTTCTTGGCCGAATAGAAGTTGGAAGATACTAAAACTCCACAGATTACCAAAAACCGCGTAGAAAAAATCAAGCACCGCCTTGACTTCAGGGCATAGTTAGCGCCGCCTTGGCTCTCAGAACTGGCGCCAATAGTTTTCTATTTCTCCAATTGTTCGCCAATTTTTTTTTTCCGAATTCCACAGAATGTATTCCAGAATGCAGCCGGCGCCGCCTTA
This sequence comes from Voacanga thouarsii, assembly GCA_026120185.1. NCBI lineage: Eukaryota > Viridiplantae > Streptophyta > Magnoliopsida > Gentianales > Apocynaceae > Voacanga > Voacanga thouarsii. The sequence goes on along the minus strand of JANUWF010002155.1, from coordinate 4,424,999 downwards.
GCTACTAGAGTTGGCGCTGGTTCCACTCTGTTCCATTCCTGTTTCACCAATTTTTCATCGCTTCGAAGTTCATGCAAATAGTGCATGGCCGGCGCCACCTCTAATCTGTTTTGCGATGATTTTGCTTTGTTTTACCCCAAAAATCTAAAATAATGAATTAAATACCTTTGCAAGGGTAAAATCTCAAATATGAAGGAATATGACTTATTATTGAACAAAGTGTATTACTAAAGAGCCTCGAATAACTTGGATAAATATGACTAATTTAGCCCCTATCTATTCCCCTACACTTAGCACTTTGCTTGTCCTCAAGCAAAGTGTCAAAGACAAGTAGGAAAACAGAAGGTTTAATCAATCACTCAATCAATTTCAAAACATTATTTTCAACGCTTTCTTCATTCAATAAAATAAAACACATGCTACTACATCTTTCACAACAAATGCAAGACTTGTGTAAGTGAATAATGACTTAGTAGAACCATCCCAATACTTTACAATATTCTCAAACTATTGGAAAGAATTTAGCTCAAAAAGATTTTGCATTCCATAAGCTTACTTTTCATAACTCTCTCCACTAATCCGAGACATGTCATGATTCTACTTAGATCAAGTATGACTTTTAAGCTTGTAATGTAAGGCTAAAGGTTTGTAATGTAGCTTATCAAACGAAGGATATAGGAAATTCAAATATCAAAGAAGATAAGAGTTCGCAAGAAAAGGATAAACAAAATGTTTCAATAATTTTCAACTCTTCTTGCTCTCCTATTCCAAAATAAATCAATACCCATAACCTTATTTAACAATTACAGTTCACCTCAAGCAAATCCTGCATTTTCTCTTTTTCTTATCTCTTTTCATCAACTCTTCTCTATTTTTTTCCACAAGATCACTCAAATTTTCAGCAATGGTGTTAAGGACTTGATATGAACTCAACTTTTACCGCTCAATCACCATTTCTCTTGTGATCTTTCTTTTCTTTTTCTTTCAAAAAGTTTTTCTTTCTCTTTTCTTTTTTTTCACTCTTCTTTTGTCTTTCACTGCTGCTGTTCTTTTCTTTCTCAGTTTCTTTCTTTTCATCTTTTCTAGCAGCTTTTTTCTTTTCTTTTCTTGTTTTCAATCTCTCTTTTCTCTTTCTTCTCTTTGTTTTCTCTTTTTAGCTCAACTCAGTATTGATACATGACTGAAAGTAACAAGTCATGATCTTTCTCCACGTACTCACCCCTCACATTCTTCTTCATGTACTTTTATCCATCAAGAGCATAAAGATTTAGAAAATTATTCAAACTCTCAAAAATAAGCAATGGACAAAGTATTGTGACGGGTTTTAAAGAAAGAAATCAACAATTTAGGCAAAATAGGCACTATGGATAATATGAAAATAGGTAGGCTTGAAAAGCTCAAACTAGCCAAAGAAGGCCTATTACCGTCATCTCTAAGTTAAATCATGACTATCTTTCTTATTTCACCTCAAGAGGTATTCAAGCAAGTTCTAAAATTCTCCATAAATTTTAGTAGAAAAACAGGTTCAAGAACTATGCAAAGCATTTGATCAAGAACTATTTCGTCCAAGTGAGTACAAAAAGTCATGTATAAGCCATAAATGATCTAGAACATATGCTATATAATTAATCATAAAGACATGCATTAAAAATACAGCTTAAAAACTCAAAGAAAATCTGAAAAATTTTTGCTCAAAAATTTTGCTCCTAAGAAAGCTAAGGTATATGTATAGAAGACTTATCAATCAAATCACTCTCCCACACTTAAACTGGACATTGTCCTCAATAGCTAAATAAATATACCAAAGAATAAACCATACCATGGGACCAAAAATATAACGGAGAAGAGATAAGAAAAACAAACTTCCATTTATTGGGCATTGTGATGTACAAGAGTTGAATACTTGAAGAACGAGGCATTGGCAAAGTACCTAAAAAAAGAAAAATACAAAAGAGCTCACCAAACTATAAAAACTAGAAAGGAAAATACATCAAACACAGTTAAAGTTAGTAGGTTAGATTAGGTTACAAGAGTATACAAGAATACATTAAATACAAAAGATAGCACCTTTTAGCGAAAAGAACAATTATACATAATTTACATTTTTACATATTTACATGGTTAAATCAACAAAATCTAAGTTTTCATGATATTATTCCCCGGCAACGGCACCAAAAATTTTATACCTATGGATTTGGGTATAAAAATTCATATGAACATAAGAACATTTCCAATCATGTTTAAAGTAAAACGTTAACCCCAAATTACACATATGAGCAAGCGTACTCATCATTAACATAGCATAGGGTTCAAACGAGTGTCGATCCTCAAGGAACAAGTATACACTAATCACCTTTCTTTCACTGTTTAACCGACTCGATAAAATAAAAAAGAAATTAAATAAAAGAAAATAAAAATATATGCATATCAAGGATGGAGAAGTATGCAACTCAAACCATTATTCCGACAAACATAATCTTAAAGTACCTAATCATTATCATAACTAATCATTCGCTTGGCATGATGAAGGATTAATATAGACTCACTTCTTTTCCAATCTATGAATCCCTATCTTCTAGATAACTTAGCATCACATTCCTGTCTTAACCAGTATTACCCAAAAGATGCATTAAACACAATCATTTGATTAAATTTCCTTTCCTGGCAAACTTAAAACATGAAATTAACGAATGAATCCATTCCTAACAGATATCAATTAACCTTTAACTACCTTGTTCTTAGCAATTAACCCCTTTTTCCAAGTAAGTTATGAGATAACAAATATGAAATTAATCAAGTGAAACCACCATCAACCCCTTTTCCAAGCAAGTCAATAAAAAGAAACAATTAATCAATCTCATAATACGCCTAAGTAATTAAATACCAAGAAAAAAACCAATTAATCAAAAGATCAAATAACTCTAAAAACTATGAATGTCTAAAAGAATGTCAAATTACAACAGAACAATTAACATACCATCGTTAAAGAAAAAATAATAAAGTAAAAGAAAGCACTCATAGACAAGCCTTCTCCTTCTTCCTTTGAAGACCTTATTGCATAACCCTCATTGAAGTGAAGAATTCCTCATTTGATTTGAGTAATTCTCTGTGATGATAATTGAATTCTCTCCCTTTCCCTTGTGTTTTCCATCTATTTATAAGCTTAGGAAGTGCCTAAACTCATTGGTACAATGTTCTTGACCGAATAGAAGTTGGAAGATACTAAAACTCCACAGATTACCAAAAATCGCGTAGAAAAAATCAAGCATTGCCTTGACTTCAGGGCACAACCGGCACCACCTTGGCTCTCAGAGTTGGCGCCGATTGTGTTATGTTTCTCCCATTGTTCGCCTATTTTTTTCCGAATTCCGCATAATGTATTCCAGACTACAACTGGCGCTGCCTTGGCTACTGTAGCCGGTGCCGGTTCCACTCTATTCCATTATTGTTTCACCAATTTTTCGTCTCTTCAAAGTTCGTGCAAACTGTGCATGGCTGGCGCTGGTTCCTCTATCCCAGCCTGTGCCGCTTCTAATCTATTTTGCGACATTTTTGTGTCGTTTTACCCCAAAAATCTAAAATAATGAACAAAATACCTTTGCAAGGGTAAAATCTCAAATATAAAGAAATATGACTAGTCATTGAACAAAATCTATCACAAAAGAGTCTCGAATAACTAGGAAAAATATGACTAATTTAGCCCCTATCACTAACTTATCTAAAAGATGCATTAAAATCAATCCTCATATAAACCGCTATATTTTGGGTGATTTAGAACATGAAATTAGTCAATAAACCTATATTCTAGCAATCATCAACTAGCCTTTGATTACCAATGTTCTAAATAAGTAACCTATTTTTCAAGTAAGTTAGGAGATAACGAATATAAAATTAATTAATTGAAATCATTATCAACATTTCTTTCAATCAAGTTAATAGCAAAAATTAATCAACCAACTCCGTAAGAGAAACAAGTAATCAAATACCAAGAACAACAATCAATTGATCGAAAGTTCCAATTTCCTTCAAATCACACCTTTCTCTTGTGTTTTTTTTTTTTTTTTTGTATTTATAAGCTTTCTTGATACTAAAATTCGTTGCTTCAAAAACGTAGTCCGAGTAGAATTCAAAAAATACCACAATCCTTTCAAAAATACCAATCTCTCACACAACCACCTCTAGGCAGAGTGGACCTGGTGCCAGGTCTGTCCTGCCCACCTAGCGCCGGTTCCAATATGTTTTTTTCCTTAATTTCCTCTTTTCTAGAGTAGACTTGGTGCCAAATGCGTTATCTGAACCTGGCACTGGGTCCAATTTGGAATCTTTCACTTTTTGTTCGAAATCTACTCAAATCTGCACAAATTTGTCAAAAACACTTTTTACAAGCAAAATATCAAATCGGAAGGAATATGCCAAGTTATTACAACAAAAGTATCTCAAAACAGCTTCAAATAACTATAAAAATAATGATGAATTTACCCCTATCATATGACCCCACACTTGAACATTTGCTTGTCCTCAAGCAAACAAGATTTAAAACACTAAGCATTTAGAAGAAGACAAAATAATTTAGCAAATTTTCCCTTATAAAATTCATCCATAACAAAGATATAACCTTCTTCCAACCTTAAATATAAATTTTCCATTCACTCAACCCTTTCAAAACCTTCTAAAGTCTTGTATTAAATCAAACAATCCCAAGGCCATCAAAGTTAAGTTAAACAAGCTTATATCTAGTACAAGAAAATCATCCTACTCCTCAAGCAAAAACATCGATGAGATAAATCATACAAGTCAAGCCATTTAACCAATTCAAGCATTATAAACACAAATTTACTCAACTTAAGTAATGAGAAAAGGAAAACACTCCATTCTCTTTTTTCCTCTCAAATGTTTTTTCAATGACTGAGGGAATTAATAGCCTCAAGTGCGTCGATTCCTCTTCATACACCGTATTAACCCCCTTTTAGTCATCATTTTTTCCTCTCTTCTCTTTCTTTCCTTTTTTCTTTCCTTACCTTCTTGCCTTTAGGATAACCTCAAGAGAGTGTGATGCTTTTTTGTTTCTTCTTTTCCACTCACCGTATTGGCCCACTTTTCAACAAAAGATTTGTCTCTTTTTTTTTTCTCTCTCAACAAATGAAAGCAATTTTTTTCAACTTACATTCTTTCCAACTCACTCAACTATTTTTTTTTTCTTTTTATTCTATTTCCTCACATTCCTTATTCTCAACTCAAAGTCAAGCAAACTTTACATCTACAATACAAGAATTAGTCAACAAATCTTCCCATTTTTCATCATATCATCCATATTCAAACTTGAAGAATAAAATAAAACCTAATTACCCAATATAACAAAGGGTAACTCAAATTCTTAAGACTTAGTAAAATTCAACTTCATATACAAGTCTACCTTTAAATAAAAATCCAACCATAATGAATGACAAATCCATATTCAAAATTAGTAAGAAAACCATCACTCCATTATAGACAAATAATCTCAATTTAGCTCCAAAATCTCCAAACTTTGAAATTTTCAAATTTTTTAGTTTTTTCAAATTTTCAACAAAATTGTTTGATACCAAGAAAACACCAAGATCATAGATAGAAACTTGGACAAACAATATTATTAAACCATTCCCCCACACTTAAACTAGACAATGTCCTCATTTGCTAAAAGTTAACACAATAAAGCACCTCAAAAGGGACCAAAAATGATAGAAGTGGGATATAAAGTTAAGCAATACTCCCCAAGTGCAATAAAGCTCCAATAGATATAAAAACATGAAATAGATAGAAGAGCTTATTGAAGAGGACTTTATTCCGACCTACAAAAGAAAACATAAACAAAAGCACAAAGAAAATAATAATGAAAGAAAGACATGCCTAAATAAAAGAAAACAAACTAAAAATCCTAAGAAAGCAAATAAAGACACGACTCACTCCCCCACACATACGATGGAAAATATTTTCCTTATTACTAGGGGAAATAACACCTAACAACTCCAAACACAAAACAAAGATACAAAGTCTTTCCGCTCATCATGCTTCCTCATCAAACCTTTAAAAAAGAAATTAATGCTCACTGAAAAAGATAGGCATGATAAAAGTAGAAATAAGAGAGGGTTTTGAAAAATAAAGGGTTCGTGGTGAATATTAGTTACAATGAACAAACATACATGACCCCCTTCCATAACACTCTTTTGGATATGCAAATTAAGTTTCTAACACAAAGATGTAAATTATGTCAAAAAAGTATGTAAACATGAGAATCACCACTTAACTCTTCAAAAGATTTGTCAGAATTGAAATTCCACGTAAAACATAGTATTTGAGTTTTCAAACATAGGATCAAGAAATTCTTGCTTTTCAATGCTTCTGCAAATACCAAGTTACTTCCATGAAATTGGGGTGAACGGTAGATTTTGTCAACATCCTCGAAGGGCTTCTTATGATGAATCACGTTAAAATTTAACACCTTGAGACATGTTAAATCCTATACATCATCATTTAGACCATTGTCCTCCAAGAATGGAGAAGAACCTTTGAAATCATGTGACAAGAGAGATTCAAAGTATTAGCACATAGAGAAGTATTGAATACCTCACTTTTCACATTAGGCAATTGTTTCTCATATCCTTTCTCATTTCCTTGGAAAATCTCTTATTCAAGTATATAGACCTTTATGGCATCTTCAACCAACTTGGCTAGTTGTGTTCTTTGATGGTTCATTCATTGGGATACTTCTTCATGCCACCTAATGGACATGTTTGTGTTGGCAATAAAGGATTTGATTGAAGCTTCAAGTGACGTCTCACTAAAAGTGGTAATCGAAGCTTGCAAACTTGCCAACGTGTCATCATTATAGATTTTCTAAAATATTGATTTTAGATTATATATTTTTATTTAACACATAAAATATTATTTTAGCAATTAATAATTTTTCTAAAATATTGATTTTAGATTTTATCCTAATTAAATTTCTAGAATTTGATTTTAAAAATTATATCTAAAATATTAAATTTATATTTTATCTTAATTTAATTTCTAGAATTTGATTTTATAAAGTAAAAATAAATTTGTTTTATTTTTCCAAAATAGAGATTTTCGAATAATAAAATTATATGTTTAATTTTTGTTTAAGCATAATTAATGGCATGGTGGATGGTTATGAACTAAAACCAAATTATATTTGTTCATGCATTTTTATAGTTTTTGTTTTTTTGTTAAATAGGACTTGCGAGTCCCGCCTTCTCTAAAATTCTTGTGTAATTCTCTTTTCATGTTACTCCCCATGAATGTAACTCATATTTAGGAAATTTATGTAATTAGATTACATAGGTTGGATAGGGATACTGTTGTTAGTGTTATGCCCTAGAGGAAATCACTTGTATGTTGTATATGACACATTTTATTTCATAAAAGGCATTATTTATCTTATAGTTTCTTTTGATTACTTTTGTGTAATAAAACTGTTAGATAAAGTCCTTAGTACAACACTGTGTTAAGGAATTCATGATAGAGATCATGATATGAGATTCCTACTACACTGTATAGTGTTAGTACTTAAATAGTCCGTAGTTATATTATTAATGAGACAGGACATCATTAATGCATTCAGACTAGCATGTGTTAAGACTTCCTGATTTGATCAGGCGGTGGTTCTCATATCGGTGAGTATTGAGATACTCAAAGTTAACACGTTGATGCTTGTTAGTGGATCAAGTTCATTGGATGACCTAGCCATGAGATAATCACATGGATAACTATTTAGTGCTAGTGATATAATCTCAATATAGCAAACGTGCAAGTATCCTTAGACTTGAGATCTCCAAAGTACTTTCTTTGCTGAACATTGTGCTTTGATTCCAATCTCTGGAGATCGATCTAGGGCTGCCTATGACATGGATATTGGGTACTTTGTGAGGTAAACAAAAGTAGTTGAGAGGGTCAATAAAGGATTCACCACTCCTAATAGTAGGGGCGAATATCTCACGGCCACTTGTAGGAATTACTACTCAAAAAGTTCTTAGCCAAGGCGTATGTGCATTGGAAACAATTCCAATTGATACACATCTAGAGTAGCGGGTTCCTGGTACATGTATAATTATATTCGGGCCAGAATTAATATATATTCTGGAGGGAGTTGGCACTAATTCCATACTCTAGAACGAATGAGAAATTATATGGTGAAATGAGTTAATTACATTGTTGTTTGTTATTAAAGGGTTCATGTCAAGCCACTTGACTTCCTAGACTCTTGGGTGGTCATGATGTGTTGCTAGATACCACTCATGATCTGGGAATATGGGTTTATTAATTGATGAATTAATAAACCAATCCTGATTAGAATTAATAGGATTAATTCTAATTAATTATGGATTATTAATCACAAAGACGTTTGGATTAATTCATGTTCGCTACCAATTGATCAGGAAACCTAATAGGTCACACACAAAAGAGGAATATATACTCAATATGTTATTTGATAATATAGTAGGGTTTATTGCGAGAAAGAAATTTGATGTGGCCAAATTATAATTAGTTATAATTGATAGGCTAATTTGTAACTCTAAGAACTTGATGGGTTCCAGTTGCAATTGGAGAATTGCAATTGTTTGTTTGGAATTCTTAGATGGTTTTATTGTTGAGGTTTTTTAGGTGACCCAAGAGGCACACATGAAACAAAACATGAAAACCAAAGGTCACTTGAAACAACTCTAAAACAACATAAAACTAAAGGGAACACAAGAAGATAAAGATATGATCTTTTGTTCTCTTCACTCTCTTTTTTTCATGTGGTTCTCAAGAAGAACACCAAGACTCTTCTTCTTCTTCTTCTTCTTCTTCTTCTCCATTCTCTGGTTTTGGTTGAAAAAGAAGAACAAGGAAGAAAAACCCCCGCCACTATTGTTGTTTTCTGCTAGCATAGAAAATCTTGGTGCCTGAGTGTGATCTTCTGTGTGGATTTCTGTTAGCGATAATTACACATTGTGATTATAGTTGTTGGATATTCAACTCTCGTTGTGATTATTCAAGAGGATTGCTGGATCGCACCACAATTATCATACTTGAAGAAGGAAAATTTTGTTTTCCACACAAACAAAGAAAGGTAAAAGTTGTTATCTTTATTTCTTTGTTTTCTATATATATGTCTTGTTTTCCACACATATGTGGATCCTGGGATGGTTTCTCATTCTTATTCTTCCGTTGCGCGGTATATGATACGCGAGAGATACCCAACAACTATTATTTCAATTTTGGAGGTGGCGACCAAAATAAAATGAGTGGGTAAGACCTTTTACTTAAAACATGTATGAACACATAGGGTTAACCATATTAATTTCCTTTTTGGCTCGACAAAATTAATTTAGGGAAAGTCCATGACCATGCTACGTAATCACTTTATTACCACGGTTATGAAATTCTGTGATTTATTGATATATTTATGTGCGTCTTTTGGTGAAATCACGAAAAGGATTAAATCACTCAATTAATATTAAACTTAATTTCTTTTGTTAATTTAGTAAGAACAAGAGTCCTTTTTCGAGACCAGGTTGTTGGGCTAACCCAAGCCTACTCGATATCGGGCATGTTCAAGCTATTGAATTAAATTCTTATGGAATTAAATTATTGATTAATGGGTTGGGTTTAACTAAATTATTTATCCTAGTTGGGCAAACTTAAGCATAAAGAAATTTAGAGAAAATATTAGGGTAGCCTAAAAGGATTTAAGAATAAATGACGTTAATAACCCAATGATCTGGTAATTACAAACGATGTAATTAGTATTGAATACCTACTATTGAACTCAAGGGTGGCTTGTTGGAAATCCCAAAACTTACTTATATGTGTAATTTACGGATTAATATTTTAATTAAAACTTGGCTAGAGATAGATTTAAAATTATATGATTTTTCTACACCTGAAATTTGCGCATCACTTTGCAGTTGCTTCCAATGTTCCATTTTGCCACAGTGATAACATATGCCTTTAGCAGCTACCTCACTCTTCTTTATACCACCTTTAGGCTTAGTGGGAACCTTTTTCTTCTTTGGAACTTTCTTCTTAGAATAGAAAGATTTTACCATCATGACTGCATTGGATTCCTTCTTCACAGAGGATTCCGCAGTCTTAAGAAGATTGATTAGCTCGGGTAGTGTAGTCTCAATCTTATTTATCTAGTAGTTAACCACAAATTTTGAAAAACTACTTGGCAAAGATTGTAGAATGAAGTCGATACATAATTCATAGTCTATCACAAAATCAAGTGACCTAAGCTTCTCAATCAAGCCCCTCATTCTCAGTCCATGAGTGGACACAGAAGTAACCTTAGCATTTTAGAACAAAATAGTAGTTTTGATATCTCATATCTCCCCTTTCTAGCTTAGGCATGGAATAGCTCTTGAAGATGTAAAATAATCAGGTAAGCATTCATATGCTCGTATTATTTTTGCAATTCAAGAGTCATTGATGCCAACATCACACAGGATGTTGTACCATTGTCCTCTTTGTGCTTCTTGTGGATAGCTTGCTCATCAGCTTGAGCATTTTGAGCTAGTAGTGGTAGAATATGAGCATCTAGCACGTAGAGTAACTTTTCAACTTGAGAGCAATTCTCAAGTTTCTATACTAGTCCAAAAAATTCGACTCTGTAAGTTTGTTGATTTCCAAGATGCTACCTAAATTTAGATTGGTCAACATGGTGCAGATGACCTAGATGTAAAGATAGAGAAATTAGCAAAATGTACATGCACATGTAATTCAAATAACTAGGTCTTTAATTAAGTGCATAATTATTTCACTATGTTACTCAAACCAATAGCCCCCAACTATATACAATGCATAAATTGCTTTGATACCACTGTTACTTAAACGGTCATGTAATCAAAATTACACGGTGGAAGAAAAACCAAAAAACAATTCCCAAGATCACTTATACGTAATATTATAGATTAAAGAAAATGTGAAAATTTATACCTTTAATGCTTTGATGTTGTCACTCCTATTAAAAAATTTTCTTCTTGCTAATGGCGCAATCCAGCAATCATTTAAACAGGAATGTTTTCCTTGTTGTTCGGCCACAACCACTGCAAGCCACGAATAGGCTTGCCTCCAACAGTAATCAACATAAGGAGAACTCAAAGATTTTGCTAAGAATTAGATGCTAGTGTAATCTTCGGTGGCTAGGGTTTGTGAATAAAGAAAAATAAAACTGCTCACTGGATTCACCAAGAGAAACTATTTTCCTTCTCTGTATCTGTTTGTACAAAATCGTAGCATACATATCTACATAGATAATGTCATATGTAAGAAGAATCCTTAGAGAATAAGGATTCTTTAAATTGAAAATTAAAAATGTGCTTTTTCTAATTATAAATTGGCCCACAAAATATAGCTAATTATAATTCAACCATGACAACTTTTTTCTTCTCATAATGAATCCTGTAATGTTTTCAAATAGCATTTCGACTAGTTTATCTTTTATTTTGTGTGACCCATCTGTAATATAAATAACCCTTTATAATTAGAATAAACTTATTAATTCTAATTAAAATTGATTTATAAATTGTCTAATTAATAAATTCATGTTTAGCAGATCATGAGCAGTATCTAGCAATACATCATGACCACCTAATAGTCCAAAAAGTCAAGTGGTTTGATATAAACATTTCAATAGAAAACATCAGTGTAATAAAATTCCTTTACAATATAATATCTCATTCGGTTTAGAGTATGGAATTAGCGCTAACTCCGTCTAGAATATTAATTAATACTGGCCCGAATATTTTAGTGCATGTTCCCAAAATCTATTACTCAACATGTATACCTATTGGAATGATTTCTAATACACAGTTGCCTTGGCCAAGGACTTCTCGAGCAGTGATTCCTACAAGAGGTCTTGAGATATTCACCCTTACTATTATGTGTAGTGAATCATCTATTAGTCCTCTCAACTACTTTCATTTGCTTCACGTTATACCCAATATCCATCCTGTAGGCAATCTTGTAGGGATTCAAGAGATTGGAATCAAAATATAATACTTTGCAAACAAAGTATTGTGAAGTTCTCAAGTCTAAGGATACATGCACATTTACTATGAAGAGATTCTATCACTGGCACTACCTAGTTATCGATGTGATTTTCTCATAGCTAGGTTATCTAATGTACTTGTTCTAGTAACAAGTATCCACATTTTAACTTTGAGTATCACAATATTTACGGATGTAAGAACCACCGCCTGATCAAATAAGGAAATGTACCACATGCTAGTTTTAGAGAATTAACGATGTCCTATCTCATTAATACTATGATGAGGGATAATTTAAATATAAATACTATTCAGTGTAATAGGAAGTTTACAACATGATCTCTATCATTATTTTCTTAACACAGTGCTGCACTTGGGACTTTATCTAACTGTTTTATTCATACAAAAGTATAAATCTAACAAACTGAAAAATAAAGCATACCTTGTATTATTAAATAAACGTGCAATATAGAAAATACATGTAATTACCTCTAAGGCATAACACTAACAAGCACCGGTGAAAAAGTCATGCCATAGTTAATATCTTACTGTTGATGATAACCTTTTGCGATAGTCATACATTATATGTAATTTCTTTACTGTCTATGTCGGTTTTCCTCTTGAAAACCCTTTTGCAAACTATTGGTTTTATCGTTCGGGTGGATCAACAAAAGTCCAAACTGGTTGTCATACATAGATTCCATTTATGATTTCAAGGCTTCAAGCCATTTGTCAAATTCTGAACTTTTCAGAACTTCCTTGTAAATGGTAGGTTCATCCTTTTCAATAAGCAATAGGTCATAGTGATCATTAATTAGAAATCAGTATCTCTGTAATGCTATTTGTATCCTAATTAACCTACGAGATTCTTGTTCATTTGAAGGTTGGTCTATTTTAACAATAGACTTGGGATCATTCGGTTGATCATTGTTTGTATGTTTTTCTTGAACTTCACTAAGTTCAATTTTACTCTTACTATATCCTTTAAGCATGAATTCCTTCTTTAAGAAGACAACATGCTTTGAAATTAACATTTTATTTTCAAAAGAAAAATAGAAATAATATCAATGTAATTTTTTTGATATCCAACAAACAACTCTAATCAGACTTATTTTTTTAAGTTTGTTTGATTTTATGCTCTTGATATAAATAGGACATCCCCAAATTTTCATGTGAGATAATTTTGGTCTTTTACCAAAATATATCTCAGATAAGGTAGTGTCAATCTTTTTTTATGGAACCCTATTTAAAATATAAAAAGTAGTTCTAATTCATATCCCTAAAATAATTTGGGTAATTTTGCAAAAGCTATCATGAGTTGAACCATATCTAATAGGGTTCGATTACTTTTATTGCATACGTCAATACATCGGGGTGTATGCGATGGAGTCTACTAAGATAATATTCATCTCTAAGAATAATTTGAAACTTTTGACTTTAGTATTCACCTCTTTAATAGCATCTTAGAGTTTTAATACTTTTTCCAAGTTGTTTATCTACTTTATCCTTGAATTCTTTGAAATTTTTAAATGCTTCAGATTTGTATTTCATTAAATATAAATACCCAAATTGTGAATAATCGTCGAGAATGTTTATGAAGTATTAATAACCTCTTCTTACTTGTAATGTCATTGGTTCACAAGCATCAGTTTGTATTAGTTCCAATAATTACTTAGCTCTTTCCCATTTGTTAGAAAAAGAGGTATTAGTCATTTTACCAAGTAATAAAGATTCAGAAGTACCATACAATTTATAATCAAATGATCGTAAGTTACCAATCTTGTGCAACTTAGTAATGTGAGTCTCATTTACATGGCCTAACCGACAATGCCGTAAGTAAGATGGGATTGTGTTGTTTTTCTTTTGTTTCTTATCATTTTTGTTAAGAACTTAATTTTCAATGTCTAAAACAAATAAACCATTCATCAAAGTTCTAGTACCATAATGGATATCATTTAACAAAAAAGAACAACGTTTAGTCTTAAAAATAAAATGAAAACCATCTATGCCTAAACAAGCAATTGACATACGGTTCTTTAACAAAACTAGAACATAATAACAATTTCTAAGCTCTAGAATCAATTCAAAATGCAAGTTAATCATAATCCCCACATCAGGTGCAGCAACCTTTGTTCTATTCACAGCATGTAGGTTCACATCACCTTTTTTCAGCTTCCTATTGCGCTTTAGTCCGTGCAAACCTACGAGGAATGTTGTCTAAAGGAAGACATGACGGTAATTTCTTGACCATGTGGTCTTGTCCTAAAAAGAATTCTAGAACAATTCTTGTCCTCATTAATTTTGCTAGCCTTGTCCTTACACCTTTGAAATTTAAACTATACTTAATTCTTTAATCCATTTTTTCATAAAAATTCTGAGATAATTCCCTAAGTATAGAATTCAAAAATCCCAGCTCTTGTGGGATAGTGATGGCCGAAAGTAAGGAGGGGAATTAGGTAGAGGTTCCAAGAAAAAACAGTATAGCTATTCCATCAAACTCCATCTTCATCTTGTTCATGTTTTGGTAAGAAAATTTTGGAAAATTTTCTAGATTTCCTTTAAGGCTATATTCAAAAATTTCAGCCAGCTTTCCTACCTAATTTCTGTAAGAAAACCAGTCATTTTATGTCAGGATGAAGGCTGAAAATTCAGTGAATTTTCGGAACTGTATATACAGTCCCAAACCAGAATTTTTTCAGCAAGCTAGCAACATTAAACATGAAATTTGAAGCCACCGTTAGAGCATATGACCAGCTGGAACTTCCTCTGTTTTTCTTCAAGATGAAGGCTAGAAAACCACCATTAAAAGATCTTCAAACACCCTTAGAATACAGCTGCAAAATCATGCCAAAGAGGACCAAAAATTCTTCACCAAAACCATTACAATTCCAAGTGTTCTTGAAGCGTCAATTTCAGAAAATTTTTCAACTTGTCTCTTCAAGGCTAAGGCTGAAATTCTTCATCAAAACTCACTGAAATTCGGACCGTGTATAGCCATGAACTGAACATCTTGGCTTCCCCACCAACCTTGAATATTAGGACTCCATTATCATACCTCAAAAAGCTCCTAATATCACTCTATCCAAAACTTATTCAAACATCAAACTAAATTCTAGATTTTGTTCCATTAAAACACTCCTATAGCTAATTGATAAAACTAGAAAATCCTCTGCCATTATATGATCATATTCGGCCAGCCTTAGGTCTAAAAAACTCTTCATTCTTTGGTTGAAACCTAGCTAATTCAGCCCTAAACCATTGAAGAACAAGAAACCTTCCAAGAGTAAACTCCATTAACTAATCTTGTACCTCGAACAACTCCACCTTTTTCTCCATTTAAATTTTAAAAAAATCTGAAAACGTTCTCTCTCATTCTTGATAATTGAAAACTCCTTCTACACTAAGCCATTCGGCCATCATACTTCCAGCCACACTCAAAATTCATTTTCTCTCAAACTCCCTCAAAAAACACCAAGAACACCAAGAACGCACACTTCACATCTTCAAGCCTAAACCAAACCTAAACACCTGCAATCACTTCCAAACTCTCTAGATCATTCATATTCAACCTATATTCTTCATTTCTGCACATTATTACACCGAAACACACAAAGTTGGATTTCTAAACAGATCAAACCAACCCTTTTTGTAGAAGATTTGAAAAACACCAAAAGGTAAAAAAAGAACAATCTTCTTGTTCTTCTTCTTCTATTCAACTTCTAATATCCCTTTCTATTCTCATTCATTCCTCTCTCACACTCTTTTTCTCTCTTAGCAAAAATGGTGATGTTCAACCATGGGCTATTTTTGGACCACTAAAGGCCATCAAGCACTTGAGGTTCTTCACTAACCAATCCTTTGTCAAATGAGCATCAATCAAGTATTTTTTCCTTAATCTTCCTTTTTAATTCTCAAAATCGAGACTCCTAAATGTTGATAGGATGATTGAATAAAATTAGGGGTTGAGTATGTGTATGTGCATGAAGAAGATGGAGTCAGGACATGAGAATGCGAATGAATGTTATGCCTTATGGATTTTGTTTTAGAATCTATATGTTCATTATGATTAAAGAGGTTTATGGATGTTTTTATGCATGTTAGATATTATGCCACCATTGGTGTTTAGGCCTTTATGATATTATTTTTCAATAGAGCCATAGATAATGTTATGCCTAGCAGAAGATCATCCATGTTGTAGTATATGTTAATTCAAGTCTATGTTCATGGATAGATTAACGTGCCATTTATTATGTGAGAATATGTTCAAAGATCTTCTCTAACAATAGAAAAATATGGTATGAACTATTTTTATTAATTCTAGAATTATTTTTACAAACATTATTGTTATTACTTTAAATATAACTATTATACAATTTAAGCTATAAAATTCAAAAACATTAGGTAGATTTGAAATAGTGTATTATTTAAAAATATTATTATTTTATTAGTTAAATAAATAAAATCCTTTTATTAAAAATAAATAATAAAATATTAGAATTAATTAATATCAAATGACCTTGTAGAATGTAGACCATAGTAATAATATTAGTTAGCTTTAGTAAAGCTTTTATCTATTTCCATAGATATTATTTATATTAGAATTTATTTTATTATTTCTTAATTAAAAATTAAATATAATTCATTTTTTTGGTTATTTATCATCTATTAATTATTAATTAAAAATTAAGTATAATTTATTATTTATAATAATACTATTTAAATATTACTATTTACCAATATTATTTAGGAATTATTATTATCTAATATTTAAGACTAGTTTTATTTATTAGAAATATTGTTCATTATTTATTATTTGAAACCATAACTTATTATTATTTATTTTATAAAACCCATTTATTTTAACTTATCATGGTAGTTTTATTTTATAAAATATTTTATCAACTGGTATTAAAGATTAAGATATAGCAGTCATGGTTTGTTATTAATGTAGATAGTTGAACTAGAAATTATTATTTAAGGCAAATATGGTCGGGATATTATCTTATACCTTGTCTTTACCCCAAGCAGGGTTAGGTTGATCTTGGAAGACATTTAAACTCGAGAAGAGCAAAAGACCAAGTATGTTCTTGCATGAAACCATTTGAAGATCAAAGTTATTGTGGCAAGTCAAACTCAATGCATACGAGTATTTGTATGGTAAAGGCAATTATGGACGATTTTTCTTTTTGTTTCAGTCAAGCAAACCATTTAAAGTTAAACAAACAATTTCACACCAAACACTAAATTTTTCCTAAAAACCTAACCTTCGCAAGAATTTTAGAAACAATAATTGCTATTTCCAAGTGATTCATTTGATGATCATTCCTCTCGCAAGTGGGACAAACAACGTTGAGTACTCAATAAGGGTAGACTACTAGGACTAGTCTTTGAAGGGTTAGGGTAAGTCTTTTAGTAGGTGGCCACCTCTGAGGGGTGAGTCCTTCCCGGATACACTGCCAGTCTTGTAGGCCATACCGGTCCGAGCTAGTAAGTTCAAGCAAGTGGACTGTATGTTTTCGGAGTGGACAACTGATAAGTTTAGGTATAGAGATGGAGGAATATCACACCCGATAGGCTGTACACCTACCTTGTGTCAGTATGCATAAAGTGTGACATTCTGATCGTTATATTGTCATGGTGTACAAAGTGTGGTGCCATGGCTATCTCTTTTGAGTGCTTGTATTTATTGTGCATATGTATGTTTTTTAAAAGCAAAACACCACTCTTCATTTGTGAAATTTATTTGAGGCTTGCCATCACTTTTCTTTATGAAACTTTCACAACTTGCATACATGAACTGTTTTACCTGAAACACTCAAAGCACACACGAGCTTACTGAAATTTATGTCTCACCTCCTTTTCCACCATGTTTTCACGTTGGTCCTACTGTGAAGGTTATTAACTAGTGCATTGCCTATGTTTTGAAGACTCATTGTTATTTTCCCTATGTATTTTATTTGAGAGACTATAGCAGACATTTATTATTTTAAACTTCTTCTTGTATTGCTTAGGTTGCAATAAGTTTAATTTTGAATTATTCCTTTCATTTATTTTGTGTGTCCTAGTTATAAAGACTCCTTGTCCTGTGGACGGGGCAACATCCCGAGCCCTAATGGGGGCATAGGTAGTGGGGTGTTACACTATGTGTGCTTTTGGATAATTTGAAATATTTTCGTGATGCAAGTTAAAAATTTTTCACAAAATGTCACAAGTCATCGTATACTAGTCTTAAAAGGTATAAAGTGGTCGTTTGCATCCTTTGCTGAACAATATAAAATAGAATCAATTCAAGCATTTGATAAAATATTTTTATGCATAAAATAAAACACTCATTAAATTTTCTCAAAATGGTAGACCATAAAACCTTGCATTACAGACCAAAGTTATTTGTTATAGAACCTTACTCCATGACAAGACACTATGAATCCCTATATCATAGTGACGGTAGGGCTCCTCCATCTCTTACCTAAACTTACCGTTTGTCCAACTCCAAATTATAATCCTACCTAGAATTGGTTGCTAGCTCAGACAGGCTTGATTTACTAGTGTTGTCGCCCTCTTTAGGTGGCCACTTGCCCAGAGTACTCACGCAATCATTCAAGGGCTAATACCTGCAATGTACCCTTATTGAGCACTCAACATAACCTGTCCCTACTTAGGCACATTCTCAACAAATAGAATTCAGTCAACTTGGGGATGCACATATGGTGTGGTGTAAGTTTTTTCAATACTTTGTTGTAGAAGACTAGATTAATTTTGAAAATACTTTTATGTGACCAAAGTGACATTTGTTGTAAAAGGGAAGGTTTAAACCAAGAATACTTATTAAGCCTTTAGTTCTTCAAACAAAATCATATAAACTGCAAATCACTTGCAAGATAAGTAATATTTACAAAGAGTTTATGCAAGGACAGACTTGTTGTTTTGCACAAAAAAATAAGCTGTGGCTTTGTTCCTTGGAAAAACGGTCCAACACCATCTAAGAAAAAAAAAGGTCACAATCCCAAATTAGTCCACATGATCAATCAAATAGGAGTTATCTACTTACACGATAAACCTAATCTATGCATTAAGTCCAATCTCTTATTCTAAATGGACATAATATATTCCACTCATAATTTACCAGTCTGCACCAAGGCCATTCAAAATAAGGGAAATTTCCTATGATAAGTAAACAGATTTTTTTTTTTTTTATCTAAGAATGTAGCTTTGGATTAACATAAAAGGTAGCATATCATCCTATAAGAATAACAACTCCTTCAATAGCCTACTCAATAAACATCAACCCTTTATAATCATCTACTCCAATGATACATGCTTCTAATAGATATCATTTTTCTATGGTGATAAAACCATTTACAACATCAAATATATATAGTCATGTTTACAAACCATTTCTATTCCATACATATAGAAATGGACAAAAGAATTTTAAAGTGAAACATAGTATTCACAACACTAGATTTAGTATAACTATAGACCATACACGAATCATTGTCAAGATAACCACATAAATTATGCTTGAGAGGAAGATAAAATAAGTTCTTTACTTTTTTTATATCCATATGCATTAACCCTACTAAATCCAAGAGTATTACACCACGTAAAATTATCATGAGATTAAGAGAAAAAGAGAATTTGAGATTTACATGAAGTAGGATAAAGATTTGAGTTGGCCTTGAGAGATCCTAGTATCCTACTCATACGTGTTTTTTAGTGTTGCAAAAATTAATAACAAGGGGCCATAATCTATCAAGTTTAAATAAAATGTTAACCACTAAAATCACACACATGGGCAAATATACCGATCATATAGTATAGAAAATAGTAAGTATCGAATCCATAGGAATATAGGCTCCCACCTTACATTGCCCAAATCCTTATTGTTTAGCTAATAAAATAAAGAAAACAAAATAAATAACCTGTTAACCTAATATACTAGAGAATAAATGAAGGTTACCCAAGAAAAGTTACAAGGAAAAGGAATAAGGATAAAAGACATGTAATGAAGAAATCCATCAATCTATGTCAAGTAAAGAAAATATCTTAAATTTATTAAGTTCTAATTCTTACCAATGAGTTGAAGATAAATTCCACTCTCTCTCGAGTTATAAATTTCTATTTTTAGCTTAATTAAAAGGTATCTCTACTTTACTAATTAAATTGAATAAGCATTAAGATTAACTCAATTAAACAATTAATGTCCTTATATCTAAGTAACACTAAAGTCTTTATAGAAGATATCAAAACCCTATCTCTACGTGAAATTAATCTCTCTTTGATTACCTAGATTTTTACCCATAACCTCTCTCTCAAGTTAATTAAGATATAAGAAGTATTAAATTAATTAGTTAGTATATCTCTCCTAACCTCTCTCTCAATTTAATTAGAAAGAACCAATTAATTCAACAAAAACTAGGGTTCAACCCTCAAATTTAATTAAAATATGATAGATTGAAGTTGTTAATAAATTACAAGGAAGAAAAAAAGAAATGTAACACCCCTACTAAAGGTAATAGCTGAAGCATATCAATACCGGGTGTCACCCCATCAAGTTACCCTAACAAGGGGTTTTTATAATGAAAAAAAAAATCAATAGAATATGTAAGGTCTAGATCCATACAATAACCCATACTGATGCTCACGCGCACATATATAATAAAGAATCTCGTACATGAATGTTTCTATTCAACATCAGTAATAAGGTACATTATCCAAAAGGGAAATGTCCAGACCTATTCTGCTGTCACTGCGGTATCGTCCTCTATCCGCAGATCTGCCCAACCTCGGATCCTACAAAAAGGTGAGATGAAAGACACGTGTAAGTGAAAAATCACCTAGTGAGTCCCGTGTGTGCTAACGGTTTATCAAAGAGACAGAGTACATAAAACTTTTGTGGAATAGCATATCATTTGTTTACTAAAAATGATTCCAAAACTCTTTAATGAAGAGTTTATTTAGAACTAAATCATTTTTGATAAACTGTATTTCAATTTCAAAACATTGCCCCAATTTCCAAATCACAGCTACTTCTCCAACAGAAGATCGGCATGTATGCATAGCTCACAAGGCTTCACTCCGGCATCATGATCTTATTGTGCCACGGTCTCTGCCTTACAGTACTCAATGGTGTATTACCCTGATAAATACACCGATTTGCACCGTGTTATTATACTAAGACCACAACCTCCAGTACTCGATCTGTGTGTTGCCGGATAAGCATAGCAACTTGCACCGTGTCATCGTACTGAGATCGTAGCCTACAGTACTTGATCTGTGCATCGCTAGAAAATCTTTTACTTACTACCGTAAGCTACGGGTCCCAATCCTAATATCAATCACCATCGAGGTAGCAAGGAGTCAAGCGCGCCGAGTGTCCCTACCTGGCATCTAGCGAATGACTCAAAATCAAGAAGTGCTCGCAGACGCAGCAATTGCCAGGTGCTAAATGGCTAGCCAGGATGACTCATCTCAATGTCTTGTCATCCCATTTGGAGCAAGACCATCCCTAGAACTAGGCTAGGTTACTAGGGCCATCTAACTCTAACATAGGCTAGTATAAAGATCAAAGTCCTTGCTGAGTACTCAACGTTAACAATACCAACCCCATCTGACTGTTCAGGCCAGAGGGTTATCTGATCCCGCAGGATTTTCAAATCAAAACATTTTTGTGGCAAAATAACATTTTCAAGAATTTGATCCCACTGACTCGCAAGTCAGATCATCATTTACATAGGCTTCGCAGAGCTAATCAATTCATTCCATGGCACATCAGGCCAATAAAACAATTTCAAGGATCAAAGATCGTTTTCCAAAATTTGATCTCATCATGAAAGATCATTCTCCAAAATGAATGAAACAGGATAAAAAGATCTGTTCACACATCAAAATATGTTTCCAAGATTATCTGGGTCATTTTTCCTGTACTTGATCAAAAAGTCATTTCCAAGAGTATTCAGGTCATTATACCCATATCCAATTCCGAAAGACTTTTTGAGGGTATTCGGATCATTTTACCCTTACCCGATTTGAAAAGTATTCAAAAAAGTTCCAATAGGGGTATTTCGATCATTTACTATATACTTGTTTCCAAAAGTTTTCATAAACATTCCAATAAGGACATTTGGATTATTTTCCAAATACCTGATTCCAAACGGAACTTATTTCAAAAAATCCAGAATTCAAATCCCAAAAGATGATTAAATTCAAAGTTTCCAAACATATTTCCATAACATGTTCCAATAAGGGCATTCCAGTTAATTAATGAATACCCGATTTCAAAATTTGCCATTTTTTGAAAATTCCAAATATTTAGTCCAAAAATGGCTAAATTCACAAAATTCATACTTTAATCATCTAGTAAGGTTTCCAAGCTAATTATGATGCTCATTCAAGCCCAAAATGGCATAAAATAATTGTTCCTCAAATAAACCTTAAACATATTCAGGAATTTCCAAAATGGTAAAAAACATATCATTTCATGGAAAAGTGAAGCACACTAGCTTTTAAAAGGTTTTAGAAGTCAAAGGGACTCACCTGTGTCCTAACTAAACTCTTTCCATTTACGGCCGTTCAACTATCGTTTCCAACATCTCGTTGGTCGTTTACCAACAAACCTACACCAAACATCGTTTTGGGTCAAATCGTGTTCGGCCGAAAAATAGCCGATGGGTAGTTGACGACCAGCCAACGTGCCCGATAGGGGTTGACGGTTAGCCGACGGTAAAAGAAAACGTTCAATTTATGTTCTCGTCGTTTGGTTGATTCTTTCATTTTTCTTTTTCCACGTACTTTATCCCTTCATATACAAGGGATTCACTTCATATTTCCTATTTATTTCATCCAAAATCACATAATTAACCATTCTTAAGTTCAACCATTTTCTAAGCAAAATTCTGGAATTTTTCTGTTGTGACACATGATTTTGTTTTGGACATAAATTTCAACCTACAAATCCGATTGAGGCCAAACTAATTCCAAAATGTCCTCAAGATCTTTATTGATGATTTTCAATTCACAAATTACTCAAATTCCATTTTTTGTTTTCATTCAGTTCTGTCTACAATATCTCAGTACTTCAATCCCGTGACTGAAATGACAATCTTTAGTATTTATATCATAACTTTTTATTCACAACTCCAAATCATGCAAAATTGGTCCCAAAATGATCCTAAGACATTTTGATACAAGTTTCAGGTTATGGGGTTCCAAAACAACCAGCCATATTATTCAGTTTATTACCTCTTCAAAGCTGCACGAAATTCTTCCAAAACAGAATTTCTGTTTTCTTCCTTTCCTTCACTTAATCCATTCTCTTTTCTTTCCTATCTCATACATAAGTCGTTTAATGGTTACAATCCTTTCTTTATCATCTAAACATCACATAATCCTTCTTGATTCCAGTCATGTACAATCAGCATCTTTCATGTTTAAACGACTACAAAACCAACAACTTTGAATAATGACAACAATATTCCATTTTCTTCAATAATTATACCATTTGTTATCCTATTTCCTTCTTCCATTTTAGTAGCCATGAACAACTCTTTAAACCATCTTCAAAATACCATCAAACATCATATAAAACAAACCATACATGCCTCCAAATGCGCCACCATGCACAGCAAATACAACAACCCCAAAACATAGATATTTTCTAAACATAAATCACAATTCATATGAGTTTTCTCAATAAAATTCATATCAACACATTCCTTATTCTTCATGCTTCAACTTTAATTCATGAAACATAGACTTTTACCTTGTTTATTGATTGCACTAGGCTGAAAATGATCCAAGTTCCTTCATTTTTCCCATATTGGAATGCTTTCTCTCTTTTTTTCCTTTTTCTCTCAATTTTCTCTAGATTTTCTTTCCTTTTTCTTCCTCTCTTCTCTTTCTTATTTCTTATACTTGCCGTTCATTTTTAGCTGTTAAAATACAGCTTCCACCACCATTCCCATGACCAAAATCACATGGTCAAGTGATTCATTAAATGGTCAAAATCTTCCTTTGAATGTTTTTGCAAAATCTTCTGTTTTTCTTTTATTTTCTCCTTTCTTTTCTTCCTTCATTGTACCAAAATTCAGGCTCTTCTTCAGCCATTTTCCACCACCACTTTCTTGGACTTCTTGGTCCAAATTGTGACCAAGATTGGTCACAAAGTCAACGTTTGGGGGCTATCCAATTTTCAACCATTTTCCTATTGGTTAATTTGATTAATTTCCTAGATTAGTAATCTTATTCAATAAGCTTTTGAAATAAAATAATTCCATAAATATCTTACTTCCCAAATGGTATTTTGGCACTTGTTTTCATCCTCCAATCATATTGTGCCATTTGTCTTAATGTCGACCGCACTTTAAAATTTTTTTCAGAGTGACCAGAATCAAATCCAGAACGGAAAAATATTTTACTTCACCATTCAACTCAAAACATTTCCCTGAATCCATTAGCAATACATAAATTCTTCAATTCTTTCTCTACTTGATCAAATTTGCGGTCAAAGTCCCTAGTGCGATCAAAATGACGAAAATGCCCCCGATTCCCCAGGTAGTATAATTCACACCAAAACACGTGTTTCAGAACTGATCAATTTCTCTTTTCAATGTACCCTAAAATTCTTATTTTATTAATAATAATAATAATAGCCTTCTAAAGATTTAGAGTGCGGGTAGAACAAATCTAATAATTACATCCATGTCCTACCCATCATACCAAAATATTCCTCTCATTACACCGATTAACTTTTGTTTTGGTCATTGATAAAAATCCTCATTCTATTACAAATAGTAGCCATTCAAAAGTAAAAGGTGGGGTATTGCAACAAACCACTCATAGACAAGTAAGCCTTCTTCTTCTTCCTTGAAACCTTCTTGATCAACCTTCCTTTCTTCTCTAAGAAATCACCTTGATCCTCGTTAATCATAGTGTTTCCCTAGGAGTTTTCTGAAGATATTACATTGAAAAACTAAAAAACTGCTTTGTACGAAGTTATTCTCTTGTATTTATTGGAGTTTCGATTGCCAAAAAGTAAATACCAAAGTCCTAATTCGTGTTGAATTATGTTTCCAAAGAAATCCTACTTGCAATTAAAAAATTATGATCTGAAAGACAGTCCCGCCGCTATAATTGTAATAACCGACACCGGTTATAGAAGACCAACTGGTGTCAGGTCTTTCCTATTTGCTTCTTCAATTCCTCTATTTTTCCTTTAAATTCAAGAGCAAGACTGGCGCTGATTCAATAGTTCTGGGTGTCTATTGAAATTCTACCTTTTAATCTTCAATTTCATCAATTTTTACATAAAATAACTAAAAACACTTTTTGTGGGCAAACTATCAAATAGGAAGGGGATTAGCTAGTTATTGAATCAAAAGTATCACAAAATAACCTTAAATAACTAGGAAAATATAGGTAAATTTTGGCCCTATCACTTGCCATTGAAGAGGTTACACTTGCTTCATGCAAACAAGGGTAATTTAAGATCTTCAAAAGGGAAAGAAAGGAGAGAGATGAGAGAAAGTGTGTCAGTTCTTGGAGAAAAGTGAGTGAAGAGAGGGAATGGCAACCAAAGCACAATGTAATGTGCTCTCTTGGCTTTTGGAGAGGTGAGAGTGAGAAGAGGAAGAGAATGTCAATTGCACAAATGAGTATGTACTCTCTCTCAATTTTGAGGAGAATAAAGGGAAGGGGATGTGTTTGTTAGCTCATTTAAGTAGTGTGATGGCCAAGAGAAAGTGAGATACCAAGAGCTTCCTATGGTGTGTTCTGTTATGGGAGAGTGGAAAAAGCTGAGAGGAAAAGGGGAAAGTAAGGGAAGGGTTGCTTTGGCTTGCCTAAATTGGCAAAAGGCCAAGGGAGAGGGGAAGATTGAGAGCTTTCTTGTTATTCTCAGTTTTGGAGGGCTTAAGGGGAGAGATTGGTAGAAATCTCTTTGCTAATTTTAGGATTGAAGTTTTGGTAGTTTTCTTTTTTAAAAGAAGAGAATTGATTATCTTCTAATTTAAAATTTAAAGGAGCGTAGAATGTCTAATTGTTTTCAGTGGCTACGTATGGAATGTTTTCTATATAATGGCGCGCACCAACGGAAGGACAAGAAAAGAAAATGAAAGGACTATCTATGGTGGTTGATTTCGATGCTATTAAATAGGGTGGAAAGGGTAATGATTAAATCTTCTATTAAGCCTTCAATAAAGGCCAAGATTAAGCCTGAAGATTTTCCTAAATGTCGGCCATAATAGATATAGACCTAGAAAAAGAAATGAATTAATTAATGTAGGTTTTGAATTTAAAAATATGGCATAGGATGGAGGCTTCCTAAAATACAAAATCCTCTCCCCTGTTAAGATTTATAATGGAGGCTGCTTAAGGAAATGACTAATGTTTCCTTACTCTCTGCAATGCATGATTAAAGGAGTGATGAAGGGAAATGTCGGATGCTAAAATAGAATGGGATAAGTTAGATAAGCTTGTAAGAATAAAAGGATTGTGGCCCTAATGTAGGGAGGATCTTTGGAATTAAACTTCATCAAATCTATTTGATTGATTCTAAAGATGGAAATAGAGGCTACAATGGCAACAGGAAGGAAAAATAATCCTAAGAAAATAATGTGAAGGTTGCACAAGGTAGAATTTGAGTCCCGGTTACTAGACTACAAGCTTAATACTCCAACCATTATACCACATTAATTATTATGTCCCCTAATCACTCCAAAATCCTTGTCTCCTATATTCTTACACTTAAATCCTCCATGTCTCACCTTAAAAAAAAAAAAAAAAAGGAAATTCCATATTACTCAAGTAAAGTATATAAACAACACAAATAACATAACTAGTGTCACAATAGCTAAAAATTTAAACTGTACCCAAGAGCTATATATATTCAAGTAATAAAAACACATATGCATGAAAATAATACAATGCATGCCCTTCTCTTATGATAGGAATCCACCCACACGACAACACATATCTAAAGAAGGGGAGTGGAAAGTCAAGACTTGCTTAAAGTTTCCTTGAGAAAATTTAACATTGAAGAAATTTCAAAAGGATTTTTAAGCCATCAAAGTACAAAAGCCTAAAACTAAGAAGATAGCAAACAAATGGATTGTGAAGCGTGATCCAAGAAAAGCTCAAAGTTAATGCAATCACATATGGACGATCAAGAACCCTTTTAAACCAATTAGGGAACCAAAAAAATCTCAATAAGAAGTTAATTCCAATAGAAGATTAAGGAATGGATAGGAAAATTTGAGGAAATAAAACTGATCAGGTCTAGAGGAGTGCAATAGCAGATGCACAACCTGATTACACAGGCATGCATCTACTGGTCCATTTTGCAGAACGAAATTAATCGTAAAAGTTTGGTGCATAGCCAGAAACACATGTATAAAGTCGTGCATGGATACACGATCGTGTATTTCCCCCGTCTGTGTAGCTACTAGAAAACTCGGCCTGGTAATAGCTTGCTCATGCATCTTACATGCATGGACGTGCACTCTTGAATCTATTTTCAAGTTTTACTTTGTTTATTTTGAACATGTTTCGGTCATTTTTTCCCCATGAATTGTAATGTTTTTAAAGGCTAAATTGACTTCTTTTATACATATTTTGACTTGGTTAGGTTAGGGCCTCTATATATACCCTATTATAATTCTTGTAACAAGCAACTTAGAACATGAACATTTAGAATACAAGAACTTCTTTGAGTTTGTTGAGGTGATTCATCTCGGGATTGTTTCCATCAATCAAGTCTAATCTTAAGACTTAGTTCTTTCATTTGATTTAAGGCTTTAAATTGTTTAAGGATAATCTATTTCTTCATCTCTAATTTGTCTGCTATGTTTCTTCTTAGTGTTCTTGTTTGGATTTAGTTGGGTGCCTAAATCTTTTCATCCTTCTTGTTCTTAATTCTTATTTTGTTAAAGGGTTTTAGGTGTTGATTTAGTAGGTGTAGTTCATTAGATTGTGGGTTCTAAGAGGCTTAGATTACCTAGGGCTCTTGTTTTTTTATACAAGTTTTGTTTGACGTTCAATTTGTACCATAAATTCACTGGGTTGAGTGCCTTATGTGTTATTATTTTTGTTGGTCTTATGAGTCATGAAAATTTTACTAAGAAAGAGCTCTAGAGCTCCCGTCAAAGAGTCTGGTATCAGAGCAAGTTAAGTTTTAGTTCTAATCAAAGTGACTTTCTTGGAAAAAGAGAAGTATAAGTTTCTTATTAAAATTTACTTGCGTAATTTCAAATCTCAGAACTATTTTTCTTACTAATTTTGAGGTCTATTATTTAAAATTTCAGCTATGGATTTGTTGTAAAATTGAGCATATATGTTTGGTTGATGTTTGGGTAGCTTTCATGGTGTGAACATGTATAAAATTGAAGTTTATTAAGTATATTTATTGCAAGAATTTCTACGCATAATGAATGATGTAACTTATATTAGTGCTATTTTTGTGAGATATAAAACTCTAGGTTTAGGGGGAGCTCCCTTGACCATGACCATGTAGATGTTGTGGCATTAAACTTATAGCCACAATGAGTTAGTGCTTGTTCAGTGGCCATATTGTATGAAGTAGTAGGATCTAGAAGTTCATCCTCCGTAGAAACATCAAAAGCTTCAAAACTTGTGAAATCACAAAGGGAAGAAAAAATGCTTTGGTACCAAGCCCATAAGCCCCCACCTTGTGCATAAAAGTTAGTAACAATGGGGCAAGAGGAATGGGTTCTCCACGAAGTATCATAGAAAGTATATACACATCAATGACCCAAACCTCATTTAAACTACTTGATCAAGGGGACACATTGAAACATAAGAGATATAAAATAACCCTCAATTTAGGAGCATGATCATTACTAGGTAGAAAGGAAGAAGTATGTGTAGCTACTTTTAGTTCCAAACCCAACGGATGATAATCAACATTAAGATTCTAAGTTAGCTTACAAAAGATCATCTTATTGTGGTGATCAATTTCTATCCAATGACCACTATCATCAACACTTAAAATAGTAGCTAATTGAGCCTTAGTTAAAATTATGGATATGCGCTATAATGATATTTCGATTTGTTGTAGATATCCTTTCCTTTTATTTTTCATGTTTGCATAAAATTCTTTCACAAGGGCATGACAAAAGTCACCTCTCAATCCTAAAATTAGACCTAAACCAATCCTTCCAAACATCTCAGTTATATGCAAAGACATATCAAATAAAGGCTTGATTGTTTTTTCAACAATGATTCTATTCAAGGCCCTAGCATCATACCATTCCTTACATTTTTTATCAATGAAATTTTTATGATAGAAAGAAGACAGTTCTAATGAAAGGTCAAAAGATGAGGATGGTCGAATGCATTTGTAAGGTTTGAAATTTTGTTTAGTTTTAGGCATTTTGTCTTAAACAAAAACAAACATAATTTGCAAGAATATTTTCTTCTTAGTTAAAAACATTTTTTCAAGATTTTATTTTTCAATTGCAATGCCATTGGAAATTTCCCAATCAAATAGCAAAAGTTCAATATCAAACTACAATGTCAATAAGTGTAACACACAATCATGCAGGAGTGTCACCGTTATGCTTCAAGAATTACCCACAATGTCCACCAATGCATAAATTCTAGCAAAGAATGGAAACAATTTAAAAGGCACTGCAAGTACTAAAAACTCATCCAATACATGGTTTAGCTCCCGTTAAGCTCAATAAATATATTTCCAAGGCAAGTAAAATTTTCCTCATAAATAGGCATAGCAAATGCTAATAAATTCAAGAGGATAAATCTATAGTAATGTGAAGAAAGTTTTGCACTAATGTATTCCCCAAATTGTGAGCTTTAAAATTTTGAATTCTTGGGGAATAATTTGTAGAGGAATTAGAGCATTCACCAAAGAAGAAAAATGAAGAAAGGAAATGGTGAAGAATAGAGAAATGAAAGTAGTATTCTGGAGGAATAGGGAAAGAAAAATTAGAGAAAGAAAGAGAAATAGAAGAAAAAGACAAACAAGAGAGAAACAAATAAAACAAAACGCAAGGAGAGGATTAGGGGGTCGGTGCTTCATGGGAACAAAACAAGAAAAAGACAAGCAAGCAAAAGAAAAAGGAATAAAAAGAAGAAAAGTACAAAATAGGAATCTGGGAAGAATAAGGTAAAGAAGAAAAAGGAAAAAGTAAAAGGAAAGGAAAGAAAAAATGCAGCGGGGAATGGCCTGGATCAAAGCTATTTTTTTCGATTAATAATTATTTATTTTGTTTTCTTTTCATTTTCTTCCTTTTTTACATAAAAATAAATAAAAGCTATCCTAAAGGAGTGCATGAACATAATACATTTAAAATACGAATGCATAAATTAAAAATTAGACTAAAATTAAAAATAACTAAAAATAAATAAAATAAAATAAAAATCAGTTAGTCCAAAATATCGTGTCAATCTGGTGTAGCATAAGTGAAAGTTCAAACTTGAAAATAAAAATAGTTAGTATTGACTCAAAATTTATGACATAAAAATTATCAAATAGTCGAATACAATTAATACACTTATTTCACATTAACATTAATCTGTCTCCTTTTTCTTCATACCACTTTTGGTTTTGTTGTATTCTTCTTCTTCTTTTTCGAAATAATTTTCCTCTTATAAATTAAAGAATCAACTAATTTGACTGAATTGTTTTCTTTCTTCATAAAATTCTATATAGTCTTGAGAAGGTTGATTAACTCTGGTATGGTGGTCTTAATCTTATTTATCTAGTAGTTCGTTACAAAATTGCTAAAAACTACTTGGCAAAGATTGAAGAATTTAGTCAATGCTTAAATCATGATCCATACCAAAACCAAGTGAGCCAATCTTTTAAATCATTCCCAGCATACTTAGTCCATGAGTAGCTATAGAAGTGCCTTCTACCATCTTAGAACGAAATAATTGTTTAGAGATCTCATATCTCTCAATCGTAGCCTATTTATAAAATAGCTCTCTTAAGCGGAAGATAATAGTATGAGCATCCATAGCTAATCCATTGCTAATTAGTTTTAGTTTTAATTTATGAATAGATAAATCTGTCGCTAATTAGAGACGGATTCATGGCCGTCTCTGGCTGTCGCTAATTAGCGATAGATTCATGGCTATTACAAAACCATCACTAATTGGCAAGAGATTTACGACGAATTTTGATTTATTTTAAATTTAATTTATGATTAGATGAAACTGTCACAAATTCTTTACTTATTAGTGAAGGATTTCCTATGGATTTTAATTTCCTTTAGCTTTAATTTCTGACGAGATGAATCCATCACAATTAGTGACGTATTCATGCCATCACAAATCTGTCTCTATTTAGTTAAGGATTTGCGATGGATTTTGAAAAACCTTGGGTGGGGGGGTGAATAAATTTTTTTGGCAAATTTAAAACACTTAAAAAAAACTGTTTTTGAGATACTCCTTTTGTATTTCAGATCAGGGAGATTGATAGTGATACAACGAGGAGCTTTTGGACTGTCGTAAAGACCAACTACTATCTGCAAGAGATGAGATAAACAATATGCAATTAATATAAGAATGAGGATGGATTGGTGAGAAACATAAAGATTTCTTTTGAATGATTTGAAAGCTTTTGAGCAAGGAAGTTTGCAGCTTGTCAAAATTAACTACTAAGAGAGTAAACAAAAGATTTATAGTGGTTCGATCTACCATGATCTACATCCACTACCTAAAGCTCACACTTAAGGATTTTCAACCAGATTTCATGAAACTCACCCAATATCAATGGTTTCCATCTACACCAATTATATAACAGAATCACCACACTTGGTTTTACCAAAATCTCTCAATCAATCAACAAATAAAGATTTACTCCAAATGGGTTTTACACCATAACCTTGATACACAAGAAGGATTATACAAATGAACTAAAGATAGCTCACACTTTTGTGCAAATGTACATGCAAAAGAGCACAGACAACCTTTACATTTTTGAAGCAATTTCATTTCAATTTGAAGCACTCTGAAAAGGGAGATTTTTTTATTCTACAGAGTAAGAGTTTTTCTTAGAAAGATAAGACAAAAATCTACTTTAAAATAGAGTTTTGAAACCTTTTATAAGAGCAAAAAGTAGAGCTCCAATGGCTAGTTTCATGCTGTCAGATTTCCTAGATTTTTGGACTCAAGTATCATATGAGGGTTCGTCCAAAAGGTAAGTCCAAATGGCACTTTTTTTTGTTAGAAATGATTTGACACTATTCACGGAGTTTGAGACGAAGCTTTTGGATGTAGAATAACCCGAACTACTCAATCCAAAAATTTGAATACTTAATACTTTGAAATCTTTTTATTTGTCTGCTTCAAGATAAAAATAAACTGAATCATAAGGTAAAGAAGACATAGGGATTTACACAAAATAGCTTAACAGAATGATTTCTAGTCTAAAGTTCTTTCTCAAGGACTACATGATCTTGTGAACTCTTAGGTTAAAGTTGTAATTGATCAATAACCACTTTGGATTCCATTTCATTAAGAGTTGCTTAGCAACCTTATTTGTATACCTTGAAAGAACTGGGTCAAACATGTCTTATAACATGTAAGTTATATAAGTTAGTCCTCATCATTGTTTGTTATAAGTCAAAACACAAGAGAATGCCCTTAAAGCTAACAATCCCTTTTTTGAGTGATGACAAACTTGATGGGATTGTGATATAAGAAAAAAAAAAAAGATATTTACAGTATGGACATGTTACACCGAGAGAAATAAGAATATTTTACACTGAAATGCAATCTCTCATTATAGGACTCAAAGAGTGCTTATGAGATTAAGATAGAAAATTTAAGGCATGCATTCATAAACATGGCTCAACGAGCCTATAGCCTAACCAACATCCATATCCTTCTTCATTCTATCATGCGACTATTCCTTAAGAGAATAGCCACAATTAATTAAAAAAAAATGGTATAAGTTGGTGCACAAGGACGTATAGAATATGAATCACGAGATGACACGCTCCCCCTTAATATGTGTGTATATGAATATAGGATATGAGACCACAAAATTCTATTTTAGAGAAAAAACTAGAGTTACACTTTAGGATGTCCAAAATGTGCATCCAAACTAAGTAATGAGAGACTATGAAACTTTTGGACTTAAGATTTGGAAGTCCAAAACATGTGTCCAAAATAAGGTAAAATTAGATAGAAGTTAGTCTTTTTTAAACCCATTTTTAGACTGGACTTTTGGATTGAAGAAATAAGAGTTTAGGTAATGATGAGTTTTTAGAGATTTTGATCCAGCCTAGATTTCTCAAGAAATTTCAGACTTCAAGAAAATTTTGAGCAATGAAGGATATATGAATAACTATCCTTATTGTCTAAGATTTTTAACATAGAGCATATCATAATTAGTTTACAAAATAGATTGTTCAACAAACCAAATCTCAATTTTAACTTTATGCACACACTTCAAACTTCTTTGTCCATAACAGGATAAGCAACCGAAATCACAATACATACATATCATAAGCCAATATACAACTAGTACATGAGCATAAATCACAATTTGTACAAAAAAGAAATTGCACAACATATTGGTTTAATCAACCCCAAATCCCCACATATATTTCATATTGTGCTTCACTGAATCTTAAAGAATATTCAATTTCTATCTATAGTTACATTGTAGTCCATAACACAATAACTATTTCCAATCCGTAGCACAACAGTACACAATAACCATATGCAGTTCATTCATTATCTGTCAATAACACAACAATACATAATGATAAGGGGTAAAATAGTAATATATTTTCCTAGTTATTTGAGGCTAAATTAAGACACTTTTTATACAATAACTACATATATTCCTTCATATTTTATTTTTTCCCTATAAAATGCTTTTCTATAATTTTATGCAAAAATAGACAAAATTTGGGGCTAATTGTGTAATTTTCTAGAACAAAAGCAGCACCAGCCCGAGAAAGGAGAGATGGCGCTGGTCTTGTACTGGTAGAATAGAGAAATTGAATGAAATAGAGGAACAATTGCAATTGAAATTGGAAAGGAAAGCAATTGGCTTCAGCAATTTCGTGGCTCTCTTGAGCCGACGGGAAGGAGAAAACAAAAGACAGACAACAAAATGGAACAACAAAGATAAATTCGGCAGTTTCATAGCTCATGGCTAAGTAAGCCGAAAAAGTAAGAAAAAGAGCAAAACAACAAAACAAAGAAAGACAAATTTTAGTGGGGCCAAGGTGGAAAGAAAAGTCAACAAAAGTAATCTGAAAAAGAAGCAGCCGAAATAAGAAGAAAAAGGGAAATAGCTTCAGTGGTTTGGTGGCTCAAGCAAGCCGATTGCAACAGCATGACAAAGGAAGGAAAGAAAATTTGGTCTTCAGTAAGTGGCTCGATTGAGCCGACACAACAACAGAAATAGAAAGCAGCAATTCGGTGGCTCAATTAAGCCGATGCAAGGCCAATTGAAGGATTTCAATGGCTAAGGTAATTACACTGCAACATCAATTGAAGTTCTCTAACACAAAACGACAAAGTCAAATTGAAGTCCAATTATTTCTCAACTTCAAAAGTCCAAGACAATGGACTTCTTAGTGTTTTATTTCGGTTTTTATTTTACAATTTTACTATTCCTTTTTGGTTTTGATTTTTATGAAATTAATTCTTCTTTTAAAAAAATTCTTTTAGGAACTTTGTAAGCCTATAAATAAAGGCCAATTTACCCCAGGAAAAGGGAGGTGCACAATGTAGAGACTTAGATATATTTTGAAGTGCATCACCAATATTTTCTCAAGATTAATAATTCATGGAGCGTTGATTCTTGTAGGAGTTTCCATTGGAAATTGAAAGGCTTGTCTATAAGTATCTATCTATTTCCTTTGTTTTCTTTTTCTTGGACAATGACGTATTAATTATTTTATTGAAATTTGACATTGTTTTAGGTATTCATGATTTTAAGAATTACTTTGATCTTTTCATTAGTTGATTGTTATTCTTGGTATTTAGTTACTTGTGCTTATTATGGGATTAATTGATTGTTTCTTTCTATTAACTCGCCGAGACCAAGTGGGTTAATTGCTAAGAACTGGGTAATTACAGGTTAATTGATGTCTGCTGAGTCCAAGAATTCATTGATTTCAATATATGTTGTAAATAAACAGATCAAAAGCGAGACCAAGGATTTTGTTTAATGCGTCTTTTGGGTGAATTAGTTGAGAAAAGACCAAGTAATTCTAATTTATCTAGAAGATAGTGATTTCATGGATTGACCAAAGAAGTGAATCTATATTAATCCTTCATGATGCCAAGAGAATGAATAGTTATGATGATGATTGTTTACTTCAAGATCGTGTTTGTCAAAATAATGGTTTGAGTTACATAATTCTCTGTCCTTGATGTGTATATATTCTTTTATTCTATTTTGTTTTATTTTGTTTTTTATTTTTTTCACCTTATTGAGTTAGTTAAACAATGAAAGAAAAGTTATTAATGCATACTCGTTCCTAGAGGATCGACACTCGTTTGAACCCTATACTATGTTAATGATGAGTACGCTTACTCATATGTATAATTTAGGGTTAACGTTTTAATTTAAACTTGATTAGGAATGTGCTTATTTTTACATGATTTTTTATACCCAAATATAAACACATCATGTTTTTAGCGCCATTGCCGGGGACAATATCTTGAAATCTTGGATTTTATTGATTTAACCCTGTTTATATGTCTATATGTAAATAAGTAAATATGTAAATTTGTAAATTTGTACAATCATTCCTTTTGCAAAAAAGGTGCCATATTTTGTTGTTTGTATAATTTCAATATATGTTGTAAATATGTAAATAGGTAGATACATGTTCATAATAATTAACATGTATTTGTATGTTTGTATATATTGTATATTTAGTTATTTAATTTTACTAGCCTAATGTTAATATGGAATATGTGTAATCTTTGTAGTTTGAATTGGATGATTTTTATGTCTATAATTTTGAATCAATACCAACTCTTCTTATTTTCAGGTTTGGACTTTTGCTAACACAATATTTTAGACGGACTATTTTATTTTATTATTTGTTTCTTTATTTACAATTTTTTATTTTAATATTTAATTTAGGAATTCTTATTGAAAATGTATTGTGGTCATGCATTCAATTACAAAAGCTTTTAGCTACATTAAAAAAGAAAAAAAAAACAACAACACAGGAGCCGGCGCCAGTTCAGGGATTGGCCGGTGCCGGTCCTAGATTGCCAGGCCCCAATTCTTCTTTTTTTTTTTAAAAAAAAAAATCTCTTTTTCTCGTTTGTTCTCTTACCCTTTTTTTCTTTTCTTCTCAAAATTTTCTTATTTTGTCTTTTTCTTCTTGTTTTCTTTTTCTTTGATTTTCTTGTTTGTTTTTCTTATTTATCTTGTTCTTCTATTCTTCTTTCTTATTTTATTTTTTTCCTATTCCTCTAGAATGATACTTTTATTTCTTCTCTTCATCTTTGTTTTCCCCTTCTTCTTCTTCATATTACTTTTCTTCTTCTTCTAATTTCCCGCATGGATTAAAAATTTTTACAACTTATACGTTGGGGAACATAGTAGTGCAAAACTTTCTCAATTTTATCTTCTTGAATTTCTTAGCATTATGTATATGTGTTTTTGAGGAAAATTTTACTAGCCATGAACAAATCTTTGTTGAGTTTATTTGTTGGGACAAAAATGCATATATTGAATTGTAAGCCTTGTGATTGCTTCTAAATATTCGCTATGTATTTTTTTGAAATTTTTGGCATATATGGAAATCTTGGACAATTGAGCATCCTTGTGCTATTTTGTTTATTGATTAAAGTTGATTGTGATTGTTCTTTTGCTATCTACGTTAGATATTATTCTTATTTTTCTTGAGTATCAAAAGTCTAGAAAAATCCCTCACTAAAACGAGAACTAATTGCAAAGAGGA
The DNA here is from genome assembly GCA_026120185.1 of Voacanga thouarsii. NCBI lineage: Eukaryota > Viridiplantae > Streptophyta > Magnoliopsida > Gentianales > Apocynaceae > Voacanga > Voacanga thouarsii. The sequence goes on along the minus strand of JANUWF010002155.1, from coordinate 4,388,041 downwards.
TCTTGTGAGCCCTTTAGGGGTTGTGGTGGTCTATTTGGTGTTGCTATTGGACAATTTGGAGACAAGGAAGACACTACTTCGAGTAGGACTCAAAGGCTTTGACTTTCTATTTTTCTTCTCCCTTGATTTATATTTTGTTTAATTACTCTTTATGCTTTTACTTGTGTGTTCATCTTTCTATTTGTAGGTTGAATTTCGCTAGGAATAATTCTTCCAACTTCTTGAAGAATGAATTTGTGATATCTTGGAGCTAATCTACACTTGGGGAGTATTGCCTAAACTTTTTACCCCTTTTCAATTTTGGTCCCATTGGAGATGCTTTATTGTGTTTATTTTTTGCCATTGAGGACAATGTCCAGTTTAAGTGGGGGAGGGGTTTGGTGATATTCTTGGTCTAAGTTTTTATCTATTATCTTGATGTTTTCTTGTTGTTAAGTTACTTTGGAATTTGAAATTTGGATATCCCTTTTGTCATCTTGGACAAAATTTAATTTCTAGGAAACTTGGAAAGTTTGAAGATTTGGAGATAAATTGAGTTTATTTGTTTATAATGAAGATATGATTTCCTTTTTAACTTTGGATATTGATTTTTCCTTCAATATGGTAGGATTTTATTAAAAAGGTAAACTTGTGTATTAAGTTAGATTTTGCTAAGTCTTGAGAATTTAAGTTAACCTTGGTTATATTTGATATTTGGGTTTTATTTTATTCTTTGAGTTTGAATATGGATGATATGATGAAATATGGGATGACTTGTTGATTAATTTTTGTATTATAGATTTAAAATTTGCTTAACTTTGAGTTTTGAATGAGGAATGCGAGAGAAAACAAATGGCGCCGTTGCAGGGGATAAATCTGTGTTTGTTGGTTTAATAATTTGTTTCTCATGCCAAAAACATCAAGTTTTTGGCGCCGTTGCAGGGGAACAATATTATGAAAGCTTGGATTTTGTTGATTTAACCATGTGAATATGTCAATAGGTAAATATGTAAATATATAAATTTGTACAATTGTTCTTTTTGCAAAAAGGTGCCATATTTTGTTGTTTGTATAATTGTATTTTAATTTCACTATATGTTGTAAATAATAACTAACTTATCTTTTTATGTTTTTATATATTGTATATTTAATTTTACTAATGTTAATATGGAATATGTGTAATCTTTGTATTTTAATTTGTTGATTTTTACGTCTATAATTTTAGGTCAATACTAACTCCTCTTATTTTCAGGTTTGAACTTTTGCTAACATGATATTTTAGACGAATTGAAGTCATTTTATTTTATTATTTGTTTCTATATTTACAATTTTTAATCTTAGGTTAATATTTACTTTAGGAATTCTTGTTTTAAATGCATTGTGGTCATGCATTCAATTAGGAAAGTTTTAGAAAAATAAAAATAAAAATTCAGCGCCTAGACAGAACACAACCGGCACTAGTTCCGGGCTTGGCTGGCGCTGGACTTAGACTGTTACCTCTCTGATTTTCAAAATATATATATATATATATATATTTTTTTTTCTTTTTGTCCTTTTTCATTTGTTTCCTTACCTTTTTTCTTTTCTTCCCAAATTTTTCTTATTTTGTCTTTTTCTTCTTGTTTTCTTTTTCTTTGATTTTCTTGTTTGTTGCTCTTATTTATCTTGTTCTTCCATTTTTCTTCTTTTATCTTTTTTATTTTTTTATTCTTTTCCCTATTCCCATAGACTGATATTTTCACTCCTTCCCTTCATCTTCGTATTCACCTTCTTCTTCCTCACATTACTTTTCTTCTTCGTATCCCCTAAGAATTAAAAAAAAAAAAAATTAGAGCTCACATGTTGGGGATCGTAGTGGTGCAAAACTTTCCCAATTTTATCCTCTTGAATTTCTTGGCATTGTGTATTTGTGTTTTTGAGGAAAATTTTATTGGACATGGACAACTCATTGTTGAGTTTATATGGTGGGACAAAAATGCATATAATGAATTGTAAGTCTTGTGATTGCTTCTAAATATTCGCTATGTATTTTTTTGAAATTTTTGGCATATATGGAAATCTTGGACAATTGGGCATCCTTGTGCTATTTTGTTTATTGATTAAAGTTGATTGTGATTGTTCTTTTGCTATCTACGTTAGATATTATTCTTATTTTTCTTGAGTATCAAAAGTCTAGAAAAATCCTTCACTAAAACGAGAACTAATTGCAAGAGGATCTTGTGAGCCCTTTGGGGGTTGTAGTGGTCTATTTGGTGTTGCTATTGGACAATTTGGAGACAAGGAAGACTCTACTTTGAGAGAGAATCAAAGGCTTTGACTTTCTATTTTTCTTCTCCCTTGATTTTTGTTTTGTTTAATTACTCTTTACGCTTTTACTTGTGTGTTCATCTTTTTATTTGTAGGTTGAATTTTGCTGGCAATAATTCTTCTAACTTCTTGAAGAATGAATTTCTCATATCTTGGAGCTAATCTACAGTTGGGGAATATTGCTTAAACTTTCTACCCCCTTTCAATTTTGGTCTAATTGGAGATGCTTTATTGTGTTTATTTTTTACCATTGAGGACAATGTCCTGTTTAAGTGTGGGGGAGTGGTTTGGTGGTATTCTTGGTCCAATTTTTATTTTTTTTATATCAATTATCAATTATCTTGAAGTTTTCTTATCATGGAGTTACTTTGGAATTGGGAAAAAATCATCGCAGAAAAGATCATCTTTTGAAAAAATCAACTTGGAGAAAATTTAATTTCTTTGAAAATTTGAAAGTTTGAATAATTGGAGCTAAAATGAGTTTATTTGTTTATAATGAAGATATGATTTCCTTGTTAACTTTGGATATCGATTTGTCATTCAGTATGGTAGGATTTTATTAAAAAAGTAAACTTGTGTATTAAGTTAGATTTTACTAAGTCTTGAGAAGTTAAGTTAACCTTGGTTATATTTGGTATTTAAGTTTTATTTTATTCTTTGAGTTTGAATATGGATGATATGATGAATTATGGGAAGAGTTGTTGATTAATTCTTGTATTATGGATTTAGAGTTTGTTTAACTTTGAGTTTTGAATAGGGAATGTGAGAAAAAAAAAATTGAGTTGAAGAAAAAATGTGCTTATTGTTTTTATCCTTGAAGACCTTTTACTGAAAAGGGGGTCAATATGGGGAGAAGTAGCAAGTGTATTTGGTGCACTCTCTTGTGGCTATTTCAAAGGCGAAAAGGAAAAATGAAAAGAAAAAAAATGTTGAACAACTATTAGAAAAAAAATGATGAGTGATGATTGTAAAGGGAGCCAATATGGTGTATGAAGAGAAATCTATGCACTTGAGGCTATCAATTTCCAAAGTCATAGAAAAAAAAGAGTGGAGTGTTTTCCTTATTTCACTAACTCAAGTTTTGTAAATTTGAGTTTATAATGCTTGAATTGGTTAAATGACTTAACTTGTACGATTTATGTTATATATATTTTTGCTTGAGAAGCGGAATAATTTCCATGTACTAGATATAAGCTTGTTTAACTTAACTTTGATGGCCTTAAGGATTATATGATTTAACGTATGAGTTTACAAAGGTTTTTAAAGGGTTGAATGAATGACAAATGTTGTGTCTAAGGTTGGAAAAAAATTATGGCTTTAATATGGATGAATATGAAAAGAAAAAATTTATTTTGGGTGCTTTGTTTAAGTATTTACTTGAGGACAAGTAAAGATTCAAGTGTGGGGGTATATAATAGGGGGTAAAATAGTCATATATTTTCTAGTTATTTGAGGCTAAATAAAGAGACTTTTTGTACAATAATTAGTCATATTCCTTCATATTTGATATTTCCCTTATAAAAATTCTTTTTTGTAATTTTATGCAAAAATAGATGAAATTTGGAACTAATTATGTAATTTTCTAGCACAGAACCAGCACCAGCCCGAGAAATGAGAACCGGCGCCGGTCTTGTACTGGCAGAATAGAGAAATTGAATGAAACAGGGGAACAATTGCAATTGAAATTGGAAAGGAAAGCAATTGGATTCAGCAATTTCGTGGCTCACTTGAGTCGACGGCAAGGAGAGAGCAAAAGAAATACAATAAAACGGAACAACAAAGACAAATCTGGCAATTTCATGGCTCATGGCTAAGCAAGCCAAAAAAGTAAGAAAAAGAGCAAAACAGCAAAACAAAGAATGACAATTTTGGTGGGGCCAAGGTGGAAAGAAAAGTCAACAAAAATAGGTTGAAAAAGAAGCAATTGAAACAAGAAAGAAAAGGGAAACAACTTTGGTGGTTCGGTGGCTCAAGAGTGCCAATTGCAATAGCATGACAAAGGAAAGAAAGGAAATTCGGTCTTCAGTCAGTGGCTCAACTGAGCCGATGCAACAACAGAAATAGAAAGCAGCAATTCAGTGGCTCAATTGAGATGATGCAACACCAAATGAATAATTTCAGTAGCTTAGGAAATTACAATTCAACATCAATTGAAGTTCTCCAGAACAAAACGACAAAGTCAAATTGAAGTCCAATTATTTCTCAACTTCAAAAGTCAAAGACGGTGGACTTCTTAACGTTTTATTTAGGTTTTTATTGTACAATTTTACTATTCCTTTTTTGTTCTGATTTTTACGTAATTACTTCTTCTTTATTTAGGATTCTTTTAGGAACTTTGTAAGCCCTATAAATAAAGGCCAATTTACCCTAGGAAAATGGAGGTACACAATGTAGAGACTTATATTTATTTTGAAGTGCATCACCAATATTTTCTTGAGATTAATAATTCAAGGAGCGTTGATTCTTGTAGGAGTTTTCATTGGAAATTAAAAGGCTTGTCTATAAGTATCTATCTCTTTCCTTTGTTTTCTTTTTCTTGGACAATGACGTATTAATTATTTTATTGAAATTTGACATTGTTTTAGGTATTCATGATTTTAAGAGTTACTTTGATCTTTTCATTAGTTGATTGTTATTCTTGGTATTTAGTTACTTATGCTTATTATGGGATTAATTGATTATTTCTTTCTATTAACTCGCCGAGACAAAAGGGGTTAATTGCTCAGAACTGGGTAATTACAGGTTAATTGATGTCTTCCGAGCTCAAGGATTCATTGATTAATTTCATGTTTTAAGTTTGCTGAGTCTAAGAAAATTTAATCAAGGATTGTGTTTAACGCATCTTTTGGGTGAATTAGTTGAGACGAGACCAAGAAATGCTAATTTATCTAGAAAATAGTGATTTCATGGATTGGTCAAAGAAGTGAATATATCTTAATCCTTCATAATGCTAATAGAATGATTAGTTATGATAACTATTGAATACTTTAAGATCGTGTTTGTCAAAATAATGGTTTGAGTTACATAATTCTCCATCCTTGACATGTGCATATTCTTTTATTCTATTTTGTTTTATTTTCATTTTTATTTCTTTTTCAATTTATTGTGGTGGTTAAATAATGAAAGAAAAATGATTAATGTATACTTGTCCCTGGAGGATCGACACTCGTTTAAACTCTTCGCTATGTTAATGATGAGTACGATTGCTCATATGTGTAATTCGGGGTTAACGTTTTAATTTAAACATGATTGAGAATGTGCTTATTTTTATATGATTTTTTATACCTAAATCTAAACCCATCACATAATCCAATAATAACCGTCAACAGCAAAGCACGACAGTGCACAATCCCAATAGTTATTATCAATTTTTATAAACAGTTGTTATCAATTTTTTATACCCTTTTTCTCCGTCTTTTTTCATCAATCAAAAAATAAAGAATAAGAAGAACGCAGATGACAAATATATATTTATTTAGCAAATGGAGCAAGAGATGTGCAGAATTGAAATTGTTCAAAGATTGGTGCAAAGATTAAAAATAATAATTGTCAAAGGAACATCAATAAAAGTTGTGCATGTAGAGGATGTCTTGGAAACAGTCTATAGAGGTGATCACTTAGGGAATATAGATGGTCTCTAGCTTGGACCGGACAGCCTTTTTTGAATATTGTCCACGTTAGTGTGATGCTCTAGAGGCAAATCACTTGTAAATTATATATGACACATTTGTTTTAAAATAAAAGGCATTATTTATCTTTTAATTTATTTTCTTTAGTTTTATATAAAATAACTATTAAATAAAGTCCCTAGTACAACAACGTGTTAAGGAAATCATGATAGATATCATGATGTGAGATTCCTACTACACTATATAGTGTTATTACTTTAATAACTCCTAGTCATAGCACAAATGAGATAGGACATCATTAATGTGTTAAGACTATAGACTTCCTAATCTGATAATGTGGTAGTTCTCATATTCGAGAGTATTGAGATACTCAAAATTAACAAATGGATGCTTATTAAAAGAACAAGTACATTGGATGACCTGACTATGAGAAAATCGCATGGATAACTATGTAGTGCCTGTAATAGAGTCTCACTATAGTAAATGTGTAAGTATTCTTAGACATGAGATCTCGAAGGCACTTTGCTTACTAAGCATTGTACTTTAATTCCAATCTCTAGAACCAGATTGAGGGCTGCCTATACGATATATTTTAGGTATAACGTGAGGTAAACAAAAGTAGTTGAGAGTGTCAATAAAGGATTCACCGCTCCTAATAGTAGGGACGAATATCTCATGGCCACTTATTGGATTTACTACTTGTGAAATCCTTAGACAATGTTATTGTGTATTAGAAACAATTCCAATTGATAAACATGTAGAGTAGTCAATTCTTGGTACAAGTACAAATATATTCGGGCCATAATTACTATTCATTCTGGAGGGAGTTGAAACTAATTCCGTGCTCCAAACCGAATGCGATATTTTACGGAGAAATGAGTTTATTGCACCGTTGTTTTTTATTGAAGGATTCATGCCAAGCCACTTGACTTCTAGACTCTTGAGTGGTCATGATGTGTTCCTAGATATCGCTCGTGATCTGCTAAATATGAGTTTATTAATTGATGAATTAATAAACTAATCCTATTTAGAATTAATATGTTAATTATAAACTATTAAGAATTATTAATCTCAAAGACGTTTAGATTAATTCATATTCACTACCAATAGACCAGGAAACCTAATAGGTCATATACAATAGAGGATTAAGTACTCGAAATGTTATTTGATAACATTATGGGGTTAATTGTGAGAAGAAAAAGTTATTGTGGTCAAATTATAATTAGTCATAATTTTGGACCAATTTGTGATTGTTAAGAATTATAGGTTTCAATTACAATTCGTAAATTCTAATTGGATTAGAATTTACAGATGTGTTCTCTGCACAATATATCAGGATATATATATATATATATATATATATATATATATATGATATACACGGAGATTTTGCCTCTCGGTTTTAATCATAGCAAACCACGGAACACACAATCCTTTTCCTCTCTTCTCTGTTTTACCCTAACCGTAGTTCTTCTCTGCTAGTACAGTGATTGTGTTTAGCTATTTGAGTATCCTTGTATGGATTACTGTTATAGAAAATCTCACATTGAGATTGTAGAGGTGACAAAGAGGATCTCTGGTTTGTGCTGGATCGTGCCTCAGTAACAGAAGATTGAAATTTTGAACGACATCATTTAAGGAATATCTTCTTGCTTTTGATCTGTTTATTACACATGCATGCGGTCCTCTTGCACAGAATCCTTAGTTTCCACTGCGTATTGCATATATGATGCACGTATGGATTCTAACAGTGGTATCAGAGCCTCTTGTATGTGATTCACAAACATTTATTCACCATGAATGCTGTTTCATGTTTGTCTCTATTTTCCACTTCATGATACGATCATGTTTTCGGAAAAAATATTTTCTGTTGATTTTGTATGCGTATGTCTGAAATTGTTTCACGCATATGTTTGGATCATAGAAAACATTTCCATTGTTCGTTTGATTAAGAATTTTGGGTCTCTGGTGTGGTCTGAAAAGAGTTTGCAAACTTCAAGATTTTTCTATTCCATTGATATCTAGAGATCGTGGGTTTACTTAAGTGTTTTGGGTTATGTAAATGTTACAAAAAGTCTTCCTATGAAAAGAAAAAAAAAAAAAAAAAGGTTTCTGGATTCATTTCTAGTTAAGGAATCTACTGTGAAAAAAATGAAGGTTTTTGCCCAGGATCATCTCTGGAAGACGATGAACAGGAGGGAAAAAAAATGTTTTTTGGCTACCCAAGCCGCGGCTCACTTCTAGCGAGCCGCAGCTTGAGGCACAATTGGCCTCAAGTCGCGGCTTGGAGTCGTTGCTAGCTCGAGCCATGCTACCTGGAGCTTGAAGTCGAAATTCATCATGGGCAGAGAGGATTTTGTCCTTTTGTAGTCTATATATCTTTTCTATTTCATTTCGGTTGTTTTTCAGTGGACCCATGGAAGTTTTTTTCCTTTCCCCCTTGTGCCAAAACTTTCCAAACTTTTGTTTTGGGACATAGAGAATAAATTCCAAAATTGGCTTTGCAAATTAATTATCTAAAATAGTGATTTTGGATATGTAAAAATAAAAAAGTTTTTTTTTATTAAAATTCTAGATTTGAGAATTAATTGTAATTATGATTAGTTTTATAATTGAGACCCATGATTGGGGATAAAATTATATTTTAGAAATTAAAATATTTTCTAAAATATTGATTTTAGATTATATATTATTATTTAATTCCTAAAATATGATTTTAGCAATTAATAAATCTTCTAAAATACTAATTGTAGATTTTATCCTAATTAAATTTCTTGAATTTGGTTTTAGAAATTAAATCTAAAATATTGATTTTAGATTTTATCTTAATTAAATTTCTAAAATTTGATTTTAGAAACTAAATCTAAAATATTGATTTTAGATTTTATCTTAGTTTAATTTCAAGAACTTAATTGTAGAAATTAAATCTAAATTTGTTTTATTTTTCAAAATAGAGATTCTAGAATAAGGAAATTGTATGTTTAATTTTTTGTTTAAGCATAATCAATGGCATGGTGGATGGTTATGGACTAAAATCAAATTATATATGTTTATTCATGTGTCCTGATTTTGGTATAAAAAACATATAAAAATAAGCATATTCCCAATCAAGTTTAAATTAAAACGTTAACCCAAATTACACATATGAGCAAGCGTACTCATCATTAACATAGTATAGGATTCAAACGAGTGTCGATCCTCTACGAACAAGTATGCATTAGTCACATTTCTTTCATTGTTTAACCGACTCAATAAAGTAAAAAGAAATAAAAAGAAAAATAAAATAAAATAAAAAATATACATGTCAAGGATGGAGATGTATGTAACTCAAACCATTATTTTGGCAATCATGATCTTAAAGTACCTAATCATTATCACAACTAATTATTCTCTTGGCATCATGAAGGATTAAGGTAGATTCACTTCTCTGTCCAATCCATAAATCCCTATTGTCTGGATAAATTAGCATCACATATCCCATCTCAACTAATTCACCTAAAAGATGCATTAATCACAATCCTTGATTTAATTCCCATTCTCGGCAAATTACACATGAAATTAACCAATGAATCCATATCCTAGCAAATATCAATTAACCTTGAACTGCTTTATCCCTGCTCTTAACCTCATTGACCAAGCAAGTTAAGAGCCAACAAATATAAAACTAACGAATTGAAACCACCATCAACCCCTTTGTCCAAGCAAGTTAATGGAAGGAACTAACCAATTAATCTCGTAATAAGCACAAGTAATCAAATACCAAAAATAATAATCAATTAATCAAAAGATGAAACAACTTTAAAAATCATGAATATCTAAAACAATTTCAAATTACAATAAAACGATTAATACATCATTGTCAAGAAAAAGAAAACAATGTAAAAGAAAGCACTCATAGACAAGCCTCCTTATTCTTCCTTTGAAGACTTTATTGTACAACCCTCCTTGAATTAAAGAATTCCTCCTTTGATTTGAGTGATTTTCTATGATGATCAATGAATTCTCCCTCTTTCTCTTGTGTTTTCCAGCTATTTATAGGCTTAGGAAGTGCCTAAACTCATTAGTGTAATGTTCTTGGCCGAGTAGAGGTAGGAAAGTACTAAAACTCCACAGATTATAAAAAATCGCGTCAAAAAATCAAGATCCTGTCTTTTCCTCAAGGTACAGCCAGCGCCGCCTTGGCTGCTGGAGCTGGCACCGGTTGTGTTATGTTTCTTCCTTTGTTTGCCAATTTTTTTCTTAATTTCCACGCAATGTTGTCTAGAGTACAATTGGCGCCACCTTAGCTACGGCGGCCAGTGACGGTTCGGTTTTGTTCCACCCTGTTTCAACAATATTTTGTTACCTCGAAGTTCATGTCATCAGCACATGGCCAGCGCCGGTTCCACTATCTTGGCTGGCGCCGCCTCTATTCTGTTTTGCGACGTTTTTACTTCGTTTTACCCCTAAAATATGAAATAATGCATAGAATACCTTTCCAAGGGTAAAATCTCAAATATGAAGGAATATGACTAGTTATTGAACAAAATGTATCACAACAGAACCTCAGATAACTAGGGAAAATATGACTAATTTAGCCCCTATAACATTCCCTCACATTTAGCTCTTTGGTTGTTCTCATGTAAAGTATAAAAAATAAGTAGGAAAACATAAGGTTTAACAATCACTTAATTAATTTCAAAACAATATCTGCAATGCTTTCTTCATTCAAGAACATAAAACACATGCTACTACATCTTTCACAACAAATGCAAGACGTGTGTAAGTGAATAATGACTTAATAGAACCATTCCAATACTTAACAATATTCTCAAACCATTGGAAAGAATTTAGTTCAAAAAGATTATGCATTCTATAAGCTTACTTTTCGTACACTCTGTCCACTAATCCGAGACATATCATGATTTTACTTAGATCAAGTAGGACTTTTAAGCTTGTAATGTAAGGCTAAAGGCTTGTAATGTAGCTTATCAAATGAAGGATATAGGAAATTCAAATATCAAAGAAGCTTAGAGTTCGCAAGAAATGGATAAAAAAAAATGTATCAATAATTTCCAAACTCCTCTTGCTCTCTTATTCCACAAATCAATCAAAACCCATAACCTTATTTAGCAATTATAGTTTAGCTCAAGCAAATCCTACATTTTCTCTTTTACTTTTCTCTTTTCATCAACTCTTCTATTTTTTTTAACAAGATCACTTAAATTTTCAACAATAGTGTTAAGTACTTTATATGAACTTAACTTTTACAGCTCAATCACCATTCATCTTGGGATCTTTCTTTTCTTTTTCTTTCAAAAATTTTTCTTTTCTTTCTTTTCTCTTTCACTACTGCTGTTCTTTTTTTCCTCAGTTTCTTTCTTTCCATTTTTTCTAGCAGCTTTTTGTTTTCTTTTCTTGTGTTCAATCTCTCTTTCCTTTTTCTTCTCTTTCTTTGCTTTCATTTCTCTTTCCAACTCAACTCAACTCTTGATACATGACTGAAAGTAATGAGTCATGATCTTTCTGCAAGTACTCTTCCTCAACATTCTCCTTCATGTACTTTCATCTATCAAGAGCATAAAGATGTGAAAAATTATTCAAACTCTCAAAAATAAACAATGGACAAAGTATTGTGATGGGTTTTAAAGAAAGAAACCAACAATTTAGGTTCAAAATAGTACTATGGATAATATAAAAATAGGTAGGCATGAAAAGCTCAAACTATCTAAAGAAGGCCTATTACTTTCATCCCTAAGTTAAATCATGAATGTCTTTCTTATTTTTTCTCGAGATGTATTCAAGTAAATTCTAGAATGTTCCATGAATTTTAGTAGAAAAACGGGTTTAAGAACAATGTAAAGCTTTTGATCAAGAATTACTTCGTCTAAGTGCATGCAAACAGTCATGTATAAGCCATAAATAATCTAGAACATATGCTCTATAATCTGTCATAAAGACATGCATTAAAAATATAGCTTGAAATCTCAAAGAAAGTGAAAAAAATTTCGAAAATTCTGCTCACAAGAAAGATATGATAAAGTATATGTATAGAAGCATTTTCAATCAAATCATTCCCCCACACTGAAACGGGACATTGTCCTCAATAGCCAAATAAATATAACCAGAATTAAACAATGCCATGGGGCCAAAAATATAAAGGAGAAGAGATAAGAAAGTCAATACTTCCATAGATTGTGTAATGTGCGGCACAAGAGCTGAAATCCTGAAGAATGAGGTATTGGCAAAGTACCTAGCAAAGAAAAATACAAAAGAGCATACCAAAGCATAAATACTAGAAAAGAAAAAAATAAATAAAAAACAAAAGAAAACTCAATAAACTAGGGGGTCTATTGTGCAGTTTCCAAGAGCATTTCCACGTATTCTGTGTCGCGAAGAACCTTACCAACATAGCGTTTTACGCAATTACCATTAACCTTGAAAGTGTGCCCCGTGGGGTAAGTGAGTTCAAGGGTTCCAAATGGGAAAATCTGCTTTACCGTATATGGTCCTACCCACCTAGATTTTAGCTTACCAGGAAAAATTTGCAACTAAGAGTTGGTTAACGACACATGATCGCCTTTCTCAAATTCAGGTTGGCGGGTCATATGTTTGTCGTGCCAGTTTTTTACTTTTTCTTTATACCGTAGAGAAGTATCATAAGCGTCCTTGCATAACTTCTCCAGGGCGGTCAGTTGAAGCAACCTGGACTTCCCAGCTAACTCAAAATCGAGGTTAACAAGTTTTATAGACCAATAAGCTTTATGGTCAATTTCGACAGGTAAATGGCAGGCTTTTCCATAAACTAATCGGAAAGGAGTTATGCCAATTGGTGTCTTAAAAGCTGTCTGATATGCCCAAAAAGTGTCATCCAATTTTAGACTCCAATCTTTGCTAGTATGGTTAATAGTTTTTTCCAAGATTCATTTGAGTTCCCTATTAACAACTTCAACTTGTCCACTTGTTTAGGTATGATAAGGGATGGCAAGTATATGGTGCACTCCTAAATGTTTGAGAACTTTTTCCATTTATTCATTGCAAAAATGAGTCTCTCTATCACTAATGAGCATCTTAGGCACACCAAAATGGGTGAAAAGTTTTTTCAAAACTTTTACCACAACCCTTCTGTCATTAGTGGGTAAAGCTTGGGCCTCTACCTATTTGGAAACATAATCTACTGCCACCAAAGTGTATTTATTCCCCAAAGAACTAGGAAAAGGTCACATGAAGTCTATCCCCCAACAATCAAATACTTCACAGTCTTGGAAAATTTGTAATGGTATCTCACTAGATTTAGAGATGTTACATGTATGTTAACACATATCACAACTTTGGACAAACTTGTGGGCATCTTTGAACAATGTGGGCCAACAGAATCCGGAGTCGAGCACCTTTTGTGTAATGTTGTTGGCTTGGTAGTGGCCTCCAGCAAGTCCTTCATGACAATGTCTTAGAATATCTTCGCCTTCCCTAGAGTCCACATAGTGTCAAATGATTTGGTCCGCACAACACTTAAATAAGTGCGGATCGTCCTAAAAGTAATGCCTTACTTCGAAGATGAATTTTCTCTTTTTTGCATCGTGAGATCTTTTGGAGTAATTCCTACAATCAAGTAATTAGCAAAGTCGGCGAACCATGGAGTGTTCAGAATCTCTCCTTCTATGAGCAAGAGTTGCTCATCCGGAAAGCCATCATTGATTTCCTCTTCTATCATGGATTCCCAATTCAGATTATCCAATCTTGACAAGTGATCCGCAGCCAAGTTTTCCACACCATTTTCATCCCTAATCTCCAAATCAAATTCCTGCAATAATAGAATCCACCTTATCAATCTTGGTTTGGAATCATGTTTGGTTAGTAGGTACTTCAGGGCTAAATGGTCCGTATAAACAATGACTCTGGAAAGAATAAGATCAGAATGAAATTTATCAAAAGTAAACACTATGGCAAGGAATTCTTTCTCCGTTGTTGTGTAGTTTACTTGTGCATCCGTCAAAGTCTTGCTTGAATAGTATATAGGTTGGAAGTGCTTATTCCACCTTTGTCCCAGTACTGCGCCAACTATAAAATCACTTGCATCATACATTAGTTCAAAAGGAAGAGACCAATCAGGTGCAATTAAAATAAGTGAATGAATCAACTTCTTTTTAAGTATGGTAAAAGCATTTTGACATTGCTCATCAAAATTAAACACAACATCCTTTTCAAGTAAATAGGTAGGAGGTTTTGAAATTTTTGAGAACTCTAAGATGAACCTCCTATAGAAACCTACATAACCAAGAATGCTCCTTATAGCTTTTACCGAAGTAGGGGGAGGTAGCTTCTCAATTGCTTCAATTTTGGCCCTATCCACTTCTATACATTTTCTTGAAATTTTATATCCCAACACAATACCTTCTTGCACCATAAAGTGGCATTTTTTCCAGTTAAGCATGAGGTTAGTCTCTTCACATCTTGCGAGTACCTTTCCAAGATTAGATAAGCACAAGTCAAATGAATCACCAAAAATTGAAAAGTCATCCATAAATATCTCTATGATATCCCCCACGAGTCCTTTAAATATAGCTGTCATGCACATTTGGAATATTCTGGGACCATTGCAAAGACCAAATGGCATTCAACGATATGCAAAAGTACTATATGGACATGTAAAGGTAATTTTTTCTTGGTCCTCCGGAGCTATAAGAATTTGTAGGTAGCCAGAAAACCCATCCAAAAAATAATAATAGTCATGTCCGGACAACCTTTCCAATATTTGGTCAATGAAAGGGAGAGGGAAGTGATCTTTTCTAGCAGCTTTGTTTATCATCCTATAATCTATGCAAAACCTACAACCCATGACCAATCTCATAGGGACTAGTTCATTTTTATCATTGGGACTCACCGTCATTCCTCCCTTCTTTGATACCACTTCAGTAGGATTCACACAAACACTATCAGGAATAGGGTAAATGATGTCTGAATCTAAGAGCTTAACCACCTCACCTTTTACCACATCATTCATATGCGGGTTCAACCTATATTGGGGTTGCACTACGGGTTTTGCACCTTCTTCCATAAAGATCTTGTTAGTGCAAAAGGATTGACTAATGCCCTTAATATCAGTGATCTTCCAAGCTATAACTCCCTTATGTTTTCCCAACATACTTACCAATTTGGTTTTTTGTTCTGTATTGAGATCTTTGGCAATGAACACAGGTAATTTCTGTCCTTTAGATAAGAACACATATTTCAAATGCTCAGGTAGGTCTTTTAGATCCAACTTGGGAGGCTCTTCTATGGATGATTTCATTCTCCTTAAACTACTTTTCTCAATTTTCAACTTCTTCATCCCATCCTCATTGTGAAAATCCTTCGAATTTGCCATTGATGTTTCCATCAACTCCTCCTCACTGGATTCTTGCATCAACTCAAAAATAGGTTTGTCAAGAATATCAACTCTTAAATAAGAATCATCAGAAGACAAAGGATGTTGCTTGTTCTTGTGGATTTTAATGACTACTTCCTCATCCCCAACCCTAACTATCAACCTCTCCCCATGAACATCAATAAATGCTTTTGCTATAGCTAAGAAAGGTCTACTTAGGATTAAAGGGACTTTGGAATCGTCATCCATGTCAAGAATAACAAAATCCACTGGAAATATGAATTTATCAATTTTTGCCAACATATCTTCTATTATGCCCCTAAGATATTTGATAGTTCTATCTGCGAGTTGAATACTCATCCTAGTAGGCTATAGTTCTCGTAGGCCTAGCTTTTTAAATGTTTTATACGGCAATAAATTAATTCTAGTACCTAGGTCAGCTAATGCATTACAGACATGAAGAGTGTCAATTAAGTATGGGATAGAGAAACTTTCTGGATCATTTTCTTTATGTGGCAAATTCGGTTTGTCCTACAATATGGCTGAGCATTCTTCGTTTAGGACCACTTTGGACAACTCTTCCAATTGCTTTTTGTTGACAAGCATGCTTTTAAGAAACTTGGCATATTTGGGCATGTGAATTAAAGCTTCACTGAGTGGGATGTTTATGTGCAGTTGTTTAAATACCTCAAGGAATTTGTTGAATTGAGCATCTTTTCAGGCTTTGTGTAGCCGGGTAGGATATGGTATTTTAGGCTGAAAAGTAGGATTTTTGGGAGATGGACAGAGGATAGCCGACGCCGGTTTCAGTGCTTCGGCTGGCACCGGTTCAGTTATGTGCTGCTCTATCTCGGAGTTATCAGATAGCCGGCGCTGGTTATCATCTATAATGTCTAGCAACTCTTTTCCACTTCATAGTGTGACATCAGCTGTTTCCTCAATGACTATTGGTGTGAGTTCGTGAGATTTTAACACCGTATAGGTTAAAAGCCAGATTTGTTGTTCCATATTGCAGATCATTACTTCGAACTTCTCAAATGTGGAATCTATTTCTTGGAAATGCCTCGTGACATGAACAGCAAATTTTCCCATTACGATTTCAAACTCTACTGATTCCGGTGGTACGCGTGTTATCTCTGAAGCATAATAGGGGTACTGCCCCTCATTAAACTTCCTCCTATTCCAATTCACCATTTCTCCTGAACATAGAAGCGAGTTAGATACGAAATTCATGATTAAAACAAAATTAAAAGAATGCAAAGTTAGTTAATATAACATACTCAAAGTTAGTAGGTTAGGCTTCAAGGATATACACAAATACAAAAGATATAAATGATAGCACCTTTTTGTGTAAAGAACAATTGTACATATTCACATATTTATGTATTTACATATTTACATGGTTAAATCAACAAAATTCAAGCTTTCATGATATTGTTCCCCGGCAATAGCGCCAAAAACATGATGTATTTGGATTTGGGTATAAAAAATCATATAAAAATGAGCATATTCCAAATCAAGTATAAATTAAAACGTTAACCCTAAGTTACACAAATGAGCAAGCGTACTCATTATTAACATAGCATAGAGTTCAAACGAGTATCGATCCTCTAGGAACAAGTATGAAATAGTCACATTTCTTTCATTGTTTAATCGACTCAATAGAGTAAAAAGAAAAATAAAATAAAATAAAAATATATACATGTCAAGGATGGAGAAGTATGTAACACACACCATTATTTTGAAAATCATGATCTTAAAGTACCTAATCATTATCACAACTAATTATTCTTTTGGCATCATGAAGGATTAAGGTAGATTCACTTCTTTGTCCAATCCATGAATCCCTATTTTCTGGATAAATTAGCATCACATATCCTATCTCAACTAATTCACCTAAAAGATGCATTAATCACAGTCCTTGATTTAATTCCCATTCTCGGCAAATTACACATGAAATTAACCAATGAATCCATATCCTGGCAGACATCAATTAACCTTGAACTACTTTGTCCTTACTCTTAACCCATTTGTCCAAGCAAGTTAAGAGCCAACAAATATGAAACTAACGAATTGAAAACACCATCAACCCCTTTGTCCAAGCAAGTTAATGGAAAGAACCAACCAATTAATCTCGTAATATGTACAAGTAATCAAATACCAAAAATAACAATCAATTAATCAAAAGATCAAACAACTCTAAAAATCACGAATATCTAAAATAATGTCAAATTACAATAAAACAATTAATATATCATTGTCAAGAAAAAGAAAATAAAGTAAAAGAAAGCATTCATAGACAAGCCATCTTCTTCTTCCTTTGAAGACCTTCTTGTACAACCCTCATTGAATTGAAGAATTCCTCCTCTGATTTGAGTGATTTTCTATGATGATCAATGAATTCTCCCATTTTCTCTTATGTTTTCCATATATTTATAGGCTTAGGAAGTGCCTAAACTCGTTGGTGTAATGTTCTTAGCAGAGTAGAGGTAGAAAAGTACTAAAAATCCATAGATTATGAAAAACTGTGTCCAAAAATCAAGATCCCGTCTTTTCCTCAGGGCACAGTCGACACCGTCTTAGTTGCTGGAGCCGGCACCGGTTGTGTTCTGTTTCTTCCTTTGTTCATCGATTTTTTCTTAATTTCCACGCAATGTTGTCTAGAGTGCAGCTAACGCCGCCTTGGCTACTGCAGCTGGTGCCGATTCGGTTCTGTTCTACCCTATTTCAACAATTTTTCATTGCCTCAAAATTCATGTCATCAGCACATGGCCGGAGCCGGTTCCACTGTCCTGGCCGGCGCCGCCTCTATTCTGTTTTGTGACGTTTTTGCTTCGTTTTACCCCTAAAATCTGAAATAATGCACAGAATACCTTTGCAAGGGTAAAATCTCAAATATGAAGGAATGTAACTAGTTATTGAACAAAATGTATCACAAAAAAACCACAAATAACTAGGAAAAATATGACTAATTTTGCCCCTATCTTTTATGAATTTTTTTTTACAGTTTTGGTTTTTATTAAATAGGACCTGCGAGTCCTACCTTTTCTAAAATTCCTGTGTAATTCTCTTCTCATCTAACTCCCCTTGATTGTAACTTAAGATTTCTCTATTTAGGAAATTTATGTAATTAGATTACATGGGTTTGATAGGGATAGAATTATTTTAATTGTGGAGATGGCAACCAAAACACAGTGAGAGGGTAAGACATTCTACTTAAAACATGCATGAGTAGATAGGGTTAACCATGTTAATTTTCTTTTTGGCTTGAGAAAATTAATTTGGGGAAAGTCCATAACCATATCACATAATTGCTTTATTACCATGATTATCAATTTATGTGATTTATTGATATATTTATGCATGTCATTTCATGAAAATCACTAAAAGGAATAAATCTCTCAATTAATATTAAACCTAATTCCTTCTCTTAATATAGTAAAAACGACAGTCCTTTTTCGAGACTAAGTTGTTGGGCTAACCTAAGCCAACTCAACATCAGGCATGCTCAAGCTATGGAATTAAATTCTTGATTAATAGGTTGAATTTAACTAAATTCTTTATCCCAGTTGGGTTAACTCAAGAATAAAGAAATTTAGAGGAAATATTGGGGTAGCCCAAAAGACTTTAATATTAAAAGATGTTAATCACCCAATGATCTGATAATTACATATGATATAATTGGTATTGGATACCTAACATTGAACTCAAGGGTGGCTGTTGGGCAAACCCAATGTTATTCTTGAGAAATTTAGATACTAGTCCACTAGAAAAGCTTCCAACAGGTTTTTCCCAATCAATAGTGGGGGTTATTAGTTTGAGTAAAATAGTGGAATAAGAATGAGCTTAATTAAAAACCTAAATATTTGCATTACATGTGCATAAACTCTTAGCTAATCTTTTCTATCTTTACATCTAGGTCACGTGCATCATATCAATAGACCTAAACATTCAAAGCATCTTGGAAACCAACAAACTCAATGAATTAAACTATCTCAAGTAGTATCAAAATTTGAGAATTACTCTCAAATCGAAAAAGTTGCTCTACGTGCTAGATGCTCCTATTCTTCCACTACCAGCTCAAGATGCTCATGCTATCCACAAGAAGCACAAGAATGATGGTGACACAACATCTTGTATCATGTTGGCATCAATGACTCCTGAGCTACAAAAACAACACGAGCGTATGGATGCTTATTCGATGATTCTCCATTTTCGAGAGTAGTTTGATGCCCAAACCAAAAACAGAGAGAAATGAGATCTCGAAGCAACTGTTTTGTTGTAAAATGGCCGAGGGTTCTTCAGTGGCTATTCATGGGCTAAAGATGCTGGGCTTGATTGAGAAGCTTGAATCTATTGTGTTCGTGATGGACCATGAATTAACTGTTGACTTAATTCTACAATCTTTACCTTAAGTTTTTCACAATTTGTGATTAACTGTCAGATGAACAAAATTGAGTTCATCATTCTTGAGTTCATCAATCTTCTCAAGTCTGCGGAGTCCTCTATGAAGAAGGATTCCAATACAGTCTTGATGGTAGAATCTTCTTCTTCCTTTAAATTTTTTCTTGGAAGAAGAAGAAGGCTCCCACTATGCCTAAAGGTGGTGGAAGAAGAAGGACGTAGCCACCAAGGGCCCGTGCCATCACTGTGGCAAGATGAGCCATTGGAGGCACAACTGCAAGGCCTACTTGGAGACCGTAAAGGAAAAGAAGCAGAAAGAGAAGCTTGCGGGCACTTCTACTTCTACTCCTGGTATGTTTATGATTGAGATAAATACTACCGTTAGAAATGATATATGGGTATTGGATATCGGATGTGGATCTTATTTGTGTAATAACTTGCAGGGACTAAAGGATAATAGAAGGCTAGAGAGAGGCAACGTGAATCTGCATGCTACAAATAGAGCAAAGGTTATTGCACTTGCTGTGGGACATACGAACAGAACCTGCCTTCAGGATTAGTTTTAGAATAACAAAACTATTATTATGTACCAATTTTATTAAAAAATGTTATCTGAGTTGCATGTTTATTTCTATATGGATTTCATTTTATTTTTAAGAATAAATGTTATTCTTTTTCATTGAATGATATCCACTACAGTTCTACAACTTTAGTTAATGCTTTATATATTCTAGACATGGATAATCTAGCTCTCAATATAAATAATAAGAAACAAAAATTGATAACCTAAACACCTCTTATTTGTGGCATTTCCGTTTAGGCTATGTAAACGAGAATCGTGTTTCTAAGTTACACGGGCTTGGTGACTTAAGATCATTTGATTATGAATCGTATGGCACTTGTGAGTCTTGTTTACTTGGTAAAATGATTGAAACTCCTTTTTCTAGAAAAGGAGAAAGGGCCAAAAAGTTATTAGAACTCGTACATTCTAATGTATGTGGCCCATTGTCTATACAAACAAGATGAGATTATAACTATTTCATAACCTTTATCGATGATTATTCACTACATTGGTATATGTATTTAATGAAATACAAATCTGAAATTTTTGAAAAGTTCAAAGACTTTAAGAATGGAGTAGAGAAACAACTTGATAAATGTATCAAGACTCTAAGATTAGATCAAGGAGGTCAATACTTAAGCTAAGAGTTTCAGGGTTATCTTAGAGATAATGGGATATTATCTCAATGGTCTTCACCACATACGCCACGATATAATGGTATATCTGAGAAAAGAAATTGAACCCTTCTAGACATGATACGGACTATGATGGCTTCTGCAGACTTGCTAAAATCATTTTGGGAGTATGCACTAGAGACTTCTGTTTATTTTCTAAACAGAGTTCTGTTAAAAAATGGTTGATACTACCCCATTTGAGATGTTCTTTGGTAAGAAACCAAAGTTATTTCACTTGAGAGTATAGGGTTGTCCTGCCTTTGTCAAAAAGGAACAGTCAGACAAACCTGAAAATAACTCTGACAAGTGTTTGTTTATGTGTTATCCGAAAGAATCTTTCGGGTATTACTTCTATTTTCTATTCAAAAACAAAGTGTTTGTTTTGAATGCAATCATTTTAGAGAATGAACACATACTTAGAGGGGACAATGGGAGTAAAATTGAACTTAGTGAAATTTAAGAAGAATAAACAAACAAAGTTCAATCGTCTGATCCTATATCTACTGAGAGAATAGATGAACCTTCTACTACATAAGGTCTAGTAGGCTACGTGTGGCACCTGAGAGATATAAATTTCTTATTAGTGACCACAGTGATGAATCACTCATAGATGACGATGAGCCTACTACCTGCAAGGAAGTTCTGAATAGTCCAGAATTTGACAAATGACTTGACGCCATGAAGTCAGAGTTGGATTCCATGTACAATAACCAAGTATGGACTTTGGATGATCCACCCAAATGAATCAAACCTATTGGGTGCAAATGGATTTTCAAGAAGAAAATTAACATGGATGGTAATATAGTTACCTATAAAGCATGACTAGTGGCTAAGGGTTATCGTCAACAACATGGTATTGATTGTGACAAAACTTTCTCACCAGTAGCCATGCTAAAATCCATCAGGATACTCCTAGCCATTGTCACTCATCATGATTATGATATTTGGCAGATGGATGTGAAAACAACTTTCCTAAATGGAAATTTGATTGAGAAAGTGTATATGACATAACCTAAGTTGGAACATCCTTTTTGATGAAATAATCAAAGAGTTTGATTTCATTCAAAACATGGATGAGCAGAAGGTTAATGGGGGTGCAATCATTTTCTTATTACTTTATGTAGATGACATATTGCTAATAGGAAATGACGTACCTATCCTATAATCAATTAAAGTTTGGTTGTCCAAGAAATTCAGCATGAAAGATCTTGGAGAAGCAATCTACATTCTTGGAATAAGGATCTATAGGGATAGGTCAAAAAGGTTGATAGGTCTTTCACAGTCTGCATACATTGACAAAGTGCTAAAGAGGTTTAGTATAGATCAATCCATAAAGGGAATCTTACCCATGTCCTATTGGATAAACCTTTCAGAGACGATGTCTCCCAAGACACAAGTTGAAAGGGATCACATGAGTAAGATTCCATATTCCTCGGCAGTTGGATCTATCATATACGCTATGATATGTATAAAATCTAATATATCCTCTGCTCTTAGTTTGATGAGTTGATACCAATATAACCCTGGTGAGGGTCATTGGGCGGCTATAAAGAACATCCTTAAGTACTTGAGAAGGACTAAGGATGTGTTCTTGGTTAATGGAAAAGGTGATTTGAAAGTAAACAGGTATACTGATGCCAGTTTTGAATCTAACAAAGATGATTTGAAATCACAATCTAGCTACGTGTTTACGTTGTGTGGATGGGCAATAAGTTGAAAGAGTTCCAAACAAGAAACTATTGCAGACTCTACAACAGAAGCTGAGTACATAGCTGCTTCTGGAGTAGCTAAGGAAGCTGTTTAGATCATGAAGTTCATGACGGAATTCGGTGTGGTCCCTAGCATTATTGTTCTAATATTATTGTATTGTGATAATAATGGAGGCATTGCACAAGTAAAAGAACCATGGTCTCACCAATGACCCGAGCACGTGCTACGATGCTATCATCTAATTCGAGAGATCATAGATGGGAATGATGTAAAGATAGAAAGAGTTCCCACAGATGAGAACATAGCTGACCCGTTTACAAAAGCACTACCCCAAAGGAAATATGATAGGCATGTAGAGTCATTCGGTATTAAATACATGATTGCCTCTAGTGCATGTGGGAGTTTGTTATTGTTATGCTGTAGAGGTAATCACTTGTAAATTGTAAATGACACAATAGTTTTATAATAAAAGACATTATTTTTCTTTTAGTTTATTTTCTTTACTTTCATGTAAAATAACTGTTAGATAGAGTCCTTACTACAATACTATGTTAAGGAAATCATGATAGAGATCATAATGCGAGATTCCTACTACACTGTGTAGTGTTAGTATTTAAATAATCCATAGTCATAGTATTAATGTGATTGGACATCATTAATCCATTAAGACTCACACGTGTTAGACTTCCTGATCTGATCAGGTGGTGGTTCTCATATCCGTGAGTATTGAGATATTCAAAGTTAACACGTCGATGTTTACTAATAGAACAAGTATATTGGATGACCTGAGTATGAGATAATTACATGGATAACTATGTAGTGCCTGGGATAGAATCTCGCTATAGAAAACGTGCAAGTATCTTTAGAATTGAGATCTCTAAGGTATTTTGTTGGCTGAGCATTGTACTTTAATTCCAATCTCTGGAGCCAGATCGAGGGCAGCCTATGAGATGGATTTTAGGTACAATGTGAGATAAACAAAAGTAGTTGAGAAGGTCAATAAAGGATTCACTGCTCTTAATAGTAGGGATAAATATCTAATGGCCACTTTTTGGAATTTCTACTCGTTAAATGCTTGGCCAAGGTTATTGTGAATTGGAAACAATTCCAATTGATGCACATGTAAATTAGTGAATTGATGGTACAAGTAATAATATATTCGGGATAGATTTAATATTTATTTTGGAGGGAGTTTACACTAATTTCGTACTCCAAACCGAATGAGATATTGTACGGAGATTATTACTGAAGGGTTCATGTCAAGCTACTTGACTTCCTAGACTCTTGGGTGGTCATGATGTGTTGCTAGATGCCGCTCATGATCTGCTGAATATAGGTTTATTAATTGATGAATTATTAAACTAATCCTATTTAGAATTAATAGGTTAATTCTAAATTATTAAGGATTATTAATCTTAAAGATATTTGGATTAATTAATATTCGCTACCAATAGACCAGGAAACCTAATAGGTAACATATAATAGAGGATTAAGTACTTGAAATGTTATTTGGTAACATTATGTGGTTAATTGTGAGAAGAAAAATTTATTGTGGTCAAATTATAATTAGTTATTTTTTGGGCCAATTTGCGATTGTTAAGAATTATGGGTTTCAATTACAATTCTTAAATTCTAATTGGATTAGAATTTACAAACGTGTTGTCTACACAATATATCAGGATATATATATACATATATATATATATATATATATATGTAAATATTTTATCTTAATGGAGATTATGCCTCTTAGTTTTAAGCATAGAGAACCATGGAACACACCATCCTTTTCCTCTCTTCTTTGTTTTACCCTAGCTGCAGTTCTTCTCTACTAGGACAAAGATTGTGTTTGCCTGCTTAAGTGTCCTCGTGTGGATTACTGCAAGAGTCAATTTCAGGTTGAGATTGTAGAGGTGATGACAAGGAGCTCTGGTTTGTGTTGGATCACGCCTCAGCAATAGAAGATTGAAATTTTGAACACCATCATTGAAGGTATATCTTCTTGCGTTTGATCCGTTTATTTCATATGCATGCGGTCTTCTTGCATACAATCCTTAGTTTCCACTGCATAATGCATATATGATGCACATATGGATTCTATCAGTCCAGCCATTCACTTGGACTTGCTATTTACCACCATATGCTTTTGCCTTTTTCTAGATGAGACAAGGATTTCAGTAGGTGCATGAGGTGCAAATTCTTCCTGATATATGGATGTCGGCCTTCCTTGTTCAGTGACTGTCATTTCTTCATCCTATTTCTCCTTCACAGTAGCTTCTTCTTCTTCAGTGACAGTTTGTTCTTTAGGTACTTTTTCTAGGGATGGTGTTGATGTAGCAGGATTTGTTTCAACCATTTTATCCTTCTTTTCTACTGCAGTTAGCCTGTTCCCAAGGTTCTAAATTTCTGAAATGAAGCTTTCCACTTTAACAGCCAACAAAATTGATTGCTTCCAGAATACTCTGACTGATGCCTCTGTCTTGAATTTTCTATTTTCCTTTGCTAGAGGACTCGGCTTGAGTTTCTGTTTCAACATTTCTTTTAGTTCCTATAGATTGAGCAGTTCCTTTTCCTTCCTCTCTGATTTTTAGCACATTTTCTTTCTCTTCATCCGATAGATCTCTAAGCAAAACCCATTACCGATTCACTTGAACAAACCCCATTTTTTCGAGTGACTCCATGTTATACGTATTTGTTATCATCTGACCAGGTCCAAACTTATCTAAATCCACATTGTAGTATCTGAATACTTTGGTCAAAAGATTACCATATGGAAGTGCCTTACGTGAAGTGTTTCTTGATTGCATCATCAATTTGGCTGCTAAAAATCCAAAACTAATCTGTTGTCCCTCAGAAAGAGCCAACATTAGTATCATTTGTATGATACTTACTAAAGTTTATGCCGAAAGCATAGGGTAACCATGGTCGACACCTGAGTTTTTGAAACTCTTCCTGCCGGAGAATCTTTCCTTAAATCTACCTAAATAAGAAATGTCTATCCCTTCAGGAAACTTGTTCATCTTGAACAACTAAATACCCCCATCTCTCACACAAAATATTTTTTTTCCGCAATCTATGATCAAATTCTATATTTACACATCATACTATGGTACTATACTATTGCATCATGAACCCTCATCCAATCTCCTCAAGTCGCCCCTTTTTCAAATTAGCATAGAAACTCCCAAACTAATAGGATGCACAACTTCTCATCAACTGTCAGTAACACTCCACAACTAAGATTCTCGAATCTATTCAAAATATCAAAGAAATTTAAGAATCCCCCAGCCTCAACCCGATATCCCAAAATTACAGTTCTATTCCTAGATAATTGAAATCAGTTTCACTTTTTTTAACAAAAAAGTGGGGTACTTGTGTCTCAGAACTTTCTTATGCTGTATGCTCTGTAGATGAGTTGGATCGTGAGGTTTCCCCAGCGATTTTCTTTTCTTTCTGCTTGGTGTCTAGTAGAGTAGCAGCTTTTATCTTAGCTGCTACTTTCCCCATCTTGGTTGTTTTTACGGTTCCTTTGACAAAGTTTGCTATTTTCGTCGTAGTAGAAATGAGTAGAAGGTGAAGGATTTTTTGTTTTGTTTTAGAGAAGATAAAGTTGAGAGTGACAAAGAGTAATGTTGATTTCTGATTTCCAAGAGAGAGTGTGTGAAAGCCTTTTCTTTTGAGATTTCCCAGGTTCTAGATAGGATAAGTACAATCAAGTTCTTTAAGTCAGAGACTTTTCAGAGGTATTGAAAAAAACACGGACATTTGAAAATATCAAAAGTCATTTATGGGCTCACATTTTCTTTCACCAATAACAAAAATATTCGGCTTTTCATAAATTTCAAGCTGTCGATATATTTGACTTAGACTGAGTCCAAAATCATTTGTCCAAAAAAAAAAAAGAATAAAAACAGTTCAATTGAGGCAATTTTGAACTCATGTTATCCAAATAGTGCGTCCAAAAGCTTTGTCTATAAGATCTGTCTGCAGTGGTTATGCAAATAAAAACAACAAATCTTTGGCAAAAATGTCTGTTACTTGATTTTGGTAATTCCTAAACCTCTTCTCAGATGACAAATCCTTTCTGCAAGCTGTTCATCAGTTAAGATATATTCAATACATACATCTCATTTGAGCACATGATTCCTAATAAAATGAAGCTTAACCTTAATGTGCTTAGTTCTAGAACGTTAAACAACATTTTTCGTTAAATTTCTTGCACTTATATTATCACATAGTATAGGTACGCAATCAAAATTGTGACCAGAATCAAGCAATGTATTTTTCATCTACAAAATTTGTGCACAATAGCTCTCTGCTACAATATATTCAGCCTTAGTTGTGGATTACGATACATAAGCCTGTTTTTTTTTTGCTATGCCATTACACTAGAGAGTGTCCAAGAAATTAGCAGTGCTAAAAGTTCTTTTTCATTTAACTTTATAGCTTGCATAGTCCGCATCAGTATAGCCTATAAGATCAAATGTGTTAGTACGAGGATACCATAAACCATAATCATTTGTTCCAACCAAATATCTCAGGATGCGTTTTAGGGCACATAAGTGGGATTATTTTAGACACGATTGAAATTTAGCATAGAGACAAACTGAAAACATAATCTCTGGTCGGGTAATAGTAAGATATATAAATCTTCCAATCATACCTCTGTATTTTGATTCATCCACTTTCTTACCCTTTTCATCCTTGTCAAGCTTTAGAGAGGTGCTTATTGGTGTACTGATTTCTTTAGCTTCATTCATACCAAACCTCTTAAGTAGTTCCTTAGCGTACTTAGCTTGATTTAGAAAAATTCCATCCTTGGTTTGTTTAATTTGCAGCCCGAGGAAGAATCGAGTTCTCCTATCTTGCTTATCTCGAATTCTTGTTGTATAATCTTGGCAAACATCTTACACAAGAATTCATTAGTAGCCCAAAAAATGATATCATCAATATAAATTTTGACAATTTGAAGATCATCAGAATTTT
Organism: Voacanga thouarsii; assembly: GCA_026120185.1. Classification (NCBI taxonomy): domain Eukaryota; kingdom Viridiplantae; phylum Streptophyta; class Magnoliopsida; order Gentianales; family Apocynaceae; genus Voacanga; species Voacanga thouarsii. The sequence goes on along the minus strand of JANUWF010002155.1, from coordinate 4,360,444 downwards.
TTAACTTAGTAAACAGTGTATTGTCAATCAAGCCTCTTGAAAAACCTTTTGAGAGTAAGAATCCACTAAGCCTTTCATACCAAGCTCGTGGGGATTATTTTAAACTATAGAGAGCCTTTGAGAGTTTGAAAACGTTATTTGGAAAGTGCTCATGAATAAAATGTAGAGGTTGTTCTACATATACCTCCTTTTTAATAAAACCATTCAAAAATGTACTTTTAACATCTATTTGATAAAGCATGAAATTTTTTAAAGATGCAAAGGTAAGGATTATTCTTATAGACTTGTTGCCCAAGGTTTCAATCAGGAAGAGGACATTGACTATGATGTAACATTTGTTCTCGTTGCTATATTAGAGTTATATCTAATCACCGCTCCATTTTCATCAAGTTTATTTTTGAAAATCCACAAGGTACTAATAACCAAATGATTAAGTGGTCTAGGGACGAGTTTCCAAAATTTATTTCTCTCAGATTGGTTCAGTTCTTCTTGTATGGCTAGTATGCAAAAATCATCATGTAAGGCCACATCAATACAGTTAGGTTAAATACTAGAGAGTAGAGCAAAATTATCTACAAAATACCATCTAGTTTTAACTCCACAACTAGGATCACCAATAATTTGCTCTTTTGGATGACCGGTTTTATACTTCCAATCTTTTGGTAGCCCTTAATCAGTGAGCTCTTTAGTTTTTTGCTTGCTTTGTTCAAAATGTTGCTCTTCCAATTCCTCTTCTTTGGCAAGAATGTCCAGCGACTGTGCTTTGTGTTGTTCTTTCCCTCTTTCTTTTGAACTGCCTACGTTATCATCATCTTTTCCTAATAATTAAATGTTAGATTCAACAAAGACAACATGTATGCATTCTTCTACCCATAGTGTTCTCTTTTTGTACACTCTATAAGCCTTTTTATTGGAAGAGTATCCAAGGAATATAGCCTCAACGGATTTGCTATCAAAATTTTCAAGATTTTCCTGAGTATTAAGAACAAAACATTTGTAACCAAATACTTTAAAATAAGAAATTGATGGGGTTTTGTCAAACATAAGCTCAAACGGTGTTTTTCCTAGAAAGGGTCTCAACATCACTCGGTTAACAATATAACACGTTGTATTGATAGCTTCAGCCCAAAAGTATTTTGCAGGGAGTTTTCACAAATAATAGATCTAGCCATTTCTTGTAAGGTTCTATTTTTCCTCTCAACAACGTGGTTTTGTTGTGGAGTTTTAGTAGCTAAAAAGTTATGAACAACTCCATTTTCATCATAAAAGTATGTAAACTCATTGTTGTAAAATTCTCTACCATTATCACTCCTAATAGAAATCAATTTGTATACAATAGAGTTTTTGACGTGCTTAAATAATTTAGACAATTTAGAAAATGCTTCATTTTTTGTCTAAGAAATAAAGTCCAAGAAAATTTTGAGAAATCATCTACTAGAACATAAGCATATCTTCTACCACCAAGGCTAGTGGTCCTCATCGGTCCAAACAAATCCATATATATTAATTCTAGAGGTTTTGAGGTGAAAATCATTTTCTTGGGTTCGAAAGAGGTTTTGATTTTTTTTCCAGATTCGCACGCATCACATATTTTGCTTTTATCAAACTTCATTTTGGGCAGTCCCCTAACAGACTCTGTTGAGTATAATTTGTTTAGCAAATCAAATGATACATGGCCTAACCTTCTATGCCAAAGATAGCCATCATTATCATACACAGAAAGACATCTAATATCATAAGTATAAGATCATCAAGATACAACACATATACATTCCCAACACAGTTAGCAACAAAAATTAATTCATTATTTGAGCTGTCCATAATAGAGCAAGAATCTTTCTTAAAAAGGACTTTGCAACTATTGTCACACAATTGACTAATGCTAAGAAAGTTGTATTTCGGCTCATCAATCAATAATACTTATTTGATAATGGTTGAAGATCCTTTGCCAATGTTACCAATGCTAAGTGTCTTTCTTTTCTTTTTGTCTCCAAAGGTAGCGAACCTATCATTTGTAGCTTGCACATCTTCTAATAGGGCTACATTTTCGGTCATGTGTCTTGAACATCCACTATCCAACAACCACTTTATGAAGTTCATTTTCTCCAATGAATATACCTATACATGATATGAAAGAGCGATTTTTGGTACCCATATCTTATTGGGTCCATGTGGGTTAGTATTGACTCTTTTAATTCTCCAATCACATATCATTCCTAACTCAATCCTTTCCCTAACATGACACATTGATGCATTGTGTCTATTTTTACCACAATAAGTGAAACATGTATTATTTCTGTTTAAGGAACTCGCTTTTACAAAATAGGACTTGTGTTTTCCAGATTTGTGTAGACAGTTATAACTGAGGCCATTTCTATTTCCAGCCATTTGTTTAGTTTGAAAAAGCTTATTTAGGTTGCTTTGACCAAGTAGTGAGATCATCAATCTTTATTTTTATATTATCAAATTCATAGATCATGATTTCAAGATAAGAGACTTGATCATAGAAACATTTGTTCTCATGAGTAGCACATTTTAAGAAAATCGAAATGATTTCTTTTTCAATAATCATACAGCACATAGAGTCAAGTAGAATTTTGTTTTCACTTATCAGATTGTCATTTTTAGTTGATACTGAATCAATTTTCACCTTTATTTCCTTATTCCTTTTTGACAATTTTTTTAGTTCACGAAACATATCAATAAGAAGAGAATTTTGATCATTAATATTATCGCGAGTAGAATAATGCAATTCGGCTACAAAGTTAGATGAGAAAGAGTTTACCTTGTCCTCCACTACCATGAAGCAGATGTTAGCAGGTTCATTTTAAGAATCTCTATTTTTCCTCAGATTTGGACTCATTTTGATCCCAAGTTCCGATTAGTCCTTCGCCCTTCTTTGTTTTCAAATATTTCTTTTTCTTTTGGAGCATGTTGCCTTCTTTCTTCTTAGCTATTTGGCAGTCTACAAAGAAGTGTTCCGTACTCTTGCATTTATAGCATTAAGGCTTAAATGATGAGGTCTGTCCCTTCTTTTTCACGAACTTCCTTCCTCCTTTGATGTTTCCCTTTTTGAACATTTTTCTAAATTTCTTTGCAATCATAGCTAATTCTTTGGTATCTTATTCAGTTCCATCAACACTATTAGATTGGCTACTTTCAGCCACCTTATCAGCAGCTTTCAGTGCTATTCCTCTTTTGCCTTTATCTTGATTACCAGATTCTTGAAATCTTTTAAGTTTCATTTCATGGGCTAGGAGAAAGCCAATTAGCTCTTTAGTTGATAAGGTTTTCAGATCTTTGGATTCCTTCACAACTAGAGCTCTAGATAAGCAGCTCTTAAGCAAAGCATCCAGAATTTTTTAATTTTGTTCACCAAGGGATTAGCTTTTCCCATAGGCCATAAGTCCATTTGCAATATTTGTGAATCTCTTAAAGATATCAGCTATACTTTCATTTGCTTTCATAGTGAAAAATTCTTAATCATGAATCAAAAGTCCCAACTTAGACTCCTTCACTTGATTTGTCCCCTGATGGGTAACTTTAAGCAATCTCCACATGTCATGGGCTGATTCATAGTCATTTACTCAATTATATTCAGTGGCATCAAGAGCATAACATAGAATATTTATAGCTTGAACATTCAATGTCATTTTGGTATTGTCTTTAGTATCATACTCATCGCTCTGTTTTAGAACTGTTCAACCTTCAATACTTCTAGAAGGAACATATAGTTCTCATTCAATTAAGTTCCACAGCTCAAACATAGAACTTCATTCAAGTTTTCCAGAAAGTGTAATTACTTCCAGTGAACAAAATAGGTCTATTATTGTGGATCCTTCGATATAGGGAAGAGAGGAGATATTTGCCCTAAGGATTTTTTCTACAACGCTGTTTAGACAAAGAAGAATAAACCAAGCTCTAATATCAAATGAAAAACCTTAGAGGGGGGTGAATAAGGATTTTTAGCAAATTTAAAACACTTTTAAAAAAATGGTTTTTGAGATACTCTTTTTGTATTTCAAATTAGGAAGATTTCTAGTGATTCAGCGAGGAGCTTTTAGACTGTCTTAAAGACCAACTACTATTAAAATGAGATGAGACACACGATATACAATTAATACAAGAATGAGGATGGGTTGGTGAGAAACATAAATGTTTTTTTTTAATGATTCGAAAGCTTTTAAGTAAGGAAGCTTGCAGCTTATCGAAATTAAATGTAGAGAGAGTAAACATGAGATTTATAATGGTTCGTGTTAAGATTCGTGGACTCCTAACCACGAAAAACATCCACGAATCCCTTCCAAGGATCCAAGTAAATGATTAAGAAGATCTAAGGTTTACAAAATTACCTTTTTGTTTGGTGTAATCGAGATCCTTCGATTCTGATTATACTATTATATGTGCAACCCGAACGATCACCAGATGCTGCAGTGTGCGAACGTCCTCTATCGAATACACACGGCGAACTGACTCGTTACCCCGAGAGTACTAGCGCCTAGGGTTTGAGAAGGTTTTTTTTTTTTTTTTCTGGTGAATGGAGGTATGAATATTTTCAACAGAACAGGGCTCTTCAGAAGATGGCTAGGGTTTTCTTAAAAAAATCCCCGAACCTCTTAGAGTCCAATTCTAATAATATCTTATCATATTTTAATTTAAATTCAAATTAAATAAAAACTAATATGATAAGATTCTGCCATTATCTCGGTAATTTAACTAATTAATTTACCGAGCCAGATTCTTATAATCTGGATATTATCCAGATACATTGAATGTGGATATATTTCCAAATTCATTGTATTTGGTAAAATTTCTAGGTTCAATTAACTGAGACATATTTCTAGATTCATCGAATCTGGTTACCAGAAAAATAACCTAATAAGTTCGCTTATTTTGTGACCCTATAGGTTCATTTAACACTGCCAGTGTGCTTAAATCATATTTAAATAGCCCATAAGTTATATGCAGTTTCTAGCAAAACATTGTAACTATCCAGGTTAAATGAATATTAGTGATCTATTTGAACCAAACCACAATTTTATATTTAGTCCTTTTGTCACACGATATCTAGATTAAGCATAAGTCACGGAGCATGTCATTCTTATTAAGTTTAATCAATTATTTCTTGATTTCATAGTAGACTGTTCAAACAAATGATATCTATATCTTAGATTGATAAATTTGAGCACGACCATACATTTTAACAATCTAACTTATCAAGAGGCCTATGGATATCTCTCCTATAATTGAGAGGGACAAATTCCTTCACTATTAATCATATTCATCTCCTTGATTTATTCTATATACAACAGTAGTCTAATTTATTATCTGGTTAAATATAACTTTAGAGAACGTTAAAATATAGAACTTATCAAGTAGGAAACTATGATGGATTAGGTTGAAGGACTTTTAATATCATTATGGCTAGAAAGTACTTATGACATGTTCCATGAAGTACTCTCACAGTGGGTTGTGTCCAATATAATGTTCTCTAACCTTTATTTATGTTTCGACTTGATATCACAAATATCCATGACCAATAAAACATAGCCATAAAGTTACAGACATACTAATCTTAATTTATTATTGTTCCAATAATAATAATCGATCAAGGACAGTTTCAGAATAGTCATTGTATTCATTACTGGGTTTTACTATCAAGTCACGTACTCAATAACCACAAAATAAAATGTACTATTCATGGAAAGGAAAACCTCAAATTATTATATAAAACATAATGACAATAGTATAAGTACATATTGACTCTAGGGCATATCCCTAATAGTTCGGTCTACGAAGAATTACATCCACTACTTTAAGCTCGCATTTAAGGATTTTTAACCAGATTTCATTAAACTCACCCAACATCAATGGTGTTTATCAACACCAATTACATAAGAGGATTACCATACTTAGTTTTACAAAAACCTCTCAATCAATCAATAAATTAAGGTTCACTCCAAATAGGTTTTATACCACAACTTGGATACACAAGAAGGATTATAGAAACAAACCAAAGATAGGTCACACTTTTGAGCAAATGTACAAGCAAATGAGCATAAACAACCTTTATATTTTTTAAGCAATTGGATTTCAATTTGAGGCACTATGAAATGGGAGACTTTTGTATTCTAGAGAGTAAGTGTGTTTCTTAGAAAGATAGGACAAAAATCTAATTTAAAATCGAGTTTTGAAACCTTTTATAAGAGCAAAAAGAAGAGCTCCAACGGCTTGAAACGGCTAGTTTCACACTGTCAAATTTTTCCAGAGTTTTGGACTCAAGTATCGGTCGAGGGAGCATCCAAAAAATAAGTAAAAAAATGACACTTTTTTAGGTAGAAATGATTTGGCATTGTTCACAGAGTTCTGGACGAAGTGTTTGGATGCAAAGTCATCCAAATTACTCAATCCAAAAATATGAAGACTTAATACTGAGAAATCTTTTTGTTTGTGTGCTTCAGAGTAGAAATAAACTGAATTATAAGGTAAAGAAGACATAGGAGTTTACAAAAAATACCTTAACAGAATGATTCCTAGTTTAAAGTTCTTTCTCCAAGACTTTACAATCTTGTGAGCTCTTAGGTTGAGATTATTTTTGATCAATCAGCACTTTGGATTCCATTTCCTAAAGAGCTTCTTAGTAACCTTATTTGCATGCCTTGAAAGAACTGGGTCAAATATGTCTTATCACATGCAAGTCACACAAGTTAGTCCTCATTAATGTTTGTCATAAGTCAAAACATAGGAGAATGCCCTTAGGGCTAACAAATTTGAATTTCCTTTAGTTTTAATTTATGATTAGATGAATCCACTACTAATGCTTCACTAATTAACAATAGATAATTAGAAAATCCAAAGAAAAAATTATTTTCAAAATTTGGCTTTCCGTTGGAACATCACTAATTTGCGATGGCTATTTTCTACTGCTAAGCTGCATTTTTCTTGTAGTATGTTGCTTTACATTTCAAGGTTACGATTGCTCCCTTGAAAACATAAATCTAGATGGTCTGGACCATTTGTAGTGCAAAAAGTCTTTCCTTATGGCACTATAGAACTTTCTCATCCAGAAAAGTGTACATTTAAAGTAAATGAGATCCGGTTGAAGCTATATTTTGGAGAAGATTTTGGAAATTTGGGAAGGACTTTTGCTATCCTATATGCTTTGGAGGATTCCCTTTCTTAGCTTACTTTTTTATCTTTGTCTTTTGATGCGTAAATTTTGTGTGTATAAAAATCACCAAATTTCAATCCATCCCTTAGTCAAGTTTTAATTAAAATATTAATCCCAAAATACACATATGAGCAAGTATATTCATCGCAAGCAGAGCATAGGGAATTAATGAGTATCGATCGTTAAAGGAACAAGTACACACTATTCATTTTTTATTCATTATTTAACCGACCAAATAAAGTGATAAGATAATGAAAAGAAAAATAAAGAAATTTGTAAAACTCAAGGATATGAAAATATGCAACTTAGAACAAGGCTTTTGGAAACATGACAATGAATCACTTAGCACTTATCACGATTAATTATCATGTTGGTCTTGTGAAGGATTTAAAATAGACCAACTTCATTTGCAATCCATGGAATCACTATCTTCTAGTTAAATTAGTGAACATATTCTATCTCAACCAATTTACCCAAAAGATACATTAAAATCAATCCTCATATAAACCCCTACATTCTAGGTAATTTAAAACATGAAATTAGTCAATGAATCTATAATCTAGCAATCGTCAACTAACCTTTGATTACCAAAGTTCGTAACAATTAACCATTTTTAAAGTAAATTAAGAGATAATAAATAAGAAATTATTTAATTGAAGTCATTACAACCCTTTTTCAAGTAAGTTAATAACTAGAATAAATCAACCAACTCTGTAATAAAAACAAATAATCAAATCCTAAGATAAATAATGAATTGATCAAAAGACTAAATTAACTCAAGAATTCATGAATCCCAAAAACAATGTCAAATTACAATGGAAAAGTTAATTACAACATTATTCTAGAAAAAAAAATAAATAAATGTAAAACAAAGAACTTATAGACAAGCCTCCTTCTTCTCATTTGAAGTCTCTCTTGATTTGATGAATTCCTCCTTCAATAAGTGATTATCGAATTTGATCCTTGAATTCATACAATTTTCTTGTGTTGTTCATGTTTAAATAGATTTTTTTTTATGCTAAAATTCATTTCCTTAGAAGTCTTGGTCGAGTTGGATTCCAAAAATATCAAAAACCTTTGGAAAATACTAAATTCGTGCACTTTCTTTTCGTGTCTAGAGAGAACCTGGTGCTGGGTCCAGTCGACCTACCTGGTGCCAGGTGTGCTCTTCTTTCCCCAGGAAGCTACTCCGTTTTCATTGTTTTCTAGATTAGATCTGGTGCCTGGTGCCATTGTAGGACCTGGCACCTGGTGCATTCTGGAAACTTTCACTTTTTTTCTCGAAAGTAACTCAAATTTACACAAATTTGTCAAAATTACTTTTTACAACCAAAATGTCAAATAAAAAGGAATATTCAAAGTTATTACATCAAAAGTATCTCAAATTAACCTCAAATAACTAGGAAAATAGTAATGATTTTAGCCCCTATCAATTTCCCCACACTTGAACTTTTGCTTGTCTTCAAGCAAAAATACTCTAGCCAAGAAAATCATGAAGAAAACATAAGGCTTTACTTTTCAAAAAAATTTAAAACAAAACAAGGATTATAACTTTCCATCAAACTTTAGATAAAACTTCTTGCCATTCATCAAACCCTTTTGAAAATAATTAAACTTTGAAACAATATAAAAGACATCACAAAAACTCTTGAAGTTAAATTAATCATGTTTATACCTTAGTCTAAGAAAATTATTTCACCCCTCAAGTAAGAATATAGATAACATGAATTACACTATTAAAGCTATCTACCAACTCAAGTCATGATCTATGAAAGGCATTCAAAGATTTTTTCTCTCGATTTTTTTTTTCAATGACTTAGGGAATAGATAGCCTCATGCGCATAGATTTCTCTTCACAAACCGTATTGGCCCATTTTTAGTCATCACTCCTCATTTTTTCAACATCTTTCCCCTCTTGTGCTCTTGAGAATTCATATCCTCAAGAAAGTGGATTTCTCTTCACTATCTATACTGGCCCTCATAATCAAGCAAAAACAATACTTTCTCCTCTTCAAAGAGAAAACAACAATCAACTTATTTTGCTCAATTTTCAATTCACAAAAATTTTCCACCATTTTTCCACTAAAAGATCTTTTATCTGCTCACACTCCTTATCACAACTCAAAGCTAAGCAAAGTTTAAACCCATAAAATAAGAGTTAGCTAATAAACTTTCCCTATATTCATCATGTTCTCCATATTCAGACTAGATGAGTCAAATAATACTCAAATACCAATGCATGAATAAGATTGATCCAAATTCTCAAGTCTTGAAAAATATTTTATCCAATAAACCACTTTCATAAAAATTCACCAAATAAATGACAAAAATTTATATCCAAGTAAGAAAAAGCATCTCAACCTTGCTAAAAAAAATGAAAAACCACAAAAATTTTGAAAATTTTCTTGAAAAATCAGAAAAATATAGCACAATCTACACAATGTATATGAAAAATATCTTCAATGCTAAACTCTCCCCCTCTACTTAAACTGGATATTGTCATCAATGGCATAATGGAAGCAAAGCTAAAGAGACCAAAATAACTAAAGAAGAAGAATAATGAAACGAAAATATATCCACACACTTAGCTTGATACCAAGAAAGCACCAAGATAATTGATAAGAATCTAGACAAAGAATATCACTAAACCACTCCCTTACACCTAAACTGGACAATGTCTTCATGGGTAAAAAATAAACATAAGAAAGCATCTCCAGAGGGACCATAAATTATAAAAGAGAGGAGGGTGAAGCAATACTCCCCAAGTGCAATAAGCTCCAATAAATATCAAAACTGGAAATAGAGAAAAGAGGTAGTCTAAGAAGACTTTATTCTACCTACAAAAGAAAAAACAAACAAAAGCACAAAGAAAAGAATAACAAAATAGAGGCCCACCTAAATAAAAGAAAACAACCTAAAGAAAAATAAAAAATCCTAACAAAGCAAGTAAAGACACGACTCACTCCCCGACTTTTTAAGATGGGAAATATTTTCCTTATTTGAGGAGGGAAAAGACATTTAACCGACTAAAGAAAACCAAACCTAAGACTAAGTGACAAACTCTTTCCACTCATCATGCTTTCTCATCATCGCTTTGTAAAAGACATTAATGTTTATTGAAAAAGATTAGGATGATGAAAGTAGAAATAAGAGAGGTTTCTGAAAAATAAAAGGTTCATGAAAACAATTTTTCTATGGAAAATACATAAACCTCAGTCTCTAACATTCCATTGGACATATAAATATGCTTATTAACACATAAGTGCATATGGTATCTGAAGAATGCATCAAACTTGAAATCACCATTTAACCCTTCAAAAGATTTATCATAATGAAAATTTCCCTTACAACTTAGCAATTGAGTTCTTAAAGATGGGATCAAGAAATCCCTACTTTTCACGACATCTAGAAATTCCATGTTACCCCCTTCGAATGGGGTGAAGGGAAGAATTTATTAGCATACTCCAAAGGTTTCGTATGATATAGCATTGAAGAATCCAACTCCTTAAGGCATGTTCAACTCAACACATGATCATTTGGACCATTATTCTCCAAGATTTCAGAGGAACCTATGAAATCATGTGATAAAAAGAAATTAGAATTATTAGTACACAAAGTAGAATCGAATACCTCTTTTTCCACATCGTTCAATTGTCCCTCATAGACTCTCTTTTTTGTGCAAGGTCAATTGTACGTGCTAGCATGACTCATTAGTCTCCTCAACAATCTTAGCTACGCGTCTCATTTGATCTTACAATCATTGGGAAGCTTCTCCATGTCACTGAATAGATGAATTTGTATAGGCAACAAAAAAATTCACTATTGCTTCTAATGACGTCTCACTAAACATCAATGTGAGCTTATAACTTTGCCCATCCATAATCAATGTAACTCCTTTAATCTTGTGCCAAAAATAATTGTCCATGATGATGTCAACCTCGTACTCAAAGAAAAATAAAAATTAAATTGAAAAGAAAAATAAAGAACAGCAAAATTTTAAATAAAATAAAAAACAAAATCATATAATAAAAAAAAGACTTAAATATTCACAAATTGCCAAAAATGCAAAAGTTAGTGGCATTTATAAATGTTGTTAGTAGCATACAGCCATAGTACAATATTGATTTAAGTTAGTTAGTTAAGGTCCATTTATACGTGCAACAAGATATGGTACTTAGTTACAGAAAGAAAATATATACATGTTTATATCCTTATATATAAATGTATAAATATATAAACATGGTTAAATCAATAAAATCCAAGCTTTCATGATATAGTTCCCTAGCAATGGTGCCAAAAACATGATGCGTAAATTTTAGATGTATAAAAATCATGAAATTTAAATCAATCCCTTAGTTAAGTTTTAGGCAAAACTATTAGCCCTAAGGGCATTCTCCTATGTTTTAACTTATGACAAACATTTATGAGGACTGACTTGTGTGATCTTTATATATTAGGACTTATGTGACCTCAGTTCTTCCAAGGCGTGCAAAGAAGACTGCTATGCAAATCTTAAGCAAATAGAACATAAATGAATGATTGATTAAGCATAACGTTATCTTAAGAGCTTGCATACCATGAAGCCTTTGTGAAAGAACTATAGAATAGGAATCATTGTTAAGGTATTATTTGTAAATTCCTTTGTCTTTTTACCTTATGTCCACTTTTCTGTTACATTAAAGCACATAAATTTAAATATTTCAATGTGTAAGTCTTCAGATGTTTAGATTGAGTAGATTGGATGAACCTCTGAATCCAAAACTCCATGTAATACCCTGTAACATTTTCAAAATACTTCTGCTTAAAAAAGTGCCATTTTAGACTCACATTTTGTACGGACATCATTCGAGTTTGTGAATCCAAAACCCTAGAAATCCTGACAGAAAGTAACTAGCCATTACTAGCTATTGAGACTTCGGGTTTGGCTACTATAAAAGCATTTAGAACTTGATTTTGAATTAGATTTTTATGATATCTTTCTCAAAAATACTCCTACATTTTAGAATACAAAAATCTCCATTTTCATTTGTGCTTCAGAATAAAATAGAATTGCTCCAAAGGTAAAAGGTGTTAGTTCTCATTTGTTTGCATTCTGCTCAAATCTGTGAGCTAATTTTTTAATCTTTCTTTCAATCTAACTTGTATTAATGTTGAGAAGGTAAAAACCAGTTGGGGTGAACATTGATTGTCCTGATTAAAGTAGTTGGGAGTAAAACCAAGTGTGGTGATCTTCTTATGCAAAATTGGTGTCACTTACCACCATTTAGTTGGGAAAAGGTTTTAGTGAGTGGTGTTAAAATCCTTAAGTAAGAACTTAAGATAGTGGATGCAGATCATTTGAGGATCAAAACGCTATAAATCCCTGAGTTTTATTTCGTGCCTCTTGCTTGAATTTCTTCACAGCACATTCATTGACTTTTGACTTTAAATGCTCTATCATTTTTAGCTAAAATAAGTGGGCTATTTATGACATTTGAATTCTGATTTATACTTGCCATTTAACATCTCAACTACCCTTCTTTATTTTACACCACTCTGTGATAATTTTAAAAGACTCCTGGCCATACTCTTGAAATCGCAAAGCACTCTTGAAGCTTCAAAGTATTTCTGCTATTCAGTTCAGAAATTTTTTGGGACCAAGTTTTTAATCTACTCTTGTTTGCCAACAACTTTATTCACCTCCCCTCTAAGGTTTTTCAATTGGTATCAAAGTGAGGTTCTACATTATCTTTTGCCCGCTAGCCTTGTAACAATGATCCATCTGGCAAACACATCTACTCTACCTTACATTGAACGGTCTTCCGCAAATAGACCTCCTTTGTTCAATGGAAATAATTATACATTATGAAAAAATAAAATGATGATTTATGCTTGCTTAATCAACATTGAGTTGTGGAAACTGAATCAAAATGGACCATTTGTCCCATCAAAACATGTTGAAGGCAGAAAAGTGCCTAAACAAAGTGATGAATATGAAAACAAGGATATTTCAAATATAACCCTAAATTTCTAGGTAGTGAGTATATTCTGTTGTATTCTTAATGCTAATGAATACAATCGAGTTAGTAGTTGTGATTCAGCTCACGAAATATGGAGACTACTTGAGATTACCCATGAGGGGACTAATCAAGTAAAAGAATAAAAGTTAGGACTTTTAGTCCGAGACTATGAATTATTTACTATGAAGCTAAGTGAGAACATAACCATTATGTTCACTCGATTCACAAATAATATGAATGGCCTAAAGGTGTATGGGAAAACTTACTCCCTCGGAGAACAAGACAAAAAACTGGTTAATACTTTACCAAAAAGTTGATAGCCAATAACCTTAGCTATAGAGGAATCTGAAAATCTGAATACCTTACCTACTGAAAAGCTAATTGGCTCTCTCTTAACCCATGCAATAAAACTTAAAAATGTTTCAAGAATATGCTAATGAGGACAACAACAAACGAGGAGCTGCATTGAAAGCAGTTGATGAAGAGCATAACAGTCATCAAACTGATTATCATGATGGCACAGATTTAGACACAAAAGAATTGGCAATGGTAGCAAGAAAGTTCAGAAAAATGTTAGGAATGGACCATTTCAAAAAGGGTAAGAAGCTTGTAGAAAAGAAAGGGCAAACTTCTTCCTTCAAACCTCAATGCTTTAAATGCAAAAGCATAGAGCATTTCATTGCTGATGGCCCAGTGGTTAAAGAAAAGAAAAAGAAGCGTACAAAATTGAAGAGAGGAAAAGAATTCATTGGAACATAGGTTCAAGCAAAATCTGAGACTGGATAAAGTTGGGGTTTAGAAAATGAAAAAGCTAACACCTGCTTTATGGTAGTGGAGGATACGGTAAATCCTACCTCTCCAGATTTAATAACTGATTTGCATGTTTCTGATGGTGAAAATCAAGCTAATCCTAGTGAATTGCTTTTTAACATGTTTCCTGAAAATTGCCTACAAGAAACAAAGAAATAAAGATGAAATTTGATTCTTTGTTATATGAGAATGCGAAGTTGTTAACTATGAAAGAAGTCTCACTTAAGTGATAAATACGCTCGAATATTGAATAGAATGTTATCATTACCAGTTGCATCATATGTCTCTAGAAAATAAATGCTGATAAAATTCTCCTTCTTGAAATTATGGTAAGCAATTTTGACAATATGAAGAATAGAATCGATGATCTTACTACATGCATTCAAAAGTTTACAAATGCCAAAAACAATTTGGAAAAATTGCTTAGTGAACAACACACATCTAAAACTGATATGGTATAGGCTATAGGCATGAGATTAAAGCTCGAAACTACAAATCTTGCTTTGTAAAAGCTGCTTCATCATATATGCCACATAGTTGTTGCACATATTGTAGAAAATTTGGATACAAAGTATCTAAGTGTTATGTTAGGAAATATGTGCAATCTTGTATGAAAATTATTTGGACTATAAAAGGAACTATCACTAACCCTTATGGACCCAAGAAGGTATGGGTACTAAAAGACAGTCTTCCATCTTGTGTATAGGAATAGTTGTTGGACCGGATGTGCTACACAAAATGGTCTTTGGACAGCGGATGCTCAAGGCACATGACTGAAAATACCAGACTGATAGAAATTATTCAAGCTACAAATGATGGATTTGTCATATTTGGAGACAAAAAAGAAAGGAATAATACTTGGCATAGGTAATATTGGTAAGGGATCTTCAACTATCATCAATCAAGTGTTAGTAATTGATGAATGAAAGTATAATCTTCTTAGTATCAACCAACTATGTGATAATGGATGCAAAGTTGTATTTGTAAAAGATTATTGCATCGACATGGATAGTTCCAACAATAAGCCTATTTTGTTTCTAATCGTGTTGGAAATGTTTATGTTCTTTATATTGATAATCTTGTGGCTCATGATATTAGATGCCTTCTTGTGAATGATGATGACAACAATCTTTGGTATAGAAGGCTAGGTCATGTATCTATTGATTTGCTAAACTAATTATCTTCAAAAGTACTTGTTAGGGACTACCCAAAATGAGATTTGATAGAACTCGAGAATGTGATGCTTGCCAATTTGGAAAACAAACCAAAACCTCTTTTAAACCCAAGAAAATGATTTCAACATCAAAACGTTTTCAACATATACACATGGATTTGTTTGGACTAAAGAGGACCACTTGTAAAACCCCACCTAAACTGACCCTAGAGTTAGAGGGATGAGATGCATATCATATCATATTGCATAAAAATATATTTCTTGAATGATTTTGTGTACCTTAGAATTGTAGTATATGGGTTATATGGTTTATATTTTACTTGAGGATGAAATAGAAAGAAGACTTGAGGCTTACATAGGAAGAGAATTTGGTTAGAAAAATAAGAATAAGAGTTAATGTGCTTAAATAGTTAGAGCTTTGTGGTTAATCTCTAAGGTCTTGAGTTCAAATCCCATCACCTAATTTTTATTCTTAATTATCCTAGCCAAAGTTTGAATTTTTACTTTTCTTACATTCCTTAATGCTAGGAATGTTGTCTTAGGGGAGACATAATGGTAATGCCCTAACCATGTGATCTTATCCTAAACGAAAATTTAGAAGAGTTTTGGTCTCTATTTTTTTAGCAAGCTTTGTCCTAACCTATTTAAATTTAAACCACTTCTATTTCTTTAATTCTTTTCAATTTCTATCAAATGTCTTGGATAATTCTTGGTTTGAATTTTCAAAATTTCTAGCCTTTGGGGATAGGAGGATGACCGAATTTGAGGAAAGAAAATAGGAAGAGGTTTTCAATTAAATTAGCATAACTTTTCTTGCAAGAACTCCATTTTCTTTTTGTTCTTGTTTTGCTTAAAAATCTGGAAATTTTCCAGATTTTCTTCTTGGCAGATTTTTGAAAATTGCAGCAACCTTTGTTGGGGATATGCCCTAGAGTAAATTTGTACTTATACAATTGTCATTATGTTTTATATAATAATATGAGGCTTTCCTTTCCATGAATAGTGAGTTTTGTTTTGTTGGTCATCAAGTACGTGACTTGATAGTAAAACCCTACAATGAATACAATGACTATTCTAAAACTGTCGCTGATCGATTATTATTATTGGAATAATAATAAATTAAGATTAGTATGTTTGTGACTTGATGGCTATGTTTTACTGGCTATGGATATTTGTGATATCGAGTCAAGACATAAATAAATGTTAGAGAACATTGTATTGGACATGACCCACTGTGAGAGTACTTCATGGAATATGTCATTAGTACTTTCTAGCCATAATAATATTGAAAGTCCTTCGACCTAAATTTATCATAGTTTCTTACTTGATAAATTCTATATTTTGACATTGTCTAAAGTTGTCTTTAACCAGATAAAAAATTAGAGTACTGTTGGATATAGAATAAATCAAGGAGAGGAATATGATTGATTGTGAAGGAATTTGTCCCTCTCAGTTATGGGAGAGATATCCATGGGCCCCTTGATAAGTTAGACTGTTAAAAATGCATGGCCGTGCTCAAATATATCAATCTAAGATATTGATATCATTTGTTTGAACAGTCTACTATGAAATCAAGAAATAATTGATTAAGCTTAATAAGGATGACATGCTCCGTGCCTTATGCTTAATCTGGATATCGTGTGACAAAATGACTAAATATAAAATTATGGTTTGGTTCAAAGAGATCACCGATCATCATTTAACCTGGATAGTTATAATGTTTTGCTAGAAACCGCTTATAACTTGTGGGCCATTTAAATACGATTTAGGCACGCTGCCAGTGTTAAATGAACCTATAGGGTCACACAATAAGCGAACTTGTTAGGTTGTTTTTCTGGTGACCAGGTTTGATGAATCTGGATGATATCCAGATTATAAGAATCTGACTCGGTAAAATAATTAGTTAAATTACCGAGATAATGGCAGAATCTTATCATATCAGTTTTAATTTAATTTGAATTTAAATTAGAATATGATAAGATATGATTAGGGTTGGACTCTAAGAGGTTCGAGGGTTTTTTAAGAAAACCCTAGCCGTCTTTCAATAGTCCAATTTTTCGGTTGAGAACATTCGTGCCATTCTCTACCAGAAAGAAAAAAAACCTCTCAAATCCTAGGCGCTAGCACTCCCCGGGTATCGAGTTAGTTCGCGGTGTGTATCCGATAGAGGACGTTCGCATACTGCAGCGTCTGGTGATTGTTCGGGTTGAACGTACAACAGCGCAACCAGAATCGAAGGATTTCGATTACAGCAACCAGAGGTAATTCTTAAAGCTTAGATCTTCTTAATCGTTTACTTGGGTCCTCGGGAGGGATTCGTAGATGTTTTCCGCGTTTAGGAGTCCATGAATCCCAACAACCTTTACCTATATAATTCTTGCTAGCAACCAACCATTTTATGTAGATAAAAAAGCTGAAAGAACTTGGAATTTCGCAGATTGATCAAGCCCTACCAAACCAGAAATTTTCCAGCAAACTACCAAGACTTAAACATAAATATTAAGCCATCCATTTATGCATAAGAACACCTAAAACTTTCCTCCTCCTTTTCCAAGATGGTGGCTGGAAAACCATCATTAATGGACCTTCAAACACAACTAAGTTTCAGCTACAAATCCATTTCAAAATGGTTCAAAAAATTCTGCTCAAAATTCTCTCAAATCCTAAGAATTCTTGTAGCTAAAATTCCAGATTTTTTTTTTCCAACTTGCCTATCAAAGGCAAGAACTGACTTCTTCATCAATCTTCTTCATATTTTTGCCAACCTTGAAGCCATGGACAGAACACCTTATCTTCTTCATCTACCAGGGCCATTAAAGCTCAATTAACATACCTCAAAACACTCCTAACTTTACACAATTCAAAACTTTTCAAACTTGAAAATTAAATTCTAGATTTTCCTCCATTAAGCTCTCACCTAGCTAGATGATCAAACTAGAATTTTCTCTGCTCTTGTACAGCCATTTTTGACCAACTATACAGCTGAAACCATCCTTCATTTCATTATCAAAATATAGCTAGTCTAACCACCCACCATTGAAGGACAAGAAACCTTCAAGGAAAAAACACCATTATCAAATCTTCTACCTCAAACATCACCACGTTTTCCTTGTTTTAAAATTCAAAATAGCTGAACTCTCTCTCTTCTCCATGGATAACCGAAAATTCTCGTCCTTAGCTAGGCCATTTGGCCACCATTCACTAGACACCCACAAATCATTTTTTCTCAATTTTTCTTTGGTCAGAACACGCACTAAAATTCTTTGACCTTCAATCACCTCTATTCATCACAAATCACTCCAAAAACTCTCAAACCAACTAAGATTCAACATATACTCATCCATAGCACACTTCAAAACATTAAAAACTCCAAAGTTGAACTTCCATTTATGTGAAACCCCACCTAAAACCAACCCTAGAGTAAGGGGGTCGGGAATGCATATTATATTATTTTACATGAATATATATGTGTTTGAATGATTTTATGTGCTTTAGAATTGTGGATTATAGGTTAAAATACTCAGTTATGCTTATTGAGTAGGAGGGGTAAAATGATAATTTTGCTTGAGGTCAGAATAGGAAGTTAGCTTGAGGATTAAATAAGAAGAATATGTGGGTGAGAAAATAAGAAAAGGAGTTAGTGTGGTTAAGTGGTTAGAATCTTGGAATTAATTTATAAGGTCATGAGTTCGAATCCCATCATGTAAGCTTTTGTCATGATTATCTTAACTAAGTTTGAATTTGTGTTTTCTTGCATTTCATGAAAATAGGAATGTTGTCTTAAGGGAGACATGAAGAGAATGTCCTAATCTTATCCTCATGTCTTCTAGAGGAATTCTTATCCTTTTATTACCTCTAGCTTGTCCTAACATCTTTACAATTTAAAACCATCGAATCCTTTCTTTTAAATTCCAAAAAAATTATGTGACAATCCCTCCACCTTGAATTTCGAAAATCAGCTTTGGAGGATGGGAAGTTGGCCGAAAATAGGACGAGAAATAGCAAGGGTTTCCAAGAGAAAATCAATCACCATGATAGCACTTTCAAAGTCACCTTCATGTTGTTCATATTCTAGTGAAGGAAAATCTAGAAATTTTCCAGAATGTTTGCAGACCATTTCTTCGAAAATTCAGCCAGTAAACCCACTCATTTTCTGCCAGAAAAATGGTCATTTCATGTGGCTTGCAGGCTGGAAAATCTATGCAATTTTCGGACTGCACAAACTGCACAAAACCAGGAAAAATTCTGGTCATTTTCGCAGCTTTCAACCAAGTAAATGAAGCTGTTTTGATTCATCTTCAAGCCAGCAAAACTCCTCTATATTTCTCCACGAAAAAGGCTGGAAAACCACCTTAGAAAGACCTTCAA
The DNA here is from genome assembly GCA_026120185.1 of Voacanga thouarsii. Lineage (NCBI taxonomy): Eukaryota > Viridiplantae > Streptophyta > Magnoliopsida > Gentianales > Apocynaceae > Voacanga > Voacanga thouarsii. The sequence continues at coordinate 4,340,922 of JANUWF010002155.1, read as the reverse complement.
ACCCTCTCAAGGAACAGCTGCAAATTAGGTTGGAGAAGTGTAGCAAATTCTGCACAAAAATCTTTCATCAACCTTCGAAACTCTTGAACATTGAAACCAGAATTTTCCCAGCTTTGCTTCTTTCAAGCCTAGGCCGAAAATCACCCTTCAACTTCTGTAGAATTGGTCCTTGATCAGCCATAAACTGAACACCATTGACCCCACACTTACCTTGAGCATATGGACTCCATAGCCACACCTCAAAACACTCCTAAGATCACTCCATTCAAACTCTTTTTGAAACTTCAAATAATTCCAGCATTTTACTCCATTAAGACACTCTTGAATTAAGCAAATAAACCAGAATTTCCTCTGCCCTTTAAGAATGAATTTTGGCCAGCCTTGGAGCAACATTAACCTTCAATCATTTTAGCAAGACCACCTTGTTCAGCCAGCACCATTGGAGAGCATAGAAACCTTCATTGATCAAACACCATTAGCTAATCTCTTACCTTAAACATCTCCACCATTTCCTCCATTTAAATTTCAAATAAAATCTGATCATTCTCTCTCCTTCTTGCTTAAAACCGAAACTCTCATTCACTCTAGACCATTCGGCCAGCCCTCTACCAAAATTTGTGCAGCATTTTCTCAAACTCTCTCCATTTTCACCTAGAACACCAAGAACACACACTAACCTTCTTCAAACCTAACCCTACTCTAAAACACCTCCAATCACTCTCAAATACTCCAAATCACTTCCATTTAATCTCTAAACTTCATTTCTGGTATTTATAACACAAAACCTCGCAAACAAGAATTTCCAAGCGGATCAAAATTAACTTTTCTTTGAAGGTCTCAAAACATCAACAAGGTAAGCTAAGAACAACCTTCTTGTTCATCCTCTTCCATTCAATTGTACCATTCTAATGCTCTCTCTCTCTCTCTCTCTCTCTCTCTCTTCCAACCGAAATGGTTGATCAACCATCAACCATGGCTGTTTTCCGTTGGATCATTCAAGGTTCTCAATCGCGTGGACCTTCCTAATTCTTCATCGAAGTGTTTATCAAATCAAGTATTTTCCTTTAATCATTATTTTAATTCAGTATTCATGTCTCTTAGATATTGATAGGAAGAATGAAATATGGATAAGGGATTGAGTATATGCATGTGGATTAAGGGGATGGAGTTAAGGCATGATGATTGTTGTATAGGACTAAGTTGTATGAATTTTCTTTTGAATCAATGTATGTTCTTCATGCTTAATGAATTTTATGGATGTTTGAAGCATGTTAGAGACCATGACACCAATGGTGATTAGGCTCTTATGTTTCTATTTTTCATTGGAGCCATGATTGATGATTATGCCTAGGAGGGGGTTAGCCTTGTGATAGTATGTGATAAGACAAGCATGTGTACTTGAATGGATTGGTTTATTATTTGATATTGGAGAATGTGTTCATGAATCATTTCTAGCAATAGGAAAATCATGGTGAAAGAGTATTTTCTTGTTAAGTCTAAGTTATTTTTATTAACAAATTTTATTACCTTAAATAGAATTACTACTATATTTTTCTCTATAAAATTCGAAACTCTAGGAAGATTTGGAGGGGTTTATTAATTAAAATATTAATATTTTCTTTATCAAATAAATGAGATCTTTTATTAAAAATAATATATATAGTAATAAATCCTTTATAGTAAATAAAATATTATTTATATTAAAATCTATTTGTTATTTATTAATTAAAATTTAAAATAATTCATTCATTATTAATTTTATTTATTACTAATTATTTATTATCTATTTAAAAATTAATTAAAGGATATTTGTAATTTATTATTTAGTTATAATAAAGCTGTTTTTAAATCACCATTTATTAATATTATTTAGGACTTAATATTTAAACCTTAGTTTATTTAAAAATAACACTCAAGAATTATTAATTGAGTTTATAATTTATTAGCAATTATTTTAGAACCCCAAGTTATTTTAACTTATCAACTGAAATTTATGTTATAAAATTCTTTATCACCTAGCCTTAAAGCTTAGGATATTAGGGTCATGGCTAGTCATGGTTGTAACTAGTTGAGCTAAGAAATTATTTATGTAAGGAAGGTATAGATCGAATGTAACCTTATGTTTTGTGTTTACCCCAGGCGAGGTTAGGTCAGCCTTGGAAGACGTTTGAGTTGAGCAAGCAAAGAATCAGGTAAGCTCTAGCATGGAGTTTTGTGAAGACCAAAAAGTTGCTGTGGCAAGCCAAATACGATGTATATGGACATTTATTTTGTAAAGGCAATTAAGGACTGTTTTCCCTTTTTATTTCATTCAATCAAATCATTTGAAAGTTAAACAAGCAGTTTTACACAAAATGCTAAACTTTTTCTAAAACCTAACTTTGACAAGACTTTTAGAAACTCTTAATTGCTATTTCCAAATAAAACAAAGTATGATCAATTTTCTCCCAAGTGGAACAATCAACGTTGAGTACTCAATAAGGGTAGACCACCAGGACTAGTCTTTGAAGGGTTAGGGTAAGTCTCTCAGTAGGTGGCCACCTCTGAGGGGTGAGTCCTTCTTGGATAGGATGCGAGTCCGGTAGGTCATACTGGTCCGAGCTAGCAAGTTTCAGTCATGTGGACTGTGTGTTCCGGAGTGGACAACTGGTAAGTTTGGGTGTAGAGATGGAGAAGTATCTCACCCGGTAGGCTATACACCTACCTTTTGTCAGCTTGCACAAAGTGTGGCATTCTGACTATTATTTAGTCATGGGGACCAACGTGTGGTAACCCATGGCTACCTATTTGAGTGGTTGTATTTATGGTGCACATGTATGGTTTGAAAAGTGAAACGCCACTCTTTATTTTCAACACTTATTTATTGCTTGCCAGCACCTTTTTCTTATGAAACTTTTACAACTTGCATACATAAATTATTTTACCTGAAACACTTAAAGCACACACGGGCTTGCTGAGATTCTTATCTCACCACCTTTTACGCCATGGTTTCAGGAAGATCCTACTGTGGAGGTCATTAGCAAGATTCTTGCCTATGCTTTGAAGACTCATGTTATTTACTTTATGTGATATTTGAGAGATTGTTGCAAACAGTTTATTTGGATTTGTTCTAGTACTTATCTTTTGGGTTGTAATAAGTTTAATTTTAAAGTCTTTATTTTATTTTATTTTTATGTAACCTAGTTATAAAGACCCCTTGTCCTCTGGACGGGGCGACATCCCCGGCCCTGATGGGCCTAGGTAGTGGGGTGTTACAATTTGGATCAAGCGTGCTTTTTGTTCAAGAATAAGAAGAACATCAAGAAGGTAAATTCAATCACCTTGATCCTTCTTCACTTCTTCATCACCGTTTCATCATCATCTTAATCACACACACACACACACACACACACACACACACACACTTTCTCTCTTGGCCGAACAATTGGTGGCCATTCTTGAACAAACTTCAATGAAAAAAGGACTCCTCAAGCACTCAAAGACCTTCATTGGACAGGGCAACACCTTCAACCAACGATCATAAAAAATGTAATACCCCGCCCAAAACTACCTTTGACTATGGGGAAAAGTCATGCATTGCATAACATTTTGCATTTTATGTGGTAGCTAGAATAATTTTATTTGCATAGATGTATGTGAATTTTTCCATTGCTCTTGCATTTGAATTAATTGATCTGAAATAGTTGTGTTGTTAAAGAATTGGATAAGGGAGGTTTGGTTGAAGATTTGGAAGGATGAGTATTAGGGTGGTGAGAACTGATTGTGGAAAAAATTAGTATTGGAGTTGTTTTGGAATAGCGGGGAGGTTGGTGATTTCCTTTGGTGACCCGAGTTCGAATCCTACTTGTTGTGAGGTTAGTTCCTCTTCTTGGAAATTCCTTCCCTTAGAGTTTCCATGTCTTGGCCGAAAAGAGATCTAGCAAACCTAGAGAAATTTTAGTGTCATATTCCAAGGAAATAAGTATCTATATTTATTCCCTAAATTTAAGGACTTTGATGTGAATAAAGTTCACTTTTAAATTTCAACTTTTATCCTTCAGGATTTTCGAAAAACCTTAGCTAATAAATAAAATTCCAGCTTGATTTTAGCTTAATGGATGTTACCATGGATAGTTGGAATTAAAGAGTCATTTTCCTAGTAGGAAACCTTGTTGATTTTAACCCTAGAATGTTAGCTAAAAATCTGGAAAAAAATTCCAGATTGTGCCGCCACTTCTTGGAGGAACTTTAGCTCAACTCAAACTTTTCCAAAGCTAGGAAATCTTATCCTAAATCCCTTAGCAAATCAGACTTTTATTTCAATCCAAATTCAACTAGGATTTTCTTCCTTATCCTAGCAGAATTTTGGCAGCTTTGTGTCAACACAAGCTGTCTAAAATTCCAGCACTCTTTAGCTACAATCCAACTCTTCAAACCCTAGCTCAAAACACCTAAATACTCCTCATCAATTCAGGTTACCTTAGCTGCACAAAACCAGAATTTTAGTCACACAAAATCACTGAAATTCATCCAGCTTGTGCACAAGATTCTCAGCAGCTTTGTACAGGGAATTTCGGCCGGCCTTGTACACCTATTCCAACCAGAATTCTACACACACAACCCACCGAAAAACCCCAGCTGATCAAGCTATGTTCAATACCCAAAACCCTCAAATTTTCTCTGGTAATTTCGGCAGAACTACAGCAGCCAAAACAGTCCAGAACTTGTCACTCTTGCACAGAATTTTAGTCTCCAAAGCCTTCTCATACTCTTCCTTATTTTGGACAAAAAACCTGAACACACTCAACCCTTCTCTTAAGCATTATTTCGGCCAGCCTAGGGAGCAAGTTCAGAATGCTTTTCACCTCTTAATCCCTCTTGAAATTGGCCAGCATCAAAGGTGCCACAAGCTGCAAAATTTTGCCCTTGCTGTCCAAGAAACCCAATGCTATTAGGAGTCTTTCTAAACATCACCATCTAACCCTAAACCATTCTTCTCCAACTCTAAATCATAGCAGCCATCTATTCTAAGCAAAAGTCCTCTCTACAAATTTTCAAAAACTCAAGAACTATTCTAAGAAAAAATCGAACACACCTTAAGGTAAGCAAAAATCCTTTCAACCTCTTGATGTCATTTTTTCTAATGATTCTTTTCTCCTTTGTCTTCCCATAAATCACGCCCCAGAGAGGCTGATTCCATCTTCTTCTTTAATTTTCGGTCAAGAGGAGCAAAGGAGGTAACTTTTCTCTTCTTCTCAAGCGAACTTGGGACGACCACCATAGGAGCATCGAGACCTCATCACCCAGTTGTTGCAAGGTAAGGGAATACCCGCCCTTGATGCTGAAAGTAAAGTTTAATGATGTTTATTAGTGTGACAAGCATGTGGTCATGGTGTATGATCTTTGGGGATTGAATAGTTTACTTGGAATTAAATAGGGGATTGCGAATTGTTGTGAAAGTAAATGAGATTAGAGCACGTTTGAATTAATTGAGACCATGATCATGATATTATATGGTTTAGATCAGGAGGATAATTGAGGAAAGCAAGCTGTGAATTTATCACGTTTATCTGAGGAATATCAAGTAAGTCCTTGTATAAACTCTTTTTTTAAATGTCCTTTTGTTAAATGTTGTGATGGTAAGTCCTTGCATAAACTCTTTGGTTAAATGTTGTGATGGCAAGTCTATGTTGTGAAGCTTTGTAAAGCTATTGTTGAACTATGGTTGCTTGGGTTGTAAACGTGGATATTTATTCTTTAACCGATTTTGTCAAACTAACGATTTTATCAAGAAAACTATTCTTTTCCTTAAATTTTTGGAAATCTCTTTTAACGAAAACCACGTTTTACAAAGCCAAGGTTTGGAAATATGGTGAATCAGGAATTGACGGATATGTTCGTTGAGTACTCAATAGGGGTAGGATAACAATACTAGTCTTGGAGGGCCAGCGTAAGTGTTCTGGCAGGAGGCCACCTCCAGAAGATGAACTCTGCTTGAAAAGGCGACAGTGTTGGTTGGTCAGGCCAGTCCGAGCTAGCATTTATACCTGGTATGGTATTATTTATATTCCAGGCATGGACACCCGGATGGTTTTGTTAGGTGTAGAGATGGAGGAATATCTCACCCGGTGAGCTGTACACTCACCTTGATCAGAACGCCCAACGTGTGGTAATTTGGTCCGGACAAGGTGCACAAAGTGTGGTGCCTTGGCCATTTTGTTCTCATGGAGCCCAACGTATGGTGACATGACTGTTTATTCGAGTGGAGGATTTATTTTGTATAGAGTGTGACAATGAGAAATACCCACTCCTTGCGAAAAGAGATTGTTTATGACTTGCCAAATTATTTCTACAAATATTTTGCACTTTGCATACACGTACTATTCAAAACACCATGTGCACACACAGGACTTACTGAGATTTATTCTCACACCGTTTTACATCACGTTTTCAGGAGATAGACTGTGTTGAGGTAGCGGGGCTTGATAGTAAAGGCTTTGGCTATTTTTCCTATGATGTTCTAGGGGACTTTTTCGTTTATACTTCTGAACAATATTTATTTTATTTCGTTTTGCTCCAAGTTGAGCCTGATGTAATAAGAGTATTTCTTTATTTATCTAAGTTGATTCCTTTGGAGATTGCCTTTATATTTTATACCTCGTTCTAAAGACCCCTTGTCCTACAGGACGGGGTGACATCCCCGCCCTTTTTATGGTACGTAGTCGTGGGGTGTTACAAGTGATATTAGAGAGAGATTTAGGCAATTACTTGACTTATAGGGTTCCATTTTCTTAAGTATTCTTATCTGGTGCTAATTTTTATCTTTTGTTTATAGGATGGTCAAAAGAGTTGTATCGGCTGTCAGGGACTGGCCCACTGGCTGCAGGAATCCACCTGCCCCACTACCCGTAGTTAACCCACCTGACTTGGGGAGTGAGAGGCCTGTGCCTAAGGGTACAGTTAGATTAGCTTTGGATGAGCTCTATGAGACGGCCATGAGAGCCAAGAGAGGCCGAGAGGGTGAGTCAGGGCAGCCAAGTGGGAGTGTTGGTTTCACAAGGGACTACATAGGGAGACCCGATAGCTCCATGGGGTGGCTTGTGGAACCAGCCTCTGACGACTCCGATACTTCTGTTGAAACTAGGGAGAGTCGAACATAGAAGACCAGCAGCTTTTACTTTTCTTTCTTTGGGATTTGCATGCCTTTGTTTGTTTATTTCTTTTATGGGAGCGTGTGGCTCATAGGCCTTATTTATCATTTTAAATAAAAAGGGTATCGTATGAGATAACCCCTTCTTTTCTGCAAAGAATGGTTTATATGAAAAGCATGAGTTTCGTTTATTACTTGATTTACCCCTGCACGATATCATCACATTCTTTTTTAGATAAGTACATTACTATCAACTGATCATGCATCTACGCATATTCTTTTCCCCCTTGGTAACTAACTGACCCTAAGTGAATGTGATTAAGATGGCACCAAGACGCCGAACAGTTGTGCATAGCAGAACGGTGCAGGAGAGTGCATCATCTACCCCAGAATTTGAGCAAATGCATCGTTCCACCCCCGACGTGGAAGAGCACCTGCCACGCGAGCAAGAATTGGCTTCAAAGAGGTCACGGGATGTGACCATGGGTCAGGCTTTCGACAAGATGGCCTCGATTCTACAGAACTTGACTGAAAGGGTGGACAAGGTGGCCAGGAAACCACCGCAGGGAGAGGATGAGGCTCTGGAGCATTTCCTGAAGTTCTAGCCTCCCACATTCCAGGGGGAGGTGGAACAGGACGAGAAAGTCGAGCAATGGATTGAGCAGATGGAGGACATCTTCGCCACTTTGCAGTTCGCTGCTTGTCGGTTGAGGGAACCGTCTCGAGCATGGTGGCAGCGGGTACTAAGTGATTGGGATAAAGAGGAGCAGGAATGGATGTGGGACGACTTTACGGAAGCCTTCCGGGCCGAGTACATTCCTCGATGGGTGGCTGAGAAGAGGGAGGACGAATTCTAGACTCTCAGGCAGGGAGGCATGACCGTGGCCCAATATGCAGCCCAATTCATGCAGTTATCCAAGTACTGCAAGTGCTTGGTAGACACGGAGCAGAAGCACACCCGGCAATTCGTGAAAGGGCTTAGGCCAAAGTTGAGGAAAGCATTGGCCCCATCGCCACCTACATCGTACATTGCCCTGTGGACACAGCTTCTTGGACGAAGAACGAAGATCGGCATCGACTGGTGAGCCGACCCTTCCAACCGAATCATCCACTTATGAGGCCTTCAAGCAACAAGCGACCCGCGGCCTCTGTGCCTTGGGTAAATCGGGGCAAGCAGCCTCGAGTGCCAGTAGCAAGACCGATGCAAGGTAGCCTGAATTGCCGGCTGTGTGGGAAGCAAGGCCACACCGAAAGAAATTGCTGGGGTAATGGGGGTGTGAGGAGGTGCTTCAATTGCGGAGACCCAGGACATTGAGAAACGTCTGCCCCAAACCCTTAAGGATTGAGCAGACCGCGCCGGCCCAACCAATAGGAGGAAATAGAGGCGCCGTTGCTGGACCAGCTGGAGCGGGAGGCCTGAAGCCCCAAGTGAAGGCCAAAGTTTTTGCCCTGAGCCGAGAGGAAGTCGGAGCGGATGCTGCCGTGATCGAAGGTAACCTTTCTATCCAAGGTTGTCTTGTTAATGTTCTGATAGATCCAGGATCTACACACTCTTATGTAAGTAAAGTATGTGCTTCACGTCTAGGCTGGGAAGGAAATGAGCTACCTTATACCCTAGTAGTTAGTTCCCCCTTGGGAAAGGTCGTGGAAGTAGGCAAGAAAATGGGAAGTTGTAGAGTTGAGGTTGGGAAGGAGATTCTGGAGGCCAACCTTACAATCCTGCCCATGGACGATTATGACTTGATCTTGGGCATGGACTGGTTGTCGAAACACGGAGCTCGTGTGGACTGCAAGATCAAGACGGTGCAGTTTGTGAGGCCTGGATGGGATGTAATTGAATTCAATGGCAAGCGAACGAAGGAACTGAAATTTCTTATTGCTGGAGCTAAAGCCCGGAAGTTACTCAAGAAAGGATGTGCGGGATATTTGGCGTATCTCCTAAACAAACCGAAAGACTAGTGTACCTTGGAAAGTACAGAGGTAGTGAAAGACTTTTCGGATGTGTTCCCTATGGGGCTCACTTCCCTACCCCCTGAACGGGAAGTTGAGTTCACCGTGGATTTGATTCCCGGAGCAGAACCGGTATCAAGAACCCCCTATCGGATGGCACCGACGGAGTTGAAGGAATTGAAGGAGCAATTGCAAGAATTGCTAAGGTAAGGCTGCATTCAGCCGAGTACGTCACCGTGGGGAGCCCCGGTGTTGTTTGTCAAGAAGAAAGATGGTACCTTGAGGCTATGTATCGACTATCGGTGACTGAACAATCTAACGATCAATAATAAATACCATCTACCCTTGATCGATGAGTTGTTTGATCAACTGCAAGGCGCCGCTTACTTTTCGAAGTTGGGCCTACGGCAATGATACTATCAGGTAATGATCAAAGAAGAAGACATTCCTAAGACTGCATTCAACACGCGGTATGGCCACTACGAATTTGTAGTAATGCCGTTCGGTGTAACCAACGCACCGGCAGTATTCATGGATTTGATGCATCACATTTTTCAACCATACTTGGACAAGTTCCTGGCTATATTCATCGATGACATTTTGATCTACTCCAAAAATCCAGAGCACCACGCGGAGCACTTAAGATTGGTCCTAGAGAAGCTGAGGGAATTCAAGCTTTACGCCAAGTTCAGTAAGTGTGAGTTTTGGCTAAGCTCGGTGTCTTTCCTTAGTCACGTGATATCCAAAGTGGGGATCAAGGTGGACCCTGCTAAGGTAGAAGTCGTAGCTAACTGGAAACAACCGGAGAACATTACCGAGATACAAAGTTTCTTTCGGTTGGCCGGCTACTATCGGCGTTTCATTAAAAATTTCTCTACTCTGGCTTCTCCAATGACACGACTGTTGAAGAATGATGTCGCTTTTGCTTGGAGTGAGAAGTGCGAGAAGAGCTTCCAAGAACTTAAGAGGAGGTTGATTACTGCACCTGTGCTGAGTCTGCCTGAGGCTGATAAGCCCTATGCACTCTATACAGATACATCCAAGGAAGGACTAGGAGCTGTGCTGATGTAGGAAGGGAAAGTCATAGCTTATGCATCTAGGAAGCTAAAGCCGCATGAAGCTAATTATCCCACGCATGACCTAGAGCTAGTAGCTATAGTGTTCACCTTGAAGAAATGGCGACATTACTTGTATGGTGCACAATACGAGGTTTTCACAGACCATAAGAGTTTGAAGTACATCTTCATGCAAAAGGACTTGAATCTCTGGCAGCGTAGGTGGATGGAGTTCCTGGAAGAATATAAGTGCCCTATTAACTATCATCCGGGTAAAGTGAATGTGGTAGCAGACGCTCTAAGTTGGAAGGTGAAAATGGCACACTTGAGAATACAGGAAGTGTCGGCAGTCCAGGATATCCTGGAGAAAGAGGCTCAAGTGCAAGAGAGGAAGATTTGCGTGAGCAACTTGACCCAGAAACCTGATCTGGACCAGGAAATTGTATCAGGTCAACAGGGTAGTGTAGAATTTCAAACTTTCAGGGAAAAAGAGATCGCGAGAGGAGGAGGCGATTTCTGAACCGATGAGAAAGGGGTATTGTACTTTCGGGGCCGAATTTGTGTACCGGACATCCAAGACTTAAGGAAGAGGATACTGGACGAAGCGCACAAGAGCAAATATACCATACACCCTGGGGAGGTAAAGATGTACTAAGACTTGAAGAAGAAATATTGGTGGGCTGGAATGAAGAGGGATATAGTTCAGCATGTGTCAATCTGCCTGACGTGCCAGAAGGTTAAAATGGAACATAAGAAGTTTGTAGGGTTACTGCAACCGTTACCGATTCTCGAATGGAAATGGGAAGAGGTGACCATAAACTTTGTGACTGGCCTTCCGATGACCAAGTCACACAAAGATGCGATTTGGGTGGTAGTGTACCGATTGACCAAGACAGCGCACTTCATACCGGTCAACGTAAGGGACTCTATGGAAAAGTTGGCTCAAATATATACCCGAGAAATTGTAAGGTTGCATGGTGTACCGTCGAGCATTGTATCGGATAGAGACCTTAGATTCACTTCAAGGTTCTGGGGTAAGTTTCAGGAGTCCTTGGGCACGACCCTAAAATTTAGCACCTCTGCTCATCCGCAAACAGATGGTCAATCCGAAAGAGTTATTCAGATACTGGAAGACATGCTCCGAGCATGTATCTTGGACTTTAGAGATAAGTGGATTGAGTCTTTACCGCATGCGGAGTTAGCATATAACAACAGCTATCAGGCGTCGATCGGAATGGCACCGTACGAAGCACTATATGGGCGAAAATGCCAAGTACCGATATACTAGGGATGGACAGAAGAAGGGAACGTTAAGAAGACTGGTAAAGTATGCATTCAGGAGATGACAGACAAGATCAAGTTAATTCGAGAAAGGCTAAGGGCAGCGCAAGGCAGACAGAAGAGTTATGCAGACTCTAGGAGAAGGGAATTGGAGTTCCAAGTAGGTGACCGTGCATTCTTGAAGTTGACTCCTAGTAGAGGAATCCTGAAACATCCGAGAGGAGGGAAGTTGAGTCCTAGGTATTTGGGACTGTTCCCGATATTGGAGAAAATTGGACCAGTTGCCTACCGACTGGATCTACCTGATGGTCTAACCGGGATGCATGATGTATTCCATGTCTCTCAGTTAAAGAGGTACAACCCCGATCTGAGCCATGTACTCAATGAGGAACCGTTGGAGTTGCAACCCAATCTGAGTTATGTGGAGAAACCCGTCAAGATCCTGGAGTGGAGTATTAAGACGCTTCGAAACAAGCAGATACCCATGGTGAAGATACTTTGGGATCATCATAGAGCACAGGATGCGACGTGGGAAACGGAGGAATGGTTAAGATGGAAGTATCCGGATATACTCGAAGGGTATGAAATCTGAATTTCGGAACGAAATTCTCTTAAGGGGGAGGGGATGTAATACCCGGCCCAAAACTACCTTTGACTATGGGGAAAAGACATGCATTGCATAGCACTTTGCATTTTATGTGGTAGCTAGAATAATTTTATTTGCATGGATGCATGTGAATTTTTCCCTCGCTCTTGCATTGGAACTAATTGATGTGAAATAGTTGTGTTGTTAAAGATTTGGATAAGGGAGGTTTGGTCGAAGATTTGGAAGGATGAGTATTGGGGTGGTGAGAACTGATTGTGGAAAAAATTAGTATTGGAGTTGTTTTGGAATAGCGGGGAGGTTGGTGATTTCCTTTGGTAACCCGAGTTCGAATCCTACTTGTTGTGAGGTTACTTCCTTTTCTTGGAAATTCCATCCCTTAGAGTTTCCATGTCTTGGCCGAAAAGAGATCTAGCAAACCTAGAGAAATTTTAGTGTCATTAGTCTAAGGAAATAAGTCTCTATATTTATTCCCTAAATTTAAGGACTTTGATGTGAATAAAGTTCACTTTTAATTTTCACCTTTTATCCTTTAGGATTTTCGAAAAACCATAGCTAATAAATAAAATTCCAGCTTGATTTTAGCTTAATGGATGTTACCATGGATAGTTGGAATTAAAGAGTCCTTTTCCTAGTAGGAAACCTTGTTGATTTTAACCTTAGAATGTTAACTAAAAATCTGGAAAAAAATTCCAGATTGTGCCGCCACTTCTTGGAGGAACTTTAGCTCAACTCAAACTCTTCCAAAGCTAGGAAATCTTATCCTAAATCCCTTAGCAAATCAGACTTTTATTTCAATCCAAATTCAACTAGGATTTTCTTCCTTATCCAAGCAGAATTTCTGCAGCTTTGTGTCAGCACAAGCTGTCCAAAATTCTAGCACTCTTTAGCTACAATCCAACTCTTCAAACCCAAGCTCAAAACACCTAAATACTACTCATCAATTCAGGTTACCTTAGCTACACAAAACCAGAATTTTAGTCACACAAAATCACTGAAATTCATCCAGCTTGTGCACAGGATTTTCGGCAGCTTTGGGCAAGGAATTTCGGCCGGCCTTGTACACCTATTCCACCCAGAATTCTGCACACACAACCCACCGAAAACCCCCAGCTAATCAAGCTATGTTCAGCACCCAAAACCCTCAATTTTTCTCGGGAAATTTCGGTAGAACTACAGCAGCCAAAACAGTCCAAAACTTGTCACTCTTGCACATAATTTTAGTCTCCAAAGCCTTCTCATACTCTTCCTTATTTTGGCTAAAAAACCTTTACACACTCAACCCTTCTCTTGAGCATTATTTCTGCTAGCCTAGGGAGCAAGTTCAGAACACTTTTCACCTCTTAATCCCTCTTGAAATCAGCCAGCATCAAAGGTGCTGCAAGCTGCAAAATTTCGCCCTTGCTGTCCAAGAAACCCAAAGCTATTAGGAGTCTTTCTAAACATCACCATCTAACCCTAAACCAATCTTCTCCAACTCTAAATCATAGCAGCCATCTATCCTCTCCATTCTACAGGAAAATTCCAGCAAATCCTCTCTGCAAATTTTCGAAAACTCAAGAACTATTCTAAGCTAAAATTGAACACACCTTAAGGTAAGCAAAAATCCTTTCAACCTCTTGATGCCGTTTTCTCTAATGATTCTTTTCTCCTTCTTCTTCCCTTAAATCACGCCCCATAGAGGTTGATTCCATCTTCTTCTTTAATTTTCTGCCAAGAGGAGCAAATGAGGTAGCTTTTCTCTTCTTCTCAAGCGAACTCGGGACGACCACCATAGGAGCATCGAGACCTCATCACCCGGTTGTTACAAGGTAAGGGAATACCCGCCCTTGATGCTGAAAGTAAAGTTTAGTGATGTTTATTAGTGGGACAAGCATGTGGTCATCGTGTATGATCTTTGGGGATTGGATAGTTTACTTGGAATTAAATAGGGGATTGCGAATTGTTGTGAAAATAAATGAGATTAGAACATGTTTGAATTAATTGAGACCCTAATCATGATATTATATTGTTTAGATCAGGAGGATAATTGAGGAAAGCAAGCTGTGAATTTATCACGTTTATCTGAGGCATATCAAGTAAGTCCTTGCGTAAACTCTTTTGTTAAATGTCCTTTTGTTAAATGTTGTGAGGGTTAGTCCTTACATAAACTCTTGGGTTAAATGTTGTGATGGCAAGTCTATGTTGTGAAGCTTTGTGAAGCTATTGTTGAACTATGGTTGCTTGGGTTGTAAACGTGGATATTTATTCTTTAACCGGTTTTGTCAAACTAACGATTTTATCAAGAAAACTATTCTTTTCCATAAATTTTTGGAAATATCTTTTAACGAAAACCACGTTTTACAAAGCCAAGGTTTGGAAATATGGTGAATCAGGAATTGGCGGATATGTTCGTTGAGTACTCAATAGGGGTAGGCTAACAATACTAGTCTTGGAGGGCCAACGTAAGTCTTCTGGCAGGAGGCCACCTCCAGAAGATGAACTCTGCTTGAATAGGCGACAGTGTTGGTTGGTCAGGCCAGTCCGAGCTAGCATTTATACCTAGTATGGTATTATTTATATTCCCGGCATGGACACCCGGATGGTTTTGTTGGGTGCAGAGATGGAGGAGTATCTCACCCGGTGAGCTGTACACTCACCTTGATCAGAACGCCCAACGTGTGGTAATCTGGTCCGGACAAGGTGCACAAAGTGTGGTGCCTTGGCCATTTTGTTCTCATGGAGCCCAACGTGTGGTGACATGACTGTTTATTCGAGTAGAGGATTTATTTTGTACAGAGTGTGACAATGAGAAATACCCACTCCTTGCGAAAAGAGATTGTTTATGACTTGCCAAATTATTTCTACAAATGTTTTGCACTTTGCATACACATACTATTCAAAACACCATGTGCACATACAGGACTTACTGAGATTTATTCTCACACCGTTTTACATCTTGTTTTCAGGAGATAGACTGTGTTGAGGCAGTGGGGCTTGATAGTAGAGGCTTTGGCTATTTTTCCTATGCTGTTCTAGGGGACTTTTGTCGTTTATACTTCTGAACAATATTTGTTTTATTTCATTTTGCTCCAAGTTGAGCCTGATGTAATAAGAGTATTTCTTTATTTATCTAAGTTGATTCCTTTGGAGATTGCCTTTATATTTTATACCTCGTTCTAAAGACCCCTTTGTCCTACGGGACGGGGCGACATCCCCGCCCTTTTTAGGGTACGTAGTCGTGGGGTGTTACAAAACAAGTATTTCTATCATGACTTTCTCCTTAAATTTTCAAAGTCAAGGCTTTTAGATGATGGAATCATTAGGTTGATTGAATAATATTGGGTTGGAGTTATATATATGGGTGAAGGGAATAGTTTTAGGTCATGGAAATCGAAATGAATATTGAGGCTTAAGAATTACTGTTGTGATAATTATTGGATTATGCTTTAGGATGATTGCATGATCATTAGTATATTATGATTAAAGGGTTTATATCTCTAGTATGGATGTTTTGATGTATGATGTACATTATACCACCATTGTTTGATTATGCTCCCATCATGTTATTTTTGTCATGAATTCCCTTGATAAAACTATGGCTAGTAGAGTATCACCCTTGTTGTGATAATTATTATTACAAGTCTATTTTTTGGGCAAATCAATACGTTATTTATTAAATATATGTGTGTATGAAGATATATAAATTTTTGTACTAGTGATTCAGTATGGTCATTAAAAATTATTGTTACAACTACTTTTATTAGTATTAGTATTATTATTATTAACAATAATGTTAGTATCATGGTTTAATTTATTTTGTTAATTTCGGACAACATTAAATATTTTCAAAATTAACGATTACTTCAAATATCATTATTTTATTAGATAAATAAATAAAAATAATTTTTATTAAGAATTAGTAAATATAAATAATAATATATAAGAATTTAATTAATATAATATCAATATATTTTACTTATTTATTATAATAAATATTATTGGTATTTATTTTCAAAATAATTTATTTATTATCAATATTATTTATCATATATTATTAAAAATTATTTATAATTTATTATTAACATTATTTATTATTTGTTGATCAATAGTTAATATTATAATTTATTATTTATAACACCAATTTATTTTGACTTAACAAATTAATCTTATTCTATAAAATATTTTATCAATTAATGTTATTGTTTATGGCATTGATTGCATATCTAGATGTTGTTACAACTAGTTGAGCTTAAGTATGTTACGCTAAGAGTTATTTATTTAAGAAAGTATTGTCTAGATATTGGGACTTATACCCTATATTTACCCCAGGTAGGCTTAGTTTGCCTTGAACCATCTTGGAGGGCTGTTGTATCCAGGAAAAGCAAGAGATCAGGTAAGTCCTTGCATAAAGCTGTTTGAAGATCAAAGTCACTTTGGAAAGTCAAACATGATGTATATGTGGAAATGTACTATGGATGCAATTATGGGCAATTTTCCTTTTCTTTTCCAGTCAACCAAACAATTTCTCATTGAACAGTCAATTTTACACAAAATTCTAAACTTTTTCTAAAACCAACTTGGACAAGAATTTTGAAAAAAATAATTGTTATTTCAAAAAAAAAAACGCATTGGATAACTCTTCTTTTCCCAAAAGGGACAAATACAACAGTGTGTACTCAAAAAGGGTAGACTGCTAGGATTAGTCTTTGAAGGGTTTGGGTAAGTTTCTCAGTAGGTGGCCACCTTTGAGGGGTGATTCCTTTCCGGATAGGATGCCAGTTTTGTAAATCATACTTGTCGGAGCTAGTAAGTACAGTCAAGTGGACTATGTATTTGAAGAATGGACAATCGATAAGTTTGAGTGTAGAGATGGAGGAGTATCTCACCCGGTAGGCCGTACACCTACCTTATGTTAGTATGCACAAAGTGTGTCATTCTGAACATTTCTCGTCATGGTGCACAAAGTGTGGTTCCATGGCTCCTTCTTTATAGTGATTGCTTTTATTTTATACAATGTATGGCATTGGAAAGAAAAACACCACTCAGTTGTGAAATTTATTTGAGACTTGTGAGCACTTTACTTTTATGAAAATTTCTCAACTTGCATACACGAATTGTTTTACCTAAAGCACCAAAGCACACACAGACTTATTGAGATTTATATCTCACCATCTTTTATACTATTCTTTCAGGGCGATCCTACTGTGAAGGTTATTGGTTAAAGATTGCCTTTCTTTGAAGATTTATTTTGATTGTATTTCATTTTTGAGAGACTCCAGCAGACATTTGTTTATTTTGAGACTTGTTCATGTATTATTTTGAGTTGTAATACGTTTAAATTTAGATCGCTTCTTTCATTTTTTTTTTTTTTTTGTGAGTCCTAGTTATAAAGACCTCTTGTCATAAGAATGGGGTGACATCCCCAGCCCTAATAGGGTACGTAGATAGTAGGGTGTTACACCACTAGACTTGGTGGTAAGAGGTATGCTTACGTAATTGTGGATGACTTCTTAAGATTCATTGGACTTTGTTTCTTGCCTAAAAGGATGAAGCCTTCTCTGAATTTTCAAAACTACTTAAATGTGTTCAAAATTTCCTTGGTTTCAAATTAATTTCAATTAGAAGCGACAATGGTAGAGAATTTCGCAACCATAACTTCACTAAATTTTGTGATGAAAGCAGAATTTCACAAATTTTTTTCGCTGTAAAAACCCCTCAACAAAATGGAGTGGATGAGAGCACAAATAGAACCTTGCAAGAAATGGCAACATCAATGTTGTGTGAAAAGTCCCTTCTAAAATATTTTTGGCCTGAGGCTATGAATACATCCTGCTATATTGTTAACCGAGTTATGCTAAGACCTTTCCCAAGAAAAACTCCTTTTGAACTCTTATTTGACAAAGTTCCATCCATTTCATATTTCAAAGTTTTTTTATTCAAATGTTTTGTCCTCAACACTCATGACAACCTTGGAAAATTTGATAGCAAATCTGCTGAGGCTATATTTCTTGGATACTCTTCCAACAAAAAGGCATATAGAGTGTACAATAAGAGAACTCTATGTGTGGAAGAATCCATACATATTTTGTCTGATGAATCCAATATATTTTCTCCTATATGTAATTATGATGACATAGGTATCTAAAAAGAAAGGGGTAATGATCATCCACTTAATATTCATGCTAAAGAAGAAGAATTAGAACAACAACAGGCTGAAAAAATCAATCAGTGGACTAAAGTGCCTTTAAATCAAGATCTACCAAGAGATTAGAAGTACAAAATTGTTCATCTAAAAGAATAGATCATTTGTGACCTTAGTGCAAGTCAAAACTAGACTATATTTTGTTGATAATTTTGCTCTGCTCTCTAGTACTGAATCTAATTGTATTGATACACCCTTATTGGATGAATAATGGATTATGGTCATGTAAGAAGAATTGAATCAATTTGAAAGGAATAAAGTTTGGAAGCTTGTCCTTAGACCACATGACCATCCCATAATCGGTACCAATTGGGTTTTTAAAAACAAACTTGATGGGCATGGTAGTTTTATTAGAAATAAAGCCAGATTAGTTGCCCAAGGATTCAACCAAGAAGGGGACGTTGATTATGATGAAACCTTTACTCCTATTGCTCGGTTAGAATCAATAAGAATGTTATTGCATTCGCATCTTTCAAAGGCTTTATGCTCTACCAAATGGATGTCAAAAGTGCTTTCTTAAATGGTTTCATTGAAGAAGAAGTATATGTGGAACAACCTCTTAGTTTTAATCACGAAATTTTTCCAAACCATGTTTTTAAACTCTCCAGAGCCCTTTATGGTTTATAATAAGCTCTAAGAGCATGGTATGAAAGGTTGAGTGGTTTTCTTCTTCCAAAAGGTTTTTTAAGAGGCTTAATAGTTACCACATTATTTATTAAACCCAAAAATTTTGATAATATATTAATTGTGCAAATATATGTTGATAATATTATTTTTGGAGCTACTAATGATTCCTTGTGCAAGAAATTTGCCAAGACAATGCAACAAGAGTTTGAAATGAGCACAAAGGGCAAACTTAACTTCTTCCTAGGTCTTCAAATCAAGTAAACAAAATATGGAATCTTCTTAAATCAAGCTAAGTATGCAAAAGAACTACTCAAAAGGTTTGGTATGAACGAAGCAAAAGAAAAAAGTACACCTATGAGCACATCGTTAAAGCTTGATAAAGAAGAAAAAGGTAAGAAAATGGATGAATCAAAATATAGAGGTATGATTGAAAGTCATTTATCTTACTGCCAATTGTCCAAACATTATATTTTCAGTATATCTTTGTGCTAGATTTCAATCTTGTCCAAAGGAATCTTATATGTGTGTTGTAAAAAGAATCCTTAGATACTTAATTGGAACACACGATTATGGCTTGTGGTATCCTCGAACAAATTCATTTGATCTTAGAGGATGTAGCGATGCCAATTATGCTGGTTGTAAAGTTGAGAGAAAAAAAATACCAGTGGACATTGTAAATTTCTTGGACACTTCCTTGCCTTATGGCATGGTAAAAAGTAATCTTGTGTCTACCTTTCAACAACTGAAGTTGAATACACACCAGCAGGTTATTGTTGTACGCAAATTTTGTAGATGAAAAACACCTTGCTTGATTTTGGTTTAAATTTTAATTGCATATGTATCATATGTGATAATACTAGTGCTATCAATTTAACCAAATATCCTATTCAGTATTCTAGAAGTAAGTACATTGAAATTAAGCATCATTTTATTAGAGATCATGTGCTTAAAGGTAATGTGTAACACCCCTACTAAAAGTACAGCGGAAGCATATCAACACTAGGTGTCGCCTTGTCTAGTTACCTAGACAAATGGTCTTTATAATAGAAATCAACAGAGTATGCAAATCCAAATTCATACAACAACCCATACTGATGGTCCAGTGTGCACAAGTAATAAAGAATTTCATACATCAAAGTTTCCATTCAACCTCAGTAATGAGGTACATTATACAAAAAGGGAAACGTCTGAACCTTTTCTACTATCACTGTGGTATCTTCCTCTATCCTTAGATCATTTCAACTCCAGATCCTACAAAAGGGTAAGGTAAAAGACACATGTGAGTAGAAAATCACTCAGTGAGTCCCATGCGCACTAATGTTTTATTAAAGAAGTAGAGTACATAAAACTTTTATGAAATAACATATCATTTGTTCATTAGAAATGAATCCAAAACTCTTTAATGAATAGTGTATTTAGAACTCAACAATTTTTTGAAAAATGGTGTTTCAACTTTCAAATCATTACCCCATTTTTTCCAATCACAGGCACTTCTCCAACCAAAGGTCGACCTGTATGCAAGTCCCACAGTCCTTGCCTTCGGCTACACAATCACTTATGCTAGGGACTGCGCCTTATAGTACGTCACTCGTTTCATGCCGGAATGGTGAGCAGTGTACAAATGTACCTCACCTTACACTTAGGGATCTTTTACTTGCCACCATAAGCCATGGGTCTCAATCCTGACATCAATCACCATCGAGGTGGCAAGATGTTGAACACACCGAGTGTACCCACTCGGTATTATCTGAACAATCCACCATCATAATCATTAGGCAATTGCCAGGCTCAAAACGGCTAGCTAGGACGACTCATCTCAATGTCCTATCACCCTGCTTAGAGTAAGACAATCCCCAAAACTGATCAGGTTACTTGGGGTCGTCTATCTCTAACATGGGCTAGTACAAAGATCAAAGTCCTTGCTGAGTACTCAACGTCACCAATACTAACCCCATCTGGCTGATCAGGCCAGAGGGTTATCAATTCACACAGAATTTTCATATCAAAATAGTTTTGGGGCAAAACAGAATTTTTCCAAAATCATGTTGAAACCAAATAAAGGGTTCTATTCACATATCAAAATGTGTTCCCAAGAGTAACCGGGTCATTTTCCCCGTACTCGATCACAAAAGTTATTTTCAAGGGTATTCAGTTCATTTTACCGATACCCGATTTCCAAAAGATTTTCCGAAGGTATTCGGGACATTTTACCCCTACCCAATTTGAGAAATATTCATAAGAGTTCCAATAAGGATATTTTGATCATTTACCAAATACTCAAGTTCCAAAGGTTTTCATAAAATATTCCAATAAGGACATTTGGAACATTTTCCAAATACCTGATTCTAAAAAGGAACTCATTTAAGGAAATCCAGAATTCTAATCTCAAAAGAGAATTAAATTCAACGTTTCCAAATATATTTTTATAAAATGTTCCAAACCATAACTAATATAGCATTTCATGGAAGAACAATACACACTAACTTTAAAAGAGTTTTAGAAATCCAAAGGACTCACCTCATGTCCTAAGCAATCATTTCCGTTTGTGACCGTTTAACCTTCGTTTCTACCGTTTTCAATGTTCCATTGACCGTTTATCGCTAAACCTACATCAAACATGGTTTTCGGGTCAATTCATGTTTGGCCAAAAAATAGCCGACGTGCCAACGGTTAGCCGACATTCAACCGTCGTTTAGCCGATGGGGCCGACGGTTAGCCGACGATGTCGATGGTTAGCCGTTGGTCAAGGAAAACGTTTAACTTTTATTGACGTCATTTTTCCGTCTTTTGATCAATTCTTTCGTTTTTCTTTTTCCACATCCTTCCTCCCTTCATAAACACGGGATTCACTTCATGTTTCCCCAATTAATTTATCCAAAATTGCATAAGTAGTCTCCCGTAAGTCCAATCATTTTCGGACTACTTTCTAGAATTTCAATGGTTTGACACACCATTTTGTTTTACACATAACTTTCAATTTACAGCTCCAATTTGGCTCCATGATATACCAAAATGACCGTAAGACTCTTAAATTGAATTCAGTGTAGGCCGTTTTCAGTGTTCTGGTTCCAGTATCATGGTACTGGGAAAAAACAGCCTCAGTAGTTTTGACTTAGTTTCACTATTCATTCTTTCCTTAACATTCTGCAATTTTCCAATTTGACACCCTAACTTATTTTGCCCATAACTTTTAATCCACAAATCCAAATGATGTCAAACCAATTTTAAAAAATCCTTAAGACATTCCTTTACATTTTCCAATTCATGGAGTACCAATTCCGTTGTCCATTTTGTTAGTTTTGAACGCAAAAATCTAGTAGTAAAATCCCGTTACTGATTTCGCACCTTTTACTATTTTCACCATAACTTTTGATCCATAAATCCGATTAAACTCAAACTTGTTCTAAAATGTCTCTATGATCCTTAGATACAAAGATATATGCCTTCTTTGTTCAAATCCACAAACTTTACAGATTTACTGAACGTAAAACCTCCCAAAATTTTTTGCACACAAGGACAGCTTTCACACAACTTCACCTAACTAGTTTGCGTAACTCACACATAAACTTCTCACAATATACATACCAAAATGATCTCCATGATTTATATAATAACTTTACTTCCAGTAAGGTAGATCTTTACCTTTTTTTTGCTGCATTTGGAGGCTGAACAGTCCAAGCATCTTCTTGCTTTTCTCTCTCTCTTTCTCTCCTCTTTATTTCCGGTTTCTCTCTCTCTTTCTTCTCTATTTCCTTTTCTTTTCTCTTCTCTATTTTCTCTCTTGTTTTCTCCGAAATTCTGGCAATCTAAAGCCATTTTAGTTGGCCTTGGCCTATACATAGAGGAATATGGTCTTCAAGTCAAAGGTTCATTAAATGGTCTCAAACATTTTGAAGCTGTTAATTGGTCCACCTAGCTACTTAGGTGTCATTTAGAATATTCAAGAATTCTATGGTGATTTGGCAACTCTAGATGCCCTTAGATCTTTATAGAATTCAAAATAAAATTGTGGAATATCCTAGAAGGTCTTGGATTTATTTAGAACCTTCAACAGCATTGTTGATGCTTGTAGAAATCCCTAGAATTCTCAAGAACCATTAGATATTTTCTAATCTAGCATGGCCATGCAAAATCAACCATGGTTAACTTGCTCAAATCAAGATTAGCTTAATTAAGCTTGGTCAAATGAAGTAAAAAGGCAGACCAACTTGGTCAAGATTGTCATGCTTGTAGGCCTTCCTTATTTATTTCTTGTGGGCCCTCTAAATTATCTCAACCTACCACAACCAATCAGATAGAAGCACTTGACCTCATTAACCATTCACTAAGCAACACTTATTTTTATCCACCAATCATAAGAAGCCACACATCCCATTTCCAACCGTAATTTATATTTTTTTTCAAAAATGACCAAAATCGGGTCCGTAATAGAAAAATATTTTATTTCACTATCCAGCACAAAAAATTTTACTAAATCCATTGGTAACACTTAAATTCTTCAATTCGCTCTCTACTTAGTCAAATTCGCTATCGAAGTCACGAACGCGACCAAAATGACGAAAATGCCCCCGATACCCCGGGTGGCATAATTCGCACCAAAACGTGCGTCTCATTGTACTGATCAATTTCTCTTTCTAGAGTACCCTAAAATTCTTATTTTGTTGATCTTAATAGCCTTCCAAAAATTTCGGGTACGGGTAGAACAAATCCAATAATTACATCCTGGTCCCGACAAAACTTTATTTCACCAAAGTATTCATCTCAATACACCGATCAACTTTTGTTCTGGCCATTCATATAAATTCTCATCCCATTATAGGTAGTAACAAATCGGAAGTAAAAAGGTGGTGTGTTACATGATGTGTGTTGAGTATATTTCAACCTATGAATAGCTTGCAGACATCATTACAAAACCTTTGGCCGAAGATAGATTCTATCATCTAAGAAGAGGTTTAGGAATTACTAGAATTATGTAACTGACAATTTTGTCACGATTTTGTTTGTTCAATTTTGTAGAACATCTGAAGATACACTATTCGGATAGAGATTTTGAACGCAATATCTGGGAAACATGAATCTGAAATCCTCTCAACATAACATTTTTTATTCCAATTTTGGACGAACTAATTTGGAACCAGTCTAAATCCAAAATAGGAGTAGCCCAAAATTCGTGAAAAGCCCACGTTATTTTGCTATTGGGACATGAGTCCAAAAGTCACTTTTTAAATTTTCAAATGTCTACACTTGTAAAAAAGGGTGATCCAATACCTGTTGAAATCTCTAATTGACAGTAATTGATTTAACTTTTCTACTATGATCCTAGGAAATCACAAATAGTGACCTTTTTTCTCTTCTTGAAATCTAAAAATCTCTATTGATCTCTACATTTTCCGTCTCACTTCGCATCTTCACCCTCTCTGCTGAAACAAAAAATCCCTCATCTTTCTCCTGCTTCTATTATGATGAAAGTATCAAAATTAAACAAAGGAACCGAGCAAAAGATGAAGAAGGGCAAGAAAAAGCAAACCAACGGCTAAGGCAAAAGTTGTTGCTGCCATACAACCTACCACCAAACAGAAAGAAAAGAAAATCATTTCTACAAAAATAGCTTTAAAATCCGACTCATCAATAGAGCATCATACACCAGAAAGCTCTAAATCCCAAGTACTGTGATTTCTTGATAAAAAATGTGAGTATGATTTTAATGACTGGCTGTCTAGAAATAGGACTATGGTCACGGGATATCAGGTTGATGCTGAGCCATTTTTTAACTTCTGTGACATCTTGAACATATTTGAAAAAATCTTTGTTGAGGGGCTTTGCTATTAATTGATGAGAAACTGTACACCCCTTTGGTTTGGGTGTTTTATGGCAATATGGAAAAGGTAAGATTTGAGGACACTGGAGGAGGTTTTATGGTATAATAGTATATCACTAGAGTAGGATCAGTAAACAAGGAATTTGACCATTAGCTATTGAATCAAATTTTAGAGTAAGTGATGGAGGGATTCAATTTTTCAAAATGAACAAATTCCCAGAGGAATCGAACTTATTTAACCTAGAAAGGTCTGAGGTAAGGTTTACTAGAGGGAATGTGAAACCCCAGTCAAGACCAACCGTAGAGTAAGGGGGTTGGGATGCATATCATGCTTTATTTCATGATTAAATATGTTTTTATATGATTTCTATGTGCTTTGAATTTGATTTTTATTATCTTGAAGTCTTGTTGGCGAGTGATGTGTGAGAGGGGCAAAATGGTAATTTTTGCCCGAGGTGAAAATAATTTTTCTAGTAGAAATAGCAACAAGAGTTGTTGTGGTTTAGTGGTTAGAGCCTTGGAATTAATTCTTGAGGTTTAAGGTTTAAAGTCCATCATAGAAGCTTTAGCTTGAGTAAATTTTATTTTGCTTGGAAAGGATTGGTTTCGGCCTTGAGGGCCTAGATTAATGTGGTGATGATGTTCTAGGAGAGACATGATAGAAGTAATCTCATTCCATTCCTTTTACTCTTCTCGAAATTCTTATAGGGAAAATCATTCTTCCTTGATCTTTAATTTTCCTCAATTCTCAACTCATTAGGTTGATCAAGATGTTCTAGCCTTTTTCTTTCCAGAAAATTCAGTAGAGTGTTGAGGTCTTTTAGGATCAAAAAGTCTTGGAAAAAGACTTCTTTTGGTTTGGAAAATATGGTAGATTTGTGGGAGAATTCAAGAGGAAAATCCCTCTTGAAAGCTTGCTGAAAATTCCCCTCTATCTTAGTTCATCTATCTTCATGGAATGAGCTGAGATTTTCCAACTTGTTGTACCTTCAAAAGGTCGAAATTCTAGCTCACATTCCCTCCCAAATGCTTCCAGAAAAATGGTCTTTAGGATTAGTTTGAAACCTGAAAATTCTTGGCCAATTTCGGACTGCACAAGCAGGAGCAAAGCAGGAAAAATTCCTGTACGAAAATCAGCTTTAGGAGCTCAAAACCAAGCTGTTTTCTCCCAGATTCTGTGCAGCACCTTAGCTATGTTTTTCCTCCATAAAGAAGGCTGGAAACTAGCCTTGAATACCCCTGAAATCCCCTTCAAAACTCGCTGCAAATCTGCTGGAAATGGCATACGAAAATTCTGCCAGAAAATTTCTGTTCAGCGAAATTTCTATGCGGAATTTTTGTCCAGCTTGTTTCCTATTTTGTTCCAACCGAAAACCCCAACCTACTTCTGTCAAAACCTCCCTTAAACCTCCATTAATAGAGCTCCATTGTTCCTTGAAGCTTCTGCATGAAATTCCCTCCATGGCTGACCGAAAATCCCTCAACCAAATCCCTGCAATTTAGCTTGATTACTTTCCAAAATTTCAGCCATCTTGTTTAACAACTTTCCATAAAATTTTGCTCAATTGACCAGACATCTTCTCCACCATTGTGCATCTTAGTTTCGGCCATCACAAGCCTCCTTTAGCCAGCTTTAATTCCCCAGAAAAGTTGCACAATCCCGTTGGCTATAGGAGACTTCAAGCTGTCCAAATAAATCAAGATATTCTTAGGATATCTACTTTCCAAATTCACTTTCCAAAAATATTCTTCAAGGATTGTAAACTAACCTTTCCTTTTCCCTTCCAAATCAGAGAATCAACTCCTTAAACCCTACTAGAATTCGGCCAGGCCTATTCCCACAGAAAATCGGCAGCTGAACAAACTCTCTCTCCCTCTCTCGATTTTTCTTCAAGCAACAAGGACACACACACACTACACACCAAGAACACCTACTTCTTCTCTACATCTAATACTCCTCCAAACCGCCTCAAACCCTCACGAAAATCTCCAGATTTAGTCTACTCATTTCTGTGAATCCATCAACACCAATATTAACATCAAACTCCTCCAAACATCTTGCTACTTCGGATCAAAGCAGAAATTTCTGGACAAGAACATCTTCAAGGTAAACTCACTCTATCAACATCATCCTCTTCAAACTTGACCTCTAATGAAAATCTATATGAATAATCACACTGATGGCTTCTTTCTTTCTCTCTCTCTCTCTCTCTCTCTCTCTCTCTCTCATGGACCGAAATTCTCTCTCTTGGCCGAATGGTCTCTTCCTCCACGGACATGCTTTCGCCACCTTTCTTGAACAAGATTAGCCATCTAGGAGTTGAGATCTTCTCTAAATTCCTTCAAGTCATTCATCAATCAAGTAAGTACCTTCAATCCTCTTTTTCAAAATTTAGAATTATGTCTCTAGGTTGATGAATGGCGATGGGTTTGTGTATGTGATGTTGTTGATTGAAGCATGAGTATATGTATGATTGTGAAGGAGATGGGATTTGTGCATGGAAGGATTATATTGGTGGATTTAATGATTTGTTGAGATTTGATGCATGTCATAGGTAGTATTTGTGATGAAGCATGCTAGAGATTATGTCACCATTGGTGAATAGGATTTATATGCATGATTAGATTTTGAAGCCATGATCATTTTTATGCTAGTAAAGGTAAAATCATGTAATAATAAATTTAGATCTATGCCTATGTGCAAGACTTGGATGATTTGATGAATTGAAGGATTGAGTATGTTATTGATTATGGTTGACCATGGAATCTTGATCATGATCTAGTTGTCCCTAAGCAAATTTTATTTCATGAATAAAATATTTACTAATAATTTTTGCTAAAGAATTTCAAAAACCCTAGAAAGGGTAGATTTGGAATTATAATTATGTAAAGGATATTTTAGTCAAATAAATAATGATTTTTCTAGAAAATAAAATAAATAAATATTATTTAAAATAAAGAAAATTAATTAAAGCCCTTATGAAAAAGATTTATACTTAATAAAATATTGACTAGATCAAAACCCTTAAGGATTTACTTATTATTTTCCAAGAAACACTTATTAAATTTAATCTTAACTAGTTTTAGCTATCAATTATTTTCTAACAACTAAGCTATCCTTAAATCACTATTTTACCTAGTACCACCTATAACTCTTGATCAAATAAACTCTAAATTTTCCTTAACAAGATTTAAACTTTCAACTTATTAGAATTAATTTCCTAATCCATTAATTATCTTAAATAACAAATTAAATTTAGCTTATAAACATATTCAATTATTGTTTTGCCCTAGAGCTTGGGACACTAGGATCATAGTAGTAGTAAATTGAGTTGATTTAAAACTAAGGAAGTGGATTGTGGCTTGAATCTGATTAAGATTTGTATTTGCCCATGTGGGGTTAGGTCATCTGTCCAAGACCTTGTTGTTGTGAGCAAGAATCAGGTAAGCCCCTGCATAAAACCTATCGATGTGAAATGTTTTCTTATGGCAAGCTAAATATGGAGTGTATGGACACTCGTTTATTTGAAGGCAATTGAGGGTTGAATTCATCTTTATTTCCAACGCTGGAATTATTCAAAAGTTAATGAGCAGATTTTCCAAACTCAAAACTCTTTCTAAAAATGATTTCGCTCAAAACCTTGGAAACCCTCAAATTGCTGTTTTCATGCAGAGCAATGCTCTGTTCATTTTATCCCAAGTGGGAAACGTCGTTGAGTACTCAATAAGGGTGGGCTACTAGGACTAGTCTTTAAATGGTTAGGGTGAGTCTCTCAGTAGGTGGCCACCTCTGAGGGCTGAGTCCTTCCTGGATAAGATGCCAGTTCCAGTGAGTCGTGCCGGTCCAAGCTAGCAGTTTATTTTGTTTCAGTCAAATGACTGTGTTTTTGCCGGAATGGACACCCGGCAGTTGTTTGGGTATAGAGAAGGAAGAGTATCTTGCCCAGTAGGCCGATCATCTACTTTTGTCAGTCTGCACAATGTGTTAGGCATTCTGACCGGTTATGGGGCCCAACGTGTGGTAACCCATATCCCTTTCTTTCGAGTGGTTGATTTCATTACTTATGTATGGCTAGAAGAGCTATAATGCCACTCCTGCTTTTGACTAATGTTTATTGCTTGCAAATGTTTCTCTTATAAAGATTTCACACTTTGCATCTACGAACTGTTTGCACTAAACACCCAAAGCACACACGGACTTACTCAGATTTATGTCTCACCACCTTTTATCATGATTTCAGGTTGATCATGTTGTGGGTGAGTAGCTACCTTGGAAGAGAATGTGTCTTTTGATTTTATGTATTGCTTTGGGAAGACGAGAGTGGGTGATTTTAATTATGGTTTTTTTTTTTTTTGGAATTCCATGGATGTACTTTTGAAGTATTTTGGGTTGTAATAGATTCTTTTTAGTTTAAGTATTATTTATTCCAGCAGTTTTATTTGTGTCCTAGTTATAAAGACCCCTTGTCCTTTGGACGGGTCGACATCCTCGGCCCTGGCAGGCCTAGGTCATCCGGGGTGTTACAGGGAAAATTTTTAAAAGTTAAAGTGATAGAAATTCAAAATGGTTGAATGGTCCTAGAAGGATTTTGCACCATATGGTGTCAACTATGGTTGCTTTAAGTTTTAGGCACAAGACATAAGTGAGTATCATGCAAATAATACTGATGTTGGCCCTATTTGAGGGTAGACAAATCAATTTTGGTTTTCGGACGATTAATCTCATGCATGAATTGAGAAACACATCTCATAAGGCACTCCCATACGGTAATCTATTAATCAAAGTCTTTAGGCATTTCAATGTGAATTTAATATTGTGCTCCCGGTTAGCTTCAGACTAATGTGTATAGCATGGAATCTTTTGAAAAATATGGGATTTGTTCAAGTAAACAAGGAATGGGTCTTTCTTAGAGATGTGTTGGATGAAGAAAGAGAAAAGATGTTAAAAATCAAGGTTGAAAGAAAAAGGATTGCACCCGCTACCCAAACAGGGATGAAACGGAAGCCTAAAATATTAGAAGAATCCTCAAACAAGGGTAAGCAAAAGTTTAAGGAAAGCAGACAGACTTAAAGAATCTTGGATGCTATAAGCATTTTAATTGAGATGTTTGATGCATTTTAGATAGAAGTCACGATTGAATTGCAGAATTTAGGAATTGGATTGAGGATTTTGGAAGAAAAGAAGGTAGAAATGACCACGAGAAAGTCTATGATGAACAAGCACCTTCTGAAGAACAAATGACTGGAAAAGAAACTGTCTCTCCTCAAGTTGACGACACAATTGGTAAACAGACTGAGCAAGATGTACAAACCAGGAAAAGGAAATAGAGAAAGAGGAAGAAAGTGAGAAGGATAAGGAGACGGAGAATTATGTTCCCACATCTGCTGCCGCTACTGCATTACAAGTTCCCAAGCTAGCCATACCTAGAAGTTCCTCTAGAAAATGCTAGAAGCATGTGGTAGTAAAATGAAAGTGCAGTCAAATTGCTAGACAGTACTCCAAGAAGTGTGTCGGGACTAAGTCTACGACCATCCACATTTCCTATCTGGCTAATCATGCGTGATGCTTGCTAACTTCTTATGCTTGAACAATTTTATTATTTTCCTTTGAAGAACAATTTTATGATTTCTGCTTTAGTGTTTGAACAAAATTTTAATTTTAATTTTTTTTTGCCTAAACAATGCTATTTCTGCACTAACATCCTGCTAATCCTTTTAATTATATGCTTGCTTTCCCCAGCAGGGATTAACAATATGCACTCTATCTTTGTTTAATCTCTTATTGTGTCTTTCATGCATTTTGATTAATGACAAAGGGGGAGAAAGTATATTAGTTTATAAGGATTGGATTTATATTGATGGTGACTATCGTGAATAGTATATATTGTGAATTGTGAATTGTGCCTTCTGACTATATTGTGGTTATGGAGCCTATATTTTTGAGACCACTGTTATGAATTTACTGATTGTGAATATATTCTTTTAAGAAATCTTTGATTGTAACTGTTTAAGAGGATGATAAAATTCATATGAACTAAGATGATTGTTATGGTTAGGATTTGAGAATGCAGACTGTGAAAATTTGGGTGACTTGATGGAGAGTATGTTGAGATGTTATTGTTCTTATAGATTAAGGAGTTTGAAGTGTGGGTATGAGATCTTTCTGCATTCTTTCTAATTTTAAATTAGCTAGATAATTTGTTCTATCTATGGTTTTGATGAGCAATTTGTTAAATAATATGATGATGAGGATACCTGAGTAGACATTTTATGAAAACTGTGTTGTTTCAATAAAATCCTTGTGTTGATTTTCCTTGAGAAAAATAAATTCAATCAATTATAGGAAAAGTCATTGATCAATACTCTTGAAAATTTTCTTTCACCACGCTCATACTCAGATGGAGTTTTGGATCCACTTTTCATTAATCCGAAACAGCAATCAAAAAATGACCTTTTAAAAAGTAACCTTCCATCTCATCTTACCCCATTTTGGATGCACGTCATAGCTAGCATCTCGTTATCCTTTGTTATTATATACGTATACATAGGGGGAGTATTGCTTTTTTTGATCTATCCTCTACACCTCCTCATGTACATATCTATACAATTTTTTTTTTTACTACTATTTGCGGCCATTTCCATGGGAAATAGTATTTTTATGGAAGGAATGAGGATAAGGAGGTTAGTTGGGTTGTAAGCTCATTGAGCCTTATTTATGAGACTATGCTTGAATTTACTTATCTTAATCTCATAAGAACTCTTTAAGTCCTATAATGAGAGAATGCATTTCAGTTAAAATATTCCTAATTCTATCCAGCTAACATGTCCTTACTATATATATCATTATTTTCATGTCACAATCCCATCAATTTTGTCATCACTAAAAAAGGGGGAGATTATTAGCCCTAAGGGCATTCTCATGTGTTTTAACTTATGACAAACATTGATAAGAACTAATTTGTGTGATCCTCATGTAATAGGACATGTTTGACCTTAGTTTTTCCAAGGCGTGGAAATAAGACTGCTATGCATCTCTTTAGCAAATGGAACTCAAATGAGTGATTGATCAAGAATAACGGAGATTGTATACCGTGAAGCCTTTTGAAAGAAGTATAGAATAGGAATCATTGTTAAGGTATTATTTGTAAATTGCAATGTCTCTTTTCCTTTTGTCCAATTTTTGCCTACCTTGTAGCACACAAATTAAAAGATTTCAAAGTGTAAGTCTTCAGATGTTTGGATTGAGTAGTTTGGATGGACATCTGAATTCAAAACTCCATCTAATACTCTGTAATATTTTCAAAATATTTATGCTTAAAAAAGTTTTATTTTAGACTCATGATTTGGATGGACATCGTTCTATTTTGTGAATCCTAAGCCTTGGAAATCCTTACAGAAAGTAACTAGCCATTACTAGACAATGGACTTCGGGTTTTACTCCTATAAAAGCTTTTAGAACATGATTTTGGAGTAGTTTTTTGCGCTCTATTACTCAAAAACACTCGTACACTTTAGAATACAAAAATCTCCCTTTTCATTTGTGCTTCTAAGTGCAATAGAATTGGTCCAAAGGTAAAAGGTGTTGGTGCTCATTTGTTTGCATTCTGCTCAAATTTGTGAGATATTTCTATAATCTTTCTTTCAATCTAACATGTATCAAGGTTGAGAATGTAAAACTCAGTTGGGGTGAGCCTTGATTGTTGTTATTAAAGAGGTTAGGAGTAACACTAAGTTTGGTGATCCTTTTGTGTATGATTGGTGTCACCAACCACCATTGAGTTGGGAAAAGGTTTTAGTGAGTGGCATTGAAATCCTTAAGTTAGATCATAAGGTAGTGGATGTAGATCATTTGAGGATCGAATCACTATAAATCCCTGAGTTTTATTTTGTGCTTCTTGCTTGAATTTCTTCATGACACTTTCACTGACTTTTAACTTTAAATGCTCTATCCTCATTTGCTAAAATAAGTGTGCTATTTATGATCATAGTATTATGATTTAAGCTGTCACTTAACATCTCAACTATCCATCATTATTTCATATCATTTTGTGCTAATTTTAAGAGACTCTTGGCCGCACTCTTGAATTCGCAAAGCACTCTTGAAGCTTTGAAGCATTTATACTATTTAGTTCATAAATTTTTTTTGGGACCAAGTTTTCAATCTACTCTTGCTTGCCAAAAACCTTATTCACCCCCCTCTCTAGTTGTTCAAAAACATTAATTCCAAAATACACATATGAGCAAGTATACTCATCTCGAGCATAGCATAGGGAATTAATGAGTATCGATCCACTAGGAAATGAGCACACACTAATCACTTTTCATTCATTATTTAACGACAAAAAAAAGTGATAAGATAATTTAAAAAAAATTTAAAAGGATGTGAAAATATGCAATTTAGAGAAAGTCTTCTGAAAACATGATAATGAATCACAAAGCGCATATATCAAAATTAATTATCTTCTTGGTTTCATGAAGGATTTAAAATAGACCCATTTCGTTTGTAGTCTATGGAATAACTATCTTCTAGTTAAATTAGTGAACATATTCTATCTCAACCAATTTACCCAAAGGAAACATTAAAATCAATCCTTATACAAACCCCTATATTTTAAGTGTTTTAAAACATTAAATTAGTCAATAAATTTATATTCTAACAATCATCAATTAACCTTTAATTACCAAAGTTCTTAATAATTAACCTATTTTTCAAGCAAGTTAAGAAATAGCAAATATGAAATCAATTAATTGAAGTCAATACTAACCCCATTTTTCAAGCAACTTAATAACACAAATCAATCAACCAACTCCATAATAAAAACAAGCAATCAAATCCCAATATAAATAATGAATTGATCAAAAGACTACATTAACTCAAGAAATCATGAATCTCAAAAATAATTTCAAATTACAATATGAATATTAATTACATCATTATTCTAAAAAATAAAAAAAAGATAATATAAAAAACTCATAGATAAGCCTCCTCCTTCTCCCTTGAGAACTCTCTTAAACCCTCATTGATTTGATGAATTCCTCCGTCAATGAGTTATTTTTCGATTTGATCCTTGAATTTATATTTTTCTCTTATGTTGTTCTTGTTTAAATAGGCTTCTTTGATACTAAAATTCAATGCTTGAGAAGTCTTGGTCGAGTAGGATGCGAAAAATATCAAAATCCTTTGGAAAATACCAAATTCGTGGACAGGATTTTCGTGTCCAGAGCAGACATGGTGCTGAGTCTAGTCAACCCACCTAGCGCCAACTATGCTCTATTTTTTCCTTGAAAGCTACTTTGTTTTCACTATTTTCCAAATTGGACCTGGCGCCTGGTGCCGTAGCTGGACCTGGTGCCGAGTGCATTCCGGAAACATTCTCTTTTTACTTGAAATCAACTTAAATCTACACAAAATTTTCAAAAATACTTTCCACAAGTGAAATGTCAAATAGGTAGGAATATACCTAGTTATTACATCAAATGTATCTCAAATTAACCTCAAATAACCAGGAAAATAGTGATGATTTTAGCCCCTATCATCTTTCTTATTCAACAAATTTCAATTTCTTTATTATTATTTTCATTCTTGATTTTGAAGTTCCTTTTTTTTTTTTTTTCATTTTGTGGGTTAAGCAAATTCTACTGAATTCTATGCTGGTTTCTTTCTCTTACAATACAAAAGTCAAGCTTTTATTCACTTAGGGAGTATTACTTTAATTCTTTCCTTCGTCATGTTGCATATTTTGTGGCTAATAAGGACATTGTCTGTGACACCCCAATTAGAAGATATCCCAGAAGTGCCAAATAAAAATTGGGGGTCATGCCATCTGATATTCTGAATAAGGGGTCTATATAACAATCAAAGCCAATAGAGATGAAATAATGCTACAAATCATAATTATAAGCCGACTAAAAGCTCATCGTACCTCACAACTCAAAATGGTGTACAACTCATAGTACCCCTATAGGGTAGCTACACCCATACAAAATGTATTTGCACCCTACAGATAAGATAAATTCCAAATATCAGACCATTTTCCCGCATTATAGGTCATCCGATCCTGATCTTAGGAAAATTAAGGAAAAGATGCATGTGAGTGGAAAGCACTTAGCATGTCCCGTGTGTGCTAGTGATTTCCCAAAAATGTAGTAAAAATAGTTTTTCTTGAATATTTCCTGGACAAAAAATACATCATAGGACTTGATCGTATTTTTCCATTGAAAATTGCTCTACTTTAGTAAAACGGTTTGATTAAGAGCCAGTTTGAACTTTCAAGCACATATGGAGAATTCGATGTTTAATAAAAAACATTGCCCTGCACTCCAGGCCAATTGGAAAACTAAGTTTCAAATAAGAACATTGCCCCATTTTTAGAAATACAGGCACTTATCTAAATAGATGGTCGACCGTGTGCAAAGCTCACAATGCTAAGTCTTCGACGTCACAGTCTTATTGTGTTAGAATGCAAGCCTACAACACTTAACTATGTATTGTCGGAGCGATAAGTGTTGACAAGCACGATATAGAAATATTACTATCTTTTACTTGCCATAATAAGCTTAGGGGTCCCACGCTTAATGTCAATCACCATTGAGGTGGTAAGGAGTTGAACACACCAGGTGTCTAGCCTAGCATTTGTGAACTACTTAGAAGTGTTTGCCAATTGGCATGAGACAATTGCCAAGTGCTAAACGGCTAGCCAAGATAGCTTATCTCAATGTTCTGTCTCCCCATTTAGAGTAAGACAATCCCCAAAACTCGCAAAGTTACTTGAGGTTGTCTATTTCTAATGCAGGCTAGTACAAAGATCAAAGCCATTGCTGAGTACTCAACGTCTTCACTGCTACACATGACCAGTCTAATGTAATAATCCCGGAGGGGATAAGTTTAATTCCAGAAGGAAATTTTAAGAAAATATCCTTTTTGGGGCTAAAATATTATTTCCGAAAGCTAATCTCATATTGAGAGATTGTTTCCCAAATTGTAGCGAAAAAAGATGGAAAGTCCTTCATGTACATAAAACACTTCCAAGGGTATCTTAATCTTATTTGAAATATCCGATTTGCAAAAAGTGTTTTATTCAGTAATTCCAGGATTCTAATCCAAAATGAGGAATTTAATTCATGAAATTCCAATGATGAATCCATAAAACTCTTAATTTCCATATTTCATGCCAATGGGCATTTTTATAATTTCTCCCAAAACAAATATGCCATTATTCAAATATCCAAATTCATCTACTATTAAAAGGATTTAAATACATTTATTTTAATTGATTTTAGGTGCATATCCATCAAATCCAATAAATATACCTTTAAAAAGTCAAACTTAGTTAGCATTTATTTTAAAGTTTTTAAGTAATTATATAGTAACCCTAATATTTTGTATAAATTATATATTGACCTCAAAATTTTTGAAAATGTTTCAAATATGCCAATAAAATACTCAAAAATTAGTCTTTAAATTTTTGTATAATTGCAAAATTTTGTAAATTGGTCTCCAAATATTTGAATATTTAAAATATAACCCCAAAAATTTTGTAAATTGATCCTTACATTTTGTATAGTTGCAAAATAATCTCAAAAAATAAATAATAAAAAAAAAGATAAATGGATATCCATGCATATCCATAATCCAATTATTATCCATTTAATTAATTTCCATTGAAATTTATGAAATTGTACATGGATGATCAAATTACCACATTTATTTTGATGTATGTTGTATGTGTGTGTGTGTGTGTGTGTGTGTGTGTGTGTGTGTATCTATTATACATATATACAACACGTGCATATATATACATATATATTTATATATATGTCATCCAACAATCACAGTGTAAGCTTTAGCTGAAATAAACTAAAAGGAAAGTTAAATTGATTCATAAAATATGAATGAAATGCTTTGAAACATATATTACAGTTTATGGAAATATATTCACAATAGAACAAATTTCATTTTTCAATAAAATACTTTATTTCTCAAAATAATGATCATTTCTCGTTCTGGAAAATCGAAGTTGGTTCCCAAAAATCTAAAGCCACACTCTCCTGCTTTCCATGCTTTAGAACATTATTCTTCAAAATGAATAGTTTCAAGAATAAATCTCATGAATTTCATGTCATTGAGATACGAAATGAAACCATAGATTCAATAATAAAATATGGAGTAAAGCATACTTTTGACAGTAAAATGCTCATAAACAGCATATAACTCATAATGTCTCTCACTCAAATATTTATTCATCCACAAAATATTTGTTGTACAACAAAATGGGGTTTCCTTGTGGAAATATTCCATTATCTGAAATTCAATTGCTTCGAGATTCGAAAAAACCCAAACTTTGGTTAGAAAAACTAAAAAGGTTCACAATTTGCCTTTTCATGTTTTAGGGAAAATAACTATCCTTGAATGATATTTAAAACCATAAGAGATCATTTTCCCAGCTAAATCATAGCAAGAAATGAGGTTTCATTTGTTTAGGAAAACTACAAGAATGATAAGGAAAACTAAAGTTCATTCAGAAAGGCATTAAGGTTTATCAACTTTTTCTTCTATGTTTGGAAATCTAACCGCTCAGGTTAAATTTTTGCAAATAAGAAAATCAATTTTTCTTAAAACTTAGTATGAAATAAAATCATTTCCATATCAGAAAAAAATTATTTTCCTCAGAGAAACCAAATGGACTTTCATTTCATTCTTTAATGGAATAAAGATCTCACTAGCATATAAATATAAAACACTTTAATGAGGACTCACCTTGTGTAGTCTATCCCTCAACTATATAAATGGTCCTTGCTTCCATCGCGCAATCCCTAAAATAATCGACCTACATTCATAATCAACCATGCTTCATTTCTCATCTAGGGTTCTCAACTCAAATAATATACCTAACTATATAGTAAAGGAATTTATTGAATTCATTTAATCATTTCTATTCCATTTCATACTAGACTTGAAATGCACAACCTAAAATCATTTCATTGCAAATTTCTTCTTTTTCACATCCAAATAAAGTTTCCATACGCTACTCCAATTCTTCATCCACTTGTCAAATTATAAAATTGCATATGGACCCATTTTCATGAAATAAAATTTTGCATTTTATTTCCTTGGCATGCTTCATTGCTTTGAGCATAGCTTTCAATCTACTCATCAAAATCTTTTCAAACTAGTACCAAAATATTCATACAATCCTTACTTTAATCTCATGATTTTTATTTTTATTTTTTGCAAAACCTGAAAGATTACAGATTATTAAGAGCAAAACAGCCTAAGCTCTTCTTTAGATAAAAATTCTGCAATTCTTCCTTCATGACCTATCTAGGTATTTTAGCTATATCTTTTGATCTACAAGTCCAAATTACTACAAATTTGCACCAAAACACTCCTTATACTTGTAACACCCCGCTACCTAGGCCCGCCGGGCCGGGGATGTCACCCCGTCTAAAGGACAAGGGGTCTTTATAACTAGGTCACACAAATAAAATAGCGGAATAAAAATAATACTTTAACTTAAAATCTATTACATCCTAAGAATAAATCCATGAATTCCCAAAACAAATCCATAAGTAAAATTATCCACTCTCAACTCCCCAAAGCAACACATAAAAATAAATGACAACATTCTCTTCCAAGGCATATAACACTAGCTACTCATCCCCACAGCAGGATCGACCTGAAATCATGGTAAAAAGGTGATGAGGCAGAAATCTCAGTAAGTCCGTGTGTGTTTTGAGTGTCCAGTGGAAATAGTTCGTGAATGTAAGGTATAAAACTTTTATAAGAGAAATACTGGCAAGCAATAAACATTAGTCAAAAGCAAGAGTGGTGCTTTGGCTTTTCCAACCATACATAATCAATAAAATCAACCACTTAAAAGAAATAATCATGAGTTACCACACGTTGGGCCCCATAACCGGTCAGAATGCCACACTTTGTGCAGACTGACAAAGGCAAGTGATCGGCCTACCAGGCAAGATACTCATCATTCTTTATACCCAAACAACAACCGGGTGTCTATTCTGGCAAAACATAGTCACTTGACTGAAAAATAAACAACTGCTAGCTCGGTCCGACATGACCTACTGGACTGACATCTTATCTCGGAAGGACTCACTCCTCAGAGGTGGTCACCTACTGAGAGACTCACCCTAACCCTTCAAAGACTAGTCTTAGTAGTCCACCCTTATTGAGTACTCAACGTAACGCAACCCACTTGGGGAAAATGAACAAACCATAGTTCCACATGAAAATGGCAATTAAGGGTCTCCAAAATCTTTGTCAAAATCAGTTTTGGAAAGAGTTTTGAGTTTGAGTAAATCTGCTTATGGATTTTCAAATAATTTGTTTGACTGAAATAAGAAAGGAGTCAATCCTCAATTGCCTTATAGAAATAAGTGTCCATGCGCTCTACATTTGGCTTGCCATAACAAACATTTTACATCAATTAGATTTTATGCAGGAGCTTACCTGATTTTTGCTCATAATAAAAGGTCTCCAACAGCTGACCTAACCCCGCATGGGCAAATACAAATCACAATCAAACTCAAGCCAAAATCCACTTTCTCAAATTAAAACAACTCAACTCACTTCTATCATGATCCCAGTGTCCCAAGCTTTAAGGCCAAACAATAAATAAATAGGTTTATATGCTAAGCCTAATTGAATATTTAAAATAATTAATGTTTTGAGAAACAAGTACTAATAACTTGATGGTTTAAATCTTGCTAAGAAAAATTTAGAGTTTATTTGATAAAGAGTCCAAGGTGGTATTAGGTAAAATAATGATTTATTAATAATTTACTTGTTAGAAAATAATTGATAACTAAAATTAGTTGAAAATAAATTTAATGAGTCTTGCTTAAAAAATAATAAATAAATTTTTAATGGGTTTTGATTAAAATATAATAATTAAATTTTTAGTAATAAATATTTTACTAATTATGATTATTTCCATAAAAGGCTTTAGTTGATTTTATTATTTTATATAATACCTACATATATATATATATATATATATTTCTAGAAAAAGCTATTATTTATTTGACTAAAATATCCTTATTATATATAATAATCCAATTCTACCCCTCCTAGGATTTTTCAAAATTACTAGCAAAATCATATTATGAAATATTTTATTTATGAAATAAAAATTAGCTTAGGGACAACTAGGTCATGAACATAGTTCTATTGCTGACCACAATCATGAACATTTACAACCCTTCAACTTATCAAATTATCCAAATCATGCATATAAGCATGGATCTAAATTTACTAAGGCATGATCTAGCCTTTATTAGCATAAATATAACCATGGCTTTAATAATCACACAAGAATATAAATCCTATTAATCATAGATGACATAATCTCTAGCATACTTAATCATGGATATATGCATTAAACCTCAAAACATCATACAATCAACCAAGATAATCCCTTCATGTATAAATCCCATCCCCACCATATTCATACATATATTCATGCTTCATTCTCAACTCATCACAATAATATATACTCAAACCCTATTCATGATTCGACTTTTATCAACATCATCCTAGAAACATGAATCTAGAATTTAAAAGAAGGGTTAAAGACTCACTTGATTGATGAAAACCTTGAAGGAGTTTCAAATGAATCTCAACTCCTAGATGGCTAGATCCGTCCAAGGAAGATGGAGAAAGCATGGCCATTGGAGAAGAAGCCATTCGGCCAAGAGAGAGTGAGGTTCGGCCGAGAGAGAGAGAGAGAGAGAGAGAGAGAGAGAGAGAGAGAGAGAGAGAGAGAGAGAGAGAGACCATTAGCATGTTTATTCATATATGTACTCATTAGAGATCAAGATTAGAGAAGATGAAGTTGTTAGAACAACCCTACCTTTAAGGTGTTCTTGAGCCTTCGCAAAACTTCTGGTTTTTTTATCCAAAAGAGCAAGTTGGATTTGGGCGTTTGATGTTAAAAATGGTGTGGATGGACTCACAGCAGTGAATAGATGAAATCTAGAATTTTGTAGAAGAAGTTTGGAGTGATTTGGAGAAGTATTAGACAAAAGAAAGGAGTAGGTGTTCTTGGTGTGCTATGTGTTCTTGAAGGTTGAAGAGAGTAGATAGGTTGTAACACCCCACGACTACGTACCCAAAAAGGGCGGGGATGTCGCCCCGTCCTGTAGGACAAGGGGTCTTTAGAACAAGGTATAAAATATAAAGGCAATCTCCAAAAGGATCAACTTAGATAAATCAAGAAATATTCTTATTACATCAGGCTCAACTTGGAGCAAAACGGAATAAAACAAAATATTATTTAGAAGCATAAGCAATAAATGTCTCCTAGAACGGATAGAGAAAATAGCAAAAGCTTCAACTATTACATGCCCCGCTGACTCAGCACAATCTATCTCCTGAAAACATTGTGTAAAATGGTGTGAGAATAAATCTCAGTAAGTCCTGTGTGTGCACATGGTGTTTTAAATAGTTCATGTATGCAAAGTGTAAAACAATTGTAGAAATAATTTGGCAAGTCATAAACAATCTCTTTTCGCAAGGAGTGGGTTTTTCTCAATGTCACACTTTGTACAAAATAAATCCTCCACTCGGATAAAAGTCATGTCACCACACGTTGGGCTCTATGAGAACAAATTGGCCAAGGCACCACACTTTGTGCACCTTGTCCGAACCAGATTACCACACGTTGGGCGTTCTGATCAAGGTGAGTGTACAGCTCACCGGGTGAGATACTGCTCCATCTCTACACCCAACAAAACCATCTGGGTGTCCAAGCCGGGAATATAAATAATACCTTTCAGGCATAATGCTAGCTCGGACTGGCCTGACCAACCAACACTGTCGCCTTTTCAAGCAGAGTTCATCTTCTGGAGGTGGCCTCCTGCCAGAAGACTTACGCTAGCCCTCCAAGACTAGTATTGTTAGCCTACCCTTATTGAGTACTCAACGAACATATCCGTCAATTCCTGATTCAAAATATTTTGAAACCTTGGATTTGTAAAACATGGTTTTCTTTAAAAGCGATTTCGAA
Organism: Voacanga thouarsii; assembly: GCA_026120185.1. Classification (NCBI taxonomy): domain Eukaryota; kingdom Viridiplantae; phylum Streptophyta; class Magnoliopsida; order Gentianales; family Apocynaceae; genus Voacanga; species Voacanga thouarsii. The sequence goes on along the minus strand of JANUWF010002155.1, from coordinate 4,299,247 downwards.
AAATTTAAGGAAAATAATAGTTTTCTTGCTAAAATCGTTAGTTTGACAAAACCGTTTAAAGAATAAATATCCACGTTTACAACCCAAGCAAACATAGTTTAACAATAGCTTTACAAAGCTTCACAACATAGACTTGCCATCACAACCTTTAACAAAACAGTTTATAGAAGGACTTACCATCACAACATTTAATAAAAGAGTTTATGCAAGGACTTACTTGATATGCCTCAGATAAATGCGATAAATTCACAGCTGGCTTTCCTCAATTATCCTCCTGATTTAAACCATCTAATATCATGATCAGGGTCTCAATTAATTCAAACATGCTTTAATCTCATTTATTTCCATAACAATTCGCAATCTCCTATTTAATTCCAAGTAAACTATTCAATCCCCAAAGATCAAATACTACGACCACATGTTTATCTCGCTAATAAACACCATTAAACTTTACTTTCGACATCAAGGGAAGGTATTCCCTTAGCTTGCAACTACTGGGTAATGAGGTCTCGATGCTCCTATGGTGATCGTCCCGAGTTCGCTTGAGAAGAAGAGAGAAGCTACCTCCTTTGCTTCACTTGTCCGGAAATTAAGGAAGAAGAGGAAATCAGCCTCTATAGGGCGTGATTTAAGGGTAGAAGAAAGGGAAAAGGATCATTAGAGAAAACGGCATCAAGAGGTTGAAAGGATTTGTGCTTACCTTAAGGTGTGTTCGATTTTTGCTTGGAACAACTCTTGTATTTTCGAAAATTTGCAGAGAGAAGTTGCTGAATTTTTCGTGTAGAATGGAGAGGGTAAACGGTTGTTATGATTTAAAGTTGGAAAAGATTGGTTTAGGGTTATATGGTGATGTTTAGATAGACTCCTAATGGCTTTAGGTTTCTTGGACAGCAAAGGCGAAATTTCAGCTTGCGCATGCCTCCTTGCTGCCGATTTTAGGGGAGTTTTATGGAGGAGAAAATTCTGCAATTTTGCTCCTCTATGCTGGCTGAAACACTGCTCAAAGGAAGGGCTGTATATGTTCAGAATTTTGGGCCAAACAAGGAAGAGTTTGAGTGGATTTTGTTGACTGGAAATCCTGTGCAAGTGCTGTGAAAATCGCTGAACAAGAGGAGAATAAAATCTGGATTGTTCAAGCTGTAATTCTGCCGAAATTTCCAGGGAAAAGGTGAGGGTTTTGGGCGCTGATATTGGCTTAATCAACAAGGAGTTTTGGTAGGTTTTGGAGTGCAAAATTTCGTGTGTTTTGGAGTGCACAGCTGGACGAAAATTTCTGTGCAAGCTGACCGAATTTTTCTGGTTTCCAAGCTGCCGAAAATCAGTAATTTTTGATGATAGAAATTCTGGTTTTGTACAGCTAGGGTAGTTGAATTATAAAGGAGTGTTCTAGGTGTTTTGAGCTATGATTTTCAGAGTTGGATTGTAGCTAAAGGAGCTGGAATTTCGGACAGCTTATGTAGATTCAAAGCTTCCGAAATTCAGCTAGGAAAATGAAGAAATCCTAGTTGAATTTGGATTGAAATAAAATCTGATTTTATCAAGGATTTGGATAAGATTTCCTCTAATCCTAGAAGAGTTTGGATTAAGCTACAAGTCCTCCAAGAAGTGGCGGCACTTGCTGGAATTTTTTTTCCAGATTTTTAGCTAACATTCTAGGATTAAAATCAACAAGATTTCCTACTAGGAAAAGGATTCATTAATTCCACCTATCCATGGCAACATCTATCTAACTAAAATCAAGCTAATATTTTAAATACTAGCTAGGGTTTTTTTTTTTTTCGAAAATCCTAAGGAACACAAGTTGAAAATTAAAGGTGAACTTTATTCACATCAAAGTCCTTGGATTTAGGAAATAAATATACAAACTTATTTCCTTGGAGTAAAAATACTAAAATTTCTCTAGGATAGCTAGATTCTTTTTCGGCCAAGATAAGAAATGGTCTAAGGAAAAGAATTTCAGGAAGAGATACTTACTTTACAAAAGTAGGATTCAAACTCGGGTCACCAAAGGAAATGACCAACCTCCCCGCTATTCCAAAACAACTCCAATGCTAATTTTTCTACAAGAAATTCTTACCACCCCAATACTTATCCTTCAAAATCTTCGACCAAACCTCCCTTAAACAAGTCTTTCACAACACAACTATTTCACATCAATTAATTCAAATGCAAGAGCAACAGAAAAATTCACATGCATCCATGCAAATAAAATTATTCTAGCTACCACATAAAATGCAAGATGCTATGCAATGCATGACTTTTTTCCCTAGTCAAAGGTGGTTTTGGGCGGGGTATTACATTTTGTCCAAGGCTGGCCGAATTTCTGAAGGGATTAGGGCTGCCGATTTGTTTGCAGGGTTTTGGAAGATGATTTTCTGGTTTGGAAGGGAAAAGGAAAGGCTAGCTGTTGAAATTCTTGAAGAATATTTTGGGAAGCAAATTTGGAAACTAAATACTACAAGAATATCTTTGATTGTTGGAGAGCTTTTGGGAAGCTGCCATTGCCGAATTTCTATACAATGTTTCTGCTGGATGAAAGCTGGTTGAAGGAGGCTAAGGGTGGCCGAAAATAAGGAGTATAATGGTGAAGGAAATGTCTGGTTGTTTGAAGGATAATTTATGGAAGGTTGCTAAATTATGGTGGCTGGAATTTTGGTATCCAAATCAAGGCATGATTGTAGAAATTTGTTGGAGAGATTTTTGGGCAGCCATGTCTGAATTTCGTGCAAGAGCTTGGGGAAGACAATGGAGCTCTAATCATGGCTATTTAAGGAGGGTTTATGCAGAAGAAATCTGAGGTTTTGGCTAGGGATGAATTAGTAAACAAAGGTGGAAAAAACGCTGCACAGAATTTCGCAAGGTTGGATTTTTTCTGGGCAGTTTCGGCTGCCATTTTCCAGTCAGCTTGCAGGGAATTTGAAGGGGATCTCAAGGGTCTTTCAAGGCTGGTTTCCAGCCTTCTTTATGGAGGAAAAACTTGGCTAAGACATTGAATAAAATCTGAAAGAAAACAGCTTGGTTTCGGACCTCCAAAGCTGCGATTTTGCCCAGGGATTTTTCTGGATTTGCACAGCTTTTGTGCAGTCCGAAAATGGCCAGAAATATTCAGGTTTCAAGCTGATAAAAAGGGCCATTTTCTGGCAGCATTTGGGAGGGAATAATGGCTAAGAATTTTGTCAGCTTGAAGGCATAAGAGGCTAGAAAAATTTCAGTTCAATGTATGAAGGAAAATGAACCTAGCTAGAGTGAAGTTTTAGAGAGTTTACTAGGGAAATTAATTCACTTGAAATCCCCCCCTTCCATGGTTTCAGTCCATAAGATGTCTTTCTCTAAGACATTTTGAACCTTCAAAGCCACAGCACATTTCTGGAATTTTTCTAGAATAAAATTGGCTTGAACAAATTGAACAACCTAATAAATTGAGAGATAGGAAAAATTAAGGATCCAGAGGAAATGAATTCCCCTTAGAAATTTTTGTGTAGAGCAAAAGAATAGGATTAGGATGCTCCTATCATGTCTCTCTTAGGTCAACATCTCTACCCTATTCCAAAGCACATAAGGCCGAAAATTCCACTTCCCAAGCAAAAATAAAATTTAATCATTCTAAAGCTCACATGAGGGAATTTGAACCTAAGACCTCAATATTTAATTTCAAAGCTCTAACCACTAAACTACAACAACTCTTGTTCTTATTTTCTCTCTAAAAATATTTTCCTATTCAATCCTCACGCTATCACCCTTTTTCCACCTCAAGCAAAAATTACCATTTTTTCCATTATCACTCAATAATCATAATCAAGCCCTCTAGACTATAAAACTCAAATTCAATGCACATAAAATCATATAAAAATATATTTAAACATGCAATGAAATATGGTATGCATCCCAACCCCCTTACTCTAAGGTTGGTTTTGACTGGGGTTTCACAATACTTGTACCTTCAAAACCATAGAAGTATTTGTCCAAACACTAAAGCCGTTACAAAGTTATAGCTTTCAGAATTCTGCTTGAAATTCCAGAATTTTGTGTATTGTTCAACAAATTTATTTCCTTTTGATTCCTACTTCATCATACCACTTGAAGATAATTTAATTCAATCCAATCCCCTTTTAAACACCATCTAAATCTCTGATTTTTAGGCATGAGCAAAACAGAAATTTGACATATATTTACCAACAAAACTGGTAACCTCATTCAAGTATAATACACTTAGATTTGTTCTCAACAATTAAGCAATTTCCAACTGTATTTCTTACTTTAACTTACGCAAAAATTTCCAGCCATACACAATCCATTAAAACAAACCTCATTTAATCATCACACAAATTCAGCCAACAACCAGCAAACCCATCAGCTACATAGCATATATACAAAACCAACTTTAAACAATAGATTTCAGTAACTATTCTTCACAGTTCATGCATAGTACTATGAAATATTTATACCAAAATAATCCCCATAACTCACTTATCAACTTTACTTCAAGAAGGAAAGTGATTTACCTTGAATTTGCTGATATCTTAACCAAAAATTGCCTAAGATTTTCCATCCTTTTTTCTTTCTTTTCTCACGGAAATATCCTTCTCTACATCTTTTCTATTTTTCTCCTATTTTATCTTCTTTTCTTTGTTTTCTTTTTCTCTCTATTTTTCAGCTATGATTTCTGGTTGTCCACGCCCTTTGCCACCATCCTTCATCTTACGTTTATAGAAGAAATTTCCATCCTAGTCATTTGATGCATTAATTGCTCAAACAACATGGTAGAATGCTATCGGTCTAAATATATCTTAGGTGGCATACTTAGGTGTCCTTTAGAAGCTTATGGAATGTTGACTAAGGATTCTTGCAACCAATGACATTCAATCACTTAGCTTATCCATTAATAAACAAGTGACACCTCGTTTCTCCCAACTAATGAAAATGCGACATTTGTTTCCTTTAACCAAAATAGCTTTAATTCTTTAGGAAAACTTTATATTACATCAAGAACATAAATAATCAGGTCCAATCTGGAAAATCTTTTATTTGATCAATGCGATCTATGCGTTACATTGAACACAACGGTGTGTCTCAGAATTTTCAATTTCTTACTCAGTTTTCCATAATTCACGATAAAAAAAAATCCAACAATATTCTTGAAGAATTATTTTGCACCAAATCCTTCATCTCATTAAAATGATCATTTCTTGATCTGGCTATTCATACAAATTTTCTCCCGGTAAAAAGTAGTCATTGGTGGCAGAGAAATACCCAGGATGTTACATTGACCATTTTAAGTAAGGGGGAGAAGAAAAAGTATAGTTTTTGCAAGATTATTTGTGGGACGAAATAATTGATGTTTTGGAGTATTTTTTTAAATTGGAGCTACATTTTTTTCAATTTTTGGGATGTTTTGCAATTATTTTTAGACTTGCTAATCTTTTTCTCTTAACATACGAACTTTGAGTGAGCTTATTTTGATTAGATGTTGTGAGTTAAATATGTATATTTTATGTAATATGGACTACATCCGGAGAAATTGCCTTAACTTTGTGTATTTTTTGTAAACATGGTGATATTTTATTTCTTAGGCATTGATGAGAAACTTGTGATGAAATTTAAGTAAAGAATCTTAACAAATTTATATTATATGATCTTCTGGCTAGTTCTAACACTGGGTTTATGTAAATGTGAATTGCGACAAGAAAATAAATGATTGAAGCAAGATATTATAAAAGCTAAAACTTATTCATTTTATCTTTATTCAGAATTTACATTACCTTGCCCTGAAAGAAATGATAGATCAATGAGGGTAATGTAAAAGCTGAAAGATCTTTTTTGTCATCTCTAACAGGCATCTACATTACCCCTGCAAATGTTAGTTCATAGACCAATCTTTGTTTACTACCAATGGTTGTAGTAGCGTAAGTAACTCATTATTTCTAGCATATGTAAATCAATTTGGACGTATTATTAACTTAGGAAATGGGATGACACTTGTTGAATAGATAAAAACTTTTTTAATCAAACATCAACGCCTTTGTTTTAATCTAATCAAATACATGTGTTTACACGAGTTTAGCCTAGTTAAATGGTCTTGAACTAAATTCTCATCGCAATAGAAAAATGAATATCTTTTCTAATAGAAGCCATTGATGCAAAAATAAATAAATAAATAAATAAATAAATAAAATCCATTCCCTATATATGTTTTTTTCTTGGAGCATTTTAATTTTGATACTTAGCTTGAGGACATGAAAAACATCAAGTGTCGGGGAGTGATAATTGCTCATTACATATATATTTTACATGTTATATGTGCTTTAAAGTCTCTAGTATACATTCTCGATTGCTATTTAATTCCCTATTTTCTCCTTGTTTTATGCAAGGTAAAAAGGTTGTGATTAGACCAAAATTAAAGGTGAAAAAGATTGAAAAAGAGCCAAACTGAAGAGGCACGTCACTGTCGAGCTTATACTACATGTTGTCGTGGAGATTTCGAACTTCAAAAATCAATATTCTAGGAGTCAACGATGTCGAGCCTATCATTTTACACGTCGATGTTCTTTCCTCAGGATGTAGAAAATGCAGAATATTGGGAGTTCCATGGCGCCATGTTAATCACACTTGACGTTACCATGAAATATTCTAGCACATGATAACAATAAATCCCATGACGTCATTTTAAGTCTAGATTAGAGGATTAAAGCACATATGGCACTGTGCATACCACCTTACATGACATTACAGAACATCATAGAAAAATCACATATTCTGCAGAATTTTAGGTATTCTAAATGCAACCTATAAATACCTCATTTTCTTAGAGTCTAACTGAGAGCCATCTATGAAAATCCCCTTGATAATATAAGTAAGAGAGAAGAAGAAAAGATCAAGCAGAGATCTGAGGAAAGAAAGATTACAAAATAGAAGAGATGCCTTATCTATAAGTTTTACTGTTCTTACTTTGGTGATTTAATTTTGTGGATATTATATTTATTTGATTTAAGCTGTAGCTAAAGGGTTGTACCCTGTTTACTCTTGTATTGGATATTCATTTGAATAATTAATGTCTATTTTGAGTAATTCATCACTTGGGATTTGATTGATTGAATTAGTTGATTGGGCAATTCTCTTATGTTAAACTTGAGAAAGGATGCATGTGATGGGTTCCTTGTTATGTTATTTTAATAGTTTTTCTTTCCTTTCATAAACTTGAGAAAAGATTTGGGGAATTTAGAACTGAGGGATAGAAAAAGTTTTGGGTTACATAGAGGTAGGGATTCTAAGGCTTTTTGGCTTATAATTAGATTTCCTTGATGTTATGTATCCTTGGGATTGATTTGTATGATAGATATATTTATGGGTTGGATCCAAGAATAGGTGATTTATTACTTAAGAAATAGTGAATTTTATTTTATTTTAGAAATCTTGCCAATGCTTGAATTTAATTTCTATTAATTGAGTGATGTTCTATATTTGAGTGTAATTGAAGGAATTCTTATTTATCTACATGCCAAACTCCTTTTCTTACTTGAATCTTACTTTGTTATGTTTTAGTCTTTAGCATGAAAATTAGATTGGTGTATTTGTGTGGTACTCTTGTGTTGTTTGTTAGTAGTAAGTAGTTCTTTCACTTCTTATTTTGGTCCATTGAACAATAGAATTTTGGTGGAGTAAGTGTAGTTGACGTACCATTTATCAAGATCCTCAATACCTACCAACTACACTACATACTACACGATAGGTATACTTGTTCAATTGTGTGCGTGCATGTGAGTTGAATTGGTATTTTATTTTAAAACTTGGTTGAGCATTCGATTCATTTTATACCCCACCATTGTATAGCACTAAACCTACACCGCACAACAAATTTTTAGCACCGTTACTAAGGATTGATGCGTTAATAATCTAAAAGACTTGAGTTTTATTGATTTAATAATTTTTATTCTATACATATAATTGATTTTGATTCTTTTTAGTAGTTGATGTATTTTTTATTTTAGGGTAGTTTGAATTTTAAGAGTTTTGATTTTATTTTGTTTTGCTTTATTAATCTCTTGTGAATAATTGTATATAATTTTGATGGCATTTTTCCTTATTTCATAGCTTACGTATTCATTTATCTTTGGAGTATTATTTCATATTCATTCTATAATTGTTTCCTACGATTTTAGTTGTTCTAACATAAGATTGCAAATAGTTGAGTGCCCTTTGTTTAATTTTAGTTTTTTGGGATTTTAATTATGTTTTGGTTGCTCTTTCTATTACCTCGTTTGGAGGAATATATTTTAAGAATATTTGGAACAACTATCTTGGTATATGCATCTCAAGAAGATCAAGTACATCATTTTGATTAACATAGGGAATATGAGATGAATTTATCTATTGAAGAGAGGTTTGTGGAATTTGCCATATAGCAAATGAATTGTTAGTGTTGTGCCATAGAGGCAATCACTTGTACCATGTATATTGCATATTAAATTAATAAGAGGCATTCTTTATCTTTCAGTTTGATTGTTATATCTAAATATGTGTACAAACCGTTAGATAAACAACACAGTGTTAAGGAAATCATGATAGAGATCATGATGTGAGATTCCTACTACACTATGCAGTGTTTGTACTTAAATAATCCCCAGTCATAGTATTAATAAGATGGGACATTATTAATACGCCAAGACTGGAACATGTTATATCTCTTGATTGGATCAAGCGGTGGTTCTCATATCCATGGGTATTGGGATACTCAGGATTAACGTGTGGATGCTTGTTTTGAAACAAGTTCATTGGATGACCTAGCTACAAGATAATCACTTGGATAACTATTTAGTGCCAGTGATAGAATCTCATTATAGCAAGTGTGCAAGTATCCTTAGACTTGAGATCTCCAATGTACTTTGTTTATCCAGCGTTGTACTTTGATTCTAATATTTGGAGTCTTATCTAGGACCGCCTATGGGATGGATATTGGGTACAACGTAAAGTAAACGAAAGTAGTTGAGAGGGTCAATAAAGGATTCACCACTCCTAATAGTAGGAGAGTATATCTCAAGGCCACTTGTAGAAATCATTACTCGTGAAGTCCTTGGCCAAGGCGACTATGTGATAGAAATGGTTCCAATTGATACTCATATCGAGTAATGGATTTCTTGAACAAGTACTAAAATATTCGGACCAGAATTAATAATATTCTGGAGGGAGTTGGCACTAATTCTATGCTTTAGACCGAATGAGATATTGTATGTTGAAAGGAGTTTATTGCACTGATAATTTGCTATTGAAAGGTTCATGTCAAGCCACTTGACTCTCTGGACTTTTTGGTGGTCAAGAGTCATTGCTAGATGTCACTCTTGATATGCTAAATATGAATTTATTAATTAGAGAATTAATAAATTTAATCCTTTATTTTATTAAGGATTATTAATTCTAATATTGTTAGAATTAATTCATATTATGCTACCAATAAGACCAGGAAACCTAATGGGTCACACACAATAAGGGTTTGAATGCTCAAATATATTATTTGATAATATTGTGGGGTTAATTAAGAGAAGAGAATATATTTATAGGTGAATTATAAGTTTGTTATAATTCATGGGACCTAATTGTAATTAAGTAAACTTCAAGGACCAATTTGTTGACAATTGGACGTTGAAGGACTAAGTTGCAATTTATGGTAATTATAAATCTATAAATATAAGGAAACGGTTTCCTTAGGGTTAGAGACAGACCATTAACGCAATAACAGAGAAACCTTTCTCTGCCTCTCTCTTGATCAAACCCTAGCCGTCTCTCTTCTTGATCAAAACCCTAGCCTCCCGAATTCTACTACCATAGAATTGTGAGATTGTGAGCATTCAACCTTGTGTGGGTTATCATTAGAGGGAGTTCTTTCTTGGACTTCAGTTGAGCTGCCGTGAACGGTTTTGGATAATTTGGATCGCGCCTGCGTTCTTGTTTCTGAAATTTTTGAATTCCGGCTTCACGAGGTAATAAACGCAATCTTCTCATTTTTCCCGTTTCTATTGCAAACCCGTGATCCATGGCTTGGATTTCATGTTGTTTTCCGCTGCGCTTAATCTGATTATGCATGATAGAAATCCTACATGAATATGTATAAATAGTGGATGAGTTACTTGAAACACAATGAATTTTACTTGTAAAATTAGATCTTCAAATTAGGCAATTGGCAAAAATAATTCAAAAGGGACAATGGGATAAGATCAATGATGAACATGCCAAAGTAGTCACACTTTGAAGTGGAAAGTAATTAGAAAATGTAACCGAACCTATTAGTGTTGTGCCCTATAGGCAATCACTTGTACTTTATGCATAACACATTTATTTTATAATACAAGGCAATATTTACCTTTCAATTTGTCTTCTTTACTTTCATGTAAAATAATTGTTAGATAAAATCCCTAGTATAACACTATGTTAAGGAAATCATGATAGAGATAATGATGTGAAATTCCTATTACACTGTATAGTGTTAGTACTTAAATAATCCCTAATTGTGGTATTAATGAGTAATGGCATCACTAATGCGTTATGACTTGTACATGTTAGACTTCCTGATTTTATAAGGCGGTGGTTCTCACATCCGCGAGTATTGAGATAGTCAAAGTTAACACGTGGATGCTTGTTAATAGAACATGTATATTAGATAACCTGACTATGAGATAATCACATGGATAACTATGTGGTACTAGTGATAGAATCTCATTATAGCAAACGTGCAAGTATCCTTAGACTTGATGTCTCTAAGGTACTTTGTTTGCTTAGTATTGTAGTTTGATTCTAATATCTAGTGCCAAATCGAGTGCTGCCTATGGGATGGATATTGGTTAGAATGTGAGGTAAACGAAAGAAGTTGAGAGGGTCAATAAAAGATTTACCACTCCTAATAGTAGGGGTGAATGTCTCATGACCGCTTGATGGAATTACGACTCGTGAAATCCTTAACCAATGTTATTGTGTATTGGAAACTGTTCTGAATGATACACATGTAGAGTAGTGGATTCTTGGTATAAGTACTAATATAGTTAGGTCAGAATTAATATTTATTTTGGAGGGAGTTGGCACTAATTTCGTACTCCAAACCAAATGCGATATTGTATGGTGAGAGAAGTTTATTGCACTATTGTTTGTTATTAAAGAGTTCATGTCAAGCCATTTAACTTCGTGTACTCTTGGGTGGTCAAGAAGTGTTGGTAGATACCGCTCATGATTTGCTGATTATGGATTTATTAATTGATGAATTAATAAACCAATCCTGATTAGAATTAATAGATTGATTCTAAATTATTAAGGATTGTTAATCTTAATGACGTTTGGATTAATTCATAATTTGCTGCCAATAGACTGGAAAACCTAATAGGTTATACACAATAGAGGATTATATACTCAAGATGATATTTGATAACATTATGAGGTTAATTGTGAGAAGTAGAAGTTTTTGGGGCCAAATTATAATTAGTTATAATTTTAAAATCAAATTGTAATTGTTATAACTTGTAGGTTCCAATTACAATTAAGGAATTCTAATTCTTTTAGAATTCAACAGACGTCGATCAGCGGCTATTTTTTTTGGGATTTTTCCCTTTGAATAAGCAATGATTATTTTTCAAAAAATACACAGAGAAAAGCATTTTCTATGAATTTTGATACACGTGACTTTTCCCATTTCTTCTTCGTGTTGCCCTAGTGGCTAAGTAATTCTCTTAGCAGAGAATTTTTTGTTTCCTTGAGAGCATACCTTGTGTGGACACTGCTTGAAGGAGTTTTGTGCTTGGACTCTAGTGGCGATGACGTGAAGTTCTTGTTGTGCTACATCGTGCCTCGGTATTTGATAGATTTTTTTTTTGATTTTATGGTTTTGCATAGAGAAGGTATATTGCTCTTCTTGTCCTTCTATTCTTCACACCTTATAGATTCTGGTTTTGGTATATTTCAAATTTTTCATTGCACAAACCTATTTTTGCATAAGATTGGCAACAGAACTGAGATAAACAAAAGAGAAGCAGTCTGATGCCAAGAATAATAGGACTTTCAAGGACTGTACAACGCCTTGTACTGTGCTAAAATAATGCCATGCAACCAGCTTGAAATCCAGAAAGTCGTTTCAAAAGTATCAAAACTCACTCTTTCTATTTTATACCCAGGAAAGATTGAGAAATGAAAAGGATGATCAATAGTTTCGCAAATTTTTAGAGTTGTTTAAGCAAATGCAAATTAATATTCCATTGGTTGAAGCTCCAGCTCAAATGCCTAAGTATGTTAAGTTCTTCAAGGATGTCTTGTTAAACAAAATAAAGCTAGAAGAGTTATCTCTTGTGACTCTAAATAATGAGTATTCTGCCATATTGTAATAGAATGAGGCAATACCAAAAAAATTGAAGGATCTAGGACATTTTTCCATCCTTTACATGATTGGAAATGTTAGTTTGGGTAATGCATTGGCTGATTTATGTGCTAGCGTAAATTTATTACCTTATGCTAGTTTTAAAAAGCTAGGCCTAAATGATCTGGAATCCACTATGATGAGCATCTAGTTTGCAGATAGATCATAAAATATCCGAGGGTGGTTGTTGAAGATGTACTTGTAATGGTAGATAAATTCATTTTTCCCGTGGACTTGATTATCCTTAACATGTCAGAAGATTCTAAGGTTCTTTTAATTTTGGGACACCATTTTCTTACTTCTACTAGAGCTATTATAGGTGTTCATAGTGGGAAGTTAACATTAAGAGTTGTGGATAAGGAAGCTGTTACTAAAATTTCTAAGAGTATGAAACATTCTTCTATACAGCATGATTCTTGTTTTATGGCTGATATTCTTCAGGAGTGTCTTGATAATTTTATGCTTAAGCATTTTGTTGAAAAAGTATGGGCTGTAAAATAGATAGAGAGGATTAAATTGAGGTAACAGAGCAAGTTGTGCTGGAATTTATAGCACACGTGGGGAACAGTTATGATGATTCTGAACCAAGAAGTTTGAGTTTATTAAGAAATCCTATTTTGGGAGGATAAGACCATCTGTTGAGGACCCACCAGAGTTGGAATTAAATGCATTACCTAACCATTTTTTAGCATGCATTTTTAGCTGATAGGAATAAATTACTAGGTGATCATTGCCAAGGATCTGAGACATAAGTAAAAACTACAATTGGTTAAAGCTCTACAAAAGTATAAGACGACTATAACACAGAAAATTACAAACATATGAGGATCAATTGATCATTCTACACCTATAAGATCTTATTAGAGGAAGGTGCAATATTTGTGGTTCAACCTCAGTGAAGATTGAATCTAAACATGAAGAAAGTAGTTAAAAGTGTGGTGATTAACCTTCTAGATGCATTGATTATTTATCGTATCTCAAATAGTGTGCGGATGAGCCCAACACTCAGTGTTCAAAGTATTGTGTACATCTTCAGTCTAAGAATACTTGCATTTTGGCTATAATAAGATCCTATCTCTTATACTAAATACATATCCATGTGATTATCTCATGGTCAGTCATCTAATGAACTTGTTTACTTAACATGTATTCACGTGTTAACTTTGAGTATCTCAATATTTTCGAGTGTGAGAACCACCACTTGATTTAATCAAAAGTATAATGCGTGCAAGTTTTAATGCAATTAATAATATCCTATTTCATTAATACTATAACCAAGGATTGTTTAAGTATAGGCAGTATGTATTGTAGTAGGAATCTTACATTATGATCTCTATTATAATTTCTTTGACACTATTCATTGTGCTTGGGATTTTATCAATCAGTTTTATACACGTACACATATGAAACACATAAATTGAAAATTAAAAAATATCCTCATTAAATAAATATGCAAAATATATTGGACAAATGGATTGGATATAGGGCATAAATCTAACAAGATCAACCAAAACATCTGCTTAATGAATTTATACAACTGGCATAGCTTTCCCTTTCTCTGCATTTGTTTTCAATTCTTCTATAGTCTAGTGTGAAGATTCTAGCCTTAGTTGAGTTTTTTGTTCCCCACTCTCTGAAGTCCTTGTAGTATTTACTTGATATGCTGGATAGGTAGGTAAGATAATGTTTTCTTATTTAATTCTTGGGGTCCTTGGGCAACTGTTCCTTATGTATGAAAGATCTCCATAGTTAAAGCACTTCCTATTTTTTATTCTAGACTAAAAATCTACCTATGTATACCTTTTTTTGCTATTGTAGTGGTGAGTCAGTATACTCATAACAGCTCCGATATATTCAGTGCTTGCTTTCATTTGTTCTCTTGTCATTGTTTTGCCAGCCTCTTGTGGTTAAATTGCTTAATTATATTTTAAGTATTGCTACCAGTTTTTCTTTTGTTTTCATTCTCCATTAGAGTTGCAGCATCCACTATAGTAGCATAAGTCATTTGAGAAAAATGTGCTAGTGCCCTCCTCAGCTCTTGTCTTAATTCTTTTATGAATTGTTATGTTTAGTTTTCTTTTGTATCTATCAACCATCTACAGTACTTCAAGAGTTTCTTGAATTTTGGTGTGTACTTCCGTATCTATCAACCATCTATTCTTCTTCTCTAAAGAAAGTGGGCAATTAAAACCTTAAGAACTGCTCCAAAGCTTTATCCTCCACATAAATGTCTTCATTTCTGATAGAGTATGCAAGAGATTTATCATTCTGTTGAAGGCTTGGCCTATAGATACTTCTTTTAGTCCTTGAGGTCTAACTTTCTATTTTTTTCCTTTTTCTACCATCTTATCTTGTGTAGGGTTCGGTTTAAGCTCATGTTCTGGGGTGGTCGACTAAGGGTTAAAACCCTCCCATTATGGGTCACCATTTTCTATCTTGCTTGCATTCTTTCATTACAATATTATATCCTTATTATGAATGCATGGAAAAATGTATGGTGTTCATAACACTATATGTAAGACAATTATCATATCATAAAAGCGGCATGATATTCAACACATAGAGTAACTGCATACAAGTTTAAATGGGAAAATAAGAAAATTTTTAGTGTAACCAATTCATAAATCGACATTATACATATAATACATAAAGGAATAGATATCAAATTTAATACACTTATTATGAATGTCTGGAGGAAAAGCTCATGCACATGAGGCTACATATAAACTGGGTAATAGAACATAAAAAACAAACATTGGTTGCACAAAGTTGTTGTATACAAAGTTAAATAGCAAATAAGGAAATTTTCAAAAAAATAATCATTTCATAGAACAACATTTATTGCATGTATGAACATATAACCCTTAAAAGAAATACATGTTATATTTGAATTCTTTATTTTATAATTTTTTGGTTTTAATGAAATAATCCAATATAAATACTCAATTAATGAAACACTTGAAATAGTAACACTTTTTTATCTCATAAAGCATAGCTTTTCGAGAAATAAACCAACATAAGTATGCCATCACATAAATATCCTCGATAATTTTACTCCCACTACCCCAACTTCCAACTTATCACTAGAACTTTTAGAGTCAGATTGGGAAGATCTCTTCGTATATTTTCCAGTTAGGTCTATAAGGTTAAGAAATTCCTTAAGTTCCACAGTAGTGACATTTATAGATTTTCAAGTTTAGGCTCCTCTAACCATTCCCCTGCATTCCTATTCAAGCCTACCAGCTTAAGAAATCCTTTCCCATCTACCTTCGCCATGGTACTAGTCCCATCACTTGGCTTCTTAGGGTCTTCCTTGACTTTTCCTTTCCTTTTAGATTCTAACACCATTGTTTTTTTCTATAGTCCTCTTTTATCATCCTCAAATCTTCTCTTGGGTTTGGGTTCTTCAATGTCCATCTCATCAGGATCAAAACTGCCTATTTACTCAATCTCAATATCGCTATTATTCTACTCAAACAAGTTCACTCTGGATAACTCAAAGGAGAAAGAGCCTCTAAAAGGTTGATGTGCTACAGTTAAAGGACAACTGCCAGGAGGAGCTACGGATCTACAAGTAGCAATACGTGTTCTAACCATCCTATATACACAAAACACACTGAGTTAGTATTATATCATAATACTTAAAGAAATAAGTCCCAAATAAATTCAAGTACAAACTAAACCTGGGTTTTGATACCACTTATAATAGCCTACTAAAATATGACCTACCATCAGTCGAGAATGTCACCCCGTCTTGACAACTAGGGGTCTTTATAATTTGGTGAAAGCAATAAAAGGGATTGAAACTTAAAACCTTTTCCGACTCATCAATACTTATATATAGTCTGGGAGACAAAACCATATAATTCACAAGGCTTCAATAAATATTGTTAAACCATAAAGACCAAGTCATGAATCCTCATAACTTTCTATCTTATCAAACCATGGCACATCTTGAAAACCATAACAGAGAATTCTGTAAGAAATGCATCTCAATATGTCCTGAGTGTGCTTTTGGATAATTTGAAATACTTTCATGATACAAGTCAAAAATTTGATAGAAAATGTCACAAGTCATCGCATAGTAATCTTAAAAGGTATAGAGTGTTTGTTTGCATCCTTTGCTCAACAATATAAAATAGAATCAATAGAAGCATTTCATAAAATATTTTTATGCACAAAATAAAGCATTCATTAAATGTTCTCAAAATGGTAGACCGTAAAACCTTGCATCATAGACCTATGTTATTTGTCATAAAACCTTACTCCATGACTAGACAGTATGAAACCCTGTATTATAGTGTCGGTGGGTGATCGGCTCACCAAGTGAGATGCTCATCCATCTCTTACCCAAACTTACCGGTTGTCCAACTCTAGATTATAATCCTACCTTGAATTGGTTGCTAGCTTAGACCAATTTGATTTCCTAGTGTTGTCACCCCCTTCAGGAGGCCACCTGTTGGAGTACTCATGTAATAATTCAAGGGCTAATATCGGTAGTCTACCCTTATTGTGCACTCAGCATAACCTGTCCCTACATAGTCATATTCTCAACAAACACAATTCAGTTAGCTTGGGCATACATATATGGTATAGTGTAGGTTTTATCAAAACTTTGTTGTATAAGGCTACATTTCATTTTGAAAATACTTTTATGTGACAAAAGTGAGATTTGTTGTAAAAGGGGAGGTTTACACCAAGTATACATATCAAGCCTTCAGTTCTTCAAACAAAATCATATAAACTACAAATGACTTGCAAGATAAGTAATATTTACAAAGAGTTTATGCATGGACTTGTTGTTCAGCACAAAAAACAAGCTATAGGTTTTTTCCTTGGGAAAACGGCCAAACACCGTCTAAGAAAAACAAAGGTCACAATCCCAAAATAGTCCACTTGGTCAATCAAACAGGAGTTATTTATGCACATGACAAACCTAATCTGTTCATTAAGTCTAATCTCATATTCTAAATGGACACTGTATATTCTCATATTCTAAACAGCCATGCAAATATCACAACAAAACAAGGCAAATTTCCTATGACAAGTAAGCAGATTTTTCTTGTCTAACTATGTAACTCTGGATGAACATAAAAGGTAGCATATCATCCCAAAAGAATAACAACTCCTTCAATAGCCTACTAGATAAACATCAACCCTTTTTAATCATCCACTCCACAGATACAAACATCGAACATATATCATTATGCCAAGGTGATAAAACCATTAACAACATCAAATATATGTAGTCATGCTTACTAACCATTTCTATTCCACATATATACAATTGGACAAAAGAAACTTAATGTGAAATATAGCATTCACAATGCTGGATTTAGTATAACTACAAACCATACAAGGATCATTGTCAAGATAACCACATAAATTATGCTTGAGAGAATGATAAAATAAGATCTTTACTCTACTGATATCCATATGCATTAACCCTACTCAATCCAAGAGTATTACTCCAAATAAAATTATCATGAGAGCAAGAGAGAAAAAGAGAATCTGAGATTTACATGGAGTACGATAAAGATTCGAGTTGGCCTTGAGAGATCCTTGTGAAACCCCAGTGAAAACTAACCTTAGAGTAAGGGGGTTGGGATGCATATCATGATTTATTGTATGTTTAAATATATTTTTAAATGATTTTCTATGCTTTGGATTTGAGTTTTATTGTCTTGGAGGCTTGTTGGTGAGTATTGGTGAGAAGGGTAAAATGGTAATTTTTGCTTGAGGTGAAAATAGGAAGATAGCTTGAGGATTAAATAGAATATTTTTTTTTTTTGAGGGAAAATAAGAACAACAGTTGTTGTGGTGTAGTGGTTAGAGCTTTGGAAATTAATTCTTGAGGTCTTGGATTCAAATTCCATCATAGGAGCTTTAGCTTGGTTGAATTTTGTTTTTGCTTGGGAAGTAATAATTTCGGCTTTATGTGCTTAGAGTAGGGAAGTGATGTTGTCCTAAGAGAGACATGTTAGGAATATCTTCATTCTACTCCATTGCCCTACTCAAATTTCCTAAGAGAAATTCATTTTTCCTTGATATTTGATTTTCCTTATTTCTCAACTCTTTAGTTTGATCAAGTTGTTCTAGCCATTTTCTTTCCAAAAATTTTAGTAAAGTGCTGTGGCTTTGTCGGATCAAAATGTCATAGCGGGAGACTTCTTATGGTCTGAAAATGTGGAAGAGTTGTAGGAGATTCCAAGAGGATAAAACCCTCTAGTGAACTTGCTAAAAATTCACTCTAGCTAGGTTCATCTTCCTTCTTGGAATGAGCTGAAATTTTCCAGCTTATTGTGCCTTCAAGGTGTCGAGATTCTTAGCTAACATTCCTTCACAAATTCTGGTAGAAAAAATGGTCTTTTGGATCAGATTATAACCTGAATTTCTTGGCCATCTTCGGACTGCCCAAAGATGGAGCGAAACCAGGAAAAATTCCTGTACAAATCGCAACTTTGAGAGTCCAAAACCAAGAAATTTTCTTCCAGATTTTGCTCAGCACATTGGCCATGTTTTTCCTCCATGAAGAAGGCTGGAAACCAGCCTTGAAAGCCCCTGAAATTCCCTTTCAAACTCTCTGCAAGTTAGTTGGAAAATTGCAGCTGAAAAATAGTCCAGGAATTTCAGCTCGGCGAAAATTCCGTGCAGTCCACTGTCAAGCTTTGTTTCCTAATTCTCTTCCAGCTGAAACACCATCCTTGTTCTGCATAAACTTCCCTTAAACCTCCAGTAACTGAGTTTCATTATTCCCATTAAGCTTTTGCACGAAATACAGACATGGCTGCCCGAAAATCTCTCCAACAAATCCCTGCAATCATGCTTGATTGATTACCAAATTTCCAGCCACCATAGTTTAGCAACCTTCCATAATGTATCCCTCAAATAACCAGACTTTTTCTCCACCATTATGCCCCTTGTTTTCAGCCACCATAAGCTATCTTAAACCAGCTTTCATCCCACAAAAATTTTGCTCAAAACAGTCGCTTTAATCAAGATATTCTAGGATATTTAGTTTCCAAATTTGTTTCCTAAAAATATTCTTCAAGAATTTTAACAACTAGCCTTTCTTTTTCCCTTCCAAATCAGAGAACCATCTTCCTAAACCCTACAGAAAATTTGGCAGCCCTAGTTCTCACAGAATTTCGGCAGCTGCAAATCAAATTCTCTCAAATTCCTTCAACCTTCAAGAACACCTACTTCTTCCTTTCACCTAATACCCCTCCAACCCACTTCAAACCTTCTCTAAAATCTCCAGATTTGACCTACACACTGTCGTGAGTCCATCAACACCATTCTTAACATCAAACTCCACAAACCAACTCGCTAGTTCAGATCAAAACCAAAAAATTATGTGAAGGTTCAAGAACACCCTCAAGGTAGGTTTGTTCTAACAACTTCATCTTCTCCAATTTTAATCTCTAGTGAAAATATATATGAATAAACATTCTAATGGTCTCTCTCTCTCTCTCTCTCTCTCTTATGGCTTAAACTCTCTCTCTTGGCCGGATGGCTTCTTCTTCCATGGCCATGCTTCCTCCATCTTCCTTGGATGATTTTAGGCATCTAGGAGTTGAGATCCATTCTAAAATCCTTCAAGGTATTCATCCACCAAGTAAGTCCCTTCAATCTTTATTTTAAACTCTAGATTCATGTCTCTAGGATGATGATGGTAGAAGGTGGATTGTAATAGGATTTGAGTATGTATTGCTGAGATTGAAGCATGAATATATGTATGATTGTGAAGGAGATGGGATTTATGCATGGAAGGATTATCTTGGTTGATTGTATGATGATTTGAGGTTTAATGCATGTTACCATGTCATAGGTAGTATTTGTGGTGAAGTATGCTAGAGATTATGTCACATTTGGTGAATAGGATTTATATTCATGTTGGATTATTGAAGCCATGATCGTATTTATGCTAGTAGAGGTTAGATCATGTCCTGATAAATTTAGATCTATGCTTGTATGCATGATTTGGATGATTTGATGAATTGAAGGATTGTATATGTTCATGATTGTGAATAGCCATGGAAATATGATCATAACCTAGTTGTCCCGAAGCTAAATTTTATTTCTTCAAATAAAATATTTAATATTATGATTTTTGGCTAGTAATTTCGAAAAACCCTAGGAAGGGTAGAATTGGATTATTATATATATATTAAGGATATTTTAGTCAAATAAATAATAGCTCTTACTAAAAATAAAATATATAGATATTATATAAAGTAATGAAACAACTAAAGCCTTTTATGGAAATAATCATACTTAGTAAAATACTTATTATTATAAATTTAATTATTATCCTTTAATCAAAGCCTATTAAAACTTATTTATTATTTTTCATGCAAGACTCATTAAAATTCATTTTCAACTAACTTTGGTTATCAATTATTTTCTAACAACTAAATTATTAATAAATCATTATTTTTCATAAAAACCACCTAAGACTCTTCATAAAATAAACTTTAAATTTTCTTAGCAATATTTAAACCTTTAAGTTATTAGTACTTATTTCCCAAAACAGCAATTATTTTAAATATCAAATTACCTTTAGCTTATAAACCTATTTACTTGTTGTTTGGCCTTAAAGCTTGGGACACTAGGATCATGATAGTAGTGAGTGGAGTTATTTTAAAATTGAGGAAGTGGATTGTGGCTTGAGATTGATTGTGGTTTGTTTTTGCCATGCGGAGTGAGGTAAGCTGTTGGAGACCGATTGTTGTGAGCGAGGATCAGGTAAGCTCCTGTATAAAACCTGATTGATGAAAAGTGTTAAATTATGGCAAGCCAAATATAGAGTGCATGGACACTCATTTTTGTAAAGGCAATTGAGGGTTGTCTCCTGATTTATTTTCGATAAATGATTCATTTGAAAATTAATAGGCAGATTTACTCAAACTCAAAACTCTTTCTAAAACTGTTTTTGACAAAGATTTTGGAAACCCTTAATTGCCATGTTCAAGTGGAACTATGTTTTGTTCATTTTTCCCAAGTGGGATACGTTACGTTGAGTACTCAATATGGGTGGACTATTAGGGCTAGTCTTTGACGGGTTCGGGTAAGTCTCTCAGTAGGTGACCACCTCTGAAGGGTGAGTTCTCCCCGTATGAGATGTCAGTCCAGTAGGTCGTGCCGATCCGAGCTAGCAGTTTGTTTTATTTTAGTCAAGTGACTGTGTTTTACCTGAATAGACACCTAGTTGTTGTTGGGTATAGAGAATGAGGATTATCTTCCCCGATAGGACGATCACCTACCTGTTGTCAGTTTGCACAAAGTGTCGGCATTCTGACCAGTTATGGGGCCCAACGTGTGGTAACCCATAATCATTTATTTTGAGTGATTGATTTTATTGATTATGTATGCTTGGAAAAGCCAAAACACCACTATTGCTTTTGACTAATGTTTATTGCTTGCCAGCAATTCTTTTGTAAAGATTTTATACTTTGCATTCACGAACTGTTTTCACTGAACATCCGAAGCACACACAGACTTACTGAGATTTCTACCTCACCACCATTTTACCAAGATTTCAGGTCGATCCTGCTGTGGAGATGAGTAGCTAGATTATACCCGCTTCGGAAGATTTGCTGATGATTTATTTTTGTGTAATGTTTTGGGGAGATGAGAGTGGATAAATTTTATTGCGGATTTGTTTTTGGTATTTTGGGATTTATTCTTAGATTGATATTTATTTTGGGATGTAATAAATTTTAAGTTCAAGTATCATTTATATTCCGCTATTTCATTTGTGTGACCTAGTTATAAAGACCCCTTGTCCTTTGGATGGGGCGACATCCCCAACCTTGGCGGGCCTGGATAGCGGGGTATTACAAGTGGTATCAGAGCCTAGGTTTAGGCAATTATTGATAATATTTGTGCTAATTCTTTATGTCTAAATATTTATCTAACCTAACTTGTTGATGTTGTAGGATGGTTAGACTGCTTAGGACTATGAGGAAAGGGCAGCAGTGGCACCCGCCTATCTTTCTAGACCCGGAGGACCTTCCAGTTCCCCAACCTACCCCTCCACCAGTTATCCCTATGGAGGATAATAGTGATGATGAGGTTATCCCTATGGAGGATAACAGTGATGGCG
This sequence comes from Voacanga thouarsii, assembly GCA_026120185.1. Lineage (NCBI taxonomy): Eukaryota > Viridiplantae > Streptophyta > Magnoliopsida > Gentianales > Apocynaceae > Voacanga > Voacanga thouarsii. The sequence goes on along the minus strand of JANUWF010002155.1, from coordinate 4,276,754 downwards.
AGATTAACCCTATGGAGGATAGCAGTGAGGACGAGGTCTAGATCATTGAGCCACCCTCGATTTTGGTGATAGACGTAAGCTCTAACAGTGAGAATGAGGTGATGATAGTGGGGCCTGGACCCCACCTTCCTAATCCCGAGGTGGACTTAGCAGCAGATAGAGATGACCCATGGGAGATAGACTACGAGTCTCTGCCTAGGCCTTCTTTTCTTCCTTCTTCCAGCCGAGTAGAGCTCAGTGAGAGTTCTAGGTGCCTTGGGAAGGAGCCAATCGGGGGATTTTCTAGCGGGGATGGGGTAGATTTTTCCAAGAACTCTGGGGGATGGTTGTATGAGGCTGATGATGAGGGTTCTGATGAGGATTAGAGGACTAGGAGTTCTTTTGATTTGGATGTTATTTGTTTATTGCGTTTCGAGAACTTTTATGTCAAGGATTTTTAATTCTCTTTCTATCAAGATTTCAAATCTATGCAAGTCCATTTTTGAAAGAGAATTTATTCCTTAGCTAAAATTACATCCGCTTTCCATTTACATCTATTTGATAGTGCATGCAAGTATAACTAAAATGATTTGAACCTTACATGCATACACTTATCATTTGGGGTATGGTTGAGAATAGCATCGAGGCGCCGTGCAGCCTCAACAGGTGGAAGAATTCCAGAAGCCAATCAAGTGGCACCGGAAGTGGAAACAGCCTGGTGCAGGCACCCAACCCAGGTGAAGGGAACAGTCAAAATATGGGATCGAGGTCTGAAGTTCCAATTGATGTGACCATGGGCTAGGCATTCAGCAAGATGGCTGAGAATTTGCAGTCAATGACCGAACGACGAAACCCACGGGGTGAGGACGAGGCCTTAGTGAGGTTCTTGAAGTTCCGGCCGCCCGTCTTCCTGGACGAAGCGGAACAAGATCAGAAGGCAGAGCAGTGGGTTGAGCAGTTGGAGGACATATTCACAATGTCCAGTACACCAAGGAGCAGATGGTTAAGTTTGTAGCTTTCCGATTGAGAGGACCAACTCAGGCATGGTGGCAGCTGGTCCAAGACGACTGGGAGATGGACGAGTAGGAATGGACATGGTCCAACTTCGTTGAAGCCTTCAGGGCTCAATACATCCCATAGTGGATTATGGAGAAGCGAAAGGACGAATTCCAGAATCTAAGGTAGGGAAGCATATCGGTAGCCCAGTACACGGCCCGGTTCACTCAGTTGTCCAAATACTGCAAGCGGTTGGTGGACACCGAACAGAACAGGACGAGGCAGTTCGTCAAGGGGCTAAGACCGGAATTGCGGAGAGCATTGGCACCTACTCCACCGACAACTTATTCGGGGGCTGTAGACGCAGCTACGCGAATGGAAAATGAGGATCGCAACAGGATGGCGGCAAAACCCTTCCAGCCGCAGGGTCACTTTCTAAGACCGCAACCCCACAAGTGCCCCGCCAATCACCATTGGCAGAACCGGGGAAAGCAAGCCCGAACAGCATCAGGTGGACCTGCCCTGAATCTCCCATCATGCAGGCAGTGTGGAAAGAAAGGCCACACCGAGAGGAATTGTTAGTCCAAGGGTGGAGAAAGAAAGTGCTATCACTGTGGTGACCCAAACCACCTGAGGAGCACCTGCCCCAAATTGCACTGCGTCGGGCAAGGAAATCTTGGCTCAGAACCCGGGGCCCAACCGAGCTAACCCCGCGGGAGTATTCGGGAGCGGAGCACTGAAGCCACAAGTGAAGGCCAAGGTATTCACTCTCAACAGAGAAAAATTTGGGGCCGATGCAGCGGTGGTAGAAGGTACGTTCACTATTTAAGGACGTTTCGTTAATGCTTTGATTGATCATGGCTCTACTCATTCCTATATAAACAAGTTGTGTGCATGTCATTTGGGTTGGGATGGAATGGAGTTACCTTTTATTTTTGAGGTAAGCACACCTCTGGGGAAAATGGTGCAAGTGGATCAGTATGTAAAGGAGTGTAAAGTTAATGTGGGGAAAGAAAGTTTGGAGAGGGAGTTGATAATGTTAGATCTTGAGGATTATGACTTGATTTTGGGAATGGATTTGTCAGCCAAGCATGGGGCTAGGGTAGACTGTAAAAATAAGACAGTCCAGTTCATCAGACTAGGTTGTGATGTATTGGAATTTAATGGCAAGAGGGTGAGAGAATGTAAGTACTTGATTGCGGGGGCTAAAGCCCGTAAATTATTGAAGCAAGGGTGTCAAGGGTACCTGGCTTACGTGATAAATAAGCTGAAGGACCAGTGCACTCTGGAGGACACTGAAGTAGTAAGGGATTTCCACGACGTGTTTCCGAAAGAACTTGATTCTCTACCTCCTAGCCGAGAAGTGGAATTCACCATCGACTTAGTTCCGGGAGTGGAACCAGTATCGCGGACTTCCTACCGGATGGCACCAGCAGAGTTGAAAGAGTTGAAAGAGCAGTTGCAGGAGTTAGTGAGTCAAGGTTATATCAGACCTAGCACATCGCCTTGGGGAGCGCCTATGCTATTTGTGAAGAAGAAGGACGGCACTCTGATGCTATGCATTGACTACCGGGGTTTGAACAATTTAACGGTAAAAAACAAGTATCCCTTACCATTGATTGACGAGCTGTTCGACCAATTGCAAGGATCCAGTTGCTACTCTAAGTTGGATCTGAGGCAAGGGTACTACCAGGTGCGAATAAGAGAAGATGATATTCCCAAGACAGCCTTTAATACCAGATATGGACACTACGAGTTCATGGTGATACCGTTCGGGGTGACTAATGCTCCAGCAGTATTCATGGACCTGATGCACCAAGTATTCTGACCTTATCTGGACAAGTTTGTGGTAGTCTTCATCGACGACATTTTGATTTACTCCAAGAATCCGGAGGAGTATGCGGAGCATCTGAAGCTCGTATTGGAGAAATTGTGGGAGCACAAGCTGTACGCCAAGTTCAACAAGTGCGAATTCTGACTAGACCGTGTGGCAATCCTTGGCCATATGGTGACCAAGGAAGGAATCAAGGTAGATCCGGCAAAGGTTGAAGCGGTATCAGACTGGAAGCAGGCAGAGAATATTACCGAGATCTGGAGTTTCTTGGGATTGGCTGGATATTACCGAAGGTTTATCAATAGATTTTTTACTCTCGCATCGCCAATGACCCGTCTGTTGAGAAAGGATGTTCCATTTGCGTGGAACGAAAAATGTGAGAAAAGTTTCCAAGAATTGAAGAAAAGACTGATGACAGCATCGGTATTGAGTCTACTGGAAGAAGGCAAACCTTACGCACTGTATACCAACGCTTCGAAAGAAGGACTGGGAGTGGTGCTGATGCAAGACAAGAAGGTGATTGCTTATGCATCTCGGAAGCTAAGACCTCATGAAGTGAACTACCCTACTCATGATCTAGAGTTGGCAGCTATAGTGTTTGCCCTAAAGAAATGGCGACACTACTTGTATGGAGCCGAATATGAGGTGTTCACCGACCATAAGAGTCTAAAATATATATTCACTCAGAAAGATTTGAACTTGAGGCAGTGAAGGTGGATGGAGATCTTGGAAGAATACCGTTGCCCGATCAACTACCATCCCGGGAAGGCCAACGTTGCGGCAGACGCCCTATGCAGAAAAGTTTGAATGGCCAGACTGGAGGTGCAGGAAATGCAAGCGGTCTAGGATGTGTTGGACAGAAGGGTGGAAGTGCAAGACAGAGGAATTATCATCAGCAATTTTAGGTTGGTGCCGGATCTGAAGAAGGAAATCGTGGAAGCTCAGCAAAGCAACGCCGAGTTTCAACTTTTCAAGGACAAGGAGCTTAAGCGGCCAGGTAGTGAATTCTATCAAGATAAGGTGGGAGTTTTTCATTTCAGAGATCGATTGTGTGTGCCCAGAGAGCAGCAATTGAAGGATAGAATTTTGGAGGAGGTGCACAAGAGCAAGTATGCCATTCATCCGGGGGAAGTCAAAATGTATCAGGATTTGAAGAGAGCTTATTGGTGGCTCGGACTGAAGCGAGATGCGATCAAGTATGTTTCGACCTATCTCACCTGCCAAAAAATTAAAGCGGAGCATAAGAAGTCAGCGGGACTATTGTAGCTTTTGCCAGTACCGGAATGGAAGTGGGAGGAGGTGACCATGGATTTTTTTCACCGGGCTTCCCATGTCAAAGACTCAAAAGGACGCCATATGGGTAGTGGTGGATCGACTAACTAAGTCGGCCCATTTTATACCTGTGAATGTGAGGGACTCGATGGGGAAGCTGACCCGGACTTATGTTCGAGAGATTGTCCGTCTACATGGAGTGCCTTCAAGCGTAGTGTCAGTTTGAGACCCGAGGTTTACGTCTCATTTCTGGGGAAAGTTTCAGGAAGCAATGGGGTCGAATTTGAAATTCAGTACGATGGCGCATCCGCAGACCGATGGGCAGTCAGAGAGGGTGATACAAATATTGGAAGATATGCTGAGTGCTTGTGTTTTGGACTTCGCAGATAAATGGATAGAGTGTGTACTGTATGCAGAATTATCGTATAACAACAGCTACCAAGCTTTGATCGGGATGGCACCATATAAGGCTTTGTATGGGCGCAAATGTCAGGTACCGTTGTATTGGAGTTGGTCCGAAGATGGTCATGTGAGCAAAACTGGGGAAGTATGTGTCCAAGAAATATTGGATAAAGTGAAATTGATCAAGGAAAGGTTAAAGGCGGCACAAAATAGGCAAAAGAGCTATGTGGACAACCGTCGAAGAGAATTAGAATTTCAAGTCAGGGACAGCGTGTTTTTGAAGTTGACGCCAAAAAGAGGAATTTTGAAGCATCCGAAGGGCGAAAAATTGAATTCGAGATATTTGGGACCGTTTCCGATTAAGGAAAGGATCGGACCAGTAGCTTACCGATTGGACCTACCAGATGGGTTGACGGGAATCCATGATGTGATTCATGCGTCACAATTGAAGAAGTATAATGTGGATCCTAGTCATGTATTGAATGATGAACCGTTGGTGTTGCAACCAAACCTGAGCTATGTGGAGAAGCCTGTGCGAATATTGGACCGCAGTGTCAAGACACTCCAAAGCAAGCAGATACCGATGGTTAAGATTCAGTGGGAGGACCATGGCACGCAAGATAACACATAGGAGTTAGAAGAGTGGGTCAAACGGAAGTATCCCGAGTTGCAATAGAGGTATGCTTGAATTTCGGGGCAAAATTCCTCTAAGGAGGGGAGGATGTGAAACCCCAGTCAAAACCAACCTTAGCGTAAGGGGGTTGGGATGCATATCATAATTTATTGCATGTTTAAATATATTTTTAAATGATTTTCTATGCTTTGGATTTGAGTTTTATTGTCTTAGAGGCTTGTTGGTGAGTATTAAGTGAGAAGGGCAAAAATGGTAATTTCTAGTTGAGGTGAAAATAGGAAGATACTTTGAGGATTGAATAGAAAATATATATATATATATTTTTTTTATGGAAAATAAGAACAAGAGTTGTTGTGGTGTAGTGGTTAGAGCTTTGGAAATTAATTCTTGAGGTCTTGGATTCAAATTCCATCATAGGAGCTTTAGCTTGGTTGAATTTTGTTTTTGCTTGGGAAGTAATAATTTCGGCTTTATGTGCTTAGAGTAGGGTAGTGATGTTGTCCTAAGAGAGACATGTTAGGAGTATCTTCATTCTACTCCATTGCCCTACTCAAATTTCCTAAGAGAAATTCATTTTTCCTTGATATTTGATTTTCCTTATTTCTCAACTCTTTAGTTTGATCAAGTTGTTCTAGCCATTTTCTTTCCAGAAATTTTAGTAAAGTGCTGTGGCTTTGTAGGATCAAAATGTCTTAGCGGAAGACTTCTTATGGTCTGAAAATGTGGAAGAGTTGTAGGAGATTCCAAGAGGATAAAACCCTCTACTGAACTTGCTAAAAATTCACTCTAGCTAGGTTTATCTTCCTTCTTGGAATGAGCTGAAATTTTTCAGCTTATTGTGCCTTCAAGGTGTCGAGATTCTTAGCTAACATTCCTTCACAAATGATGGCAGAAAAATGATCTTTTGGATCAGCTTACAACTTCTTGGCCTTCTTCGGACTGCCCAAAGATGGAGCGAAACCAGGAAAAATTCCTGTACAAATCGCAACTTTGAGAGTCCAAAACCAAGCAGTTTTCTTCCAGATTTTGTTCAGTACATTGGCCATATTTTTCCTCCATGAAGAAGGCTGGAAACCAGCCTTGAAAGCCCCTGAAATTCCCCTTCAAACTCTCTGCAAGTTGGCTGGAAAATGGCAGCCGAAAAATACTCCAGGAATTTCAGCTCAGCGAAAATTTTGTGCAGTCCAATGTCCAGCTTTGTTTCCTAATTCTCTTCCAGCTGAAACACCATTCTTGTTCTGCATAAACTTCCCTTAAACCTCCAGTAATTGAGCTCCATTATTTCCCTTAAGCTTCGGCATGAATTTCAGACATGGCTACCCGAAAATCTCTCCAACAAATCCCTGCAATCATGCTTGATTGATTACCAAATTTCCAGCCACCATAGTTTAGCAACCTTCCATAATGTATCCCTCAAATAACCAGACTTTATTTCCACCATTATGCACCTTGTTTTTCCCCCCCATAAGCTACCTTAAACCAGCTTTCATTCCACCGAAATTTTGCTCAAAACAGTCGGTCATGACAGACTTCTAAAGCTCTCCAATAATCAAGATATTCTAGGATATTTAGTTTCCAAATTTGCTTCCTAAAAATATTCTTCAAGAATTTTAACAACTTGCCTTTCCTTTTCCTTTCCAAATTAGAGAACCATCTTCCTAAACCCTACAGAAAATTCGGCAGCCCTAGTTCTCACAGAATTTTGGCAGCTGCAAATCAAATTCTCTCAAATTCCTTCAACCTTAAAGAACACACACAATACACCAAGAACACCTAATTCTTCCTTTCACCTAATACCCCTCCAAACCACTTCAAACCATCTCTAAAATCTCCAGATTTGACCTACTCACTACCGTGAGTCCATCAACACCATCCATAACATCAAACTCCACAAACCAACTCGCTAGTTCGGATCAAAACCAGAAAATTCTGTGAAGGTTCAAGTGAAAATATATATGAATAAACATGCTAATGGTCTCTCTCTCTCTCTCTCTCTCTCTCTCTCTCTCTCTCTCTCTCTCTCTCTCTCTCATGGCCGAAACTCTCTTTCTTGGCCGGATGGCTTCTTCTTCAATGGCCATGCTTTCTTCATCTTCCTTGGACGATTTTAGGCATCTAGGAGTTGAGATCCATTCTAAACTCCTTCAAGGTATTCATCAACCAAGTAAGTCCCTTCAATCTTTTCTTTTAAACTCTAAATTCATGTCTCTAGGATGATGATGGTAGAAGGTGGATTGTAATAGGATTTGAGTATGTATTGTTGAGATTGAAGCATGAATATATGTATGATTGTGAAGGAGATGGGATTTATGCATGGAAGGATTATCCTGGTTGATTGTACGATGATTTGAGGTTTAATGCATGTTACCATGTCATAGGTAGTATTTCTGCAGAAGTATGCTAGAGATTATGTCACATTTGGTTAATAGGATTTATATTCATGTTGGATTATTGAAGCCATGATCATATTTATGCTAGTAGAGGTTAGATCATGTCCTGATAAATTTAGATCTATGCTTGTATGCATGATTTGGATGATTTGATGAATTTAAGGATTGTATATGTTCATGATTGTGAATAGCCATGGAAATATGATCATAACCTAGTTGTCCCGAAGCTAAATTTTATTTCTTCAAATAAAATATTTAATATTATGATTTTTGGCTAGTAATTTCGAAAAATCGTAGGAAGGGTAGAATTGGATTATTATATATATATTAAGGATATTTTAGTCAAATAAATAATAGCTCTTACTAAAAATAAAATATATAGATATTATATAAAGTAATGAAACAACTAAAGCCTTTTATGGAAATAATCATAGTTAGTAAAATACTTATTATTATAAATTTAATTATTATCCTTTAATCAAAGCTTATTAAAACTTATTTTTTATTTTTCATGCAAGACTCATTAAAATTCATTTTCAACTAACTTTGGTTATCAATTATTTTCTAACAACTAAATTATTAATAAATCATTATTTTTCATAAAAACCACCTAAGACTCTTCATAAAATAAACTTTAAATTTTCTTAGCAATATTTAAACCTTTAAGTTATTAGTACTTATTTCCCAAAATAGTAATTATTTTAAATATCAAATTACCTTTAGCTTATAAACCTATTTACTTGTTGTTTGGCCTTAAAGCTTGGGACACTAGGATCATGATAGTAGTGAGTGGAGTTATTTTAAAATTGAGGAAGTGGATTGTGGCTTGAGATTGATTGTGGTTTGTTTTTGCCATGCAGAGTGAGGTAAGCTGTTGGAGACCGATTGTTGTGAGCGAGGATCAGGTAAGCTCCTGTATAAAACCTGATTGATGAAAAGTGTTAAATTATGGCAAGCCAAATATAGAGTGCATGGACACTCATTTTTGTAAAGGCAATTGAGGGTTGTCTCCTGATTTATTTTCGATAAATGATTCATTTGAAAATTAATAGGCAGATTTACTTAAACTCAAAACTTTTTTTAAAACTATTTTTGACAAAGATTTTGGAAACCCTTAATTGCCATGTTCAAGTGGAACTATGTTTTGTTCATATTTTCCAAGTGGGATACGTTACGTTGAGTACTCAATAAGGGTGGACTATTTGGGCTAGTCTTTGAAGGGTTCGGGTAAGTCTCTCAGGAGGTGGCCACCTCTGAGGGGTGTGTTCTCCCCGTATGAGATGTCAGTCCAGTAGGTCGTGCCGATCCGAGCTAGCAGTTTGTTTTACTTTAGTCAAGTGACTGTGTTTTACCGGAATAGACACTCAGTTGTTGTTGGGTATAGAGAATGAGGATTATCTTCCCCGATAGGACGATCACCTACCTGTTGTCAGTTTGCACAAAGTGTCGGCATTCTGACCGGTTATGGGGCCCAATGTGTGGTAACCCATAATCATTTATTTTGAGTGGTTGATTTTATTGATTATGTATGCTTGGAAAAGCCAAAACACCACTCTTGCTTTTGACTAATGTTTATTGCTTGCCAGTAATTCTTTTGTAAAGATTTTATACTTTGCTTTCACGAACTGTTTTCACTGAACACCTGAAGCACACACGAACTTACTGAGATTTCTGTCTCACCACCATTTTACCATGATTTCAGGTCGATCCTACTATGGGTATGAGTAGCTAGATTATACCTGCTTGGAAAGATTTTCTGATGATTTATTTTTGTCTAATGTTTTGGGGAGATGAGAGTGGATAAATTTTATTGCGGATTTGATTTGGTATTTTGGGATTTATTCTTGGATTGATATTTATTTTGGGATGTAATAAATTTAAGTTCAAGTATCATTTATATTCCACTATTTCATTTGTGTGACATAGTTATAAAGACCCCTTGTCCTTTGGACGGGGCGATATCCCCGGCCCGGCGGGCCTAGGTAGCGGGGTGTTACAATCCTAGTGTCCTATTGATGCATGTTTTTCAATGTTGGATAAAGTAATAACAAGCAGTTGCAATCTGTCAAGGTTAAATGAAATGTTAACTACTAAAACCACATATACGAACAAGTATATCCATCACAAAGTATAGAGAACAGTAAGTATTGAATCTGTAAGAACATAGGCTCCCATCTTACTTTACCTAAATCTATGTTGTTTAGCTAATAAAATAAAGAAAACAAAATAAATAACCTGCTAACATAATATACAAGAAAAGAAATGATGAGACTATGCTTCATCATGGTGGTCAAGAAAAAGAAAGGGGAGGTGTGGCCATGTAAGGACAAGGGCCGGCGACGAAGATAGATGAAACTAGACCAAAAAGGAGGCCACTAGAGGACGGTCGGCGCTGACTCCAAGCAGCCATACCGGCGCCGGCTTCATTTTACTCAAAAATGGATTCATCCAGCTTTCGACCATCCAAAGGCACAACACAGTCGGCGCCGGCTGTAGTGCCCAAACCGGTGCCGGTTCGACCTGGGCAGTAGATGACAATTCTATGTTTTTAATATTTTCTCCGATTTTCTTCAATTTTAATTACTTGTAAAGGCTTATTATGACCCTAAACTATAATAGAACCTTAGCGATTACTTAGCTAGGGTTAGGGTAGTATAAATAGCACCTTTAGTGATATGAAAACATAATACACTTCACTTGAATTCAAATTTGAGAAGAGAATCTTGAGATGCCCTAGCCTCCATGTTCATCTTGTTCAAAACCAAGCTAAAGGGTTAGTCCTCCTTTTGTAGGAGTCTATAAATCTTTTGGATAATCCAATGTTATTTCTTTGAATGGGTCTTAGTTACTTTGTTCTTCCATGGTTTGTTTGAAATCCAATATTTAGATGCCTATTTTCTGTATTCTATTTGTTCTTGTTTGTCTTTGTTGCTTCAAGGATATTGGGGTGAGATTATAGTAGAAATTTCTACTCATCTTGAGGGTCTTTGAGGCTTTGTTCTTCAAGGGTTTGAAAGAGTGTAGGTAGTTATTTGGTTTTTTCTCCTTTTTGGTCACAAGAGTCTCTGTTTTTGTTCTTTTGAGTTGAGTTGAAACATAGCTAACAAAAACAACCATAACACAAAGAAAAGCCACCAAGAATTCGTATCAATAAATCAACTTTACAAAAGAAAAGTCACAAGGAATAAGATTAAGGAGAAAATACATGTAATGAAGAAATCCTTCCAATCTATGTCAAGTAAAGAAAATATCTTAAGTCTATTAAGTACTAATTCAAATACCAATAAGTTTAAGACAAATTCCACTCTCTCTCGAGTTATAAAATTCTATTATTGGCTTAATTAAAGGGTATCTCTACTTCCCAAAATAAATCGAAGAAGCATTATGATTAACTCAATTAAACAATTAACGTTCCTATCTCTAGGTAACACTAAAGTCTTTATAGAAGAAAACAATAGCCCTATCTCTATGTGAAATCAATCTCTCTTTGATTACTTAATCTTTACCCTTAACCTCTTTCTCGAGTTAATTAAGATATAATAAGTATTGAATTAACTAGTTAGTCCTTCTCTCCTAACCTCTCTCTTGAGTTAATTGGAAAGAACAAATCCTATAAAAAAGTAATAAATTCAAGTAATCAAATATTTAGAATTCTAAATCAGTAGATAAAAAGAAATCTAATCCAGGATGTTATCCCTAAGGGCATTCTCCTATGTTTTGACATATGACAAATATTGACGAGGACTAACTTTTGTGATTTATATGTGATGGGACATGTTTGACCTCAATTCTTCCAATGGCATGCAAAAGTGACTGCTAAAAAACTCTTGAGCAATGGAATCCAAGTCAATCATAATCTCAATTTAAGAGCTTACAAATCGTGATGTCTTTGTAAAAGAACTATAGACTAGGAATCATTGTTAAGGTCTTTCTTGTAAATTCCTATGTCTCTTTACCTTATGTTCAATTTACCTTTACCTTGAAGCACACAAATTAAAAGATTTCAAAGAATAAATCTTTAGATGTTTGGATTTAGTAGTTTGAATTGACTTCTGAATCCAAAACTCCAGCCAATACTCTGTAACATTTTTAAAATGTTTTTACTTAAAAAAGAGTCATTTCAGACTCACCTTTTGGGATGGATATCCTTGCACTTTGGGAATCTAAAGCCCTGGAAATGCTGACAGAAAGTAACTAGCTGTTACTAGCCAATAGGACTTCGGGTTTGGCTCCTATCAAAGCCTTTAGAAGTCGATTTTGAAGAAGATTTTTGTAATATAGTTCTTAGAAACACTCGTACACTTTATAATACAAAAATCTCCTCTTTTATTGCTGCTTCAAAGTGAAAAAAAAACTGTTCCAAAGGTAAAAGGTGTTGGTGCTTAGTTATTCATATTCTGCACAATCCATGAACTATCTCTGTACTCTCATTCAAATCCACTTTATTTGAAGGTTATGGATGTAAAATACAGTTGGGTTTGCCTTGATTGTTGTGTTTAAAGAGGCTAGGTGCTAAATAAAGTGTGGTGATCCTCTTGTGTAAGATTTGTGTCACCTACCACCATTGATTTGGGAAACGGTTTCTAGTGACTGATGCTAAAATCCTTAAGTGAAAACCTAAGGTCATGGATGTAGATCATTTGAGGATCGAACCACTATAAATTCTTCATCATTTTATTGTTCTATTTTGTCAAAATTCTTTGCTGCACTTTTTCCTATCCTTAGATATAAAATGTTGTATCTTTTACTCTAAAATTAAAAGCTTATTTATGACATTTGCATTCTGATTTAAACCTATCCTTGACATCTCAACTACCCATCTTTATTTCATAACATTTTCCTATCATTTTTTGCTGATTTAAAAGACACATACCCAAACTCTTGAAGTTGCAAATCTGCAAAGCATTTCTGCTACTTACATCAAATATTTTTAAGGGGACCAAAATTTTTAATCTGCATATGTTTGCCAAAAACCTTATTCACCCTCTAAAGTTTTTCAATTAGTATCAGAGCATTGGTCTACATTATCTTTTATTTAACAGCTTTGTACCAAACATCTATATAGCAAACACATCGTTCTTAATGTATGTGCATAAGTCTAAAACCCACTTTTTGGATTTTCAAAATATCCGCGCTTTTAAAAAATATGACCATATCTCCGGTGTAAATCTCTGATTGAAATTACTTAATTGTACCTATCTACTATAGAACATAGAAAATTACAAAAAAAATTATTTCTCTCTCTTTTAGTAATCTGAAATCGCCATTGCTCTCTCTGCTTCTCTCACTTCGTATCTTCATCTTCTCCATTGAAACAAAAATCCTTCATTTTTTTTTTTTTTTTTTTCTGCTGCCATGACGATAATATCAAAATTAGACAAAGGAACTGGGCAAAAATGAAGAAGGGCAAGAAAAGCAAGGTAATGGCTAAGATAAAAGTTGTTGTCACAGTACCATCTGCCACCAAATAGAAAGAAAAGAAAATCGTTGATGAAGAAACTCCTTCGCAATCCAACTGGTCAACAAAGCTTCCTATGCATGAAAGCTCAGAAACTTAGGTACCTCAATTTCTCAATCTAAATTATTAGTCTGAACTCATTGACTGGCTATCTAGAAATAGGACTATAGTCACTAGGTATCGGGTTAATGCTGAGGCGTGTCTTAACTTTTCTGACATTTTGAATATGTTTGAAAATCTTGGATGCAGGGCTTTGTTAACAGTAGATAAGAAACTATACGCCCCTCTGGTTTGGGAGTTTTATGCGAACATGAAAAAAGGAAGGTTTGAGGAGACTGAGGAAGGTTTTATGGTGCAATGGTACTCCCCTAGAGTATGCTCAGAAATCATGGAATTTGACCAACGATTGTTAAACTAAATTTCTGGAGTTAGAGATGGAGGGATGCAATTTTTTTAGATGAACAATTTTCCTGAAGAATCCGACCTATTTAATTGAGTAAGGTCTGAGGTAAGGTTTACTAGAAGAATAAGTTTTAAAATTCAAGTGATAGAAATTCAAACTAGTTGAATGGGACTGGAAGGATTTTGCACCATATGGTTTCCACTACGATTCCTCCGAGTTATGGGCATAAAACATCAGTGAGTATCATGTAAATATTACTGATGTTGACCCTGTTTGAGAGAAGACAAACCAATTTTGGTTTTCTAGCAGTAAAAATGATGTTGCAGTTAGGAAATACATCTCACAAGACACTACCGTACGACAATCTCTTGACCAAGGATTTTAGGCATTTCAATGTTGATTTAATTTCTTATGCTCCTGGTCATCTTAAGACAAATGTGTATAACATAGAATCTTTTTAAAAAAAAATGGGATTTGACTAAGTAAACAAAGAATGGGTCTTGCTTAGAGATGTGTTGGATAAGGAAAGGGAGAAGCTGGTAAATATTAAAGTTGAAGGAAAAAGAACTGCACCTGCTACTCAAACGGGATCAAAACGGAAATCTGAAAAAGGGGAAGAATCCTCAAACAAGGGCAAGTAAAAGATTGAGGAAAGTGGTCTGAGTTAAAGTATCTTGAATTCTTCAAGCATTTTAGCTAAAAATTTTGTTTGATTTCAAATAAAAGTTACGACTGAGTTGCAGAATTTAGGAACTAGATTGAGGAATGTGGAAAAAAAAGAAGGAGGAAAAGACCCCTAAGGAAGTTCTTGATGAACAAGCTCCTTCTCAAGAAAAAATGTCTGGAAAGGAACCTACGTCTCCCTAAGCTGAAGAAGCCACTAGTAAACAGCCTGAAGAAGAAGTGCAACAGCAACATGAAAAAGAAAATTAATCAAAGGAAGCAGAAAAAAGTGAGAAGGATAAAGGGAAGGAGAGTGAAGTTCCCACAATTGCTACCCCTACAGCTGCATTGCAAGCTCCCAAGCCAGCCAAACCTAGAAGCTCCTCGGGAAAATGGTAGAAGTATGTGGTAGTTAAGAGAATGTCCAACAGAATTGCTAGATAGCACTCCAAGAACGGTGTCGGCTCTAAGTCTACGACCATCCACATTTCCTAACTTGCAAATCATGACTGTTGCCTGCTAACCTCCTATGACTGAATAATCTTATTAGTTTTCTTTTGATGAACAAATTTCTGCTTTCTGCTCTAGTGCTTAAACAATTTCTTTTGTTTTCTGCCTAAACAATTTTTACTTTTGCACTATGTAGATTGAAAAAAAAAATAGAGGAAAGCATACTCTGCAGAAAAAAAAAAAAAACACAGGCCAAAAAAACAAAGCACAACACTATGGAAGCATTTATTTAATACCTTTGTGCGCTTTAAGCCTCTTTGGCTATGAAGAAGTCGACTGAACCATAGGGATAACTCCTTCTGCCCATCTTGATGAAGCCACCAGTTGAAATCCTGCTATCTACCTATTTCGCCTTGTTTGCAGAAACGCCAAAGCTTTCAGAGTCTCAGAATATTTCATTGCCTCAATCCTTGTTGGTAAAACAAAAGGTGAGAAGTAACGGTCTCAATGTTCTTGATCTTCTTGCTATTGATTAGCAAAATCAAGAATAACAAGGAACAAGAAGTCATGAGAGAGAGAAAGAGGAAAACCAAAGGCTTGCTCTTGTTCTTTTTTTTCTACTTCACAGAGATGTGAATATCTTGCAAAAACCATGGTATTAGATATCAGATAACAATATCCCCAGGATTTGATATTTCGAACACCCGGATGTTATCAACAGAGTGAGTTTAGCTTAGCCTTAAACTCTTCTGAACCGTATCTGGAAAACCCTTATGGTCTAGGCTATTGGGCCAAAAGTTTCTTAGTCTATGAGTTGTTCACCAAACATAATTAGGCAGGTCATATACTGGAAGATCGAGAGTTTCACATTTACCTACATGTAAACACGGAGTAATGATCAATAATTAATTAGAATTAATTCTATTAATTCTAGTTAGGCTTGATTTATTAATTCATCAATAAATAAACCCATATTTTCAGATCATGAGCGGTATCTAGCAACATATCATGACCACCCAAAAGTCCAGGAAGTCAATTGGCTTGACATGAACCCTTCAATAACAAATATTAGTGCAATTAACTCCTTTCACCATACAATATCTCATTCAGTTTGGAGTACAGAATAAGTGGCAACTCATTCCAGAATTAATTTGGGCCTGAATACAATAGTACTTGTACCAGGAACCCACTACTCTAGATGTGTATCAATTGGAACTATTTCTAATATACAATCACCTTGGCCAAGGACTTTCTGAGTAGTAATTCCTACAAGTGGCTATGAGATATTCGCCCCTACTATTAGGAGTGGTGAATCCTTTATTTACCCTCTCAACTACTTTCATTTACCTCACAATGTACCTAATATCCATCCCATAGGCGGCCCTCGATCAAGCTTCGGAGATTGGAATTAAAGTACAATGCTTAGCAAACAAAGTGCCTTGAAGCACTTAAGTCTAAGGATACTTGCACATTTGCTATATTGAGATTGTATCACTGGCACAAAATAGTTATCCATGTGATAATCTCAAAGATTGGTCATGCAATGAACTTGTTCCATTTAGAAGCATCGATGTGTTAACTTTGAGTATCTCAATACTCACGGATATGAGAACCACCGCCTGATCAAATCAGGAAGTCTAACACATGCTAGTCTTAACGCATTAATGATGTCCTATCTCATTAATACTATGACTAGGGTCTATTGTAGTAATAATACTATATAGTGTAGTAGAAATCTCATATCACGGTTTCTATCATGATTTCTGTAACACAGTGTTGTACTAGGGACTTTATCGAATAGTTATGTTACTTAAAAGTAAACAAAAGAAACTGTAAGATAAATAATGCCTTTTTATTAAAATGAAATGTGTCGTATACAATGTACAATTGATTGCCTCTAGGGCACAACACTAACTATTTGATCTCCTATTGTCTCTCTCTCTCTTTTTTTTTTTTTTTTTTGAATAGATGAAGAAAGGAAGAGACGAGAGAGAAAGTATATGGATTGGGGATTGTGATTTGTAAATTTTGAATCGTGAATATATTGTGATTATGGATTATATATTTTTGTGATTGTGACTGTTTATGAAGCTAATAAATTCATATGGTTTGAGAAGATTGTTTATGGTTATAGTTTGAATATATGGACTATGAAGAATTGGATGACTTGATGGAGATTATATTGAGACGTTGTTGAAATTGAAGCATTGGTATGAGTTTGTTGTGTATTCTGATTGATTGAGATTGATGTGTTTGGATTTGGGTATAAAAATCATACAAAAACTAAGCACATTCCCAATCAAGTTTAAATTAAAACGTTGGACACAAATCACACATATGAGCAAGCGTACTCATCATTACTAAGTATAGGGTTCAAATGAGTGCCGATTCTCAAGGAACAAGTAAATATTAATTACCCCTCTTTCATTATTTAACCGACTCAACAAAGCGAAAATAAAATAAAAAGGAAAACTAAAAAGAAAATAAAATAAAAATATGTACATGTCAAGGATGGAGAATTATGCAACTCAAACCATTGATTAGCCAACCACGATCTTCAAGAACTTAACCATTATTATAATCAATCATTCTCTCGGCACCATGAAGGATTAAGGTAAATTAGCATCACTTGGTCTATCTCAACTAATTACTACCTTATAGATAAATTAGCATCACTTGGTCTGTCTCAACTAATTCATCAAAAAGATGCATTAAACACAATCCTTAATTAAATTTTCGTGGTCTGGCAAATTTAAACCATGAAATTAATCAATGAATCCTTGGTCTGGCAAACATCAATTAACCTTTAATTACTTAATCCTCAGGAATTAACCTCTTTGGTCTTGCAAGTTAACAGCCAATGAATGCGAAAATTAATCAATTGCAACAATCATCAACCTCTTTGGTCTAGCAAGTTAACAATAGAAACAACGAACTAATCTCGGAATATGCCTAAGTAATTAAATACCAAGAAGAACAATAAAGTAATCAAAAGATCAAATAACTCCAAGAATCATGATTATCTAAAACAATGTCAAATTACAATAGAACAATTAAAACATCATTGTCAAGAAAAAGAAAACAAAGTAAAAAAAAAGAACTCATAGACAAGCCTCCTTCTTCTTCCTTTGAAAACCTTCTTATACAACCCTCCTTGAACTTGAAGAATTCCTCCTTAGACTTTTTATCTCTAGAGAATATTGGTGATGCACTCCAAAATAAATCTAAGTCTCTACATTGTGCACCCCCCCTTTCTAGGGTAAATTGGCCTTTATTCATCGGCTTACCAAGTTTCTGAAAGAGTCCTAAATAAAGAAGAAGTAATTACCAAAAAATAATCCAAAACTAAAAAGGAATAGAAATTACTAAATAAAAGTTTAAATAAAACCAAAAGAAAATAAGAAGCCCACCGTCTTGACTTTGACCGTGAGAAATTGGACTACAATTTGGAAATCAATTTTCACTCTTGTCTTTTGTCCTTTTTGTGCTGACGATTTTGTTATCTGAATTGGAAGTGTGGAATCTCCTTAACTTGACTTTAATTGGATTTGGATTGGACTTTGTCATTTTGTGCTGAAATTACAATTGATGTTGAATTGTAATCTGCCTAAAATCAGCTTCCAATTAAGTCGTGCACACCACCGAAAATCCTGTTGAGCCATTCTTTGTTGTGTCGGCTCAATTTAAGCCACCTAATTTGCTGACTGAGGGTCGCTTGTTTTGTTGCAATGGCTCAATTGAGCCGTCTTGCTTATATTGGCTCAATTGAGCCGAAAACCACCCATTCTATTGCCAGAAATTGTTCTCATTCCTTTTTCATGCTATAACCGTAATTGTTGACTTTGCTTTTGTATTGGGTCCCACCGAATTTCTTGTTTCGTTTGATTGTTGCTTCGTTTCCTTGGCCCACCGAAATTCTTCTGTGTTGCTGTTGTGATTGAGCTGTGAGCCATGAAGCCAATTGCTTCCTTTTCCTTTTCAATTTCCAATTGCATTCCACTGTTTCTTCAATTTCTTTTCTCCACGCTTTTCCAGTAGAAGACTGGCGCCGGCTGTCCTTCTTGGGGGTGGCGCCACCTCTGTTTTGTTTTGTGATATTTTTATCTTATTTTACCCTTAAAATCTGAAATAATGCACAAAATACCTTTCTAAGGGTAAAATCTCAAATATGAAGGAATATGGCTAGTTATTTCACAAAATGTATCACAAAATAATATCAAATAACTAGGAAAAATATGACTAATTTAGGCCCTATCAGAGATTGTGTTGGATGATTTGTTTTGAGTATGGGAGTGATGTCCATTTTTTAAATATTTAGATGTTGATGATACTTAAGTTGACATTCATGAACTTTTCTTTTTTGGTTGCACAATAACATCCTTGTGTTGATTTTTCGTGAGAGAAATAAGTTTGATCAATTCTAGAAAAAAGTCATTGATAATTATTCATGAAATTTTTTTACACTGCATATACACTAGGGGAGGTTTGGACTCGCATTTTTTCAATCCAAAATAACTGTAAAAAAATGAGTCTTTTAAAGGCTAACTTCTGCTTTATTTTACCCCATTTTGGACGCACGTTTTGGAAGCCCAAAATCGTGAAATCGAGTCCTAATTTCTAACATACATCACAACTAGCATCCTTCTAACTACTATTCATATATGCACATACATAGGGGGAGTATTGCTTTTATGATCTATCCTTTGCATCTCCTCATATACATATCTATACTCTTTTTTTTTTTTTTTTGCGCATACTATTTGGCTGTTTCCTTGAAGAATAGTCCTTTATATAGAAGGAAGGAGGATATAGAGATTGGTTGGGCCATAGGCCCATTGAGCCATGTTTATGAGGCTGTGCATGAATTTCCCTATCTTAATCTCATAAGCACTCTTTGTGTCCTATAATGAGAGAATTCATTTTAGTTAAACATATTCTTACTTCTCTCTGTCTAACATGTCCATACTGTCTATTTCATTCTTTTTATGTCACAGTCCCATTGATTTTGTCATCACTCAAAAATGGGGAGATTGTTAGCCTTAAGGGCATTCTCATGTGTTTTTAACTTATAACAAACATTAATGAGGACTAACATATTTGATTTATATATGATATGATATGTTTGACCTCAGTTGTTCCAAATGCATGCAAATGAGTTTGCTAAGCTATTCTTGGGCAATGGAAACTAAGTTAAGTACAACCTCAATTCAAGAGCTTGCAAATTGTGAAGTGTTTGTGAAAGAACTATACACTAGGAATCACTGTTAAGATATTTCTGGTAAATTCATATGTCTCTTCTAATATGAATACGCCCCTCTGGTAAATTCATATTTCTGTTAAGATAGTTTAGATGGACCTCTGAATCCAAAACTCCATCTAATACTTGGTAACATTTTTAAAATATTTCTGCTTAAAAAGTACCATTTTAGACTCACCTTTTGCACAACATCCTTCCACTTTGTGTATCTAAAACCTTAGAAATCCTGAAAGAAAGTAACTAGCCGTTACTAGCCGTTGAAACCTCAGGTTTGGCTCTTATAAAAACCTTTAGAACTTGATTTTGAAGTAGATTTTTGTGCTATATTTCTCAAAAACACTCTAATACTTTACAATACAAAAAT
The DNA here is from genome assembly GCA_026120185.1 of Voacanga thouarsii. Classification (NCBI taxonomy): domain Eukaryota; kingdom Viridiplantae; phylum Streptophyta; class Magnoliopsida; order Gentianales; family Apocynaceae; genus Voacanga; species Voacanga thouarsii. Next base: position 4,256,652 of record JANUWF010002155.1, on the reverse strand, counting down.
CTCCCTTTTTATTGGTTCTTCAAAGTGAAATAAAAATTTTTGCAAAAGTAAAAGGTGTTGTTCATATTCTGCTCAATTTGTAAGGTATCTCTGCACTCCCTTTCAAATCCCCTTTGTATCAAGATTAAGGAGGTAAAACACAGTTGGGGTGAGCCTTGATTGTTTTGTTTAAAGAGATTGGGTGTAAAAGCAAGTGGTAATCCTCATGTGTAAGATTGGTGTCATCTACCACCATTATTTAGGAAAAGGTTTCTAGTGAGTGGTGTTAAAACACTTAATTGAAAACTTAAGGTAGTGGATGTAGATCATTTGAAAATCGAACTACTATAAATTCTTAAGCATTTTCTTGTTCTATTTTTCCAAAATTCTTCACTACATTTTTCACTATCCTCAGATCTAAAATGCTGTATCTTTTACTCTAAAATCAACATCTCGTTTATGACCTTTTCATTCTGATTTAAACTTGTCCTTGACATGTCATCTACACATCTTTATTTCATAACATTTTCCTCTCATTCTGTGCTGATTTAAAAGACACCTATCCGACCTCTTGAAGTCACAAAAATGCAAAGCATTTATGCTACTTAGTTTCAAAATGTTATAGGGACCAAAATTTTTTATCTGTATTTGCTTGCCAAAAACCTTACTCACCTCCCAAGGTTTTTACACAAGAACCTAAACATAGGGTTCAACCCTCAAATATAATTAAAATATAGTAAACTTATGTTGTCAATAAATTACAAAGAAGAGAAAAAGAAACCACTCATCGATAAAGTAAGCCTTCTTCTTCCTCATTGAAACCTTCTTGGTCAATCTCCTCTTCATGTCCAACAACTTTCTTTGATCCTTATTAATCTTGGTGTTTCTCTAGGAGCTTTCTAAAGATATTACATTGAAAAACTAAAAACCCCCTTTGTATAATGTTATTCTCTTCTATTTATAGGAGTTTAGATTGCCAAAAAGTAAACACGAGAGTCTTAATTCGTGTTCAATTAAGTTTCCAAAGAAATCCTACTTGTAATTACCAAGTTTTGTTATGAAAGGACTGTGCATCTGCTCCCTCCACACAGCTACTGGAAAACTCAGCCTGATAATGGCATGGTCATGCACCTTACTTACATGGCAGTGTACAAATCATGAATCTATTTTCATGTTTTACTTACTTTATTTTGACCATGTTTTGGTTATTATTATTATTTTTTTTTACCATGAATTGTAATGTTTTTAAAGGCCAAATTGTCTTGTTTTATGCCTCTTTTGACTGGGTTTGTTTAGGGGCTTTATATATACCTTATTATAATTCTTGTAACAAGCAACTTAGTACATGAATATTTTGAATACAAGAACTACTATTAGTTTGGTAAGGTGATTCCTCTTGGGATTGTTTCCTTCAATCAAGACTAATCTTAGGACTTAGTTCTTTCATTTGATTCAAGTCTCTAAATTATTCAAGGATAATCCATTTCTTCATCTCTAATTTGGGTGCTATATTTCTTCATAGTGTTCTTGTTTAAACTTAGTTGGGGTGCTAAAATCTTTTCATCCCTTTTGTTCTTGATCCTTATTGGGTTAAAGGTTTTTAGGTGTTGATTTACTGAGCTTAGTTCATTAGATTGTGGGTTCCAGGAGGCTTATTTTACCTAGGCTTCTTGTCTTTTTATACAAGCATTGTTTGAGCTTCAATTTCTACCATAAATTCACTGGGTTAAGTGCCTTGTGTGTTCTTTTTTTTTTTTTTTTGGTCTCTTCAGTTAAAAAATTTTCACCAAGAAAGAGCTCCTAAGCTCCCATCAAAGATTTGGTATCAGTGGAAGTTATGTTTTAGTTCTAATTAAAGTGGCGTTCTTGGAAAAAGAGGGGTATAATTTTTTGTTGAACTTTACTTGCACAATTTGAAATCTCAGAACTCTTTTTTTTACTATTTTTGAGGTCTATTATTTAAATTTTTAGCAATGGATTTGTTGTAAAATTGAATGTGTATGTTTGGTTAATGTTTGGGTAGCTATTTATGGTGTTAATGTGCTTAAAATTGAAGTTTATTGAGCATATTTGTTGCAAGAATTTATATGCATAACAAATCTCGTAACTTATATTGGTCCTATTTTTGTGAGATATAAAACACCATGTTTAGGGGAACCTCCCTTAGCCGTGACCATGTAGATGTTTTGGCATTAAACTTATAGCCACAATGAGTTACTACTTGTTCAGCCACCACACTGCATGCAGTAGTAGGTTCTAGAAGTTCATTCTCCGTAGAAACATCAAAAGCATTCAAAACCTATGAAATCACCATGGGAAGAACAAGTGATTTGGCACCAAGGCCATCAGCCGCCATCTCATGCATAGAAGTTAGTAACTAGGTGGCCAAGGGAATGGGTTCTCCATGAAGCATCTTACAAAGTATACACATTTCAATGACCCTAACCTCATTTAAACTATTTGATTGAGGGAAAATATTAAAACACAAGAGATATAAAATAACGCTCAATTGAGGAGCAAGATCATCACTAGGGAGAAAAGAAGAACGATATGTAGATGTTTTTAGTTCCAAACCCAACTGGCAATAAGCAACATTAAAATTCTATGTTGGCTCTGAAGAGATCATCTTATTGTGGTGGTCAATTTCTATCTAATGGCCACATCAACAGTTAATGTGGTACCTAATTGAGCGTTAGTCCAAATAATGGATATGGCCTTTACAGATATTTTGATTTGTTGTAGATATCTTTTCCTTTTATTTCTCATGTTTACATAAAATTCTTTTAGAAGGGTAGGATAGAAATCACCTCTCAATCTTAAAATTAGACCCCAACCAATCCCTCCAAACGTCTCAGTTAAATGCAAATAGCTATCAAGGGAAGGCTTGATTATTTTTTCAACAACGATTATATTCAAAGCCCTAGCATCATACCATTCCTCACATTTTTTTTCAGTGATATTTTTAGGATGGAAAGAAGATAGTTCTAATGAAGGGTCAAATAATGAGGATTGTCGAATGCATTTGTGAGGTTTGATAAATTGTTCAGTTTTAGGCATTTTGGCTCAAACAAGAACAAACAGAATATGCAAGAATATTTTCTTGTTAGTTAAATTTTTTTTTTCAAGATTTTATTTCTCAAATGCAATGCCATTGACAATTTCCAAATTAAATAGCAAAAGCACAATGTCAAACTTACAAGGTCATCAAGTGTACCACATAATGATTAATGCATAAATTGTGGGTGTATAAAAATCATTCAATTGTAAATCTATCCCTAGCCAAGTTTTAACTAGAACATTAATCTCAAATAACACATGCGAGCAAGTATACTCATCGGAAGCATAGTATAGGGAATTTATGAGTATCGATCCTCAAGGGAACAAGTACACACTAATCATTTTGCATTCATTGCTTAATCGATCCAAAAAAATGAAAAGATGATAAAAAGGAAAATAAAGAAATATATACAACTCAAGGATTTAAGAGTATGAAATTTAGACACCTATCCTAGAAGACGTGACAATGAATCATTTAGTAACTATCTCAATTAATTATCATATTGGCATCATGAAGGAAATAAAATAGAGTTCAATCATTCTCTAAGTCATAAACTCACTATCTTATGATTAAATTAGTGTATTTTTCAATCAAACTAATATAACCAAAAAAAAAAAATAAATAAAAGATGTAATAAACTCATCCATCGATCATTATCTATATACTCCAGGTGATAGGGGCTAAAATCATCGTTATTTTTCTAATTATTTGAGGTTAATTTTAGATACTTTTGTTGTAATAACTAGACATATTCCTTCCTATTTGACATTTAGGTTGTAGAAAGAGTTGTTGCCAAATTTTTGCAGATTTAAATTGATTTTGAGCAAAAAGGTGAATTTTCCAGCATGAACTTGGTGCCAGGCTAGTTAAGGGGACCAGCACCAAGTATAATATACCAAATAGGGAAAACAGAGAACGTTCAAGGAGGAAAACATACCAGACCTAGCGCTAGGTGGGTCAAAAGGACCCGGCGCCAAGCCCACTTTGCAACAAGAAAAATTCTATGCACGAATTTATGAATTTTTCAATGATTTTGGTATTTTTCAAATCCTACTCGGGCAAGACTTCTCAAGTAACGAATTTGGCATAAAAAAAGACCTATAAAAGCAAGAGAAAACACAAGAGGAAGGAAGGATAGAAGGTGAATTCAAAGAGCAAATCAGAAATCAATCATTGAAGGAGGAATTCACAAAATCAATGAGGTTTGTTCAAGAGACTTTCAAATGAGAAGAAGGAGGCTTGTCTTTGAGTGTTTTCTTTTTCTACCTTTGTTTATTTTTCATAAATAATTATGTATTTAACATTTCCATTGTAATTTGACATTATTTTTGAGATTCATGGTTTGTTAATTAATTTAGTCTTTTCATCAATTAATTACTGTTCTTGGTATTTGATTACTTGTTTTGCTTATAGAGTTGGTTGATTGATCTTTGTTATTAACTTGCTTCAAAAGGGGGTTGGTAATGACTTCAATTAACCAATTGCATATTTGTTATCTCTAAACTTACTTGAAAAAGTGGTTAATTGTGTAGAATATAGGTAATGAAAGGTTGGTTGATTATTGTTAGAATATGGATTCATTGACTAATTTCATATTTTAAATCACCAAAAATATAGGGGTTTATAGAAGGATTCCTTTTAATGCATCTTTTAGGTAAATTGGTTGAGATATAATATGTTCATTAATTTAACTAGAAGATAGTGATTCCACAGATTGCAAACGAAGTGGGTTTGTTTTAAATCCTTCATGAGACCAAGATAATAATTGATTGTGATATTGGCTAGGTGCTTCATTATCTTGTTTTCAAAAGCTTTTGTCTAAATTGCATATTTTTTTTACATCCTTGAGTTGTACATATTTTTTTATTTTTCGTTTTCTTCTTTTCTCACTTTATTTGGGTCAACTAAACAATGAATGAAAGTGATTACTATGTACTTGTTCCTTTGAAGATCGATACTCGTTAATTCCCTATACTATGCTTGCGATGAATATACTTGCTCGTATGTGTATTTTGTGATTTATATTTTAATTAACACTTGACTAAGGGATGCATTTAAATTTGAAGATTTTTTATATACCCAAAATTTATGTATCACTGGGTTATATTGAACATGAAATTAGATACTAAACCTATACTCTGGGTGAAATTAACTAATCTTTGATTACTTTAGTTCTTCGTCTTAACTTCATTTCCCAAGTTCGTTAACAAATAAAAATATGAAATTAATAAAATTAAATCAACTCCAAACATCGTTTCCCAAGTCAGGTAGAAGCAAATCTAACTTCATTAACTCTTCCATAATTACAACAAATCAAGCACCAAGAATTATAGAAAATTGATCAAATAGCTAAATTAATCCAAAATAATGGATCCTCAAATAATGTCAAATTACAAAAAAAAAAAAAAAAACATTAACTACATCATTATTCTAGAAAAGGAAAACAAAGGTAAAAGAAAGAACTCATAGACAAGCCAATCTTTTTCTTATCGAAAACCTTCTTGAATGATGCCTTATGATTGGTGAATATTCTCTTCTTGTAATTGATTGGCAATTTTGATCCTTAGATTCACTCATTTATCTTGTGTTTTCCTAATTTAAATAGGCTTCCAAGAGGCTAAATTTCAATCCTGAAGAGTTTTGGGCCAAATAGAAGATAAAAAAAACCAAAACTCTTTAGACATTAACAAATCCATGCGTGGTCAGAAAATTCACTGACATTGGCTAGAATAGAGCCAGTGGTAACAGTGCTTAGCACGGCTGGCGCAGGCTGTACACTGGCTAGCCCAATCGTGTTCTGTTTTTTTTCTTCGTGAATCCCTTGTTTTCCAGATTATGGCCGGTGCCACCTCCATAGGACACAACTGGCGCTGGCCGTGCAGTGGACAGTGACAGGATTTTCATCGTTTTCGGTAATAAAAATCTAAAACACCTTTACAAGGGTACAAAATCAAATATGAAAGAATATGACTAGTTATAGCACCAAATGTATGGCATAACATCAACAAAAAACTGGGAAATTATTAATGAATTTATCTCCCATCATATTTCCCCACACTTAAGCAATTGCTTGTCCTCAAGTAAAGCACGTCAAAACAACGAAAAATAAGACCATCTTTCAAAAAGTTCAACTAGAACAAAGCCACAATTGCCTTTCCAACTTGAGATATAACCGTGCTGTTCTTCGAACAGTTTGAAATGATTCACAAAACAATTTACTAGATAAGACATACCAAGGCCCTTGAAGTTAAATTAATCAAGTTTATGCTTTAGTCTAGAAAATTATTTTCACCCTTCAGGGAAAAGCGTAGATAACATGAATCATACAGGTCAAGCTATCTACCCACTCAAGCATTATAAATCCAAAAATTGCATAACTCAAGTCATAATTTAAGGAAAACACTACATTTTTTTTCTCTCAATATTTTTAATGACTTAGGGAATTAATAACCTCAAGTGGTGGATTTCTCTTCACGCACTGTATTGACCCCTTTATAGTCATCACTCTTCATAATTTCAAGAGTTTTCTTTCTTTCTTTTACTTTTGGGAATTAATAGCCTCAAGAAAGTTGATTTCTCTTTACTCTCCGTGTTGGCCCCTATAATAAAGTAAAAGTATTTTCTCGTCTTCAACGATGAAATAAGTTTATTTCTCAACTCATTTTTCTCTTTTTTTCAACTAATAATGATTTTATTTTCACTCTATCTTTCCACCCGACGATTTTTCCCTCACATTCCTTATCGCAACTTAAAGTCAAGCAAGGTTTAAACCCATAATATGTGAGTTAGCTAACAACTTTCCTCACATTCATCACATTATCCAAATTCTAACTAGATAAATAAAAAAAAAAACTCAAACACTAATGCTTAAACAAGATTAACCTAAATTCTCAAGTCTTAACATATCCCATCCAATAAACCTTTTCATTGTTAATAAAAAAAAACCCCTAAGTGAATGACAAAACTTATATCCAAGAAAGAAAGATACTACAACCTTGCTAAAGTAATGAAAACCACAAAAATTTGAAAAATTTTAGCGAAAATGTGTATATGGAAAATATATATCTTCAAAGCTAGACTCTCCCCCCACACTGAAACTGGCCATTGTCCTCAATGGCTAAAAATATAACAAGGAAAGCAAAGCTAATGGACCAGAAGAGAAAAAGGGAAGGAATAGAGAAAATAAAATACTTCCATTATAGAGTAGCTCTAATACATGTGAATCCATCATAGGACGTCATTGGCGAATTGTACCTAGACAAAACATAAAAGAAAATTAGAAAATATAAATCAAGAAAATCAAAATATAAAATACAACAAGAAAAAGAAGTAAAAATAATAAAGGAAAATCATGAATCATAGAAGGTAACATCGAGATACTCTAACTTGCTAAGTTCTTCACCCAAATAAGGCTTAACTCGACTTCCATTTACCTTAAAGATCCATTTAGTCCAATGAAAAACCTTAATAACCCCAAACAGACAAACTCAATATATCTCATATGGCCCCAACTATCTTGACTTCAACTTACCCGGAAAAAGCTTGAGCCTAGAATTAAATAATAACACCTTCTCCCATTCTTTGAACTTTTGAGGGTATCGAATATGCCTATTATGCCAACGTTTCATCTCATCCTTTTAAGAGAATTATGGTAAGCATTATTACGACACTCTTCTAACTCATTTTATTTAAAACAATCTTAGTTATCCTATAAGTTGTAGATCAAAATTGACAAGTTTAATTGCCTAATGAGCCATATGTTTGACTTTCACCGGTAGATGACATCATTTCCCATACACCAATCTCTAGGGCTTTGTACTAATAGGAATTTTGAAAGCAGTTCTATAAGCCCAAAGAGTATCATCTAATTTCAAACTCCAATCCTTCATTGTATGTTTAACCACTTTTTCTAAAATTCTTTTTAAATATTGATTTACCACCTCAACTTGGCCACATGTTTAGGGGTGGTATGGAATAGTAAACTTATGAGTGACACCTAAGTGTTTGAGAACTTTTTCCAATTGGGTATTACAAAAGTGTGTTCCCCTATTACCAATGAGTACCTTAGGTACACCAAAATGGGTGAAAAGTTTTTTTATGAAATTTAACTGCAACCCGACGTCATTAGTGGGCAAGGCTTTGCGCTTCAACCTACTTAGACATATACTCAACCACAACTAAGATGTATTTGTTACCTAAAGAAGTAGGAAAAGGGCCTATGAAATCAATCTCGCAAGAATAAAAAATTTCACAAACTTAAAAAATTTGCAATGGCATCTCATTAGATTTAGAAATGTTATATGTACATTGACACCTATCACAATTTTGGACAAACCTTTGAGAGTCCTTAAAGAGTGTCGGCCAATAAAATCTAGACTAAAGCACCTTTCTTGCAATGTTGTTAGCTTGGTAGTGGCCTCCTACGGGCCCTTCATGGCAATGTTTTAAGATGTTCACACTTTCCATGGAATCCACACATCTTTGAATGATTTGATCCGCATAATACCAAAACGAGTATGGATCTTCCCAAAAGTAATGGCTTACTTTGGAGAGGAATTTCTTTTTTTGTTGCTTGTGAAATCCTTAGAAATAATTCTGGTAACCAAGTAAATAGCAAATCCTCAAACCAAGGTATTAGAGAAATCTTTGTTGGGTATCTCAGGCTCGTATCCTATACGACGCACCGGAAAATGAAACGAGATACCATCCCAGGACCTGCCTATGTGTGGAAAACAAGACATAATGATAATAAATGAAATAGCTTTTTACCATTGTTTGATCGTCCAAAGAACAAAATTTCTTCTTCAAGTCGAGATGCGATCCAGCAATCCTCGTGATCAACCTCCACGTGAGTTGAACGTCTAACCACTATAATCACAGTATCTGATTATCTCTAACAGTAATCCACACAGAGGAATACTGAAGCACTAAAATTTCCTGTGTTAGCAGAAACAAAATGGTGGCTAGGGTTGTTTCTCAAGACAATCCAGAGAGATAGAGAGAAGAGAAGGTTGTGTGTCTTAGTTGCGTGGCGTGACAATCACATTCAGCTAGGGTTTCGTGTGTATCCATTATATCACACAAAAAATCCTGCTAAAATTGAGAATTCTGATCCTATTAGAATTCCCTAATTGTAATTGGAAACATCAAGTTCTCAAAATTACAACCTGGACAATAAATTATAACTAATTATAATTTTTCCACTACAACTTCTTTTTCTCTCAATCAACCCCACTATGTTATCAAATAACATCTTGAGTATATAATCCACTATTGTGTATGACCTATTAGGTTTCCCAATCAATTGGTAGCGAATATGAATAAATCCAAACGTCTTTGAGATTAATAATCAATAATTAATTAGAATTAATCATATTAATTCTAATTAGGATTGATTTATTAATTCATCAATTAATAAATCCATATTTCCAGATTATGAGCGTTATCTAGCAATACATCATGACCACCCAAGAGTCCAAGAAGTCAAGTGGCTTGACATGAACCCTTCAATAACAAACTTTAGTGCAATTAACTCCTTTCACCATACAATATCCATTTGGTTTGGAGTACAGAATTAGTGCCAACTCCCTGTTAAAATAATTCTGGCACGAATACAATAGTACTTGTACCAGGAACCCACTACTTTAGATGTGTATTAATTGGAACTATTTCCAATGCATAATTGCCTAGGCCAAGGACTTCTCGAGTAGTAATTCTTGCAAGTGGCCGTGAAATATTCGCCCCTACTATTAGGAGTGGTGAATCCTTTATTAACCCTCTCAACTGCTTTCGTTTACCTCACAATGTACCTAATATCCATCCCACAGGCGGCCCTCGATCGAGCTCCGAAGATTGGAATCAAAGTACAATGCTCAGCAAACAAAGTACCTTAGAGATCTCAAGTCTAAGGATACTTGCACGTTTGCTATATTGAGATTATATCACTAGCAGTAAATAGTTATCCATGTCATTATCTCAAAGCTAGGTCATCCAATGAACTTGTTCCATTAACAAGCATCCATGTGTTAACTTTGAGTATCTCAATATTCACAGTTATGAGAACCACCGCCTGATCAAATCAGGAAGTCTAACACATGCTAGTCTTGACGCATTAATGTTGTCCTGTCTCATTAATACTATGACTAGGGACTATTTAAGTACTAACACCATCCTGTGTAGTAGGAATCTCATATCATGATCTCTATCATGATTTCCTTAACACAGTGTTGTACTAGAGACTTTATCGAACAGTTATATTACTTAAAGTAAACAAAAAAAACTATAAAAGAAACTGTAAGATAAATAATGCCTTTTATTAAAATAAAATGTGTCATATGCAATGTACAAGTGATTGCCTCTAGGGTATAGCAGTAACAATCTCACCGTCAACTTGTATAAGTTGTTCATCCGGGAAGGTGTCATTTATGTCCCCGTCGGCCAATGCTTCTAAGTTGGGATTTTCCAACCTATATATGTGATCCGTAGATAAATTTTTTACTACCTTTTTATCCTTAGTCTCGAAGTCGAATTCCTACAGCAATAAAGCCCATCTTATTAATCTTTTAATTTGCCTTTATCACTAGGGCAGTTGAGTCTGATGGCCGAGGCATCTCTCTTAAGAAGTGTCAAAGTGCTCCCTTGTATTCCAATTGGCCATGTTACCTGATTGCGGGTAGCTTATTTATAGTTCATTATTGAATCAAGTTAGTTAGTTAAGGTACACTATACTTAGAGCAAGATATGGCACCTATTAATACAAGAAACATATATACATATTTACACATAGACATATATACATATGAACATGGTTAAATCAATGAAATCCTAGCTTTCATGTTATTGTTCCCTCATATCGGCGCCAAAAATTTGATGCGTAAATTTTTTTTTGTATAAAAATTATTCAAATTTAAATCCATCCCAAGCCAAGTTTTACTTAAAACATTAATCCCAAATTATACACACGAACAAGTATACTTATCGCAAGCACAGTATCGGGAATTAATGAGTATCGATCCTCAAGGAAATAAGTACACACTAACCAGTTTTCATTCATTGTTTATCCAACCTAAAAAAATGACAAGATGATAAAAAAAAAAAGGTAAATAAAGAAACATATACACCTCAAGGATGTAAGAATATGCAATTTAGACAACAATCCTAGAAGATATAACAAAGAATCATTTAGTAACTATCTCAATTATGCATCATCTTGGCATCATGAAGGAATTAGAATAGTGTTAAATCGTTTTCCAAGTCATAAACTCACTATCGTATAATTAAATTACTATATTTCCAATCAAACCAACATAACAAAAAAATGCATTAAAAAAATGCATTAAACTCTTCCTTCAATAACTATCCTATACTCTTGGTGATAATGAACGTGATTTGACAATAGTAATATACTCTAGGTGATATTGACTAATATTTGATTACTTTGATTCATCGTCTTAACTTCTTTTTCTAAGTCCATTAAGAAATAATAAATATGAAATTAATGAAATTAAATCAACTCCTAACATCTTTTCCCCAAGTCAAATAGAAGTAAATCTGACTTCATCAACTCTTCAATAATTACAAGTAATCAAACACCAAGAATAGTAGAAAATTGATCAAATAGCTAAATTAATCCAAAAATCATGGATCCCAAAATAATGTCAAATTATAATTAAAACATTAATTGCATCATTATTCTAGAAAAAGAATACAAAGTTAAAAGAAAGAACTTATAGACATGCCCTTCTTCTTCATTTTGAAAACCTTATTGAATAATGTCCCTTGATTGATGAATCTCCTCTTCTTGTGCTTGATTGGCAACTTTGATTCTTGGATTCACCCATTTGTCTTATGTTTTTCTTGTTTGAATAGGCTCCCAAAAGGCCTAAATTCATTCCATAAGAGTTCTGGACCGAGTAAAAGTTGGAAAATACAAAAACTCTTAGGAAATTACCAAATCTGAGTGTGGTCAAAAAATTTGCCAATATTGGGCAGAACGGAGCCAGTACTGATTGTGCACTAGATGACCCGGTTGTGCTCTATTTTTTTTTTCTTCGTAAATCCCCTATTTTACAGATTGGGGCCGGCGCCAGCTCTATAGAACGCGACCAGCGCCGGTTGTGCACTAGGCGGCGACAAGATTTTTCGCCGTTTTCCTTGTATTCTATAATAAGAAGCCAAAACACCTTTCTAGGGGTAAAATATCAAATATGAAGGAATATGGCTAATTATTGCTCCAAGTGTATCACAAAACATCCAAAAATAACTAGGAAATTATTGATGAATTTAGCCCCTATCAATCATCCAATAGTGTCACCGTTATTCTTCAAGAATTAACCACAATGTCCACCAATGCATAAATACCGGCAAAGTATGGAAACGATATGAAAGGCACTGCAAGTACTAAAAACTGATCCCATACATAGTTTAGTGCCCATTAAACTCAACAAATATGTTTCTATGGCAAGTAAATTTCTCCTTATAAATAAACATAACAAATTCTAAGAAATTCAAGAGGATAAAATATACCGTAATGTGGAGAATGTTTTGCAGCATTGTATTCCCCAACATGTGAGCTTTGAAATTTTGAATTCTTGGGGGAATAATTCGTAGAGGAATCAGAGCATTCACCAAAGAAAAAAGGATGAACAAAGGAATTGGTGAAGAACGGAGAAACAAAAGGAGTATTCTGGAGGAATAGGCAATGGAAAATCAAAGAAAGAAAGAGAAATAGAAGAAAATTTCAAAAGAAGAAAGAAATAAATAAAACAAAACACAAGGAGATGAATGAGGGGTGGTGCTTCATGGGAAAAGAACAAGAAAAAGACAAGAAAAGGAAAAGAAAAGGCAATAAAACGAAGAAAATGACAAAACAATAATCTGGGAAGAATAAGGAAAAGAAGAAAAAGGAAAAAGTAAAAGAAAAGAAAAGAAAAAGAAAGGAAAAATGGGGTGGGGAATAGCTTCAATCAAAGCTATTCTTTTATTATTATTATTATTATTATTATTATTATTATTATTATTATTATTATTATTATTATTATTATTATTATTATTATTATTATTAAAAACTACTTTTTTGTTTTCTCTTCATTTTCTTCTTTCTTTTTTATGTGAAAAATAATAAAAGCTATCCTAAGGGAATGCATGAACACTGTCCATTTAAAATTAGAATGTATAAATTAAAAACTAGACTAATTTTAAAAATAACTAAAAAATAAATTAAATAAAAAATAAATTCAGTTTGTCGAAAATATCGTGTCATTCTAGTGTAATATGAGGAAAAGTCCAAACCTGAAAATAGAAAGAGTTTGTATTAACTCAAAATTTATGATGTAAAAATCATCAAATAGTCAGATACAATTAATACACTTATTTCACATTAACATTGAGTTGGTAAAATTAAATTAGTAAATATACTATATATACAAACATACAAAAACAAGTTAGTAATTATTAACATGTATCTACCTATTAACATGGCTAAATCAATGAAATCCAAGCTTTCATGATATTATTTCTAGACAACAGTGCCAAAAACTTGTTGCGTAAGATTTGGGTGTATAAAAGTCATACAATTCTGAATCCATCCCTATCCAAGATTTAATTAAAAACATTAATCGCCAAATTGCACATATGAGTAAGTATACTCATCGCAAGCATAGTATAGGGAATTGACGAGTAACGATCCTCAAGGAACAACTACCAATAGTTACTTTTCATTCATTGTTATCTGACCTAATAAAGTGATAAGAGAATACAAAAAGATAAAGAAAAATATATACAACTCAAGGATGGAAGAATATGCAATTAGACAAAGATTCTTAAAGACATAATCATGAAGGAATTTAAATAGACCCACTTTATTTGCAATCCATGGAATCTCTACCCTTTAGCTAAATCAGTGAACATATTATGTGTAACACCCTACTACTTAGGCCCAATAGGGCCGGGGATGTCACCCCGTCTAAAGGACAAGGGGTCTTTATAACCAGGACAAAAAAAAAAAAAAAAAAAGATACTTTAAAATTTAAAACTTATTACAACCAAAAAATTCATGAATAAATCCAAAATAAAAATTGTTCACTCTCAACTCCCAAAGTATTACATAAATTAAATAATAGAATATCTTCCAAGGCAGGCAACAACTAGCTACTTATCCCCACAGCAGGATCGACTTGAAATCATGGTAAAAAGGGTGATAAGATAAAAATCTCAATAAGTTCGTGTGTGCTTTGACTGTCTAGTGAAAATAGTTCATGAATGCAAAGTCTGAGAACTTCATAAGAAAAATATTGGCAAGTAATAAACAATGTTCAAAATCAAGAGTGGCGTTTTGGCTTTTCCATCCATAAATATACAATAAAATCAACCACTCAAAAGGGCGGCCATGGGTTACCACACGTTGGGCACCATAACCATACAACGGTCAGAATGCCACACTTTATGCATACCAACAAAAAGGTAGGTGATCGGCCTACCGGGTAAGATACTCCTCCTTCTCTACACCCAAACAAAATCGGTTGTCCACTCCGGCAACACACAATCCACATGATTGAAACCTGCTAGCTCGGACCGGCATGACTAAGTAGTACTGATGTTTCTCTAAGTTGAGTTCATCTTCCAGAGGTAGCCTCTTGCCAGAAAACACACTCTAACTTTTCAAAACTAGTACTACTAGCCTACCCTTATTGAGTACTCAACGTTTGATTGTCCCACTTGGGAGAAAACCGATAAAACATAGCTTTACTTGAAAATGGCAATCAAGGGTTTCCAAAATCCTTGTCAAAAATCAGTTTTAGAAATAGTTTAGTGTTTGAATAAAACTTCTTGTTGTTTTTCAAATAATTGGTTTGACCGAAATAAGAAAGGAAACAGTCCATAATTGCCTTTACCAAATCAGTGTTCACAAACATCGTGATTAGCTTGCCATAATAACTTTTTACAACAAACAAGTTTTATGCAAGAGCTTACCCGATGCTTTGCTCGAGATAAAATAAAGATCTCCAAAAACTGACTAACCCCGCCTGGGGTAAACACAAGCCATAATTAAACTCAAGCCAAATTTTGCTTTCACAAATAATCCTAGTTCAACTTACCACAATCATGACCCTGGCTAGTGTCCCAAGCTTTAAGGCTAGATAATAAATAAAGGGTTTATCAAATAAATCTAGCTTGATATTAAAATAACTAAGGTTTGTGAAATAGTTACTAATAAGTTGTAGGTTTAAATCTTGCTATAAATAAATTAGGGTTTATTTGATGAAGGGTCCTAGGTCCTAGATGATATTATTTAAGACAATAATCTATTAATAATTAATTGTTAGAAAATAATTGATAAATAAAATTAGTTGTAAGTAAATTTTAATACATTTGATTAAAAGATAATAATAAATTTTATTATTATTTGTGAACATAAGACTTACAAAATTAATATTTTCCCTATTATGATTATTTATATAAAAGGCTTTATTTGATATTATTATTATATAATATCTATATATTTTATTTCTTTAACAAAAGCTATCATTTATTTGACTAAAATATTATTATTTTATATAATAGTCCGAATCTACATTTTCTTAGGGTTTTAGAAATCACGAGAAGGACTAGTATTAATTATTTTATTGATAAAATAAAATTGGCTAACTTAATTAGCTTAGGGACAACAAGGTCATGATCATAATTCCAATTGCTAACCATAATCATGAGCATACACTCTATACTAATAAACAAAACATCCAAATCATGGATAAAAGCATAGATCCAAATCTACCAACACATGATCCAAACTCCATTAAACATAATCATATTCATGGCCTCAACAAGAATACAAGAACATAAAATCATATTCACCAAAGGTGACATAATCTCTAACATGCTTGATCATTCATACTACTCACAACATGAAGGCATGCATCAAACCCTAAAACATAATAAAATTTAACCACGACAAATCCTCCTCATGCATCAATCCCAACTCCATCATATAAACACATTCATTCTTATGCTTCAATCTCAACTCCATCACAAAAACACATGTTCAAACTCTAATCATAATCCATCCTTTTCCAATAATATCCTAAAGACATGAATCTAGAATTTAAAGAGAGGATTGAAGAGGCTTACTTGATTGATGACTACCTTGAAGACGTTTCAAGAGAATCCTCACGCTTGGAAGGGTTGATCTATCTAAGGAGGAAGAAGAGAAATGGTCGTGGTTGGAGTAACCATTCGGCCGAGAGAGAGAGAGAGAGAGAGAGAGAGAGAGAGAGAGAAAGTTTATTAGTATATATTCATTAAGAATGAAGATGGAAGAAGATGGAGTTAATTGTTCATGCTTACCTTGAAGGTGTTCTTGAGCCCTCAAAAAAATTCTAGTTTTTTATCTAAAAGTGGAACTTTGATTTCAGTGTTTGATGTTAAAAATTGTAGAAATGGATTCAAGAGGATGAGTAGGTGTGATATGGAGTTTTGGGAGAAGATTGGAGAGGTTTTGAGTGGTCTTAGGCATGAGAATGGTGATAGTTGTTCTTGGTGTTCTTAGGGTTCTTGGAGGTTTGGAGAGAATGGAGGAAGCTGGCCGAATTTCTGCTTGGAAAGAGTGGCCGACTGGTTTGGAGAATTTTGGTATTTAGATTTTTAGATTTGGGAGAAAAAGGAAAGCTGGTTGTTTGAAATTCAAAAGGAATAATTTAGGGAATAAATTATGGTAGCAAATATGGTAAGAAGATCTTGGTTAATGGAGGTCTTTTGGAAGCTTCAATGGCCGGCTGTTTGGCTGGAATTTTTGCTGAGATGAATGCTGTTTGAATGAGCTTTAGGGTGGCCGAATTATGGAGTGCAATGGTGAAAGAATTTTCTGGATAGTTGAGGCTTAATCCATGGAAGTTTGCTGGAATATTTTGCTAGAATTTTGGACTCCAATTAATGGCTTGATTGTAGTGATTGATGGAGAGATTTTAGAAGTAGCCATGGAGCTCCTTTGGTGTAGAACAATAGTGAGGATGATGAAGTTCAGTCCATGTCTAATCAAGGTGGTTTTTATAGAAAAATGGGATGAGTTTCGGACAAGGGTGAAGAAGAAATAAAGCTGGAAATTCTGTGCAGATTTTTCTGCCATGTCTCATCTGATTTGCTGCAGGTTTGAAGGGATATTGGAAGGTCATTTAAGGCTGGTTTCTAGCCTTCTTTATGGAGGAAAGATAAGGTTGAATTTCTGGTTGAAAAGATGGAAGAAATAGCTTGGTTCTTAGCTCTCCAAGCTGCGAAAACTGCCCAGGAATTTTCCTGGTTTGCATAGCTCTTGAGAAGACTAGTTTTGGCTGAAGTTTTCAGCCTTCAAGCTGAGTGAATTGGTCATTGTTTTGGTAGTATTTGAGAGGGAAAGATGGCTGAGGATTTTGACAATTGAACTGATTAAGAAGCTGGAAAAATTTCCAGATTACTACATGAAGAAGATGAACACATATAGGTTAGAGTTTGAAGGTTCAACCATGGAGATTAATTCTCTTGGGAACCTTCCATAACTCTTCCCCATTTTCGGTCAACAAGATATCCTCACATAGACGTTTTTGAAACCTTAATATCACAAAACCTTGCTGGAATTTTCTAGAAATAAAATTGTCTTAGATAAATTGAACAACATAATTGATTAAGAATTTAGGAAAGCTAGCGATCAAAAAGGGTATGAATCCCTTAGAAATTTTTGTAGGGCACAAGAGTAGGATTAGGACATTCCTTTCATACCTCCCCTAGGAAAACACTCTCCTACTCCTCCCTAAGGCATGTAAGGGCTGAAATATAGCTTACCTAACAAAAATAAAATTTAATCATGCGAAAACTTAAATGATGGAATTTGAACTCAAGACCTCAAGAATTAATTCCAAAGCTCTAACCACTACTCCATAATAACTCTTGTTCTTATTTTCTCACCCAAATATTTTTCCTATTTAATTCTCAAGCTATCTTCCTATTTCCACCTGAAGTAAAATTACCATTTTGCCCTTCTTACTCAATAAGCACAATTAAGCCATCGAGACTACAAATCGCAAATTCAAAGCACATAAAATCATACAAAAATATATTTATGCATGGAAAAAAATATGATATGCATCCCGACCTCCATACTCCAAGGTTGGTTTTAGTTGGGGTTTCACATTATGAATAAACTAATTTGCCAAAAAGATGCATTAAAATCAATCATTACATAAATTCGTATATTCTCGGTGATTTAAAGCATGAAATTAGCTAATGAATCTATATTCTATTAATCATCAACTAATCTCTTATTACCTAAGTTCTTTATAATTAACTTCTTTTTCAAGCAAGTTAAGAGATAACAAATTTGAAATTAATTAAATTTAGACCACTATCAACCTCTTTTGCAAGCAAGTCAACAAGAAGAATCAATTAGTCAATTCCTAAATTAAAACAAGCAATCAAATACCAAAATGATAATCAATTGATCAAAAGGCTAACTTAATTAAAAAATAATGAATCCTAAAATAATATCAAATTACAATAAAATCATTGACCACATCATTAATTGAAGAAAAAGAAAACAAAGGAAAGAGATAGGTATTCATAGACAAGTCCTTCAACTTCCAGTGAAAACACTTTTAAAATCAATGCTCCTTGAATGATAAATTTCTCCGAAGAAAATATTACATGGTGCACTTTGAATATATTTCTAAATCACTATATTGTGGACACCTATTTCCTATATAAATGGCCTTATTTATAGGTACAAGTTTTTTCAAAAAATCCCGACATTAAAAACAAGTAATTGCCTATCAAAATTCTAAAATCTGCACAAATTTCTCAAAGTCCACCGACTGTAAATTGCTATGCCTGAGCTGAAGACAATCTAAGCCGCATCTTCCTTTGCTTTTAGTTTATCGAGTCGCTATGTCAACTAGCCGAGCCACCGAAGTGGAGTCCCACGAAGCCACCCGCGAGCCGATGTTCCTTCCTTGTCAAAGCCATTGGGCTGCTGAACTGCCTTCTTTCTTCTTGAAGCCAGGTCACCTTAGCTAACTTTACTTCTTGTTTCATCAAGTTGGCTCACCTGAGCCAACTACAACTCATATACATCCTCCCGCTGCTCCTCTCTAACTTTGTACACAATCAAGCAACGGCACACATTAATCCTCCCATGGCTTGGTCACTCTGCTTCTGGCCAATTTTTCTCTATTTTGCATTGTTTTTCCATAGTGGGCTGGTGCTGGATTTGTCAAATTCATCTATTGTTTTATCAAATCACAGAAAAATATTTCTAGAAGCCAAATATTATATAGGAAGGAATATGACAAGTTATTACATCAAAAATATCATAAAAATATCCTCAAATAACTAGGAAAGTATAGGTGAATTTAGGCCCGCTTGGACAGCTTATAAATCATGACTTGGCTAATACATATATTATTTTGGGAGTTTTATGTTTGGTTTAAGGAACCCGTAGTGAACTTTGAGTGCAATAGAGTTTCAATTTCTTTCTCTTAAGCTAATTTAGTTATAATGACCCCTTGTCCATGAGATCAGATGGAGCGACACCTAGGTTTTACAAGTTAAATTACTTACTAGAATTACTGGAATACAAATGGAAAGGCACTGGCTAATTGTTAAGCTTTAGATTGGTCAAGCTTCTCATTCGTTTTGTCTCCTATCTTAACATTGACGATGGAAATTCTTCATTGAAGTTCTTCATTTCATCAATAACACCAAAATTCCAGCTGTTATGTAAAGGTTGTACGGTTGACTAAAGTTTCCCATTGGCAAAAGAAAATGGATATTAGAAGTTAAAAATTACATTATTAGTTTGCTAATCTTATTATTCCAAGGACAATGAGGAACTTCAAAAGAATCCATAGCATGTACACTCTGGGTGAAGGTAAAGCCTCTATGCTAACCATTCATTGAGAACCAGGAGGTTCACCTTCAAGTAAATCTCAAAAATTTTCACATTGTACATGGTTGTGACATTGAGCATGTCTTTGGATATTGCAAAACAATCAAGACAACCAGAAGCACAACAAGAACAATGTTCCCAACAAAATTGTGTACATGGTTTCACATCTCAAGTAACTGATCCCACCGCATAATTGTGCAACCATTTTTCCTTCTCCATATGTGTTCTTTCGTGCACAACACTCTAATACCATTTTCCCTTCTTCACATTTCAAACAAGGAAGCACTACCACCAGTTGCTCAATTATGTACTAAAAATTTATTCTTTCAGGTCCATCACAAAATACTCTGTACTTTACAAAAGGAATTTCTTCATTTTTGTCAGTGTTTATTTTCTCACCAGTAATCATGTTTAAATCTAAAATAATTGCATTATAGCATAGACCAATTTGTAAAATTGCAGGCAATTTAAATGCTAATATGCCATTTCAAAATAGAGGAACGAAACACAAAGTTTAACAAAACACATAACTTCAATGACACAAACAAGCACAAACTGAAGAAAAAATAAGAAATTTACTAACCCATAAGTGCTATCACCAATCTACTCCAATTTCTCAATGTAATAGACAGTTCTCAAACCCCAAGTTAGAGATTCACTAATGTTGAGCTGATTTGGTGCACCATAGCCATTATTCTTCCAACAGTCATTTTAAAAATAAATAATACTAATAATCTAACCAATTTAATTGGGGTTTAAGAACAAAACTAAGATGGCATAGAAAATCTTACTTGCAAACTCGTTTGACATGAAAATGGAAATAGCAAAAAGAACAATTCTTTGGCTTTACTAATGTCGCTCATAAGATGCTACAGATGTATATGGAGACAAAGGGACAGAGCAAAAAGGCAACATGGGTTGCAATGGCACTTTTCCTAACAGTGGTGGGTGTGTTAATCCAACAACTAGATTTGTTAAATCACTCAAAAAATTATTACGACCAAATTTGAAAGTAATCGGATATGATTTGAATTATTATTGAAGCATTTTATGGTACATATGTACAAACCACACACACGCATATATATATATATATATATATATATATATATATATATATAAGTCATGTTTATTCCTCTTCCCTTGATAATTTTTTTTTTAAAAAAAATACTAATTTTACAAATCCTAATAAATTCATTCATCTACCTTATGTAGAAGATTTAAAAAGTAACAAATATTTCTGTCCCTATACCATGGTCGCTAGACCACAATCACAAAATGGAATACACAAAAGTTTATGCACTTCCGCTTTCTTTTTTGTATTTCTCTTTGTTTGATTTTAGAAAGTCGAATATGTTATAACTAAATAAAGTAAGGGAAAGAGTGTACATAGATGGTTGGTTTAAAAAATTATATATAAATGAATAAAATAGTAAATATAAAAATTTGAACACACTACCACTTGAATGTAAACAATAACCTCAACCATGGTGCCTAATGATTGCTTTCATTTTATGTTGACATTTTTAATATTTGATAAAATGAAGAAAATGTATTATTTTTCTACAATTTAGCAAATATTAAAAAATGTGTATATACAAGAATACTTTTTCTTCTTTTATCAAAAATAAAAAATGTCAACGAAAAATGAAAGCAATATTTTTTTTATATGCACAAAATTACACTCCCACTAACCTTCGTATATAGCCATTTTTATATTCCTTTACCAAAAATTTCTATTCTCTATGGCAAAAAATTATTTTTACAAATAAAATTTTTAAATCTTGGGTAAAAAGGAACTATCACCTATAGAAACGAAGTTGGGGAAGGCAAAGTTTACAGAAGAGGTTTATATGCCACAAAACTCAAAATTGTAGTGAAAACCATGTTTTTACCACAAATTTTTCTATGTTGGAAATAAAAGTGTAGCCAAAAAGTTTTTTTTTTTTTTTTTGGTAGTGGCTGTTTATATTCCAAACACAATTCCATAAAAAGGGTTGATACAGCCTCTTATGAGTTATTTTTTACTAAGACACCAAAATTAGCTCTCCTGAGAATTTGATGATGTCCTACTTAAGTTAATAGGACAAAATCAGACAAACTTAAAAATATGTCTGATAAGTGTTTGTTTGTTGGATATGAAAAAGAGTCACGCAGATAAGTGCTCATTATACTCATCTTTTATCCATAATTTGAACCATAAATTATGAAGAAATCCTTTACAGATTACTATTTATCCCCATTTTCCTCTTGTTTAATGTGGATTGAAAATAGTTGAAGTTAGAATAGAATAGAAGGAGAAAGAGACTAGAAAGAACTAAATTGAAGAGCTACGTCGCAATGCATATTGTTTAACACACCGTTGTACACTATCAAGATTTAGAAAATGCCAAAACATCTAGGGCTATACAATGTCGTTCATCTCACCTTCCATGGTGCCTTGCATGTTTCCAGTACATTAAGAATTCAAGACCCACGATATTGCTAGAATATATGTCCAAAATGTACTATGTATTTCTGTACTTTGGAAATTAATAAAAGTTTCAATCATTAATGGTTGTTTTTCTTACATATATTTTCACATTAATGATCTATGTGTATTAGTAAGTAATCTATGTGATTAGGTCATACATTCAGAGTAAGGTTGTGATTATGGGCTACTAACATATAAGCAAAAAATTGTTCTTGATCGAAGGATGAAGCTAAGCACTTTATCATGGCTTTGATCATTACACTATGGTTTCTAAATGGGGAATAGTTTACCTTTAACCAGTGAGTAGACCACTAACACAAATAGTGTAAGTGTATTTGGAATACATCGAACTAGACCACATGATAATAATATTTATCAAAGTACTAAAATAAACAAAGATTGGTTTATCGCAGCTACTGTATGGATGAGTACCCTAGGAGTTGAGTGTAAGTTGGCATTCTGGTAAAGCTGGACTTGTACACTTTGATGTATATTGGGTGAGGCCTTACTGAAAGGGCAATAACCTTATACGTTTCGTGTATGATACTAGTTAATTAAAAAGGGACTTATACAATAGAGTTTCTATGCTTCATTACGAGAAGAAATTACCCCATTGTGATTGTTCGGGATAATCTAGTTATCCAGGGTCCTGGGAAATATGACTAAGTATGTATGCTTTATGAGTAACTCCGTGAGATAAGTCGGTACATATTAGAGGCCATGGATTATTGGACTCGCTATCAAAGGATTGTAGATGTCATTGAGAAAGGTGTTAGTACTGTTTTCCTATCTCAATAACATGTGTTATGTAGAAGGGTATTTTCGTCATTACACCCTTACATCAGGGACACTACAGTTGCAATATTATTCTCGGGGTCAATATTTTCATATGGTGTTAAATGGAATATTTAAAATGATTAAAATACATATATTTTCTAGCAGGGGTATTTTAGTCATTTTAGTAGCCAAGAATAATATGTCTTTTGGTCCCGAGAGCAGCTCAAATAACCTTAATAAATTTATTTACCATGTGGGCTTATTGGGTGAATTTATTATTGGAAGAATTATTCTAGAAGTCTAATTAATTATTTATTTGGACTAGAATAATTAATTGTGCCAATGTAATTAATTAGTTTATTAATTAATTATCCTAGGTAATTTTGTATTGGGCTAAAGTAGTTTGATTGGGGATAAATTAGTCATATTTTTCCTAGTTATTTGACGTTTTTTGTAATATATTTTGTTCAATAACTAGTCATATTCCTTTATATTTGAGATTTTACCCTTAGAAAGGTATTTTGTTCATTATTGTAGATTTTTATGATAAAACAAAACAAAAACATCCCAAAACAGAGGATAAGTGGCGCCAGCTAGGGCCCTAGAACCGGCGCCGGCCATGCACTGGTTGCATGAACTTCGAAACAACGAAAAATTGGCGAAACAGGACGGAAGTGAGTGGAACTGGTGCTGGCTCCAGTAGCCAAGGTGGTGCCAACTGCATTTTGGAATACATTGTGCGGAATTCAAGGAAAAATCGGTGAATAATTGGAGAAACATAACATAACCGGCGCTGGCTCTGAGAGTTTAGGCGGCGCCGGCTGTGCCCTGAAGTTAAGGCAGTGCTTTGATTTTTCTACGCGGTTTTTGGTAATCTGTAGAGTTTTAGTATCTTCCCACTTCTACTCAGCCAAGACCATTACACCAACAAGTTTAGGCACTTCTTAAGTCTATAAATAGAGCAAAAACACAAGGAAAAATGGGAGAATTCATTGATCATTATAGAAAATCACTCAAATCAAAGGAGGAATTCTTCAATTCAAAGAGGGTTATGCAATAAGGTCTTCAAAGGAAGAAGAAGGAGGCTTGCCTATGAGTATCTATTTCATTCCTTTGTTATCTTTTTCTTGAACAATGATATGTTAATTGTTTTATTGTAATTCGACAGTGCTTTAGATATTCATGGTTTTTAGAGTTGTTTGATCTTTTGATTAATTGATTGTTATTCTTGGTATTTAATTACTTGGGCTAATCACGAGATTGGTTGGTTGTTTCTTTCCATTAACTTGCTTGAAAAAGAGATTGATGGTAGTTTTAATTTGTTAATTTCATATTTGTTGTCTCTTAACTTGCTTGGGAAAGGGGTTAATTGCCAAGAACAAAGTAATTCAAGGTTAATTGATGTTTGGCAGAGTATGGATTCATTGGTTAATTTCATGTTTTATGTTTGCTAGAGTATGGAAATTTAATCAAAGGATTGTGTTTAATGTATCTTTTGGGTAAGACTGGTTGAGACAGAGTATGTGATGCTAAGTTATCTAGAAGACAGGGATTCATGGATTGGGAAAGAAGTGAGTCTACTTTAATCTTTCATGATGCCAAGAGAATAATTGGTTGTGATAAAGATTGGATACTTTAAGATCATGGTTGTCTAAACAATGGTTTGAATTGCATACTTCTCCATCCTTGACATGTATATATTTTTGTTTTTTTTTTCATTTTCATTTTATCAAGTCGGTTAAACAGTGAAAGAAAAATGATTAATGTATACTTGTTCCTTCAGGATCGACACTCGTTTGAACCCTATGCTCGGTTAATGATGAGTACACTTGCTTATATGTGTAATTTGGGTTTAACGTTTTAATGTAAACTTGATTGGGAATGTGCTTATTTTTATATGATTTTTATACCCAGATCCCGACGCATCATAGTTTAATTAATTAATAAAAGAACTAATTTAAATAAATGGTTTATTAATTAATTATCTTAGGTAATTTTTTTTCGGCCTAAGTGGATTAATTAATTAATATGTAATCTATTTAATTAGTCATTCGACTAATTAAGGGAGCATGGCCCATCAAGAATTCGATGGAAGCCGCCATGTGCAAAGAAAAGGAAAATAGGAAAAGGAAACAAAAGAAAAAAAATGTGGCTAGTTTTTGGTTTTGCAATAAGGAAAAGGAAATCAAATGTAATTAATAGACACTGCATATGTTTTTTTATGTTTGACCGAAATTCATAACCTTGAATAGCTTACATTTTTCCACATGAACAAAAAGGCCACCAGATTTTCCCGTTATGTTTTTTTTTTTTCCCGTTCGGTTTTCCCCAACCGTTTTTAGCTCTTCCATTTTGTTCCAATTTTTCTTCACCCTAACTCTACATTCACCGAGAAAGATCAAGAGCTAGCAAACATGGTCAGTGTTTGATGCGAAGGAGCAAATGGTTTGCTGGTGTTCCCACAAAAAAAGTTGTTGTTCCTGTTCAACAAGCACCGCCGAACTTGAATCCAACTCCGATTATTAAAGTTAATTACCATAGAAGTAAGTATTCTTAGCCCTTAGCTCAAGAAAAATTTGATTCTGCTGCTTTCTGCTGCATATTTAAGTATCTCGTGGTCCTTCAAGTGGTATCAGAGCCAGGTTAAATCTAAGAGAATTCTTAGGCTTAATAACCAGAAAAAGGTGGTTCATTTACTAATAAAAATATAATCTTTGCGATTGTATGGAGCCCAGATGGTTTTGTTATAAGGGTAGATTTTGTGTACGCCTCGCGCGTGGAGGAATAGACACTTGTAATAAAATTTTAATCACTTTCGTATAAATCATGTATGACTTGTTTTGAAAGGCATAGGCTTTTGAAATTGAATTTCAATTTATTTATGAATTATTGAAAGAAAATGTTGTTGGAACAGTCCCACAAAAACCCTAAAAAGAAACAAAGAAGAAAAGAACTGGAGATCAGACTGAAAAAGCCCAGCTACGGCTTGATGCATGCAAGTTGTGCACGGCTTGGGAATTTTTTCCTTCCCAAGCCATAGGAGGCCTGCAAGCCTCCCAAGGCTATGCATCGGACCAAAGCATGGCCTAGTAGTCACGGGCAACGGTTTAACGATTAGGGCAATCGGGTCTCGAGTTTTCTCCTGAAGCTATTCTTTTATTTTATTTTCCTGTAATTTCTTTTCTTTTGGAGTCTTATATCACATGAGGTTATTTTTCTTCGAATAGTTTATTTATTGTGACAAATATTTTTACATGAAAATGGTTAGTAAAGGGGAACCACCTTAGGATTTGACAAGATCATTTTAATTTTATTATTATGATATTTAATCCATTATTTCATCACATAAGAATTAAAGATTAGAAATAGAATGTAAAATTTTTATTTTTAGAGTATGTCTATTATATTTAATTTTGTGACCAAATGCATAAATGTTTTTGAGAATTTTTTTTTCTCTAGATAAAACAATTATGGAAAACGTTTTAAATTGGAACTTCAAAAGGTTTTATCCTTAACAAGGAGAATAATTTTGTATTTAAGTATTTTAAATTTAGTTCCTAGAAAATTGTTTTAACTTAAGTAGTGAAATAAAAAAATGCATAATTTATTTTCTAAAAGGGTTTTATCCTTAACATAGAAAATAATAGTTGAATTTTTGGATTTCCACTAAAGTTAATAAAAACCAATTAATTTTTAAAGAAACGTTTTTCCAAAAAACCTATTTTTTCTCAAAAGATTATGTGGGAGAGCAGTTCTAATGGCTCCATGGCTTCTATCACAGTTTCTTATTGGTGATTATGGTTATCCTCATGTCATTATGATCATGACCCCCTATAGGTTGGATTTTCATGAGAATCTATAACTAACAGAGGAATTGTAATTAAATCCTAGGATAAATGTTAGTGTCGGCTAGCCTATCATTGGAGGCATTAATGCTAGATTATCCGTAGGTGGTGACAGTAGTGGTCATCCTATCGATGGAATAATTTCTGGATCATTACCTATCAAGGAAGTTTAATTTGTGATGGTTATATACTTCACTAAGAAAATTGTTAACCTTCTTACGAAACTTTGTCAATTTTTCTAAGAGCTATTTTTTTTTTTATAATGGTTTTAATAGGTTAACCATATCACGAAAATAATACGATGTTTTAAAGTGTTCATTTTTATATATGTTGTTCAAAACACACATCTTTTTTCTAATTGAAGTTTTTTTCTAATCAACAAAAACGTCTGTTTTTATGTGGACTGGACCAAATTTTGTGGACTAGAAAAGGAATCTAAACATAGCACTCACTACTAAGGAATACACGTATGTTCTAATCGACGCTGGTCTCGAAATTGGAAAAGATTCCATAGACTAAGATCTTGAAGTGGAAAAGGCATGGAAGAAAGCTAATGAATTGGCTTAATGCTATATGTTGGCTTTCATGTCTAATGTTTTCCAGTCTAAGCACGAGAACATGCCTACTGTGCATAACATCAATATTTCATTACGCACCATGTTTGCTGACAAGTGCTGGCCCGCAAAGTAGGAAAAACTTAGAGTAATCATGAACACTTGGATGACTGAGGAGGCATCGGTTCACGAGCATATGCTCAAGATGATTGCTCACTTCAAGGAAGCTAAGATTCTAGGGGCAACAATTGATGTTGGAGCCAAATTGACATGGTTGTTGAAACTTTACCATATTCGTATTCTCTGTTCAAGCTGAATTATAGCATAAACAAGTTTAATATATCTTTGACTGAGTTGATGAAAGAACTCCAGGCTACTAAGAAAATCATAAAGCCTGTGTCAAAAGTTTTGGTTACTCACTCTGGACCATCTTCTAGGACTAGGGCCGAGGCCAAGAAGTTCAAGAAGAAGAAGGCCTAAAATCATGTAGGGGCCCAGCGCAAGGCGTCCAAGCCCGATCCATTTAAGCCAAACACTATGCCCAAGGGAAAATGTTTCAAGTGTGGCAAGAAGGGGCACTTCAAAAAGGATTGTCCGGACTTCTTGGCCAAGTTCTCCTCAAGTATTACTCTTTACTTAGAGTCTATTTTAATGGTTGGATTATAATCCACTTAGATTGTTGATACTGGAGTCACTGACCTTATCTGTAACTCTTTGCAGGGGTTCAGCAAGATAATGTGACTCTGTAGAGAAGAGCACGGACTTAGAATGGGCAACGGAGCAAAATTGTAGGCCGAAGCACTAGGAGACTTGGGGCCTTTATTTTATTGTAATAGGTTTTTAATTTTAAGGAATATTTTATATATATTTCTAGTTTTAAACAGAATTTGATTTCAGTTTCACGATTGATTAATTAAGGATATTGTGTTTCTTTCTATTATATTATTTCAATTAGTAGAAATGGAAATATTATTTATTTTGAAAATTTGTATGGGAATTTTTTGCACATTAATCCTATTAATTGTCAAATAAAAAATACTCATACGGAACCCGATAATATGAAGAAAAGACCACATCAAATAACTCTTATTTATGCCACTTGAGATTAGGACATATAAATCCTAATCGGATTTATAAGTTAATCTAAAATTGGTCTTTGGACTTATTGCAATTGGAGGAATAGTCTCAGTGTGAATTTTGTCTTAAGGGTAAAATGACCAAAAATTTATTTACCCAAACGATAGAAAGAGCCAAGGAAATATTCAAGTTAGTTCATACTAATGTTTGTTGTCCTATGTCTTGACCAGCTAGAGAAGGTTATAATTACTTTATCACGTTCACAAATGATCACTCGTGTTTTGGTTATGTTTACTTGATAAGGTGCAAGTTTGATTCGTTTGATATTTTCAAGGTGTTCAAAGCTAAAGTGGAGCGTCAAATAAGTAAATTAATTAAAAATCTAAGATCAGATCATGTTGGAGAATATCTTCTTGGTGAATTCAATGACTACTTAGCACATCACGACATACTATCCCAGATAACGGCATCTGGGACTCCCTAGCATAGTTGAGTAGCTGAGAGAAGAAATAGAACGTCAATGAAAATAGTCAGAAGCATGATGAGTCATGCAACTCTTCCATTTTTTTTTTTTTTGGTGATATACTCTAGAAACAACAACATATATTCCGAACTTGGTGCCTTCCAAGTCACTACCTAGAACACCCTATGAGCTGTGGACTGGATGAAAGCCCAGTACAAATCATCTCAAGGTATGGGATTGTCCAGCTTATGTACTGACTAGAGGAAGTAAGCCAGATCCAAGATCAGAATTGTACTACTTTGTAGTTTATCCAAAAAAAATGGGAGGGGGGTAGATACTTTTATCATCTCCAAGAGCAAAGGGTACTTATTAGTACTTATGCTAAGTACTTGGAAGATGAAAAAAGTATATCCACTAAGGTTTTGGGTAATGTAGAATTTGAAAAGAAGTTTATTATCACTTCAACTTTATGTACCGCAATTGAGGAACCAAAAGAGACATAACCAAATGTTTCGGTAAAACATAAGCCACATCATACTTGTAGGCTATCTAAGGTTCCTGAGAGATGGACTAGAGAGGCCTTTGAGGTAATCTACGACCATCAAGAATAAGATCCTACAAGATACTACAAGGCTATTGTTGATGTTGATGCGGACAAATGGCAGACTGCAATGGATGTTGAGATTGAGTCTATGTACCTCAATTAAGTCTGGGATCTTGTCATTGCACCTGAAGGGATTAAACCTATAGAGTGCAAGTAGGTATACAAGAGAAAAAGAGGTGTGGATAGAAAGGTGGAAACCTTTAAAGTAAGATTGGTTGCAAATTGTTATACTCGAAAAGAATAGATTGATTATAAGGATACTTTTTCACCTGTTGCCATGCTTAAGTCCATATGTATTCTCTTGACCATCACATATCACTATGACTACGAGATATGAGAAATAGATGTCAACACAGCCTTTCCTAGGTAACAAATAATATTGCCAGTAGTGCAAGGCCCTCACTAATGCATACAATTTCTTGTCATAAGTTGAATAATTCAAGGATGCTCCCGATAGCTTCTCACCAAAAAAAAAAAAAAAAATTGCAATAGGTTTTTTATTTTGAGTCAACACAACACCTATTCTTATTCCACTAGCATTACATTTCACTTCAAAAGCTTTCTCAAAATTAGGCAAGGACAATGATGCAACTTCACTCAATTTTGATTTCAAAACAATAAAAGTCTTTTCTTGTTCTTCTCCCCACGTAAATTCCACATTCTTTTTAATAACTTCAGTCAATGGGGCACCTATTGTGCTGAAATTTCTAATGAATCGCCTATAAAAACTAGCTAACCAATGAAAACTCCTTCCCTCAGACACAGAAGTAGGTGTTGGCCAATCTTGAAGTGCCTTGACCTTTTCTTCATCAACTTCAATACCTTTTGAACTCACAACATAACCCAGAAAAGTTATATTTTCCAAACAAAATGAACATTTGTCAAAGTTCTCATACAACCTTTCTATTCTAAGAGTAATAAGTACGCATTTAAGATAATGCAAATGGTCTTCATAAGTGATATGATCATGGGGTTATTTTCTCAGTGAATTTTGTGGCTAAATTTGGGGTAAAATTCAAGACAAAAATAAGAACTCAAAACAGTGAATTTTGTGAAGAAACAAGACACCAAATTCAAATACTAAGAACCTAAGCCAAAACAAAGAACTTAGAATACTAGAAATAAGAAGTAAGTCATCCAAATCACATCCAAAAACCGTTGACTAAAATAGAAACTAAGAACACTTTAAAAAAAAGATGATTTAGGCAACCAACTTTACCCCCAACAAGAATATTATATTATATATAACCTAAGACCCAAATTAGTAAGCTAATTGATGTGTCCTAAGAGGATTTATAGACTCAAAATAAGAAGGAAGGACTAGGTCCTAAGAATGATTTTGATGTTCATGGGATCTACCCAAGAGGAATCACCTCTCAAAAGCTCTCAAAAGAGACTCTTTGAATTCTACCGATATTTAAAGTTATTACATTGAATGTTATAATGGCATATATATAGGGAACTAAACCTAACTAAGATGAGATAAAATCTCAGCCATTCAAGTATTTAAAAGGTCCAAAATATCCCTATTACATAATAAAAGTTGTGGGAATTAAATTAGAAACAAACATAAAAGAAAATAAGAAAACTCAGCAAAACAGGGCTAAGCCTAAAGTGACCTAGTGCCAGGTAGGCATGTTGGGCCTGGTGCCGGGTACACTTTGAAGAAATTAAGATACAGTCTGAGTAGAGTTGGTGCCAGGTGGCCTTGTTGGGCCTAGAGCAGGATAAGTACTATTCTTCACCACCAACTTATTTTCTCTTGCCTTCAACCTTTCTCTT
Source organism: Voacanga thouarsii (assembly GCA_026120185.1). NCBI lineage: Eukaryota > Viridiplantae > Streptophyta > Magnoliopsida > Gentianales > Apocynaceae > Voacanga > Voacanga thouarsii. The sequence continues at coordinate 4,225,134 of JANUWF010002155.1, read as the reverse complement.
GCGTGCGCTTGATCCTACATACAAATTGTTGTTCAAGCCATCTTCTTGGCCCTTTTTTTATGCTCCATCACTTGACAACTTTCTTGATTCTTGATTTGTCTTCTTAAAAGTCTTTTAAACTTTTCTTTGGCACCCACTTCTTGACAATCTTCATAACTATGGGCTTGGTGGCTTGTTTGGCATGAATCTTCTATTGAAAGCCTTTATAATTTAAATTCTTCTTTGGCACTATGGAATGTGGTTTGACTTACCCTAGTTCCACACATTCCAGTCCAGCTAACTTTGCGAACAAGGAAAAAAGGTTAGAAAATTTTCCCCTCGAAATCTGGACAGAGTGCAACCGGTGCTGGCTAGGGCTGCCGGAGCTGGCGTTGACTCTGTTCGGGAGTTCCCCTATTCTTCAGGCTTTGTAGTTTTTCCATTTTTGCTTCTGTGGCGTGCCTTATTTTTCCCCCTTTTAGGCCTTCACACTAATCCCCTATTAATCCATTTAATTATATGCTTATTATCTCGAATAGGAATTGCCAATCTACACTCTATATCTTTTTTTAAAATTAATCTTTGCACAATATCCTTATTTGATCTCCTATTATGGGTCTTTCTTTTTTTAATTGATGAAGAAAAGAAGAGACGAGAGAGAAAGTATATTGATTTAGGATTGTGAATACATTGTGGTTATAGATTATATATTATTGTGACTATTGTGATTGTGACTGTTTATGAAGTAGATAAATTCATATGGTTAGAGAAGACTGTTTATGGTTATAGTTTAAACATATGGACTATGAAGAATCGGATGACTTGATGGAGATTATGTTGAGACGTTGTTGAAACAGAAGTATGGGTATGAGTTTGTTGTGTATTCTGATTGATTGAGATTGTGTTGGATGATTTGTTTTAAGTATGGGAGTGATGTGCATTTTCTAAATATTTGGATGTTGATGATACTTGAGTAGACATTCATGAAATTTTCTTTTTTGGTTGCACAACAACATCCTTGTGTTGATTTTTCGTGAGAGAAAAAAGTTGGATCAATTCTAGAAAAAGTCATTGATCATTATTTATGAAATTTTTTTACACTGCATATACACTAGGGGAGGTTTGGACTCGCATTTTTTCAATCCAAAATAACTGTCCAAAAATGACTCTTTAAACAGCTAACTTCCACTTCATTTTACCCCATTTTGGACGCACGTTTTGGAAGCCCAAAATCATGAAATCAAGTCCTAATTTCTAACATACTTCGCAGCTAGCATCCTTCTAACTACTGTTCATATATGCACATACATAGGGGAGTATTGCTTTTATGATCTATCTGTTGCATCTCCTCATATTCATATCTATACATTTTTTTTTTTTGTAACTACTATTTGGCTATTTCCTTGAAGAATAGTCCTTTATATAGAAGGAAGGAGGATATGAAGGTTGGTTGGGCCATAGGCTCATTGAGCTATATTTATGAGGCTATGCATGAATTTCCTTATCTTAATCTCATAAGGACTCTTTGTATCCTATAATGAAAGAAGTCATTTTAGTTAAAAATATTCTTACTTCTCTCTGTCTAGCATGTCCATATTGTCCATGTCATTCTTTTTTTTTTTTTTGTCACAATCCCATTGATTTTATCACCAGTAAAAAATGGGGAGATTGTTAGCTTTAATGGCATTCTCATGTGTAAGATTGGTGTCTTCTATCACCATTTTTTGGGAAAAGGTTTCTAGTGAGTGCTGTTAAAATGCTTAACTTAAAACTTAAGGTAGTGGATGTAGATCATTTGAAGATCGAACTACTATAAATTCTTAAGCATTTTCTTGTTCTATTTTGCCAAAATTCTTCACTTCATTTTTCACTATCCTCGGTTCTAAAATGTTGTATTTTTTACTCTAAAATCAACGGCTTGTTTATGACCTTTGCATTCCGATTTAACCTTGTCCATGACATCTCAACTATCCATCTTTATTTCATAACATTTTCCTCTCATTCTATGCCAATTTAAAAGACACCTATCCGACCTCTTGAAGACGCAAAGCTGCAAAGCATTTATGCTACTTAGTTCGAATATTTGATGAGGACCAAAATTTTTTATCTGCATTTGCTTGCCAAAAATCTTATTCATCCCCTAAGGTTTTTTCATAAGAACCTAAACTTAGGGTTCAACCCTCAAATATAATTAAAATATAATAAACTTAAGTTGTCAATAAATTACAAAGAAGAGAAAAAGAAATCACTCATAGATAAGTAAGCCTTCTTTTTCCTCCTTGAAACCTTATTGGTCAACCTCCTCTTCATCTCCAACAAAGATCCTTGATCCTTATTAATCTTGGTGTTTCTCTAGGAGCTTTCTAAAGATATTACATTGAAAAACTGAAAAACCACTTTGTATAATGTTATTCTCTTCTATTTATAGGTGTTTCGATTGCCAAAAAGTAAACACGAGAGTCTTAATTCGTGTTCAATTAAGTTTCCAAAGAAATCCTACTTGCAATTACCAAATTGTGATATGAAAGTACTGTGCAGCTGGCCCCTCCATGCAGCTACTGGAAAACACAGCCTGATAATGGCATGGCCATGCACCTTACTTACATGGTCGTGTACAAATCCTGAATCTATTTTCATTTTTTACTTAGTTTATTTTGACCATGTTTTGGTTATTATTATTTTTTTTAACCATGAATTGTAATGTTTTTAAAGGACAAATTGACTTGTTGTATACCTTTTTTGACTGGGTTTGGTTAGGGGCTTTATATATACCTCATTATAATTCTTGTAACAAGAAACTTAAGACATGAGTATTTTGAATACAAGAACTGTTGTGAGTTTGGTGAGGTGATTCCTCTTGGGATTGTTTCCTTCAATTAAGACTAATCTTAGGACTTAGTTCTTTCCTTTGATTCAAGTCTCTAAATTATTCAAGGATAATCCATTTCTTCATCTCTAATTTGGTTGCTATATTTCTTCATAATGTTCTTGTTTAGACTTAGTTGGGGTGCCAAAATCTTTTCACCCCTCTTGTTCTTAATCCTTATTGGGTTAAAGGTTTTTAGGTGTTGATTTAGTAATCTTAGTTCATTAGATTATGGGTTCTACGTGGCTTATATTGTTGGGTATCTTAGGCTCGTATCCTATACGGCGTAGCGAAAGAATAAAATGAGATACCATCCTAGAATCCGCATATGTGTGGAGAACAAGACATAAAGATAACAAAGGTAACAACTTTTTACCTTTCTTTGATCGTCCGAAGAACAATATTTTCTTTTTCAAGTCAAGGCGTGATCCAGCAATCCTCTTGATCAACCTCCATGAGAGTTGAATGTCTAACCACTATAATCACAATGTGTGATTATCTCTAACAGTAATCCACGCAAAGGATACACTCAACCACCAAGCTTTTCTGTGCTAGCAGAAAAAGATGGCGGCTAGGGTTCTTCACGTTTTCAGCAAAACGAGAGAGAGAGAGAGAGAGAGAGAGAGAGAGAGAGAGAGAAGATTGTGTGTATTACTCATAGCTAGAGTTGGTGGCCATATCATCATGTAACATAAAAAAACCCTACGAAAAAATTGAGAATTCTAATTCTATTAGAATTCCCTAATTGTAATTGGAAACATCAAGTTCTCACAATTACAATTTGGACCATAAATTATAACTAATTATAATTTATCCACAATAACTTCTCTTTCTCGCAATTAACCCCACTATGTTATCAAATAACATCTTGAGTATATAATCCTCTATTGTGTGTGACCTATTAGGTTTCCCGGTCAATTGGTAGCAAAGATGAATTAATCCAAGTGTCTTTGAGATTAATAATCCATAATTAATTAGAATTAATCCTATTAATACTAATCAGGATTGATTTATTAATTCATCAATTAATAAACTTATATTCTCAGATCATGAGCGGTATCTAGCAACACATCATGACCACCCGAGAGTCTAGGAAGTCAAGTGGCTTGACATGAACCCTTCAATAACAAACTTCAGTGCAATTAACTTCTTTCAGTGTACAATATCTCATTCGATTTGGAGTATGGAGTTAGTGCCAACTCCTTTCAGAATTAATTCTAGCCCAAATACAATAGTACTTATACCAGGATTGTAACACCCCACCTTTTTACTTCCGATTCGCTACTACTTGTAATGGGATAAGAATTTATATCAACGGCCAGAACAAAAGTTGATCGGTATAATGAGACGAATACTTTGGTGAAATAAAGTTTTGTCGGGACCTAGATGTAATTATTGGATTTGTTCTGCCCGTACCCTAAATTTTTGGAAGGCTATTAAAATTAATAAAATAAGAATTTTAGGGTACTTTAGAAAGAGAAATTGATCAGTGTTGTGAGACGCACATTTTTGTGTGAATTGTGCTACACGGGGTATTGAAGGCATTTTTGTCATTTTAACCGCGTTCGTGACTTCGACCGTGAATTTGACCAGGTAGAGAGGGAATTGAAGAATTTAAGTGTTACCAATGGATTCAGTGGAATTTTTGGAGTTGGACAGTGAAATAAAATATTTTTTCATTACGGACTCGATTTTGTTCATTTTTGAAGAAAATAGAAAATTACGGTTGGAAATGGGACGTGTGGCTTCTTATGAATGGTGTATGAAAATTAGTGTCATTTAGTGATTGGTTAATGAAGACAAGTGCTTCTATTTGATTGGTTGTAATAAGTTGAGATAATTTAGAGGGCCCACAAGAAATAAATAACAATGGCCCACAAGCATGACAAGTTTGTCCAAGTTGGACCACCTTTTTGACCTCATTTGACCAAGTTTAATTAAGCTTCATTTGAGAAAGGTAATCAAGGTTGAATATACATGGCCATGCAAGTTAAGAAAATATCTATAATGTTCTAAGAATTTCTACATTTTTCTATAAGCTTCTCTAAGCTTCTAAAGTATTCTAAAAGTTTCCATAAGCTTCTTGGACATCTATAAATAGGCCACGAAGGCCTATTGAAATGTCTTTAGACAGCCAGAATTTCGCAGCAAACAAGGAAGGAAAAGAGAAGAGAAAGGAAAAAGAAAATAGAGAAGAGAGAGGGAGGAAATTCGGGTAATAGGGAGGAGAAAGAGAGAGAAGGAAAAACAAGAAGATGCTTGGACTGTTTAGCTTCCAAACGCAGCAAAGAAAAGGTAAAGATCTACCTTGCTTAAAGTAAAGTTATTATATAAAGCATGGAGATCATTTTGGTATACATATTATGAAAGGTTATGTATGAAGTATGGAAACTAGCAAGGTGAAGTTGTGTGAAAATATGTTATGATTGAGGCTGCCGGTCTTCTTGTTGTACTATGGTGAAATTTTCTATTTTATGTATGACTAGAAGTCAGTAGCTTTAAGGGTGATAAAAGGGAGATTGGATTGAATAAATTCATATAATAAACAAGGAATGAAGATATAATGCGTTTTGCTGGACGATGGGTTTAATTCCAGAAAGTTATGGAAGGTTTTATGTCCAGTAAATCTGTAACATTTCTAGATTAGAACAAATAAGGCATATATCTTTGTATCTAAGGATCATAGAGACATTTTAGAACAAGTTTGAGGTCAATCGGATTTACGGATCAAAAGTTATGGTGAAAATAGCAAAGGTGCAAAACCAGTAACGGGATTTTACTACTGGATCTTTGTGTTCAAAACTGAACAAAATGGACAATAGAATTGGTACTCCATGAATTGGAACTTGTAAAGGAATGTCTTAAGGATATTTACAATTGGTTTGACATCATTTGGATTTGTGGATTAAAAGTTATTGGCAAAACAAGTCAGGGTGTCAAACTTGAAAATTGCAGAATGTTAGGGAAAGAATGAATAGTGAAACTATGTCAAAACTGCTGAGGCTGTTTTTGCCCAGTACCATGATACTGGAACCAGAACTCTAAAAACAGCCTATACTGAATTAAATTTAAGAGTCTTATGGTCATTTTGGTATATCATGAAGCCAAATTGGATAGGTAAATTGAAAATTATGTGTAAAACAAAATGGTATGTCAAACCAGTGAAATTCCAGAAAGTAGTCCGACAATGAATGGACTTAAGGGTAACTACTTATGTGATTTTGGATAAATTAATTAGGGAAACATGAAGTGAATCCCTGGTTTATGAAGGGAGGAAGTATGTGGAAAAAGGAAAACGAAAGAATTGATCAAATGACGGAAAAACAACGTAAACGAAAGTTAAACGTTTTCCTTGACCGACGGCTAACCATCGGCCTCGTCGGCTAACCGTCAGCCCCATCGGCTAAACGACGGTTGAACGTCGGCCGGACGTCAGCTACCCGTCGGCTATTTTTCAACCAAACACGAATTGACCCGAAAACGTTGTTTGATGTAGGTTTAGCAATAAACAGTCAACGGAACATCGAAAACAGTAGAAATGAAGGTTAAACGGCCATGAATGGAAATGATTGCTTAGGACACGAGGTGAGTCCCTTGGATTTCTAAAACTCTTTTAAAGTTAGTGTGCATTGTTTTTCCATGAAATGCTATATTATTTACCATTTGGAACATTTTATTGAAATATGTTCGGAAACATTGAATTTAATCATCTTTTGAGATTAGAATTCTAGATTTCCTTAAATGAGTTCCTTTTTGGAAACGGGTATTTGGAAAATGTTACAAATGTCCTTATTGGAATATTTTATGAAAACCTTTAGAAATCGGGTATTCGGTAAATGACCGAAATATCCTTATTGGAACTTTTATGAATATTTCTCAAACCGGGTAAGGGTAAAATGATCCGAATACCTTTGAAAAATCTTTTGGAAATCGGGTATCGGTAAAATGACTTGAATACCCTTGGAAATGATTTTTGTGATCAAGTACGGGAAAAATGACCTGATTACTCTTAGAAACACGTTTTTATGTGTAAATTGAACCCTTTATCTGGTTTCATCATGATTTTGAAAAAATGTTGTTTTGCCCTAAAAACTGTTTTGATATGAAAATTCTGTAAGATCAGATAATCCTCTGGCCTGATTAGTCAGACGGGGTTGGTAACGTTGAGTACTCAGCAAGGACTTTGATATTTGTACTAGCCCATGTTAGAGATAGACGACCCCAAGTAACCTGATCAGTTCTGGGGATTATCTTACACCAAACAAGGCGATATGACATTGAGATGAGTTGTCTTGACTAGCCGTTTTGAGCCTGGCAATTGCCTATTGATTATGATGGTGGATTGTTCACATGATACTAGGCAGGTACACTCGGTATGTTCAATCCCTTGCCACCTCGATGGTGATTGACGTCAGGATTGGGACCCATGGCTTATGGTGGCAAGTAAAAGATTCCTAAGTGCAAGGTGAGGTACATTTGTACGCTGCTCACTGTTCTGGCATGACACAGGTAACATGTTGTAAGGCGCAGTCCCTGGAACAAGAGACCGTGTAGCCGAAGGCAAGGACTGTGAGACTTGCATAGAGGCTGACCTTCTGTGGGAGAAGTGCATGTGATTGAAAAAGAAAATGGGGCAATTATTTGAAAGTTGAAACACCATTTTCCAAAAAATTATTGAGTTCCGAATACACTCTTCATTAAAGAGTTTTAGATTCATTTCTAATGAGAAAATTATATGTTATTTCATAAAAGTTTTGTGTACTCTGGTTCTTTAATAAAACATTAGCACACACGGGACTCACTGAGTGATTTTCCACTCACATGTGTCTTTTACCATACCCTTTTATAGGATCTGAAGATGAAAGAATCTAAGGATAGAGGACGATACCATAGTGACAGCATAAATGGTTCAGACGTTTCCATTTTTGGATAATGTACCTTATTACTAAGTTTGAATGGAAACTTTCATGTATAAAATTCTTTATTACTTGTGCACACTTGACCATCAGTATGGGTTATTGTATGAATATGGACTTGCATACTCTGTTGATTTCCGTTATAAAGACCCCTTGTTTAGGTAGCTGGACGGGGCGACACCCGGTGTTGATATGCTTCCGCTGTAATTTTTGTAGGGGTGTTACAATTGGTATCAGAGCCCAGTTTCTTAGAACTATGGTATCATCATAGGGATTGATAGAAATCTTTCATTATCAGGTATGATGAATAAGGATGATAAGGGCAAGTGCCCAATAGATGAGTATAGCGATGATAGGAAGAAAAAAATAGGTTAGCACTCGGGTGTGAAAAAATTTTGAAAGGATTTGGATTACTCACCAAGCAGGTGTGCCAGGACGTTTCACTTGGACAAGATCCAGCCCTGGCCGCCATCATACACCTTATTTCACTGAAAGTGCATTTGACCTCGTAGTATCTATCACTACCTTATTTACGCGAGACATAAGCCTGGAACGGACACCTAATCTTGAGAGGACATCATCACTACATAAGGAGATGGATGGCGATTTTAATGTAATTGATGGTGATATTAAATCATGCCATCAGGATAGTGATGAAGAGGACAGCATCCCCAATGGTGTAGTATTGTTTGATGATAATGGGAAGGAATTTAGGGGGGATACACTGGGAATATTGGAAGACGAGGTGTTATGTTTCAAGGATGTTGAGATAGGAAGAGATCAGGAGGTACCCGAGATGAAGGTACCTACGGTCGAAGAGTTCAGGGAAAAATTGGAAATAGACTCAGACATACTGGTTTGGTTACACACTGATGTAGAGAAATATGAATGATTCAATACAGCTGGATCCTATACAACTCCTACTAATTCAGATCCAAAGAGAATGTTGGCATAAATGAAAAGATGAGTAGGAGAAATCGAAGTGAATTTTGAGGTATAATTCAGAAAAGATTTAGAAGACCCCGATGGCAGAAGAAAGGAAAGATGCAGAGGAAGGGAGACCCAAGGGGGGGGACGACCCTCTTTTAGATGTATTAACTGTAGGAAGGAAGGACATAAGAGTTTTAGTTGCCCTCACCTCCAAAGGATAGGAGGATATAGTTGACCAGGAAGAAATAATCAAGGATAGGGGTCAGGACTAGAAAGAGAGAACCTAGACAGGCTTCTACTCCTATCGCCGAATTTGTTGACCAAGTAAATGCTCGAGTGATTGTATCAAAGACGGTGGATGATTATGTCATAATAGTGAAAGGCACACTCTTTAGCTTTAAATCATGATGCTAATGTATTGGTAGATTCTACCCATTCCTTACTGCTAATGTATTTCTTGATGTTATAGAAATAAAAATGAGGAAGAAAATTTCATAAGAAATTCTTGTCAGTGCCCCATTGGCAAAATAAATGAATAGTGAGAAAATACGTGAGGAATGCAAGATCTTAGTAGGAAGCGAAATTTTGGAGGAGATTTGATATGCCTACCCATAGGGGACTAAGATGTTATTTTGAGCATAGACTGGCTACCCCAACATCGTAATCAAGTTTACTGAAGATATAAAGTAGTACAATTCTATTAACCTGGAAACCTGTATTGGAATTTGTAGACAAGACTGGGAGGAAAAGTAATACTTGTACATCAGGACTCAAGGCCCATAAGATAATTGGAAATGGTGTACTGGGCCTATGTAATTAATAAGTCAAGAGGGCTTAAGAAACCTGAAGAAGTTCCTATTATAAATGAATATTTGGATGTTTTTCCAGTAAAATTGAAGGAATTACTACTGAAAGGATAAGGAGAATTTTCTATTGAGTTAGTGACATTGGCAAAGCTAATTTCAGGAACTCCTTATTGAATGGTACCTACAAAACTGTAGGAGTTTAAGAAATAAGTAAAGGAATTAATGGAGCCAAAATTCCATTAGCTAGTACTCCACTTTGGGGAGTACCCATCTTGTTTGTTAGAAAGAAAGTTGAGTTACCACGGATGTATATAGATTTATGAGGTTAAATGCAGAAAAAAAAAGAGAGAATAAATATCCATTGCCCACGATTGATGAATTGTTCGATCAGTTACGAAGGATATGCTGATTCTCAAAGTTAGACTTGAGGCAAAGATGTTATTAAGTTCGGATTCGGAAAGAAAATATACTGAAAACTACATTTAACATGATATGGACTTTTGAGCTTATAGTGATGCCCCTTTGGTATAACTGATGCCTGTCGTTTCGTAGATCTAACGCTCTAGACATCTCGGCCCAGTTGTGGCTCTATTCACAGATGATATTCTAGTGTACTCCAAAGATCCCTAAGATCATAAACAATAATCTTTAGAAAGTAATAGGATAGTTAAGGTAGTCCAAACTATATACAAAATTCAGTAAGTATGAGTGATAGGGGCTAAATTAGTCATGTTTTTCCTAGTTATTTGAGGTTCAATTGTAATACATTTTGTTCAATAACTAGTCGTATTCTTTCATATTTGAGATTTTACCCGTGGAAAGGTATTTTGTTCATCATTATAGATTTTTAGGGTAAAATGAAACAAAAATGTCGCAAAGCAGAGGAGAGGTGATGCCGGCTAGGGCCTTAGAACTGGCGCCGGCCATGCACTGTTGACATGGAATTCGAAGCGAAGAAAAAATTGGTGGAACCAGCACCGACTCCAAGAGTCAGGGTGGTGATGGCTGCATTCTGGAATACATTGTGCAAAATTTGAAGAAAAATTGGTGAACGAGTAAAGGAGCATAACACAACCGACGCCAACTCCGAGAGCCAAGGCGGCGCCAGCTGTGCCGTGGAGTTAAGGCAGTGCATGATTTTTTACACGCGGTTTTTGTTAATCTGAGGAGTTTTAGTAGCTTCCGACTTCTACTCGGCTAAGAATATTGTACCTACGAGTTTAGGCACTTCCTAAGCCTATAAATAGAAGAAAAACACAAGGGAAAAAGGGAGAATTCATTGATCATCATAGAAAATCACTCAATCAAATGAGGAATTCTTCAATTCAAGGAGGGTTGTACAAGAAGAACATTGAAGGAAGAAGAAGGAGGCTTGTCTATGAGTGTTTTCTTTTACTTTGTTTTGTTTTTCTTGACAATGATGTTTTAATTGTTTTATTGTAATTTGACATTGGTTTAGACATTCATGGTTTTTTAGAGTTATTTAATCTTTTGATTAATTGATTGTTATTCATGGTATTTAGTTACTCGTGCTTATTTCAAGATTAATTGATTGTGGCTTTACGTTAACTTGCTTGAGAATAGGGTTGATGGTAGTTCAATTGATTGATTTCATATTTGTTGTCTTTTAACTTACCTGAAAATGGGGTTAATTGCTAAGGGGTTAATTGCTAAGAATAGAGTAATTAAAGGTTAATTGATGTCTGCAAGAGTATGGATTCAATTGGTTAATTTCATGGGTTATGTTTGCCTGAGAATGGGACTTAATTCGAGAATCGTGTTTAATGGATCTTTTATGTAAGACTGGTTGAGAGAGAGTATGTGATACTAAGTCACCTAGAAGATAGGGATTCATGGATTGGGAAAGAAGTGAGTCTACTTTAATTGTCCATGATGCTAATGGAATAATTAGTTATGATAAAGGTTGGATACTCCAAGATTATGTTTGTCTAACCAATGGCTCGATGTTACATAAATCTACATCCTTGACTTGTATATATTTTTATTTTATTTTATTTTTATTTTTATTTATTTTTCACTTTATCGAGTCGGTTAAACAATGAAAGAAAGGTGATTAATGTCTACTTATTTCTAGAAGATTGACACTCGTTTGAACCCTATGCTCGGTTAATGATGAGTACGCTTGCCCATATGTGTGATATGGGTTGAACGTTTTAATTTAAACTTGATTAAGAATGTGCTTAGTTTTTGTATGAATTTTACACCCAAGTTCGGACAAATCAAGTTTTTGGTGCCATTGCCGGGGAACAATAGCATGAAAGCTTGAATTTTGTTGATTTAACCATGTAAATATGTAAATAAGTAAATACGTAAATATGTATATATGTTCCTTGTATAACGAAGTGCCATATTTTGTTGTTTCTATAATTGTATTTTAATTTCACTATGTGAAACCCCAGTCAAAACCAACCTTAGAGTAAGGGGGTTGGGATGCATATCATATTTTATTTCATGTTTAAATATATTTTTATATGATTTTATGTGCTTTGGATTTGTGTTTTATAGTCTAGAGGGCTTGGTTACGATTATTGAGAAAGAAGGGCAAAATGGTAATTTTTGCTTGAGAAGAAAATAGGGAGATAGTTTGAGGATTAAATAGGAAAAATATTTTAGAGAGAAAATAAGAACAAGAGTTGTTGTGGTGTAGTGGTTAGAGCTTTGGAATTAATTCCTGAGGTCATGGATTCAAATTCCATCATTAGAGCTTTAGCATTATTAAATTTTATTTTTGCTTGGGAAGTGGTACTTTGGGCCTTAAGAGCTTTAGGGTAGAGTAGAGATGTTGTCCTAGGGGAGACATCATAGGAGTACTCTAATCCTATTCTTTTACCCTACACAAAAATTCCTAAGGGAATTCATTTCTTCTTGATCTTTAATTTCTCCTAATTCTCAATTCATTAGGTTGGTCAAATTTGTTCTAGCCAATTTCATTCCAGAAAATTCAGTGAAGTGCTGTGGCTTTGAAGGTTCAAAATTTCTTAGTGAAAGACATCTTATGGACCGAAAATGTAGAAGGGATGGGGAAGGTTCCAAGAGAATTAATTCCCCTAGTGAACCTTCTAAAATTTCACTCTAGCTAGGTTCATTTTCCTTCATGTAATAAAGTGAAAATTTCCAGCTTCTTGTGCCTTCAAGATTTAAAAATTCTCAGCCATTATTCCCTCCCAAATGTTGCCAGAAATGGCTCTTTTGATCAGCTTAAAATTTGAAATTTTCTGGTTGATTTCGGGCTGCACAAATGCTGTGCAAAACCAGAAAATTTTGGTGGTCCAAAACCAAGCTATTTTCTTCCAGTTTTCTCCCAGCTCCTTAGCCACGTTTTTCCTCCATTAAGCAAGCTGGAAACCAGCCATTAAAGGCCTCTGAAATCTCCTTCAAACTCCAGGCAACCCGGCTGGAAAATGGCAGTTGAAACTGCGCAGAAATATTCCAGCAATAGCGAAAATTCTGTGCAGTAATTTTCCATTTTTGTTTCCTAATTCAGCCTTGGCCAAAACTCCATCTTTCTTTTGCACAAACCACTCTAAAACAGACACGAACTGAACTCCATTGTCTTCCCCAAGCTTTTGCATGAAAATAAGACATGGCTGCCTAAAAATATCTCCAGCAAATCACTGCAATCCTGCCTTAATTGGATACCAAAATTCCAGCCATATTAATTTAGCAACCTTCCATAGAATTTCCCTCAAACAACCAGACCTTTCCTTCACCATTGTTACCCCTCTTTTCAGCCACCATTAACCTCCTTAAACCAGCTTTCGTCCAGTAGAAATCCTAGCCAGCAGTCGACCATAACAGCTTCCAAAAAGCTTCCATTGAACAAGATATTCTTGTTATATTTTGTTTCCAAATTTGATTCCCAAAAATATTCTTTTAGGATTTCAACAAACAGCCTTTCATTTACCCTTTCAAACTAGAAAATCATCTACCTAAAACACTCTAGCAATTCGGTCACTCTCTCCCTCAGAATTTCGGCCAGCATTACCCAAAATTCCTCCAGTCTCTTCAACCTTCAAGCAAACATGGAATACCAAGAACATTTACTCCTTTCTTTTGCCTAATACCTCTCCCAATCACTTCAAACTTCTTCCAAAATTTTCAGATTTCATCTACTCATTGCCGTGAGTCCATCCATACCATTTTTAACATCAAAATCCAAAATCCAACTTGCTCATTTAGATAAAAAATCAGAAATTTTGTGAAGGCTCAAGAGCACGTTCAAGGTAGGTTTGTTCCTGAGCCTTCACAAAATTTCTGGTTTTTTATTCAAACTAGCAAGTTGGATTTTGGAGTTTGATGTTAAGAATGGTATTGATGGACTCACGGTAGTGAGTAGATGAATTCTGGAGTTTTTAGAAGTAGTTTGAAGTGATTTGGATAGGTATTAGGTGAAAGGAAGAAGTAGGTATTCTTGGTGTGCTGTGTGTTTTTGAAGGTTGAAGGGAATAGAGAGTTTTTGGATGGGCGCTGCCGAAATTTTGAAGAGATTCGGGCTGGCCGAAATTTCTGTAGGGTTTAGGAAGGTGATTCTCTGATTTGGAAGAGAAAAGGAAAGGCTAGTTGTTGGAATCCTTGAAGAATATTTTTGAGAAGCAAATTTGGAAACTAAATATTCAAGAATATATTTGATTCTTGGAGAGTTTTTGGAAGTCTGCCATGGCCGAATTTCTGTGCAGTGTCTCTGCTGGATGAAAGATGATTGAAGAGTGGTAATGGTGGCCAAAAAGATGGATTGAAATGGTAAGGAATATGTCTGGTTGTTCGAGGAACATTTTATTGAAGGTTTCTAAATTATGTTGGCCGAAATTTTGGTAACTAATCAAGCATGATTGCAAAGATTTGTTGGAGAGATTTTCTGGCAGCTATGACTGGATTTCGTGCAGAAGCTTAAGGGAGATAATGGAGCTCAATAACTGAAGGTTTATGGGTGGTTTATGCAGAACAAGAATGGGGTTTCGGCTAGGAGAGAATTAGGAAACAAATCTGGACAAAATCCTGCACAGCATTTTCGCAGGCTAGAATTTTTCCTAGGCAGTTTTCGGCTGCCATTTTCCAGCCAGATTGCATAGATTTTGAAGAGGAATTTTAGGGGCTTTCACGATTGGTTTCCAAACTTCTTCATGGAGGAAAAACATGGCTAAGATGCTGAACAAAATCTAGAAGAAAACAACTTGGTTTTGGACTCCCATAGGTGCGAATTTGCCCAGGAATTTTCCTGGTTTTGCACCATCTTTAGGCAGTCCAAAAATTGCCAGAGAAATTCAGGTTGCATGCTGATCCAAAAGACCATTTTTCTGGCAGCATTTGGGAAGGAATATTAGCTAAGAATCTCGATACCTTGAAGGCACAAAAAGCTGGAAAAGTTTAGTTCTATGCGGGAAGGGAAATGAACCTAGCTAGAGTGAATTTTTAGAAAGTTTACTAAAGCGATTTATCCCCTTCGAATCTTTCACATCTCCTCCATATTTTCAGACCATAAAATGTCTTCCACTAGGACATTTTGATTCTACAAAGCCACAAGACTTCACTGGAATTTCTGGAAAGAAATTGGCTAGAACAATTTGAACAAATTAATGAATTGAGAAATAGGAAAGTTAAGAATAAAGAGGAAATGAATTCCTCTTAGGAATTTTGTGTAGAATAAATGAGTAAGATTTGAAGACTCCTATCATGCCTCTCATAGGACAACATCTCTACAATACTCCAAACACCACTAAGGCCGAAAATGATACTTCCCAAGCGAAAAGAAAATTTAACCAAGCTAAAGCTCCTATGATGGAATTTGAACCCTAGACCTCAAGAATTAATTCTAAGGCTCTAACCACTAAACCACAACAACTATTGTTCTTATTTTCCCTCAAAAAAATATTTTCTTATTCAATCCTCAAGTTGTCTCCCTTTTTCCACCTCAAGCAAAAATTACTATTTTGTCTTTCTCAAGCAATACTCACAACCAAGCCTTCGAGACAATAAAACTCAAATCCAAAGTATAGAAAATCATTTAAAAATATATTTAAACATGCAATAAATTATGATATGCATCCCAACCCCCCCACTCTAAGGTTGGTTTTGACTAGGGTTTCACAAAAAACATCATTATTTTCATAGTTATTTGAGGTTAATTTTAGATATTTTTGTTGTAATAACTAGACATATTCCTTCTTATTTGACATTTAGCTTTTAGATGGAGTTGTTGCCAAATTTGTGTAGATTTAAATTGATTTCAAACAAAAAGGTGAATTTTCCAGCATGAACCTAGCGCTAGGCCTGTTAAGGGGACCAACGCCAAGTCTAATATACCAAATAGGGAAAATAGAGCACGTTCAAGGAGGAAAACATAACAGACCTAGCGCCAGGTGGGTCGAAGGGACCCGGCGCCAAGCCCACTTTGCAACAAGAAAATTCTATGCACGAATTTATGAATTTTTCAATGATTTTGGCATTTTTCGAATCCTACTCGGGCAAGACTTCTCAAGTAACGAATTTAGCATAAAAAAGACCTATAAAAGCAAGAGAAAACACAAGAGAAAGGAAGGATAGAAGGTGAATTTAGAAATCAATTGAAGGAGGAATTCACAAAATCAATAAGGTTTGTTAAAGAGACATTTCAAAAGAGAAGAAAGAGGCTTATCTATGAGTGCTTTCTTTTACCTTTGTTTTCTTTTTCATAAACAATTATGTATTTAATATTTCTATCAAATTTTGACATTATTTGTGGGATTCATGGTTTATTAATTAATTTAGTCTTTTGATCAATTGATTATTGTTCACGGTGTTTGATTACTGGTTTTGCTTATAGAGTTGGTTGATTGATCTTTGTTATTAACTTTATGCAAAAGGGAATTGGTAATGACTTCAATTAACCAATTACATATTTGTTATCTCTAAACTTACTTGATGTAAGCCGCTATGTGCAAAGAAAAGGAAAATAGAAAAACGAAACAAAAGAAATAAAAGGTGGCCAGTTTTTAGTTTTGCAAAAAGGAAAAAGGAAATCAAATGTAATTAATAGGCATTGCATATGTTTTTTTATGTTTGACCTAAATTCATAACCCAGAATAGCTTACATTTTTCCATGCGAACAAAAAGGCCGCCAGATTTTCTTGTTATGTTTTTTTTTTCTTCCTTCAGTTTTCCTCAACTGTTTTTAGCTCTTCCATTTTGTTCTGATTTTTCTTCACCCTAACTCTACTTTCACTGAGAGAGGCCTATAGTGGTTAGAGAATACTTTGAAAGATCAAGAGCTACAAACATGGTAAGTGTTTGAAGCAAAGGAGCAAACGGTTAGCTGGTGTTCCCGCGAAAAAAGTTGATGTTCCTGTTCAATAAGCACCGCCCAACTCGAATCCAACTCTGATTATTATAGTTAATTAATGATAAGGCCTAAATTAGTTATATTTTTTCAAGTTATTTGAGGCTATTTTGTTATGCATTTTGTTCAATAACTAGTTATATTCCTTCATATTTGAGATTTTACCCTTGGAAATGTGTTTTGTGCATTATTTCCAATTTTAGGTGTAAAATAAGGCAAAAATGTCACAAAAACAGAACAAAGGCGACGCCGGACAGGCTAGAGGAAATGGCGTCGGACACGTGCTATTGGCACACACTTCAAGGTGACAAAAAATCGTTAAAATAGGACTGGAACAGAACCGAACCGGTGCCGACTCTAGCAGCCAAGGTGGTGTCGGCTGTACTCTGGAAAACATTGCTAGGAAGTTAAGAAAAAATCGGTGAACAACTGAACAAACAGAACACAAATGGCGCTGGCTCTAGCAGCCAAGGTGGCACTGGCTATGCCTTGAGGATAAGACAGAGCTTTGATTTTTGTACGCGATTTTTGGTAATATGCAGAGTTTTATTATCTTCCTACTTCTACTTGGCCAAGAACCCTACACTAATGAATTTAGGCACTTCCTAAGCCTATAAATAGAGGAAAAACACAAGAGAAAAAAGAGAATTCGTGGATTATAGCAGAAAATCAATTAATCACGGAGGAATTCCACCAAATCAAGGAAGGTTGTGCAAGAAGGTCTTCAAAGGAAGAAGAAGGGAGCTTGTCTATGAGTTCTTTCGTTTACTTTGTTTTATTTTTCTTGAACAATGGTGTGTTTATTGTTTTATTGTAGTTTGACATTGCTCTAGGTATTCATGATTTTTGGAGTTATTTGATCTTTTGATTAATTGATTATTCTTCATGGTTTTGATTACTTGTGCTTATTACAAGATTAGTTGGTTGTTTCTTTCCATTAACTTACTGGACCAAGGGGGTTGATGGTGGTTTCAATTCATTAATTTCATATTCTGTTGGCTATTAACTTACTGGACCAAGGGGGTTAATTTCTAAGAACTGGTAATTAAAGGTTAATTGATGTCTGCTGAGACCAAAGGATTGATTGATTAATTTCATGTTTTAAATTTGCTGAGACCAAGGGAATCTCATTAAGGATTGTGTTTAATGCATCTTTTGGATGAATTAGTTGAGATGAGACCAAGTAATTCTAATTTATCTAGAAGATAAGGATTTCGTGGATTGACCAAAAAAGGGAATCTATCTTAATCATTCATGATGCCAAGAGAATAATTAGTTATGATAATGATTAGATACTCGAAGATAATGTTTGCCAGAATAATTGCTTGAGTTATATAATTCTCCATCCTTAACATGTATATATTCCTCTATTTTCTTTTCTTTTACATTATTTTCCTTTTTATTTCTTTTTCACTTTATTGAGTCAGTTAAACAATGAAAGAAAAGTGATTAATGCATACTCGTTCGTAGAGGATCGACAATCGTTTGAACCCTATGCTATGTTAATAATGAGTACGCTTGCTCATATGTGTAATTTAGAGTTAACGTTTTAATTTAAACTTGATTGGGAATGTACTTATTTTTATATTATTTTTATACCCAAATAAATACGCATCAAGTTTTTAGCGCCGTTATTGGGGAACAATATCATGAAAGCTTAGATTTTGTTAATTTAACCATGTAAATATGTAAATAGGTAAATATGTGAATTTGTAAATATGTATAATTGTTCTTTTCGCAAAAAGGTGCCATATTTTGTAATTTATGTATCATTGTATCTCTTTGTAATCTAGCTTACTAGCTTTGACTAAATTTGTATTTTGTTGCAATTATGAATTCTGTTATCTAACTTGCTTCTTATTATTATTTTTTTCTAGGTGTTATCCTTGGTACATGACCAAAAAATCTGAAGGAGAGATAGTTAACTTTGATCCTGAGATTGAAAGGACACTATCAAAGATCCGCCGGAAAATCCAAAGGAACCTGATCTCAAACATGGATGGTGCTCAAAATAACAATGCCGGAAATAACAGGAGGGCTATGGATGACTTTGTGAAACCTGCAGTCTCGGGCACAGGCTCGAGTATCACTAGGCCTAGGGTGGATGCAAATTATTTCGAGATAAAGCCCAAAATTATCTAGATGGTCCAAAACATGGTTCAATTTGATGGGCGACCCGAAGAAGATCCCAATGCCCATCTAGCTAGTTTCCTTGAGATTTGTGATACTTTTAAAAGGAATAGTGTTTCTAAGGATGCCATAAAGTTAAGACTTTTTCCATTTTCTTTGATGGATAGAGCCAAATCTTGATTAAAGTCTTTACCTACAGGTTCCATGACTACTTAGAATGCCCTAACTGAAAAATTTCTTGCCAAATATTTCCCTCCACCTAGGACAGCCAAACTTAGAAACGAGATCTTTGCCTTCCAACAATTAGATTCTGAACCCTTGTATGAAAGTTGGGAGAGAGAAAAGGAAATGTTGAGAAAATTCCCACATAACGGGTTTGAGCTAGGAATAGGATGCTCATCTTTTTGAATGGCCTCACGTTCGCAACACTCCAAGTGGTGGACTCTTTTGCAAGGAGTTCTATCAATCATAAAACCCCGGAACAAGTATTCGATCTTATTGAAAATTTAGCTTCTAATAACTATTCTTGGGGATGTACAAGGTCTAGAGCTCATGTACAAGGAGTGCATAATGTGGATGTTGTAGTAGCTTTGGTGGCTAAAGTGGATGCCTTGACTTAGAAGATGGAACAAATGGTGATGCCGCAAAGCCAAGTATTAAACGTAAGTTGTGATTTCTGTGGATAAGGACACCCAAATCATGAGTGCGAAAAATATGGGTTCACTCCAAGAAACCACGGGACAAGTGGCCTTTGCAGGTAATGCCCATCCAGGTAACAACCCTTATAGCTCTACTTATAATCCTGGTTGGAGAAATAGAAACCAACCTAGGTAGGGTTCTTTCAATTTTGGGGGAAATCAAAGGAACCAACCTCCCGTGAACAACAATGCAACAGCTTCCAAGCCACCATTAGAGGACTTGATTGGCCAATTGGTAAGTACAATGGAGACTAAGTTCCAAGGAGTTGATTCTACAACAAGGAACTTAGAGGCCTCCATGCGCAACTTGGAAGACCCAATTGGTCAACTTGGCAAACTACTGGGGGATTGTCAAGCCGGGATATTACCAGGAAACATTGAAGAAAATCCACGAGATCAAAGCCGTGGAAAACATTGAAGTCATTTTTTCTTTTAGTTTTGTGATTGGGAACAATTTTTTTTTCGGCGTTTTCATGAATTAAAGTGTATTATTCATCATTATTATGTGTTCATCATTTTCCTTGAAAAAAAAAAAGCTATAGGCCAGACAGAATGCAATTGGCCCTGGTTCCTGTCGGGCAAGACATAAGAAATAGGCCATTTTGGCCACTTTTTCTTTCAAACTCTCCAACTCTCTCTCAAATCCTCTCTAACCCGCACCAGCTTCACCTTCCAAACTTCTCAAACTTTGATTTTTCACCTTCTAAACACTTTTATAACATCAATATACCTTTCTTTTGTTGATCCTATGGATCAAAAGTCTTTAAATCTTCCATTTTTCACAACAAACTGTTGGGGTATCTCAGGCTTGTATCGTATACGGCACAGTAGAAAATAAAATGAGATACCCTTCCAGGACCCATCTATGTGTGGAAAATAAGACATAAAGAGAGTAAAGGTAACAGCTTTTACCTTTGGGTGATTGTCCGAAGAACAAAATATTTCTTCTATAACTTGAGGCGCAATCCAACAATTCTCGTAATCAACCTTCATGTGAGCTGAACGTCTAACTATTATAATCACAGTGTGTTATTATCTCTAATAGTAATCCACACAAAGGAATACTCAAGCACCAAATTTTTTGTGCCAGCAGAAAAAGAAGGCGGCTAGGGCTTCTCAAGAACAATCGAGAGAGAGAAGAGAGAATGTTCGTGGCTGTTGTTTTTGTGTGTTTATTGATCCAAACCTCAGCTAGGGTTTCAATTATATTATATATATAACTGAAATATCCTGCTAAAACTGAGAATTCTAATCCTATTAGAATTCCCTAATTGTAATTGGAAACATTAAATTCTCAGAATTATAACTTGGACCACAAATTATAACTAATTATAATTTGTCCACAACAACTTCTCTTTCTCTCAATTAACCCCACTATGTTATCAAATAACATCTTAAGCATATAATCCTCTATTGTGTGTGACCTATTAGGTTTTCCAGTCAATTGGTAGCGAACATGAATTAATCCAAACGTCTTTGAGATTAATAATCCATAATTAATTAGAATTACTCATATTAATTCTAATTGAGATTGGTTTATTAATTCATTAATTAATAAACCCATATTCCCAGATCATGAGCAGTATCTAGCAACACATCATGACCACCCAAGAGTCCAAGAAGTCAAGTGGCTTGACATGAACCCTTCAATAACAAACTTCAGTATAATTAACTCATTTCACCATACAATATCTCATTCAGTTTGGAGTATGGAATTAGTGCCAACTCCCTCCAGAATTAATTCTGGCCCGAATATAATAGTACTTGTACTAGAAACCCACTACTCTAGATGTGTATCTATTGAAACTGTTTTCAATACACAATCGCCCTGGCCAAGGACTTTCCGAGTAGTAATTACTACAAGTGGCCGTGAAATATTCGCCCCTACTGTTAGGAGTGGTGAACCCTTTATTGACCATTTCAACTACTTTCGTTTACGTTACAATGTATCCAATATCCATCCCATAGGCGGCGCTCGATTGAGCTCCAGATATTGGAATTAAAGTACAAAGCTCAGCAAACAAAGTACCTTGGAGATCTCAAGTCTAATGATACTTGCATGTTTACTATACTAAGATTATATCACTGGCACTAAATAGTTATCCATGTGATTATCTCAAAGTTAGGTCATCCAATGAACTTGTTCCATTAACAAGCATCCATATGTTAACTTTGAGTATCTCAATACTCTCGGTTATGAGAACCACTGCCTGATCAAATCAAGAATTCTAACACGTGCTAGTCCTAATGCATTAATAATGTCCTATCTCATTAATACTATGACTAGGGACTATTTAAGTACTAACACCATCCAGTGTTGTAGGAATATCAAATCATGATTTCTATCATGATTTCCTTAACACAGTGTTGTACTAAGGACTTTATCGAATAGTTATATTACTTAAAAGTAAACAAAAGAAGTTGTAAGATAAATAATGTCTTTTATTAAAATAAAATATGTCATATACAATGTAAAAGTGATTGCCTCTAGGGCACAACACTAACACAAACTCCACCTCAATCCACATGCAAATGGCTTAGATTTCTGGAAAAAGATTGCATCTTTTGTTTGCCCATGCATAAGAGAATACAAAGGTATGAATTTTCTTAAATTTCCACGGCTAAAATGTTGTAGATGAGTTTTTCTAATATTAAGTATATTTTTGGCCAAAAATTGGGATTTTTCATGTTCTCTTGTCTTGTGAAATAACTCTTGAGCTTTAGGATTTTGGATTTGTGATGGGTTAGTACTGCTTTAGTACTTGATTCATTCATATGATCATTAGAGAGTTTATACATATGCTTAAGGGTAGAATTATGGTTATTATAATGATTAAGTAGTGATGCACATTGGCCTTGAATTGTTTTCCACTTGATCATTCTAATGCCATGATAATGCCTTCATTCACATGATCATGTATGCACATTCAAAATACAGTGGAGTTGTTCAGTACATTTCTGTTTTATTGTGAGCTTTATATATGTTCTTCCAAGTTGTGTTGAATTGATTGAGGAGATTGACTTAGTTGTTGTTGAAGGAGTTTGGGCATTGTTGTTGAGAGATTAGTTAAGGGTTGAGTGAGAGTTGTGTATTATATTTGAAATAGGGAGCTATACCCCTTTTTAATTCTTTGAGCTCATTCATTCTATCCTCCTATTTTCACCACCACTTACTTGACAACATGTCTAGAACATGGGGTCAACCCTCCAAAAGGGTGAGAGCTTTCTCTTCTTATTCCTCAGCCCCTTCATCTATAGATCCCTTGTTCCTTACACCAGCTAAGTTCGTAGATCTATTATGTGAGGAATGTTAAAATAGGAGAGCTTCCAACAAAATTATTGTGGAGCGTACATTTGCACTGACCCTAGACCGTGCCCTAAAACTCAGAATGATGTTTAGAAGGCTAGGGTAGGGACCTATTGTATAGATAAAAGGGAATTATTACCTAGTGCTCATTAAGAAATTCTATGCTTATATAGTTGACAAGGGTAATAAGCACCTTCCACACATAGAGACGAGGGTAAAGGGCACCCCCATTATCATAACACAAAATCACTTAGCTACTCTCCTCCAGGTTTATGACGATGATACATGGCAAAGGATAGATTCTAATAATCAAAAGATCCTGTCTGACCCTAATTGGGATGCCAGTGGGACTAAAGCAACCCTAGGGTTATACAAGCACAATGCTTTCCAGGCAAACAGTTTTTATTCGAACAATGACCTTGCTGCCAACTTTAGGGCTCTAGTCTACATGTTTGGGTTTAATGTTGTACTCCGTGCCCGTGGTTTCAATGAAATACACCTTATTGATACCTATATCTTGTATAGGATGATAACCACCTAGCCTATCCCTCTTGCTCCATTGATTATACAAGTTATTAGGGATGTGGTTCATCACTATCTTTCTACCAAAGCCTTCGTCTTTCCCATAGTCATAATGAAGATTTTGAGAGACTTTGGTTTTAGCACTGAGGGAGAA
The DNA here is from genome assembly GCA_026120185.1 of Voacanga thouarsii. Taxonomy (NCBI): domain Eukaryota; kingdom Viridiplantae; phylum Streptophyta; class Magnoliopsida; order Gentianales; family Apocynaceae; genus Voacanga; species Voacanga thouarsii. The sequence goes on along the minus strand of JANUWF010002155.1, from coordinate 4,201,493 downwards.
TTGATGAAGGCTACCACTGAGCATGATACGGTTATAGAGCAGACATTGATGAGCTACAGGTACAAGTATAACTAGGAGCTAAAGAAGTGGTTAACACCCTATGAGGTCAGGTATGCCGGTCAGGTTAGGCCACCACTTGTAGAGGAGGAGCACCAACCACCACCATCACGAGCATGAGCTAGTAGTTCCTAGTCCCAACCCAGGACTGATTTTGAGACTACAATGCTAGGACAGTTAGCCCAGCACACTGAGATGCTACTACACTTGCAGGGCTCCATCGACGACATGGCCTGGAGGTAAGCTATTATGGAACATCAATGGGCTGAGTGGTGCCAGTATTTTCCAGGACAACATTATGGTGAGGGCGTGTCCATACCTAATGATGATGATGGGGCAGATGGAGATACTTATTCTACCCATGCCCATATTTGTCACTTTTGTTATCTTTTTTTTTTCCCCGTTATATTTTCATGTCATTTTTCTTTTGGGCTACGTACTTTTCTTTTCTTTTTGTACTATTTTCTTTCTTTTCTTTTTTGGTTTATTTTTCTTTTCTAGTTTTTATGCTTTGGTGTGCTCTTTTGTATTTTTATTTTTTGGTACTTTGCCAATGCCTCCTTCTCCAGGAACTCAACTCTTGTATAGCAAGTTGCACAATGAATAGATGTATTATCTTTCTTATCTCTTTTCCTTTATATTTTTAGTCCCATGGCATTGCTTCTTCCTTATTTTATTTATTTGGCCATTGAGAACAATGTGTAGTTTAAGTGTGTGTGGGGGGGGGGGGGGGGGTAGTTAGATTGAAAATTCTTCTATGCATCATTCTTCTTGTGAGCAAAAAGCAAAATTTTCAAATTTTTTCAAAATTTTCTCTTCTTCTTTGAGATTTCAAGCTGTATTTTTAATGCATGTCTTTATGATGGATCATAGAGCATATGTTCTACATCATTTATGGCTTATGCATGACTTTTTGCACGCACTTGGACTAAGTAGTTATTGATCATATATTTTACATTGTTCTTAAACCTATTTTTCTACTAAAATTCATGATGCATTTTAGAACTGACTTGAATATCTCTTGAGGCAAAATAAGAAAGACATTCATGATTTAACTTAGGGATAATGGTAATAAGCCTTCTTTAGATAGTTTGAGCTTTTCAAGCCTATTTATTTGATATTATCGCTAGTGCCTATTTTGAGCCTAAATTGTTAATTTCTTTCTTAAAACCCATTCTCAAACTTTGTCCATCACTTCTTTTTTAGAGTTTGAACAATTCTTTCAAATATTTGATTGCTATTGAGGGATAAAAGTACATGTAGGAGAAGGTTGAGGGAAAAAACTTGTGAAAAGATCATGACTTGTTGCTTTCAGTCATGCATCAATAGTTGTGTTGAGTTGGGAAGAGAAAGAGAAGAAAGAGAAGAGAAAGATTGAAAACAAGAAAATAAAACAAAAAGATGCTAAGAAAAGATGGAAAGAGAAAAATTATGAAACAAACAATAGTAACATTTGAAAAAAGAGAAGAGACAAAAAAAGAAAAGTGAAAGAGAAAGAGAAGAAAGATCACAAGAAGAATGGTGGTTGAGCTGTAGGAATTTCTGAAAAACTTGAGTTCACATCAAGTTCTTAGCACTATTGATGAAAATTTGAATGATCTTGTGAAAGAATGATTGATGAAGTGAGAATGATTGATATAAATGCAAGATTTTCTTTACCTAAGCTATAATTACTATACAAGGTTATGCGTTGTGATTGATAGGAGAGCAACAAGAGTTTAGAAATTATTGATATATTTTGTTTATCATTTTCTTGCGAACACTCATCTTCATGATATTTTATTCTTCTATATCCTTCGTTTGACATGCCACATTACAAACCTTTAGTCTTACATTACAAGCTTGAAAGTCCTACTTGACTTAAGTAGAATTATGATACGTCCTGGATTAGTGGAGAGAGAGCATGAAAAGTAAACTTATGGAATGCATATTCTTTTTGAACTAAATTCTTTCCAATGGTTTGAGAATATTGTTAAGTATTGAAATGGTTCTACTAAATTGCTACTCACTTACACAAGTCTTGCATTTGTTGTGAAAGATGTAGTAGCATGTGTTTTATGTTTTTGAATGTAGAAAGCATTAGAGATATCATTTCGAATTGATTTGAGTGATACTTTGAAAACTTATTTTCCAACTTGTCTTTGATACTTTACTTGAGGACAAGCAAAGAGCTAAGTATGGGGAAATTGATAGGGCCAAAATTAGTCATATTTTTCCTAGTTATTTGAGGCTATTTTGTTATGCATTTTGTTCAATAACTAGTTAGATTCCTTCAAATTTGAGATTGTACCCCTAGAAAGGTGTTCTGTGCATTATCTCAGATTTTAGGTGTAAAATAAGAAAAAAAAACGTCGCAAAACAGAGCAGAGGCTGCGCCGGATAGGCTAGAGGAAGCAGCACCGGCCAGGCGCTATTGGCACGCACTTCGAGGTAGTGAAAAATCATTGAAACAGGACCAGAACAGAACCGAACCAGCGCCAGCTGTACTCTAGAAAACATTCGAGGAAATCAACAAAAATCGGCGACCGACTAAAGAAATAGAACACAACTGGCGCCGGCTCCAACAGCCAAGGCGGCACCAGTTGTGCCTTGAGGAAAAGGCAGAGTTTTGATTTTTGCCTGCGATTTTTGGTAATTTACAAAGTTTTAGTATTATCCTACTTCTACTCGGCCAATAACCCTACACCAACGAATTTAGGCACTTCGTAAGCCTATAAATAGAGGAAAAACACAAGAGAAAAGAGAGAATTTGTGGATCATAACAGAAAATCACTCAAATCAATAAGGAATTCCACCAAATAATTCTAATTTATCTTGAAGATAGGGATTTCATAGATTGACCAAAGAAGAAAATCTATTTTAGTCCTTCATGACGCCAAGAGAATAATTAGTTTTGATAATGATTAGGTACTTTAAGATCATGTTTGCCAAAATAATTGTTTGAGTTACATAATTTTCCATCCTTGACATATATATTCCTTTATTTTATTTTATTTTATTTATATTTATATTTCCTTTTCACTTTATTGAATCGATTAAACAACTAAAGAAAAAGTGATTAATGCATAGTTGTTCCTAGTGGATCGACACTCGTTTGAACCCTATGCTATGTTAATGATGAGTACCCTTACTCATATACGTAATTTGGGATTAACGTTTTAATTTAAACTTGATTGGGAATGTGCTTATTTTTATATGATTTTAATACCCAAATAAATACACATCAATTACCATAGAAGTAAGTATTCCTAGACTTTAGCTCAAGAAAAATTTTATTTTACTGCCTTCCGTTGCATATTTAATTTTCTCGTGATCCTTTTAGTGGTATCAGAGCCAGGTTAAATCTAGGAGAATGCTTAGGCTTAATAACTTGAAAAAGGTGGTTCCTTTACTAATAAAAATATAATATTTGCAATTGTATGGAGCCCTCATGGTTTTTTATATCGGAAGATTTTGTGTATGCCTCGCGTGAGGAGGAATAGACACTTGTAATTAAATTTTAATCGCTTTCGTATAAATCGTGTATGCCTTGTTTTGAAAGGCATAGGCTTTTGAAATTGTATTTCAATTTATTTATGAATTCTTGAAACAAAGTGGTGTTGGAACAGTCCCACAAAAACCCTGAAAAGAAATAAAGAAAAAAAGAACTGTAGATCAGACTGAAAAAGCCCCGCGATGGCATGATGCATGTGAGCTGCGCGTGGCTTGGGAATTTTTTCCTTCCCAAGCCGTAGGAGACCTGCAAGCCTCCCAAGGCTGTGCATTGGACCAAAGCGTGGCCTAGCAGTCACGGGCAGCAGTTTAATGGTTAGGGCAATTAGGTTGCGAGTTTTCTCCTGAAGCTATTATTTTATTTTATTTTCCTATAATTTCTTTTCTTTTGGAGTCTCATAGCACATGAGGTTATTTTTCTTGCAATAGTTTATTTATTGTGACAAAATAATTTTGCATGAAACTGGTTAGTAAAGGGGAACCACCTTATGATTAAACAAGATCATTTTAATTTTATTATTATGATATTTAATCTATTATTTCATCACCTTAGAATTAAATGTTAGAAATAGTATGTAAAAATTTTATTTTTAGAGCATGTCTATTATATTTAATTTTTTGATCAAATGCATAAAAGTTTTTGAGAAATTAATTTTTTTTTTCTAGATAAAACAATTAAGGAAAACGTTTTAAATTGGAACTCCAAAAGGTTTTATCCTTAACAAGGAGAATAATTTTGTATTTAAGTATTTTAAATTTAGTTCCTAGAAAATTGTTTTAACTTAAGTAGTGAAATAAAAAAAAAATGCATAATTTATTTTCTTAAAGGGTTTTATCCTTGAAATAGAAAATAATAGTTGAATTTTTGGATTTCCACTAAAGTTAATAAAAACCAATTAATTTTTAAAGAAACGTTTTTCCTAAAAACGTATTTTTCTCAAAAGATTACGTGGGAGAGCAGTTCCAATAGCCCAATAGCTTCTATCACGGTTTCCTGTTAGAGATTATGGTTATCCTCATGTCATTCTGAGTATGACCCCCTAAAGGTTGGATTTTCACAAAAATCTAGAACTAACAGAGGAATTGTAATTAAATCCTACGATAAGTGTTAGTGTTAGCTAGCCTATCATTGGAGACATTAATGCTGGATTATCCGTAGGTGGTGAGAGTAATGGTCATCCTATCGATGGAACAATTTCTGGATCATTACCTATTAAGGAAGTTTAATTTGTGATGGTTATATACTTAACTTAGAAAATTGTTAACCTTCTTACGAAATTCTTTCAGTTTTTCTAAGAGCCAAATTATTCATTTTTTTATACTGGTTTTAATAGGTTAACCATAGCATGAAATTAATATGATGTTTTAAAGTGTGCATTTTTATATGTGTTGTTCAAAACAAAACAAACATCTTTTTTCTAAGTGACGCTTTTTTCTAATCAACAAAAGTGTTTGTTTTTAGTCCTTTGTCCATTATTCTCAAGGAGAATAAGTTAATTGGACCAAATTATGTGGACTGGAAAAGGAATCTGAACATAGCACTTACTACTAAGGAGTGCACGTATGTTTTAACTGACGCTAGTCCCGAAATTGGAAAAGATTCCATAGACTAAGATCTTGAAGTAGAGAAGGCATGGAGGAAAGCTAATGAATTGGCTTGATTCTATATGTTGGCTTCCATGTCCAATGTTTTCTAGTCTAAGCACGAGAACATGCCTACTGCGCACAACATCAACATTTCATTACGCACCATGTTTGCTGACAAGAGCCGGCCCGCAAAGTAGGAAAAACTTAGGGCAATCATGAACACTAGGATGGTTGAGGGGGCATTGGTTCACAAGCATATGCTCAAGATGATTGCTCACTTCAAGGAAGCTGAGATCCTAGGGGTAACAATTGATGCTAAGAGCCAAATTGACATGGTTGTTGAAACTTTACCATATTCGTATTCTCGGTTCAAGCTGAATTATAGCATAAACAAGTTTAATTTATCTTTGACTGAGTTGATAAAAGAACTCCAGGCTGCTAAGAAAATCATAAAGCCTGTGTCAAAAGTTTTGGTTACTCACTCTGGACTATCTTCTAGGACTAGGGCCCAGCCCAAGAAGTTCAAGAAGAAGAATGCCCAAAATCATGCAGGGGCCCAGCCCAAGGCATCCAAGCCCGGTCTATCTAAGCCAAATTCTATGCCCAAGGGAAAGTGTTTCAAGTGTGGCAAGAAGGGGCACTTCAAAAAGGATTGTCCTGACTTCTTGGCTAAGTCCTTTTTGAGGGAAGAAGAAAACAGGGGAGCATGCACTGTACGTGAAAAAAATTGGAGAAAAAATAACTGCGAGCCATAAAGGCCATACGGAAGCGTGAAGATCATACATTTGCGCTCCTTAAACCTTCTAGGTTGAGTAGGAGAGGATTGAATGACTGGAATCGCCCCGCTTTATCCACTTGAAGAAGCTTCCGGTTGAACACCCGCTAGTCTTCTACTCCGTCTTGTTTGCATGAACGCCTAGCTTTCCAGCTCTCGGGATATTCCTCTGCCTAACCTCTAGTCGGTGAATACAACAGAGAAGAAGAATGGTCTCAAATCTCCTTGGTTCACTCGCAATTGATTAGCAAAGTCCAAGGAGAAACCAAGAAGAGGGAGTGGCGTGAGACAGAGAGAGAAAGACGTGAGTCTTGTGAAGTGTTAGGGAAATTAGGGTTTATTTTCTACCAGAGACTAGTTTTATTGGTTAGCCAAAACAGGTCTCTCATTATCTGATTAACATATCCCCGGGATTTCAAAACACCCAGATGTTATCCTGAGAATCAGTTTGGCCTAACCCTAAACTCCTCTTAACCGTATCTGGAAAAACCCTAAGGTCCAAGCTATTGGCCAGAAAAATATTTATTATTTTCCTTGGACCCAAAAAGCCCAAAATAATAAATATTAATTATTTATTTCCCGGGCTTATATAAACAACCCAATAAATAATTACTGAGCCCAAATGAACCATAATAATTAATCTTTAATTATTTATTTCTTGGGCCTATATAAATAACCCAATAAATAATTAAACATTAATTATTTCCCCTAGTTTAAGCCCAGGTTAATTTCTTAATTATTCATATTGGACCTAGGCCCTGAATAATTAATTAACCAAATAAACTAGATAATTAATTTCTCTCAACTCCTATTTTAATTAATTAATTTATTTTATTCCAGTCTAATAATAAATTAGACTTCGTGAATAAAATAAAATAAATAAAATAAAATAAAATCCTCTTCAACTGAGACCAATTCCTCAACCCAAAATTAGTTAGGACTTACGGGCTATTCCGAGGACCAAAAAGACACATCGCATTGGCTGCTAAAATGACCAAAATACCCCTACTATATAAATAGCTGTATTTTGCATTTTAAATATTTTCTAATATCACCATAAGGAAATATTGACCCCAAGGACAATGCTGCGATAGCAAAGTCTCCGACCTACAGGTGAAATGACTAAAATACCCCTCTACACATGGCCGTACATTTAGAGAGGCAGAAGTGTACTAACACCCCTTTAAATGACATCTACCATCCTTAGGCTTCTAGTCCAATGATCCATGACTTCCTGGAGTGTTTCCACTTTCCAAGGGAGCTACCCTAAAGCAAACATTCAAGTCATGTTTCCCAGGGCCCTGGACATTTTAGACCATTCGGACAACCACAATGGGTGATATAGTGCAGAAACTATCTTGTACAAATCTGTCTTAACTAACTAGTCACACATACCTAACATGCAAGTATATTGGCCCTACGATAGAACCTCAACTATAGCAAATCAAAGTATATGCTTCCAGCTTCGCCAGACCACCAACTCATACTCAAGTCGTAGAGTACCAGTCCACGTTGTAGCGGTAGTAGTCTAGGTTTCATCATATTGTACTTTTAGAAACCACTACTACAGGTCCTGTCCTATGTATTCGAAATACGCTTATGTTATGAAGTGAGTGTACTACTCACTAGCTAAATGTAAGCCATTCCCCATTTAGAATTCATAACATAATAACCTAAACATGATGAGATTCCCAGTCTCATCAATAGGTTAAGAACAAATGTTTATGTGTTAAATAACCATGATCCATACCTTACTGTGAAAGACCACCATTCACATGGATCATTTATTTAAACACAATGGGTCTGTTCCAAATGAAAATCGTGCACAAACAAAAAGTAAATTTACAAACAATTTCTGAAAATAAATTCTTTTATTAAAATATTCGATTTTACATCAGAAACCTAGTCTAAGAGGGCATACAATCCAACACTCCTCAAGTATTGCTCTTTACTTAGAGTCTATTTTAATGATTGGATTATAATCCACTTAGATTGTTGATTGCAGAGCCACTAACCTTATCTGTAACTCCTTGCAAGGGTTTAGCAAGATAATGCGACTTTGTAGAGAAGAGCACGGACTTAGAATGGGCAACAGAGCACAAGCGTAGGCTGAAGCACTAAAAGACTTGGGGCCTTCATTTTATTATAATAGGATTTTAATTTTAAGTAATATTTTATATGTTTCTAGTTTTAAACAGAATTTGATTTCAGTTTCAAAATTGATTAATCAAAGATATTCTATTTCTTTCTATTATATTATATCAATCAGTAGAAATGGAAATATTATTTGTTCTGAAAACATGTATGGGATTTTTTTGTACATTAATCCTATTAATTGTCAAATAAAAAATACTCATATAGAACCTAATAATATGAAGAAAAGGCCATATCAAATAACTCTTATTTATGCCACTTGAGATTAGGACATATAAATCCTAATCGGATTTATATGTTAATCTAAAATTGGACTTTGGACTTATTGCAATTGGAGGATTAGTCTCAGTGTAAATCTTATCTTAAGGGTAAAATGACCAAAAAGTTATTTACCCAAAAGACAAAAAGGGCCAAGAAAATATTTGAATTAGTTCATACTAATGTTTGTTGTCCTATGTCTTACCAGCTAGAGAAGGTTATAATTACTTTATCACGTTGACAGATGATCACTCGCATTTTGGTTATGTTTACTTGATAAGGTGCAAGTCTAATTCCATTGATATATTCAAGGTGTTCAAGGTTGAGGTGGAGCGTCAAACATGTAAATTAATTAAAAAGCTAAGATCATATCATGTTGGAGAATATCTTCTTGGTGAATTCTATGACTACTTAGCACATCACAGCATAGTATCCCAGATAACTGCATCTGGGACTGCCTAGCATAGTTGAGTAGCTGAGAGAAGAAATAGAACGTCAATGAAAATGGTCAGAAGCTTAATAAGTGGTGCAAATCTTCTTCTTCTTCTTCTTTTTTTTTTTTTGGGATATACTCCAGAAACAACAACATATATTCTGAACTTGGTGTCTTCCAAGTCACTACCTAGAACACCTTATGAGATGTGGACTGGATGAAAGCCCAGTACAAATCATCTCAAGGTATGGGGTAGTCTAGCTTATGTACTGACTAGAAGAAGTAAGCTAGATCTAATATCAGAATTGTACTACTTTGTAGTTTATCCACAAAATAATAATAATAATAATAATAATAATAATAATAATAATAATAAAAATAAAAATAAAAATAATCATATTAATATTAATAATAAAAATAAATAATAATAATAATAATAATAAGGGGTAGATACTTTTAGTACTTATGCTAAATACTTGGAAGATGAACAAAGTATATCCACTAAGGTTTTGGGTAATGTAGAATTCGAAGAGAAGTTAATTAGCACTTCAACATCATGTACCTCAATTGAGGAACCAAAAAAGACATAACCAGATGTTTCTGTAAAACCAAAGCCACATCATACTGGTAGGATATATATGGTTCTTGAGAGATGGACTGGAGAGGCCTTTGAGGTAGTCTATGACCATCAGGAATAAGATCCCACTAGGATACTATGAGGCTACTGTTGATGTTGATGAGGACAAATGGCAGATTGCAATGGATGTTGAGATTGAGTCTATGTAACTCAATTAAATCTGGGATCTTGTCACTGCACCTAAAGGGATTAAACCCATAAGGTACAAGTGGGTATACAAGAGAAAAAGAGGTGTGGATGGAAAGGTGGAAACCTTTAAAGTAAGATTGGTCGCAAATTGTTATACTCGAAAAGAAGGGATCAATTATGAGGATACTTTTTCACCTATTGCCATGCTTAAGTCCATATGCGTTTTCTTGACCATCGCATATCACTATGACTACGAGATATGGCAAATGGATATCAACATAGCCTTTCCTAGGTAACAAATAATATTGCCAATAGTGCAAGGCCCTCACTAATGCATACAATTTCTTGACAAGTGGAATAATTCAAGGTTGCTCCCGATAGCTTCTCACAAAAAAAAAAAAAAAGTAATAGGTTTTTTATCCTGAGTTAACACGGCACCTATTCCTATTCCACTAGCATTACATTCCACTTCAAAAGTTTTCTCAAAATTAGGCAAGGACAACGATGCAGCTTCACTCAATTTTGATTTCAAAGCAATAAAAGCCAATTATAAATTCCACATTTTTTTTAATACCTTAAGTCAATGGGGCACCTATTGTGCTGAAATTTCTAATGAATCGCCTGTAAAAATTGCCTAACCCATGAAAACTCCTTACCTCAAACACAGAAGTAGGTGTTGGCCAATCTTGAAGTGCCTTGACCTTTTCTTCATCAACTTCAATACCTTTTGAACTCACAATATAACCCAGAAAAGTTATATTTTCCAAACAAAATGAACATTTGTCAAAATTTGCATATAACCTTTCTATTCTAAGAGCAATAAGCACACATTTAAGATAATGCAAATGGTCTTCATAAGTGATATAGTTGTGGGGTTATTTTCTCAATGAATTTTGTGGCTAAATTTGGGGTAAAATTCAAGACACAAATAAGAACTCAAAACAGTGAATTTTGTGAAGAAACAGGACATCCAATTCAAATACTAAGACCCTAAGCCAAAATAGTGAACTTAGAACACTAGAAATGAGAATTAAGTCATCCAAATCACATCCAAAATCCCTTGACTAAAAAAGAAACCAAAAACACTTTAAAAAAGTTTATTTAGGCAGCTAATTACCAACAAGAATAGTAGATTATATATAACCTAAGACCCAAAGTAGCAAGCTAATTGATCTACCCTAAAAGAATTTATAGACTCAATATATAGGGAAGGACTAGGCCCTAAGAATGGTCTTGATGTTCGTGGGATCTACCCAAGAGGAATCACCTCTCAAAAGCTCTCAAAAGAGACTCTTTGAATTCTACCAATATTCAAAGTTGTTACATTGAATGTTATAATGGCATATATGTAGGCAACTAAACCTAACTAAGATGAGATGAAATCTCAGCCATTCAAGTATTGAAAAGGTCCAAAATATCCCTTTTAGACAACAAAAGTCGTGGGAATTAAATTAGAAACAAACATAAAATAAAATAAGAAAACTCAGCAAAACAGGGCTAAGCCTAAAGTGACCTGGTGCCAGATAGGCATGTTGGGCCTGGTCCTGAGTACACTCTGAAGAAATTAAGACAAAGGCCGAGCAGACCTGGTGCCAGGTGGCCTTTTGGGCCTATAGCCGGATAAGTACTGTTCTTCACCACCAGCTTATTTTCTTTTACCTTCAACCTTTCTCTCACGCACACTTGATCCTACAGACAAATTGTTGTTAAAGCCATGGTCTTCTTAGCCCTTCTTTGATGCTCCATCGCTTGACAACTTTCTTGATTCTTCACTTATCTTTATGAAGGTCTTTTAAAATTTTCTTTGGCACCCACTTCTTGACAATCTTCATAACTATGGGCTTGGTGGCTTGTTTGGCTTGAATCTTCTATCGAAAGCCTTTGTAATTTAAATTCTTTTTTTGCACTATAGAATGTGGTTTGACTCTCCATTCCCATTCTTTAGCTTTAGCATATTGCTTGGATGGATTACTATCATTTCTCCCTTCTTGAAGAGGATTCGACCTCGAATTACTACCTGTGTAGGATCCCAAACAAGATTTTTTTTGTGAAGATAAAATTACAAGTTTATGCTCTCCCATATGAAGCTCATTTTTTCCCCTCATATTCACTTTTCTTCGTTGTAGCTTCTCTGTCATTATTTTCGCTCTTTAAGCACAAGAAAGTCTTACTCATTTTGTTTTCATCTTCTTTCTTTTTTGTGCCCTCTTTAAACTCTTCTTCTTTCCTCTCTTGTTTTTGCTTCTTTTTTAGCTCTCTTCTTTTGTTATCTTCTTCCCTCATGATGTTTTGATATTTAAGTACCTCACTAGGGGGTAATGGAAGTCGTGTAATCTTCATTCCATCCTTTTCTGATGTGTATTTATTCTCCCTCCTCTTATGCACCACATCTCTATCAAACATCCAAGGCATTCCAAATAAAATATGTCCCACTTGCATTGGAAACACATCACATAGTACCATATCTTTATCAGCCCCCATAGCAAACTCAACCTTAATTTGCTTGTTTACTTTAACTTCACCACAAACACTCAACCAATGGAGTTTGTATAGTTTAGGATGTCTTATAGTTTCTAATCCCATGTCCTCCACTAAGGTAGCATTTATCACATTGGTGTAACTTCCTCTATCAATGATCATACTACAAGGCTTTTGTTAGATAAGGCACCTAGTGTAAAAGATATTACTCCTTTGTAAATTTTCCTCTTCCATAACAACATTTTCACCCTCAATCTTTCTAGCAACACCAATCAATGGAAGAACATTCCCAACACCAAGCCTTTCCTCAGTACCCTCTTCTTCTCTAGGCTATTGGGTTGTTCGCAATGATTATTTTGGTGGCTTATTTTTTTGGTTTGGTGAATGTTGAATAATGGGATTGGTATATATAGACTTCTTAGGATAAGTCCCCTTTTTTGCACCCCATAATTTCTTCCCTAACCTCAAACTTTTTCTACCTCTTCCCTTTGTTGGAATTTTTTAATAACCTCCCATAAATGGTTCTCCATATCCCTTCATTGGTTGTGCATATAATAGGAGTGGAGGGTTGTACTCATTTCTCACTGTAAGGTAATCTTTCCTTTTTGCATTCGTTATGGTTTGGCTGTGGTTAGATTTTATCCCCTCAATGTCCCTTCTCATACCTTTTGTTTTTGCTTGGAAAATTTCAAAGACAGCTTGAATATCAAATGAAGTTCCTTGGGACATTGTATTGAGAATTTCAAGGGTTCTCACTTAGAAAATTTAGATAAAAGGATAAAGTAATTACTCACAATCACTCCCTCACGTGTATACACTTACCTTCATGTTTAGCTCCCTTTTAGCTTTTAACAAGAATAGGCTCACACTCTTGCTTGTTCTAAGCACTAAATTTCCTTAATGAGTTCTTTCCATAAAATCTCCCCAATTGCTTAGGAGTCCAAACTTGACAAGTTTACTAACCCTATAAGGACAACCAACTAGACTTAGATAGAAGCTTGATAATCAACAATAATGAGCCTCAAGGAGTTTATATCAAGAGTTAATGAATTCAAAAGAATTAAACAACTTCAATGACTAAGGAATGGGTGAATGGAGAATACCTAACAAGATTTTCAGCAAGGCATTAGAAGTTCAAGGAATATATCACTCAAGAATAAGAGTAAGATTCAACAACTATAATGATTTCAATTGGTCAAGTAATTCCCTAAAAACATGAGTTCTCAAGAGTTTAATAATAAGGGAAAGTATTGATAAAAGAATTGATCACAATTTCAAGGCTCTAAGTCCACTAAAACAAAATATCAAACACTTGAGGTGCAACCTCATAACTCGATGAGTTACAAAATTTTCATACTCATAGCAACCCAAAAACTAAAGAATCACAAGAAAAAGTAATGCTCAATGATTGTACTAACATTAAGAAATAATTTCTCAACAAGTAGAAGTAAAAATCATGAGTTTTATAGTTCACAAGTATGAAAATGAGTTAGGAGATTCTTTTTGAGGTCAATAAATTTGCAGCAAATAAACTCAAAAAAACACAAGATTTATGCAATTTAAAGCTTCAAATAGCTACTCAAACATCAACCCAACATACAAGATCAATTTCTCAACATAAAAAATCAAGAAAAATCAATGTTTTGAAGTCCTTTTTGAAGAACCTTCCTTAGTGACGAATTTGCTCTATTTTTTCTTGAAACTTTGAAGTTTGTCTTGAGGAACCAAGCCTTGATAAGATTCTAAGCTTTTCTACTCTGACACCAAACTATTTGATATGATCTTGGAGTTTTTTTCTCAATGAATTTCGTTGTTAAATTTGATGTAAAATTCAAGACCCAACTAAGAACTCAAAATAATGAATTTTGTGAAGAAACAAGACACCCAATTCAAATACTAAGACCCTAAGCCAAAATAGAGAACTTAGAAAACTATAAATGAGAATCAAGTTATCCAAATCACAACCAAAGACCCTTGATTCAAAAAGAAATCAAGAACACTTTAAAGAAGACGATTTAGGCAACCAACTTTACCCTCAACAAGAACATTAGATTACATATAGCCTAAGACCCAACTTAGAAAGCTAATTGATCTCTCCTAAAAGGGTTTATAGACTCAATACATAGGGAAAGACTAGGCCCTATGAATGGTCTTAATGTTTATGGGATCTACCCAAGTGGAATCACTTCTCAAAAGAGACTATTTGATTTCTATCAATTTTCAAAGTTGTTATATTGAATGTTATAATACCATATATATAGGCAACTAAACCTAATTAAGATGAGGTGAAATCACAACCATTCAAGTATTTAAAAGGTTTATAATATCCCCATTACATGGGTATTTAAAAGTCATGGGTATTAAATTGGAAACAAACATAAAACAAAATAAGAAAACTCAACAAAATAGAACTAAGCCCAAAGTGACCTGGCGCGAGGTAGACATGCTAGGCCTAGTGCCCAGTACACTATGAAGATATTTAGACAAAGACCGAGGAGGCCTGCTACTAGGTGGCCTTACTGGGCCTCGAGCCGGATGGGTACAGTTCTTGAGCGTCGGCTTATTTTGTCTTACCTTCAACCTTTCTCTCACACGCGCATGATCCTCCACACAAATTATTGTTCAAGACTTGATATTCTTGGCCGTTCTTTAATCCTCGATTATTTGACAACTTTCTCGATTCTCGATTTGCCTTCTTGAAAGTCTTTCAAGCTTCCCTTTGGCACCCACTTCTTGACAATCTTCATAACCATGGGCTTGGTGGCCTGTTTGGCTTAAATCATCCATTGAAAGCCTTTGTAATTTAAATTCTTCTTTGGCACTATAGGATGTGGTTTGACTCTTCATCCCCCTTATTTAGCTTTAGCATGTTGCTTGGATGGATTACTATCATTTCCCCCTTCTTGAAGATGATTCGTCCTCAAATAAACACCTCGAAACAAGAATTTTTTTGTGAAGATAAAAATACAAGTTTATGCTATCCCACATGAAGCTCATTTTTCCCCCATCTTCACTTTTCTTCTTTGTAGCCTCTCTCTCATTATTTTCCCTCTTCAAGCACAAGAAAGTCTCACTCATTTTGTTTCCATCTTCTTTCTTTTTTGTGCTCTCTTTATGCTCTTCTTCTTTTCTCTCTTGTTTTTGCTTCTTTTTTAGCTCTCTACTTTTGTTGTCTTCTACCCACATGATGTTCTGATCTTTAAGCACCTCACTAGGGGGTAATAAAAGTAATGTGATCCTTTTTTCATCCTTTTCTGATGTATATTTATTCCCCTCCCCTTATGTGCCACATCTCTATCAAGCATCTACGGCCTTAAAAAAAAAAAAAAATGCCCCACTTGCATTGGGTATATGAAAATTATTAAATTTAAATCTATTCCTTAATCAAGTTTTAATTAAAATATTAATCTCAAAATACACATGTGAGCAAGTATACTCATCGCAAGCATAGTACAGGAAATTAATGAGTATCGATCCTCAAATGAACAAGTACACACTAATCACTTTTCATTCATTGTATAACTGACCCAAAAAATGAGAAAAAAAAGAAAAATAAAGAATATATACAACTCAAGAATGCAAGAATATGCAGTTTAAACACTTATCCTAGAAAACGTGACAATGACCTACTTAACAACTCTCTTAATTCAACATCCTCTTGACATCATGAAGGAATATAAAGTAAAGTTCAATTATTTCCCAAGTCATAAATTCACTTTTATAGATTCCACTTCTTTCCCAATCCATGGAATCACTACCCTTTGATTAAATTAACAAATTTCCCAATCAAACCAACATAACCAAAAGATGCATTAAACATAATTCCTTATAAGCAAGAAATTAGCCAATGGCCCAATCCTCTAGGC
The DNA here is from genome assembly GCA_026120185.1 of Voacanga thouarsii. NCBI lineage: Eukaryota > Viridiplantae > Streptophyta > Magnoliopsida > Gentianales > Apocynaceae > Voacanga > Voacanga thouarsii. The sequence continues at coordinate 4,185,627 of JANUWF010002155.1, read as the reverse complement.
GAAATTAACTAACCTTTGATTACATAAGTTCTTTTATCTTAACTTTATTTGTTTTTGAAGTCCATTAAGATTTAACAAATATGTAGAATTGATTAAATTAAACTCGATCTAACTTCATTTCCTATGTCCATTAGATATAAATTTAATTCCATCAACCTTAATTAAATCAAGTAATCAAACACCAAGAATGATATAAAATTAATCAAGTAGTTAAATTGTTACATAAATCATGAATATCAAAATATTATCAAATTACAATGAAAAAATTGACTACAACCTTGTTAAAGGAAAAGAAGATAAAATGAAAAGAAAACACTCATAGACAAGCCACTTTCTTCTTCCTTGAAGACTCCCTTTAACAATCCTTCTTCATTTCGATGAACACCTCCTTCAATGAGAGAATCAGAAATTCTACCCTTTAATTCACCTGTCTATGTTTTATATATCAAACCCTTGTGCTCTCTTGTGCATTTATAGACCTCTTGGATGCCAATTTCATGGCTGATGAAATCTTGGCCGAGTAGGAGTTGGAAAATACCGAAATCATTGGATAAGCCCTAATTCTGCATATAGAATTTTTGTCTCCAGAGCATACTTGGCATCGGGTACCTTCGACCCACCCAGTGCCAAGTTTACTCTGTTCTTCCTCTATTTTTTGCCATCTCTCCTTAGCAGATAGAATGGACCTAGCGCCAAGTGCACTTGCTAGACCTGGCACTAGGCCTGTTTTGGAAAACCCTTAAAGCTTGCTCAAATTCTACTACTAGAGCAGAATGGACCGACGCCTCATCCACTGTCTAGGCCTGGCACCAAGTCTATTCTAGTAGGGTACACTTTCTGCTCGATTTTAACTTAAATCTGCACAGATTTGCCAAAAACACCTTTTACAAGTAAAATGTTAAATAGAAAGGAATATGACAAGTTATTACAACAAATGGATCTTAAAACATCCTCAAATAACTAGGAAAAAAAATGGTGATTTTAACCTCTATCATCGCTCAATCTTAGGATCAAGATCTACTACATCAATTTTAGATCATCGAGTCATACACTAAGGGCAAGATCTACATAAAAGATCAGATAGTGAGATTATAGAATTCACAAGTTAGACAGTTAGTACATATTCACAAATTAAGTTAGAAAAATTATAACATGTAGAGACATTAAATTACAATTATACAAAACAACAAAATATAGCACATATTCATACAAAGAACATATCTACATATTCACATATTTACATATAGACATATAAACATCTATATATGGTCAAATCAAGAAAATCCAAATTTTCATGATATTGTTTTCCGGCAACGATTCCAAAAACTTGATGCGTAAATTTTGAGTGTATAAAAACCATTAAATATCAATCCATCCCTTAGTCAAGTTTTAATTAAAACCTTGATCTCAAAATACACATACGAACAAGTATACTTATCACAAGCATAGCCTAGGAAATTAACGTGTATCGATCCTCAAAGGAACAAGTACACACTAATCACTTTTCATTCATTGTTTAACCGACCAAATAGAGTGATAGGATAGTAAAAAGAAAAATAAAGAAATATGTACAACTCAAGGATGTGAATATTTGAAACTTAGACAAAGGTTTTTGAAAACATGACAATGAATCACTTAGTACATATTACAATCAATTATCAGCTTAGTCTCGTGAAGGATTTAAAATAGACTCACTTTGTTTGCAATCCATGAAATCACTATCTTCTAGTTAAATTAGTGAACATATTCTGTGTCAACCAATTTATCCAAAAGATGCATTAACAACAATTCTTATAAAAACCCATATATTCTAGGTGATTTAAAACATGAAATTCCATATTCTAATAATCATCAACCAACCTTTGATTACCTAAGGTCTAGACAATTAACCCATTTTCAAACAAGTCAAGAGATAACAAATATGAAATTAATTAATTAAAGTCATTATCAACCTCTTTTTCAACCAAGTTAATAGCAAAAATCAATCAACCAACTACGTAAGATAAATAAGTAATCAAATACCAAGTACAATAATCAATTGATCAAAATACTAAATTAACTCAATAAATCATGAACCCCAAAAATAATGTCAAATTGTAATGAAAACATTGAATACATCATTGTTTAAGAAAAAGAAAAGAAAGGTAAAAGAAAGCACTCATAGAAAATCCTCCTTATTCTCCTTTGAAGACTTTCTTGAACAACCCTTCTTGATTTGATTAATTCCTCATTCAATAAGTTCTTTTCAGATTTGCTCCTTGAATTTATTACTTTTCTCTTATGTTTTTCATGTTTTTATAGGCTTCTTTGATGCTAAAATTCATTACTTGAAGAGTCTTGGCCGAGTAGGATTCGAAAAATACCAAAATACTTTGAAAAATACCAAATTCGTGCACAGGATTTTGCCTCTCTAGAGCAGACCTAGCGCTAGGTCCAATCGACCCACCTGGCCTCAGGTGTGTTCTATTTTCATCCTGAATTTTGGTATGTTTTTACTATTTGACTAGAGTGGACCTGGAACCTGGTGCATTAGCTGGACCTAGTGCTAGGTGCATTCTGGAATTTGTCCATTTTTTTGCTTGAAAAGAACTTAAATCTGCAGAGAATTGTCAAAAACACTTTCTACATGCAAAATGTTAAATAGAAAGGAATATGCCTAGTTTTTACATGAAAATTATCTCAATTTGACCTTGAATTGTTAGAAAGTATGCTCTCAAAAACTATGTATTCTATGTAAATATATTGTAATAAAAATATTTATTCATTCAATTTAGTTTATTTCTCATATTATTGCACATTTAAGGTCCATGTATGATAAGTAATGGTCTATGTGTTGGGTTGTTTTTCACAATAAGGTATAGACCATGAGTACTTGTTATATAAGTAAAATTAAGTTCTTAATCGTTTGATGGAATTGGGCATTTTATCAAGGTAAGACTATTATGCCATGAGTTCTAATGAGGAATGGTTTACCTTGAATCAGTGCGTAGTTCACTCACGTCACCGGCCATAAGTGTATTATGAATACGTAGAACTAGACTTGTAATAGTAGTATCTTATAAAGTACTATGATTATAGAGACTGGACTATTATTGCAATAGTGTGGATGAATAACTTCATACTTGAGTATAAGTTAGTGGTCTGGTAAAGCTAGAGTTTTATACTTTGAAATATGTTGGGTGAGATTTCTTTTGTGAGATTAATAGCCTTGTATGTTGGGCGTATTACCCTAGTTAGTTAAGACGGACTCATGCAACAGAGTTTCTATGCTTCACTTAGTGAAGTTAAATCACCCCTTTGCAATTTTCCATGATAATCTAATAATCTAAGGCCCTGGGAAAGTGACTCTAGAATGTGTGCTTTTGGGTAGCTTCCAATGATGAGCAAGTACATTCGAGTGAGTCATGGATTATTGAACTAGAGATCTAAGGATGGTAGATGTCTTTGAGATGGCTATTGTTATATTTATCCTATCTCATTGATGGGTGTTACGTAGAGGGGTATTTTCGTCATTTCACATGTAGGTCGAAGACATTACTTTAGCAATATTATTCTTGGGGTCGATATTATAATATGGTGATAAATAGAAATAGTTAAAACGGTAAAATATAGCTATTCAATAGTAAGGGCATTTTTTAGTAGCCATAGATAATATATCTCTTGGTCCTTGGAGTAGCTCAAGTTACCTTGGTATTGTTTAGACACAATCTGGGCTTAATGGATAATTATCTAGAAAAGAATAAAATTTATTCTAAGAGTCCAATTAGAATTAATTAATTAGTCTTACGTTTTGATATGGCCCAAAAAAGATAATTAATTAATTAAGAGAATTAGGTTGGCATAAATTAATTAATTGGGTTGATATATGTTGACATATATTTAGAGCCCAATTAGAATTAATTAATTAGTCTTGGGTATTTAATGAAGCCGAGAAAAGATAATTAATTAATTTAGAGGATTGAGACAGTCTTGGATTGGTTTTGGAGCATAGGACCAAGCCCATTGGGGCATAATGTCTCGGCCATTAGGGATTAATCAAGCCTTAAGGCTGACCGAAATCAAGTATGTAAGAGAGAGAGAAAAATAACGTTGGTTGTTGCACGAGCTCTTCTTTTTGGAAAAAGTGTGCTGTCTCTTCCTCTCACTCTCTATTCCACGTTCTTCTCTTCCTTCTCTCTTGGAGAGTATCTAGATTATCCAAAGAAGGATCTTTCACCAAGCTAACCCAAGAGCAAGGTAGAGTCATATTCTAGAAGACGAAGAGAGAAAGTGTGAAGACGTTTGATGCTTAGAAGTAGAAGATTGGTGGGAATACCGATCGTGTAAAACCCAAGTTGAAACCAACCTTAGAGTAAGGGGGTTGGGATGCATATCATATTTTCTTGCATGCATAATATGTTTTTCTATGATTTTATGTTCTTTAGATATGCAATTTATAGTCTATGAGGCATAATTGTGTTTATTGAGTAAGAAGGGTAAAATGGTAATTTTTGCTTGAGGTGAAAATAGAAAGATAGCTTGAGGGTCAAATAGGAAAAATATTTGGAAAAAGAAATAAGAATATGAGTTGTTATGGTTTAGTGATTAGAGCTTAGGAATTAATTCTTGAGGTCTTGAGTTCAAATTCCATCATTGGAGTTTTTGCAACATTAAATTTTATTTTTAGTTAGGTAGGCTATATTTCGATCCTTGCATGAGTTAGGGAAGAGTAGGAGTGCTGTCCTAAGGGAGACATGATAGGAAAGTCCTAATCCTACTCTTGTGCCCAACAAAAATTTCTAAGGGTTTCATACCCTTCTTGATTCTCTAGCTTTCCTTAGTTCTTAATCAATTAGGTTGATTAATTTATTCAAGCCAATTTTATTCTAAAAAATTTCAGCAAGGTTCTGTGAGATTTGGGGTTCAAAAATGGCTATGAATGAGTTATCTTATGGCCGAAAATAGGGAGGAGTTTTGGAAGCTTCCCAAGAGAATTAATCTCCATGGTTGAACCTTCAAAACCTCTAACCTAGTTGTGTTCATTTTCTTCATGTTGTAAACTGAAAGTTTTCCAGCTTCTTGTTCAGTCCAAGTGTCAAAAATTTCAGCCATATTTTCCTCCCAAATGCTGCCAGAGAAATGGCCATTTCACTTAGCTTGGGGACTGAACATTCCAGCCAAACCGAGTTGCTCAAAAATCTCTGCAAACCAGAAATTTTTATGGACAATTTTCGCAACATTGCTGAGCCAAATCCAAGCTGTTTCTTCCAATTTTTCACCCAGCAACTTAACCTCATTTTGCATCCATAAAGATGGCTAGAAACCAGCCTTGAAAGACCTCTGAATATCCCTTCAAATCTTCGACAAGCTGACTGGAAAATGGCAGCAAAATCTACCCAGAAATTTCTAGCAACTTGTGAAAATCTGTTTAGGAATTTTCCAGCCATGTTTCTTCTTCATCCTTGTCCGAAGCCTCCACCATTTTTTCGTACAAACTTCCCTTGAACAGCCATGAACTGAACTTCATCATCTTCCCCAGCATTCTACTCAAAAACCAGTCCATGGCTGCTCCTAAAATATCTCCATCAATCATGCCAATCAAGCTATTGATTGAGGACCAAAATTCTAGCAAACATATTCAGTAAAATACCATAAATCATCCCTCAAACAACCAGAAATCTCTTCACCATTGTACACCATATTTTCGGCCACCATTAAGCCCCTTCAAACAGCTTTCATTCCAGCAAAAACCCTAGCCAATCAATCGGCCATTACAGCTTCCAAAAGCTCTCCATTGACCAAGATCTTCTTACCATATTTTGTTTCCAAAATTGATTCCCTAAAATATTCTTTTTGGATTTCAAACAACCAGCTTTCCTTTTCCTCTCAAATCTGAAAATCCAATTGCCAAAAACCCTATACGCAATTCGGCCACTCCTTCCCATAGAATTTCGGCCAACTTCAAATAAATTCTCTCCATTCTCTTTAACCTTCAAGAACACTAAGAACACCTACTACCCTCCTCACGCCTAAGGCCACCAAAACCACTTCAATCTTCTTCAAAAAACTCTAGATCACAACTACTCAACCCCTTGAAACCAATTCTACAATTTTTAACATCAAATACTGAAATCCAAGTCTGTCTTTTAGATCAAAAAACCAGAATTTTCTTGAAGGATCAAAAACACCTTCAAGGTAAGTATGATCAATCATCTTCATCTTCACTCATCTGCAACTTCTAATGAATATACACATACATACATACATATATATACATTAATAGACTCTCTTTTCCTCTCTGCTCTCTCTCTCTCTCTCTCTCTCTCTCTCTCTCTCTCTCTCTCTCGACCGAATGGTTACTTCAACTATGGCCATATTTTCTCCTTCTCTCTTGGACGGATCAAGTCTCCTAAAAGTAAGGATTCATTCGAAACTACTCCAAGGTAGTCATCAATCAAGTAAGCCTCTTCAACCTTCTCTTTAAATTCTAGATTCATGTCTCTAGGATGATATTGGAAGGAGATGTATTATGATTAGGGTTTGAGCATGTGTTGTTGTGAAGGAGTTGAGATTGGAGCATGAATAAATGTGTTTGTATGATGGAGATGGGATTGTTGCATGAGATGATTTGTCTTGGTTGATTGTATGGAGTTTTAGGGTTTTGTTGCATACTCGCCATGTCGTGGGTGGTATATGTGATCAAGTATGTTAGAGATTATGTCACCTTTGGTGAATAGGGTTTATATTCATGTATGATTGTTAAAGCCATGAATATGTTTATGTTAGTAGAGTTTGGATCATGCCTTGGTAAATTTAGATCTATGCCTTTATTCTTGATTTGGATGATTTGATGAATTGGTGTGGAGTGTATGTTCATGATTATGGTTAGCAATAGAAATAGGATCATGACCTTGTTGTCGCTAAGCTAATTTTATTTCATTAATAAAATGATTATTGCTATAATTTCTTCTAGTAAATTTCGAAAACCCTAGGAAGATGTGGATTTGGTCGCTTATATAAAATAGTGATATTTTAGTCAAATAAATGATAGCTTTTATTAAAGAAATAAAATATATAGATTTTATATAAAATAAAGTATATAGAAAATAATAATAAAGCCTTTTCCATAAATAATCATACTAGGTAAAATATTAATTTGGTAAATCTTATATTCATAAATACTATCAAAATTTATTTAGTATCATTTAATCAAAACCTATTAAAATTCACTTTCAACTAATTTTAGTTACCAATTATTTTCTAACAATTAATTATTATTAGATTATTATTTAAATAATACCATCTAGAACCTAGGACCCTTCATCAAATAAACTCTAATATATTTTTAGCAAGATTTAAACCTTCGACTTATTGTACCTATTTTCCAAAACCCTCATTATTTTAATATCAGACAAGACTTAGCTTATAAACCTTTTTATTTATTATCTGGAATTAATGCTTGGGACACTAGGATTATGGTTGTAGCAAGTCGGGCTAGAATTATTTGTGGAAGTGAATTTTGGCTTAAGTTTAATTATGGCTCATGTTTAACCCAGACAAGGTTACGTCAGCTGTTGGAGACCTTTATTTTGAGCAAGGATCAGGTAAGCTCCTACATAAAACCTATTTGATGCAAAATGGTTACGATGACAAGCCAAATGTGGACTGCGTGGACACTCACTTCTGTAAAGGCAATTGAGGATTATTTCCTTTCTCATTTCAGGCAAACAAATTACTTGAAAATCAAAGGGGCAGTTTTACTCAAACCCTAAAGCTCTTGCTAAAACTAGTTTTCACCCAAACTTTGAAAATCCTTAATTGCCATTTTCAAGTAGAACTATGTTTTATTCATTTTCCACCAAGTGGGATAAATTATGTTGAGTACTCAATAAGGGCGGACTGCTAGGACTAGTCTTTGAGGGGTTTGGGTAAGTCTCTCAGTAGGTGGCCACCTCTGAGGGGTAAGTCCTTCCCAGATAAGATGTCAGTTCAGTAGGTTGTGCCGGTCCAAGCTAGCAGTTTTCAGTCAAGTGGACTCTGTATTACCAGAATGGAAACCTGGTTTTGTTTGGGTGTAGAGATGGAGGAGTATCTTACTTGGTAGGCCGACACCTACTTTTGATCATTCTGCACAAAGCGTGGCATTCTAATCGTTGTATGGTTATGGGGCCCAACGTGTGGTAACCCATAACCACCCTGTTGAGTGGTTGATTTTATTGTTCATCTACGGTTGCAAAAAGCCAAAACACCACTCTTGATTTTGACTATGGTTTATTGCTTGCCAGTATTTCTCTTATGAAGATTTTACACTTTGCATTCACGAACTGTTTTCACTGGACACTCAAAGCACACAGGGACTTACTGAGATTTTTATCTCATTACCCTTTTTACCATGATTTTCGATCGATCCTACTGTGGGGATGAGTATCTAGTTGCTGCCTGCCTTGGAAGTTTTTCTTATATTTATTTTTTGTAATGCTTTGGGAGTTGAGAGTGAACAATTTCTATTTTGGAGTTGTTTTTGAATTCTTGGATTGTAATAAGTTTTAAGTTAAAAGTATTATTTTGTTTCTATTATTATGATTGTGTGGCCTAGTTATAAAGACCCCTTGTCCTTTAGACGGGGCGACATCCCCGGCCCTGTTGGGCCTAAGTAGTGTGGTGTTACAAGTAGTATCAGAGCCAAGGTTTAGGTAAGTATTGATAGTAAATATTCTATTTATTTAAGATTAAATCTTTATCTAACCTATCTTGTTTATATTGTAGGATGGTTAGAATGCTTAGAACTGTAAGGAAGGGGCAGCGGTGGCATCTGCCTATTCCTATGTACCTAGAAGACCTTCCAATTCCCTAGCCTACTCCTCAGCCAGTTATCCTTTTGGAGGATAGCAGTGATGATGAGGTCCCGATCCATGAGCCACCCCCAATCCTAGTGATAGACATAAGCTCTGACAGTGAAGATGAGATGATAGCCATGGAGCATGTTCCCCACCCTCCTAATCCCATAGTGGATTTGTCAGCAGAGAGCGATGACTCGGGGGAGATAGATTATGAGTCTCCACTTAAGCCTTCTTTTGTTCCTCCTCCCTGCCAAGCTGAGCCCAGGGAGAGTTCTAGGTGCCCCAGGAAGGAGCCATTGGAAGGGTTTGCTAGTGGCGTTAGGGTAGACTTTTCTAAGAACTCTGGGGGATGGTTGTATGAGGCTGATTTTGAGGATTTTGATGAAGACTAGAGGACTAAGAGTAATTTTGATCTAGATGTTTATTTATTGTTTTTCGTGAACTTTTATGTTAAGGATTTTTATTTCTATTTTCTGTTAAAAATTTGAATTTATGCAAATCGAGATTTGAAAGAGAATTTATGAGCAATTCTATAGATAAAAACTTACATCTGATTTCCTTTTATTTATATCTGACTGTGAATACATGCACAACTAAAATGATTTAATCGTTGAATGCATACACTTATCATTTGGGGTATGGTTTAGAATGGCACCCCAATTTAACTTAGGGATAACGGTAATAGGCCTTCTTTGGATAGTTTGAGCTTTTCAAGCCTACCTAGTGCTATATTATCCCTAGTGCCTATTTTGAGCTTAAATTGGTGATTTCTTTCTTTACAACCCGTCATGATATTTTGTCCATTACTTGTGCTGAGAGTTTGTATAATTTCCAAATCATAATGCCCTTCAAGGATGAAAGTGTATGTATGTTGAGAACAATGCAGGGAGAGAGATCATGACTTGTTACTTTCAGTTATGGATCAATTACAATTGGAGTTGGGAAAAGAGAGGAAGTGGAATGAAAGGAAGAAGTTGAAAGACTGAGAAAGAAAAGAATGTGAGCTGAAAAAAGATGAGAAAGAAGAAAAGAAACGAGTAAAGAGAAAACATAACAAGCTGCTAGAAAGAAAAGTAAATGACAAAGAAAAGAACAGCAACAGAAAAAGAAAAAGAGGAGTAAAAGAAGAAAGAATTGAAATAGAATTGAAGACAAAAATAGCAAAAAAATCACAAAAAGGACGGTGAGTGAACTGTAAAAGTATGTTCATATAAGATACTTGCTACCATTGCGGGAAAATTCATTGAACTTGTGAGGAAAAGAATTGATGATCAGAAGAGGTGAAAGAAGAAGAAGAAGAAGAAGAAGAAAAATAAAAAAGAAAGAGCAATACAGGATTTGCTTGAAATGCGTAAAGGTTCCTATATAAGGTTATGGTTTGATTAGTTCTTGGAATAGGAGAGCAATAAGAGTTGGGAATTATAGGTTTATTTTGGTTACCCTTTTCTTGCTTACTCTCAGTTTTTCTTTGACTTTTGATGTTCATATATCATTCGTTTGGTAAGACGCATTACAAACCTTTAGCCTTACATTACAAGCTTAAAAGTCCTACTTGATCTAAGTAAAATCATGATATGTCTCGGATTAGTGGAGAGAGTGTATGAAAAGTAAGCATATGGAATGCATATTCTTTTTGAACTAACTTCTTTCTAATGGTTTTGAGAATATTGTGAAGTATTGTGATGGTTCTACTAAGTCATTTTATCACTACACAAGTCTTGCATTGGCTGTGAAAGATTTTGTATCATATGTTTTATGCTCATATGTAAAGAAAGTATTGAAAATATGTTTTGGGAATTTATTGAGTGATGTGAGTAAAACCTTATGTTTTTGTACTTGTTCTTGATGCTTTGCTTGAGGACAAGCAAACAGTTAAGTGTGGGGGAATATGATAGGGGCTAATTTGGTTTCATTTTGCGCAGTTATTTGAGGCTCTTTTCTAATACATGTTGTGCAATAACTAGTCATATTCTTTCATATTTGAGATTTTACCCATAGAAATGTATTTTGGTCATTATTTCAGGTTTTTGGGTAAAACGAAGTAAAATCGTCGCAAAACAGAGCAGAGGCGGCGCCGACTGGAAGCCTGGAACCGGCGCCGGCTGTACACTGGATGCATGGACTTCAAATGGATGGACAAATTGGAGAAGCAGAGTAGAACCGAGCCTAACCAGCGCCGGCTATAAGGCAGGAGGCGGCGCCGCTTGCATTCTAGAACGTATACGCAAAATTCGGGGAAAAGTCGATGAACGAGTGGAGAAACAGAACACAGGCACCGCCGGCTGTGGTCTGTTGCTGTGGCGGTGCTGCGATGTTTTGACGCGTTTTTTGAAATCTGTGGAGTTTTTGCATCTTCCAACTTCTACTAGGCCAAGAACGTTATACCTACGAGTTTAGGCACTTCTTAAGCCTATAAATAGATGAAAAACACAAGGGAAAATGGGAGAATTCATTGATCATCATAGAAAATCAATCAGTCTAAGGAGGAATTCTCCATGTTCAAGGAGGGTTGTACAGTAAGGTTTTCAAAGGAAAAAGAATGAGGCTTATCTATGAGTTCTTTCTTTTTTATTTTTTTTCTTTTTCTTGACAATGATGTTTTAATTGTTCTATAGTAATTTGACATTGTTTTAGGTAATCATGATTGTTGGAGTTATTTGATCTTTTGATTAATTGACTGTTCTTCTTGGTATTTAATTACTTTGGCATATTCTAAGATTAGTTGGTTGTTTCTATTGTTAACTTGCTAGACGAAAGAGGTTGATGATCGTTGCAATTGATTAATTTTCGCATTCATTGGCTATCAACTTGTTAGACCAAAGTGGTTAATTGCCGAGGATTGAGTAATTAAAGGTTAATTGATGTTTGCCAGACCAAGGATTCATTGATTAATTTCATGTTTTAAATTTGCCAGACCATGGAAATTTAAATAAGGATTGTGTTTAATGCAACTTTTGGATGAATTAGTTGAGACAGACTAAGTGATGCTAATTTATATAGAAGGTAGTAATTAATTAAGTTAAACCAAGTGATGCTAAATTACCTTAATCCTTCATGGTGCCGAGAGAATGATTGATTATGATAATGGTTTTGTTCTTGAAGATCGTGGTTGTCTAATCAATGGTTTGAGTTGCATACTCCCCCATGCTTGACATGTACATATTTTTTAATTTTCTTTTTAGTTTTCCTTTTTATTTAATTTTCACTTTATTAAGTCGATTAAACAATGAAAGAGGGGTAATTGATGTTTACTTATTCCTTGAGGATCGACACTCGTTTGTACCCTATGCTCAGTAATGATGAGTACGCTTGCTCATATGTGTGATTTAGGTCCAACATTTTAATTTAAACTTGATTGGGAATGTGCTTAGTTTTTGAATGATTTTTATACCCAAATCCAAACACATCAAGTTTTTGGCGCCGTTGCCGGGGAACAATAGCATGAATGCCGGGACTTTGTTGATTTAACCATGTAAATATGTAAATATGTTTGTTTATTCTTGCTGCAAAAGGGTGCTATATGTTGTATTTCATGTATTCTTGTATAACCTTGTAACCTAACTAACCTAACCAACTTAAACTATGTCTTTTAAACTAACTGCATATTTTTGTAATTTTCCTATCTAACTCATCTCCTTATTCAGGAGACATGGTGAATTAGGATCTAAGGAGGTCCAACAGGAAGCAATACTCCCATTATGCCTCGGAGGGAACACTCACAGCACCAGAATCAACAGAGCTTGAAACCTTAGATGGTAATTTCGTAGGGCATGCCACGAGATGTTTCCAAGAAATCGATTCCACCTTCGAAAAATTCGAAGAAATAATCCGCAACTTGGAACGACAAATCTGGTTTTTGACGCATATGGTAATAAAATCTCATGAATTCACACCATTAGCTAGTATGGAAACAGCTGCTATCATATTGTGAAGTGGAAAAGAAGTGCCAGACAATACAACAGATGAGGGCTAGCACTAGCTGGAAGAAGAGAACTGGCGCCGGATGTCCATCAACACCGAAACCTTGCAAAACAGAATGGAACCGGTGCCGGCTGAAGCACTGGAACTGGCGCCGGCTATCCCCTGTCCACCTCCTGAAAAACCCACTTTTCAGCCTAACATACCATACCCTACTCGTCTACACAAGGCCTGAAAGGACGCCCAGTTCAACAAATTCCTAGACGTGTTTAAACAACTGCACATAAACATCCCCCTCAGTGAAGCTTTAATCCACATGCCTAAATATGCCAAGTTTATCAAAAGTATGCTTGTCAACAAAAAGCAACTGCAAAAATTGTCTACAGTAGTCCTCAACGAAGGATGCTCAGCCATCTTGCAGGACAACTCAAGTTTGCTCCAAAAAGCAAAAGATCCAGGGAGTTTCTGTATCCCATGTCTAATTGGCACTCTTCATGTCTATAATGCACTAGCTGACCTAAGTGCTCGCATTAATTTACTACCCTATAAAATATTTAAAAGGATAGGCCTAGGAGAACCACAACACACTTGGATGAGTATTCAACTCGCAGATCACCCTATCAAATACCATAAGGGCATCATTGAAGATGTGTTGGTAAAAGTTGATAAATTCATATTTCCTGTGGATTTTGTTATTCTTGACATGGACGAAGATTCTAAAGTCCCTTTAATCTTAGGTAGGCCTTTCTTAGCAACAGCAAAAGCATTAATTAACGTCCATGGGAGGAGATTAACACTAATGGTTGGGGATGAGGAAGTCATAATTCAAATCCATAAGAGCCTGCAACAACTTATGACTTCTGATGATTTTTGTCTAAGAGTTGATATTCTTAACAAACCAATTTTTTCATTGATGCAAGAAACTATTGAGGAAGAATTATTGGAAACATTAATGGCATATCTGGAGGAATCTCATAACAAGGATGGGATGCTGAATTTGGATATAGAAAAACGCAGTTTGGGGAGAATAAAATCATCTATAGACGATCCTCCTGAAGTGGACTTAAAGGACCTACCCGAGCATTTGGAATATGTGTTCTTGGCTAAGGATCATAAGTTACCTGTCATCATTGCCAAAGATCTCAAGCAAGAATAAAAGACCAAGCTGGTAAGCATGTTTGAAAAATATAAAAAAGTGATAGCTTGGAAGATCACTGATATTAAAGGCATTAGTCCCTGCTTTTACACACACAAGATCTTGATGGAAGAAAATGCAAAACCCGTAGAGCAACCCCAACGCAGGTTGAACCCATATATGAGTGAAGTGGTAAAAGGTGAGGTGGTTAAGCCGTTAGATTCTCGCATCGTTTACCCTATCTCAGATAGCAGTTAGGTAAGTCCTACTCAAGTGGTAGCAAAGAAGGGAGGAATGACGGTGAGCCCCAACGATAAAAATGAATCAGTCCTTATGAGATTGGTCACGGGGTGGAGATTTTGCATAGATTATAGGATGTTAAACAAAGCCAATAGAAAGGATCACTTCCCTCTTCCTTTCATTGACCAAATGTTGGAAACGTTAGCCGGACACGAGTACTATTATTTCTTAGATAGATTCTCAGGCTACCTGCAAATTCCCATAGCTCCGGATGACCATGAAAAGACTACTTTAATATGTCAATATGGTACGTTTGCATATCGTAGGATGCCATTTGGCCTTTGCAATGGCCCAAAATATTCTAAAGATGCATGACAGCTATATTTAAAGGACTCGTGGGGGACATCATGGAGGTATTTATGGATGATTTCTCAGTTTTTGGTGACTCATTTGATTTGTGCTTATCTAACCTTGATAAGGTGCTCATAAGATGTGAAGAGACTAACCTCATGCTTAACTGGAAAAAGTACGACTTTATGGTAAAAGAAGATATTGTGTTAGGGCATAAAATTTCAAGGAAGGGTATTGAGGTCGATAGAGTAAAAATTGAAGCAATCGAGAAGCTACCTCATCCTACTTCGGTAAAAGCTATAAGGAGCTTTCTTGGTCACGTACGTTTCTAAAGGTGGTTTATCTTAGACTTCTCTATAATTTCGAAACCTCTTACTTCTTTACTTGAAAAGGATGCTGAGTTTAATTTTGAAGATAAATGTCTCAATGCTTTTACCATACTTAAAGAGAAATTGATTAATTCACCCATTCTAATTGCCCCGGATTGGTCTCTTCCCTTTGAACTAATGTGTGATGCAAGTGACTTTGCAGTTGGTGCAGTATTGGGACAAAGACAGAACAAGCACTTCCAACCGATATACTATGCCAGCAAGACTCTAATAGATGCACAGGAAAATTACACAACAACCGAGAAAGAATTGTTGGCCATAGTGTTTGCCTTTGATAAATTCCACACTTATCTTATTTTGTCCAAAGTCAATGTATATACAGACCATTCAGCCCTGAAGTACTTACTAACCAAACATGATTCCAAACCAAGATTGATAAGATGGGTTCTATTATTGCAGGAATTTGATTTGGAGATTAGAGACAAAAAGGGGGCAAAAAATTTGGTTGCGGATCACCTGTCAAGATTAGATAATCCCCACCTAGAATTATTGCTAGAAGAAGACATTGATGACACTTTTCCGGACGAGCAACTTTTGGTCATAGAAGTTGAGATCCCAACCACACCATGGTTTGCCGACTTTGCTAACTACTTAGTTGTAGGAATTATGCCAAAAGACCTCACGATGCATTAAAAGAAGAAATTCCTCTCCGATGTACATCTTTACTTTTGGGATGACCCATATTTGTTTAAGTGTTGTGCAGACCAAATCGTTTAGAGGTGTGTGGATGCTAGGGAAGGGGAAGATATTCTTTAATATTGTCATGAAGGACTTGCTGGAGGACATTTCCAAGCCAACAACACTACACGAAAGGTGTTAGATGCCGAATTCTATTAGCCTATATTATTTAAAGATGCCCGCAGGTTTGTCCAAAGTTGTGATAGGTGTCAACGTACAGGTAACCTTTCAAAATCTAATGAGATACCATTACAAAATTTTCAAGTGTGTGAAGTATTTGTCTGTTGGGGCCTAGACATCATGGGACCTTTTTCTAGTTCTTTAGGGAATAAATATTTCTCGGTGGCAGCGGATTATGTCTCTAAATGGGCAGAAGCCTAAGACTTACCCACTAAAGATGTAAGGGTGGTGGTCAAATTTCTAAAATAAGTGATAGGGGGACTCATTTTTGTAATGCACAAATGAAAAAAGTCCTCACACACCTAGGTGTGCACCATAGGTTGGCCACCCCGTATCACCCTCAAATAAGTGGATAGGTTGAGGTGGTTAATAGAGAACTCAAACGAATTTTGGAAAAAACTGTCAACCACACTAGGAAGGATTGGACCTTAAAACTAGATGATACCCTTTGGGCATATCGAACAGCCTTAAAGACACTAATTGGCACGACTCCATTTCGGTTAGTTTATGGTAAATCATGTCACCTACCAGTTGAAATTGAACACAAGGCTTATTGGGCAATAAAACTGGTTAATCTTGATCTTGAGTCAGTTGGGAAGTCCCGGTTACTTCAACTCATAGCCTTGGAGGAATTGCGAAAAGATGCCTATGATACGTCACTCCTGTACAAAGAAAAAGTGAAATCCTGGCACGAAAAGCATATTACTGGACCACATGACTTTGCAATAGGCGATCAAGTCCGGTTATTCAATTCTCGTTTACGGCTTTTTCCCGAAAAGTTGAAATCTCGGTGGTTAGGACCATTCACGATAAGTAAGATCGACCCTTTTGGCACCCTAGACCTTACTCATCCCACTCGGGGAACTTTCAAAGTTAATAGCCATCGGGAAAAATGTTATGCAGGTGGCAGTCTCCCACATCCCGAACAGGTGGACATGCTCTTTGACGACTCCGCGTAGGTACTTTGACGATGCCTCCCTCTTCAAGCTTTTCGCTCTTGTACAACACGATTAATGGAAGTTTGTTTTTCTTATCTCTTCTCCTTTATCTTTTTGGTCCCTTGGTATTAGTTGTTTTGGTTCTGTTTATTTGTCCATTGAGGACAATGTCCTGTTTAAGGGTGGGAGAGTGGTTTGATTGACAAGTCTTCTACATACTCTTTAGCTTTCTTGGGAGAACAAAATTTTTCAAAATTTTCTGAGAAATTATCCAATTTTCTGGAGATTTCAAGCCGTATTTTTAGTGCATGTCTTTATGATGAATTATAGAGCATATGTTCTAGATCATTTATGGCTTATGCATGACTTTTTGCACTCACTTGGACAAAGTAGTTCTTGATCAAATGCTTTGCATTATTCTTAAACATGTTTTTTTCTCTAAAATGCGTGGAGCATTCTAGAACTTACTTGAATACCTCTCGAGGCGAAATAAGAAAGACATTCATGATTTAACTTAGGGATGACGGTAATAGGCCTTCGTAGGATAGTTTGAGCTTTTCAGGCCTACCTAGTGCTATATTATCCCTAGTGCCTATTTTGATCTTAAATTGGTGGTTTCTATCTTTAAAACCCGTCACAAAATTTTTTCCATTACTTGTGCTGAGAGTTTGTCTAATTTCCAAATCTTTATGCTCTTCAAGGATGAAAGTGTATGTATGTTGAGAAGAATGCAGGGAGAGAGATCATGACTTGTTACTTTCAGTTATAGATCAATTACAATTGGAGTTGGGAAAAGTGAGGAAGTGGAATGAAAGGAAGAAGTTGAAAGATTGAGAAAGAAAAGAATGCGAGCTGAAAAAAGATGAGAAAGAAGAAAAGAAACGAGTGAAGAGAGAAAATAAGAAGCTGCTAGAAAGAAAAGTAAATGAAAAAGAAAAGAACAGCAGCAGCAGAAAAAGAAAATGAGGAGTAAAAGAAGAAAGAATTGAAAAAGAATTGAAGATAAAAATTGTGAAAAAATCACAAAAGGGATGGTGAGTGAACTGTAAAAGTATGTTCATATAATATACTTGCTACCATTGCGGAAAAATTAATTAATCTTGTGAGGAAAAGAATTGATGATAAGAAGAGGTGAAAGAAAAAGAAGAAGAAGAAAAAAAAAAGAAAAAGAAAGAGCAATGCAGGATTTGCTTGAAATGTGTAAGGGTTGCTATATAAGGTTATAGTTTGAGTAGTTTTTGGAATAAGAGAGCATGAAGAGTTGGGAATTATAGGTTTATTTTGGTTACCCTTTTCTTGCTTACTCTCAGTTTTTCTTTGACTTTTGATGTTCCTATATCCTTCGTTTGCTATGCCGCATTACAAACCTTTAGCCTTACATTACAAGCTTAAAAGTCTTACTTGATCTAAGTAGAATCATGATATGTCTCGGATTAGTGGAGAGAGTGTATGAAAAGTAAGCATATGGAATGCATATTCTTTTTGAACTAACTTCTTTCTAATGGTTTTGAGAATATTGTGAAGTATTGTGATGGTTCTACTAAGTCATTTATCACTACACAAGTCTTGCATTGGTTGTGAAAGATTTAGTATCATATATTTTATGTCATAAGTAAAGAAAGCATTGAAAATATGTTTTGGGAATTTATTAAGTGATGTGAGTAAAACGTTGTGTTTTTGTACTTGTTCTTGATGCTTTGCTTGAGGAAAAGCAAAGAGCTAAGTGTGGGGGAATATGATAGGGGCTAATTTGGTTATATTTTGCGTAGTTATTTGAGGCTCTATTGTAATAGATTTTGTGCAATAAATGTCATGTTCTTTCATAGTTGAGATTTTACCATTAGAAATGTATTTTGGTCATTATTTCAGGTTTTTGGGTAAAACTAAGTGAAATCGTCGCAAAACAGAGCAGAGGCGGCGCCGGCGGGAAGCCTGGAACCGGCACCGACTATACACTGGATGCACGGACTTCAAAGCGATGGAAAATTTGTAGATGCAGTGTAGAACAGAGCCTAACCGGCGCCGGCTGTAAGGCTGGAGGCGGCGCCGGCTGCATTCTAGAACGTATGCGAAAAATTCGGAGAAAAATTGGCGAACGAGTGAAGAAATAGAACACAAGCGGCTCCAGCTCTGAAGGACCAAGACGGCACCAGCTGTGGTCTGTTCCTGAGGCGGTGCTGCGATCTTTTGATGCATTTTTAAAAATCTGGGGAGTTTTAGCATCTTCCAACTTCTACTCGGCCAAGAACGTTGTACCTACGGGTTTAGGCACTTCTTAAGCCTATAAATAGATGAAAAACACAAGGACAAATGGGAGAATTCATTGATTATCATAGAAAATCACTCAGTCTAAGGAGGAATTCTTCAAGTTCAAGGAGGGTTGTACAATAAGGTTTTCAAAGGAAGAAGAATGAGGCTTTTCTATGAGTTTTTTCTTTTACTTTGTTTTGTTTTTCTTGACAATGATGTTTTAATTGTTCTATTTTAATTTGAAATTATTTTAGATAATCATGATTTTTGGAGTTATTTGATCTTTTGATTAATTCACTGTTCTTCTTGGTATTTAATTACTTGGGCATATTCTGAGATTAGTTGGTTGTTTCTATTGTTAACTTGCTATACCAAAGAGGTTGATGATGGTTGCAATTGATTAATTTTCGCATTCATTGTCTGTTAACTTGCTAGACCAAAGAGGTTAATTGCTGAGAATTGAGTAATTAAAGGTTAATTGATGTTTTCCAGACCAAGGATTCATTGATTGATTTCATGTTTTAAATTTGCCAGACCACGGAAATTTAATTAAGGATTGTGTTTAATGCAACTTTTGGATAAATTAGTTGAGACAGACTTAGTGATGCTAATTTATCTAGAAAGTAGTAATTAGTTGAGATAGACCAAGTGATGCTAATTTACTTTAATCCTTCATGGTGCCGAGAGAATGATTGATTATGATAATGGTTAAGTTTTGAAGATCGTGGTTGTCTAATTAATGGTTTGAGTTGCACACTTCTCCATCCTTGACATGTACATATTTTTATTTTATTTTATTTTTATTTTTCCTTTTTATTTGATTTTCACTTTGTTGAGTTGGTTAAACCATGAAAGAGGGGTAATTAATGTTTACTTGTTCCTTGAGGAATGACACTCGTTTGAACCCTATGCTTAGTAATGATGAGTACGCTTGCTCATATATGTTATTGGGGTCCAACATTTTAATTTAAACTTGATTGGGAATATGATTAGTTGTTGTATGATTTTTATACCCAAATCCAAACACATCATGTACTCTCCAGGGTTCACTGATCCTTAGGTTTGTTTTGGAGATACGCAAAATATCCCGTACATCCTTTCTTGAGCAACTTCCGGGCCTTAGCACCAGCAATCAGAAATTTTAGTTCCTTCGTTCGTCTGCCGTTGAATTCAATTACATCCCGACCAGGTCTCACAAACTGAACCATCTTGATCTTGTAGTCCACACGAGCTCTGTGCTTCGACAACCAGTCCATGCCCAAGATCAGGTCGTAATCGTCCATGGGCAGAATTATGTGGTCGGCCTCTGAAATTTCTTTTCCTACCTCAACTCCACAACTCCCCATTTTCTTTCCCGCTTCTACTACCTTTCCCAAGGGTGAGCTTACTACTGGGGTATAGGGTAATTCCTTTAATTCCCAACCCAGATAGGATGCACATACTTTGCTTACGTAAGAGTGTGTGGATCCTGGATATATCAAAACATTAACAAGATGACCTTGGATAGAAAGGTTACCTTCGATCACGGCAGCATCCACTCCGACTTCTTCTCTGTTCAGGGCAAAAACCTTGGCCTTCACTTGAGGCTTCTGGCCTCCCATTCTCATTGGTCTAGCAGCAACACCTCTATTGATCCCCATTGGCTGGGTTGGGGCTGTTTGCCCGATCCTTAAGGGTTTAGGGTAGGCTTTCCTCAGATGACTTGGGTCTTCACAACTGAAGCACCTTCTTACACTCCCATTACCCCAGCAACTCCTCTTGGTGTGGCCCCGTTTTCCACACAGTCAGCAGTTCAGGATGGCTTGCATCGATCCAGCCATAGGCACTCGAGGCTGCTTGCTCCGATTTTCCCATGGCATAGAGCTCGCGGGTCGCTTGTTACTTGAAAACCTCATGCGTGGATGATTCGGTTGGAAGGGTCTGTTCACCGGTCGATGCCAATCTTCATTCTCCATCCAGGAAGCTGCGTCCACGGCGGCGGTGTACGACGTTGGCAGTGATGGGGCCAATACCTTTCTCAAATCTGGCCTCAACCCCTTCACAAACTGCCGGGTGCGCTTCTGCTCCGTGACGACCAATCATATGCAGTACTTGGACAACTGCATTAACCGGGCTGCATACTGTGCAACGGACATACCTCCCTACTTAAGGGTTTGGAACTCATCTTCCCTCTTCTTAGCTACCCATCGAGGAATGTACTTGGCATGGAAAGCTTCCGTAAAGTCGTCCCATGTCTATTCCTACTCCTCTCTGTCCCAGTCACTCTGTACTCGCTGCCACCATACCCGAGATGGTCCCCTCAGTCGAAAAGCAGCAAACTTCACCATCCTCTCTTCTGAGTACCGCAAGGTAGCAAAAATGTCCTCCATCTGTTCAATCTACTGCTCGGCTTTCTCATCCTGCTCCACCTCCCCCTGGAATGTGGGAGGTTGGAACTTCAGGAAATGCTCCAGGGCCTCATCCTCTCCCGGTGGTGGTTTCCTAGCTACCTTATCCATCTTCTCTGTTAGGTTCTGCAGGATCGAGGTCATCTTGTCGAAAGCTTGACCAATGGTCACATCTCGTGATCTCTCCGAAGTTAACTCCTGTTCTCGTGGCAAGTGCTCTTCCACACCGGGTGTGCAACGATGCATCTACTCCAATTTCGGAGTGGAGGACACACTTTCCTGCATAGTTCTGCTATGTATGACTGTTCTGCGACTTGGTGCCATCTTTGATCACATTCACTTAAGGTCAAATAATTACTAAGGGGAAAAGAGTATGCTCAGGTGCATGATCAATTAATAGCAATGTTATCCACTCATTTTAAAAGAGAATTTGATGATGTTATGCAGGGAGAAATCAAGTAATAACTAAAACTCATGCTTCTGTAGAAAAGAATGGGTTATCACATGCGATACCCTGTTATTTAGTGAAATAATAAAGCCCAATAAGCAACATGCTTCTTTTAAAAGAAATAAACAAACAAAGGAATGCAAATCCTGAAGGAGGAAAAGTAAATGCTGCTGGTCTTCTATACCTGACTCTCCCTAGTTTCAACAGAAGCATCGGAGTCGTCAGAGGCTGGTTCCACAAGCCACACCACGAAGCTATCGGGTCTTCCTATGTAGTCCCTCGCAAAACCAACACTCTCACTTGACTGCCCTGACTCACCCTCATGGCCCCTCTTGGCTCTCATGGCCGTCTCATAAAGTTCATCCAATGCTAATCTAACCGCACTCTTAGGCGCAGGCCTTTTATTCCCCGAGTCGAATGGATCAAGCAACCCCTCTCTCCTTAACTTGGCATCTATTCCCAGTCCATATCAGAGTCCGCATCCCTTAGGACCCTCTTCCAGCTTCCTCTTTCCCTTATCTACCACTCCTAGAGCTGACTGCCTAAGTTCCCTCTTTCCCGGGGCAACTTCATCCCTCGGCCTAGGTCCCTCACTACTGGACTCCTTAGGGTCATTACAAGCAGGAGTTCTATCAACTTCTCCTATCTGCGAGGTCCGGGGAACCTCCATTTCCTCCTCATCCTCTTCCTCTATCCCAACCATCTCCCATTCACTCTCACCGTCTCCCTCGTTCCCAAGATCATCTACCTCCCCCTCACTCAACTCAGCCATCTCCTCATCTTCCTCTCATCATCCCCCTCGTACTCTCCTAGGCTCCTTTCAACCTCTATCTCCGCTTCAACCACCGAGTCGTCTAGCATTGGCGGCTCATGCTCTCTCTCCGAATCAGACGAGGGTGGCTTAGCTACGGGTAGTGGGGCAAGTGGATTCCCGCAGCCAGCGGGCCAGTCTCTGACAGCCGATACAACTCTTTTGGCCATCCTATAAATAAAAGACAACAATTAGTACCAGATCAAAATACTTAAGAAAATAAAACCCAGTACATCCAGTAATTGCGTAAACCTAAGCTCTGATACCACTTGTAACACCCCACTACTACGTACCCTAAAAGGGCGGGGATGTCACCTCGTCCCGTAGGATAAGGGGTCTTTAAAACGAGGTAAAAAATGTAAAGGTAACCCCAAAAGAGTTAACTTAGATAAATAGAGAAAAACTCTTATTACATCCGGCTCAAATTGGAGCAGTACGAAATAAAACAAATATCGTTCAGAAACTTAAACAACTAGCTCCTAGAACAAAATAGGGAAAAAAAAAAAAAAACAAAAGCTTCAACTATCACATGCCCCGCTGGCTCAGCACAATCTATCTCCTGAAAACGTGATATAAAATAGTGTGATATAAACATGATCCCAGTAAGTCCTGCGTGTGCACATGGTGTTTCAAACAGTTCGTGTATGCATAGTGTAAAACATTTGCAGAAATATTTGGTAAGTCAAAAAAACTTTCTTTTCGCAAGGAGTGGGTTTTTCTCATAATCACACTTTATACAAAACAAATCATCCACTCGAATGAACAGTCATGTCACCACATGTTGGGCTCCATGAGGACAAGGCACCACACTTTGTGCACCTTGCCGGGACCAGATTACCACACGTTAGGCATTCTAATCAAAGTGAGTGTACAGCTCACCGGGTAAGATACTTCTCCTTCTCTACATGCAACAAAAGCATCCGGGTGTCCATGCCAGGAAAATAAATAATACCTTACCAGGTACAAATGCTAGCTTGGACTAGCTTGGCCAACCAATACTGTCTCCTCTTCAAGCCGAGCTTATCTTCTGGAGGTGGCCTCCTGCCAGAAGTCTTATTCTAGCCCTCCAAGACTAGTATTGTTAGCTTACCCTTATTGAGTACACAACGAACATATCCGTCAATTCCTGATTCAAAATTTTCATACCTTGGCTTTGTACAACGTGGTTTTCTTTAAAAGAATTTTCTAAAAATTTAGGAGAAAGAATAGTTTTCTCGATAAAATCATTAGTTTGACAAAACCGTTTAAAGAATAAATATCCACGTCTACAACCCAAGCGAACATAGTTTAACAATAGCTTCACAAAGGTTTACAACATAGACTTGCCATCACAACATTTAACAAAAGAGTTTATGCAAGGACTTACTTGATATGCCTCAGACAAATGAGATAAAATCACAGCTTGCTTTCCTCAAATATCTTCCTGATCTAAAACCATATAATATCATGATCAGGGTCTCAATCGATTCGAACATACTCTAAACTCATTTATTCCCATAACAATTCACAATCCCCTATCTAATTCCCAATAAATTAACCAATCCGCAAAGTTCATATTTTATGACCATATATTCATCAAAGACATGAATATTATATCAAAAAGGCTTAACTTGACCATCACAACTCATATCTATCATTACCACAATAAAATATGGCATTTCTATGCATCGAATATGCTTAATTAATTACTCGTCTCAAAATATCCATTCATCATGCTAATGGACATCATCAACCATGTCAAACATTAATTTCGACATCAAGGGTAAGGATTCCCTTACCTTGCAACAACCGGGTTAACAAGATCTCGATGTTCCTATGGTGTTCGTCCCGAGTTTGTTCGAGTAGAAGGGAAAAGCTGCCTTCTTTCCTTCCTGTTGACCGAAAGCAGGTAAAAGGGATGAAATCATCCTTTAGGTGGCGTGATTCAAGGGAAGAAAAGGAGAAAAATTGATGGAAGAAAGGAATCAAAAGGTTAAGATGGTTTTTGCTTACCTTAGAGTGTGATCGATTTCTTGCTAGGAATTGTTCTTGTGATTTTCGAAAATTGTATGGAGATTCTTCTTGGAATTTTCATGTAGAATGGAGAGGGTAGTTGGCAAATGTGATTTAGGGTTAGGGAGAATTGGTTTAGGGTTAAATGGTGGTGTTAAGAAAGACTCATAATGGCTTTAGGTTTCGTGGACAGCAAGGCTGAAAATTGCAGCTTGCTGTGCACCTTGTTGCTGCCGAATTTGGGAGGGTTTATGAGGAGAATGTATTCTACAATTGCTCCCTTACATTGGCCGAAATATTGCTCAAGAAAAGGGCTATGTGCGTTCAGAGTTTTTGGCTAAAACAAGGAAGAGTTTGAGTAGGTTTTGAGAACTAAAATTCTGTGCAAGAATGGCTCATGTGCTGTGCAAAAATCACTGAACCAGAGCGGAGAAATTTTGGACTATTTTAGCTGTTGGTCTGCCGCGATTTATAGTGAAAATGCGAGGGTTTTAGGCGCTGAAAATTGGCTTAATCAGCTGAGGATTTTGGTAGGTTTTGG
Source organism: Voacanga thouarsii (assembly GCA_026120185.1). NCBI lineage: Eukaryota > Viridiplantae > Streptophyta > Magnoliopsida > Gentianales > Apocynaceae > Voacanga > Voacanga thouarsii. The sequence continues at coordinate 4,160,550 of JANUWF010002155.1, read as the reverse complement.
TGTACAGAATTTTCGTTTGAGTTGGAGTGCAAGGTGGCTGAAATTTCCTGTGCAAGGCTGGCCGAAATTTTCGTTCCTAAGCTAGCCGAATTTCTAGAATTTTGGTGAGTAAAATCTGGTTTTTGTGTGGCTAAGGTAATCTGAATTGATGAGGAGTGTTCTATATGTTTTGAGCTAGGATTTGAAGAGTTGGACTGCACTTAGGAGTTCTGGAATTTCGGACAACTTATGCTAGCACAAGGCTACCGAAATTCTACTAGGAAAAGGAAGCAAAACCTAGTTGAAGTAGGATTGAAATAAAATCTGATTTGCTAAAGGATTTTGGATAAGATTTCCTAGTGTTGGAAGAGTTTGAGTTGGGCTAAAACTCCTTCAAAAAGTGGCGGCACCTAGATGGAAAATTTTCCAGATTATTAGCTAAGGTTCTAGGTTCAAAATCCCCATGGTATCCAACTAGAAAAATATCACTTTAATTCCAACTATCCATTACAAAATCTAGTAAGCTAAAATCAAGTTGGAATTTAGTTATTTTGCTAGGGTTTTTTTTTTAAAAAAAAAATCAATGGGAACAAAAGCTGAAAATAACAATAAACTTTATTCACATAAAAAATCTTTGAATTTAGGAGATAAATATAGAGACTTTTTTCCTTAGAAAAATGGCGCTGAAAATTCACTAGGATGGCTAGGGTCTTTTTGGCCAAAACATGGAGGAGTCTAGGAAAAAGAATTTTCAAAAAGAAAACTAAGATTCGTAAGAGGTAAGATTCGAACTCGGGTCACCAAAGGAAATCACCAACCTCCCTGCTATTCCAAACCAACTCCAATGCTAATATTTCTCTAAGAAATTCTTTCCACCCTAATTCTCATCCTTCCATCTCCTCGACTAAACTCCACTTAACCAACTCTTAGACAACACAATTATTTCAAACCAAATAAATCAAATGCAAAAGCAACTTTGATAATCACATGCACCCATGCAAGAATAATTTTAAGATAACACGTGAAATGCGAAATGCTATGCAATGCATGACCTTTTTCCCCATAGTCAAAGGTGGTTTTGGGCGGGGTATTACGCAAGTTGTACGCCAATTTTAGCAAGTGTGAATTCTGGCTGGACAGTGTAGCGTTTATTGGCCAAGTGGTGACTAAGGAGGGAATCAAGGTAGACCCAGCAATGGTTGAAACAGTGTCAAACTAGAAGCAACCAGAGAGCATCATCGAGATTCAAAGTTTCTTAGGATTGGCTAGTTACTACAGGAGATTCATCAAAGGGTTTTCAACGCTCACATCGCCTATGACACGACTGTTGAGAAAGGATGTTCCATTTGTGTGGAGTGAGAAATATGAGCAGAGTTTCCAAGAGTTGAAGTGAAGGTTGATGACATACCGATATTGAGTCTGCCAGAGGAAGATAAGCCTTACGCATTGTATACTAATGCCTCAAAAGAAGGATTGGAAACAGTATTGATGCAAGACCGAAAAGTGATCGCTTATGCTTCTCGGAAGCTATGACTCCATGAAGTCAACTACCCTACTCACGATCTGGAGCTGGCAACCATTGTGTTCACCCTAAAGAAATGGCGACACTACCTATTCCGAGCTGAATATGAAGTGTTCACCGACCACAAAAGTCTGAAGTACATCTTCACGCAGAAATATATGAATTTGAGGCAACAGAGATGGATGGAATTCTTGGAAGAGTACTGTTGTCCTATCAACTATCATCACGGGAAGGCCAAGGTTGTAGCTGAGGCACTGAGCAGAAAAGTCAAAATGGCCAGACTAAGAGTGCAAGAAATTCAAGTGGTTCAAGAAGTGTTGGATAGAAGGGTGGAATTGCAGGAGAAGAGAATCGTTGTTAGCAACCTGAAGTTGGTACCGAATCTAAGATGGGAAATTATGGAAGCTTAACAAAGCAACGCAGAGTTTCAGCTTTTCAAGGACAAGAAGCTCAAGCAGCAAGGCAGTGAATTCCGACAAGACGAGGTGGGAGTTTTACATTTTCGGGATCAGTTGTGTGTACGCAGAGAGCAGCGATTGAAGGATAGAATTTTGGAAAAGGCGCACAAAAGCAAGTACGCCATTCATCCGAAGGAAGTCAAGATGTACCAGGATCTGAAGAGGCCCTATTGGTGACCCAGAATGAAGCGGGATGTGAACAAATACGTCTCAACTTGTCTCACCTGTCAGAAAGTCAATATAGAGCACAATAAGTCAGCGGGACTATTCCAACCATTACCAGTACCGGAATAGAAGTGGGAGGAGGTGACGATGGATTTTGTCATTGGACTTCCTATGTCAAGGACCCAGAAAGACGCCAAATGGGTAGTGGTGGATCGACTGACCAAGTCGGCTCATTTCATACTGGTAAATATAAGAGACTGTATAGAGAAGTTGGCTCAAACTTATGTGCGAGAAATAGTCCGTCTTCATGGAGTACCTTCAAGTATCGTGTCTGACCGAGACTCGAGGTTTACGTCTCATTTTTGGGGTAAGTTTTAGGAAGCAATGGGGTCGAGTCTGAAATTCAACACGACGGTGCATCCGCAGACCGATGGACAGTTAGAAAGGGTTGTACAGATATTGGAGAATATGCTGAGGACCTGTGTTCTGGATTTTGGGGATAATTGGATAGAATGTGTACCGTATGCAGAACTGTCGTATAATAATAGCTACCAAGCTTCAATTGGGATGGCACTGTATGAGGCTTTATAGGGGCGCAAGTGTTAGGTACCGCTATACTAGAGTTGGTCAGAAGATGGTCACGTAAGCAGAACCGGAGAAGTTTGTGTCCAGGAGATGTTAGATAAAGTAATGTTGATTAGGGAAAGGTTGAAGGCAGCTCAGTGCCGACAGAAGAGCTATGCGGACAACCGGTGGAGAGAATTGGAATTCCAAGTCGGGGACAGCGTATTTCTGAGATTGACGCCGAATCGAGGAATCTTGAAGCATCCGAAGGGTGGAAAGCTGAATCCGAGGTATTTGGGGCCATTCTCTATAAAGGAAAGAATTGGACCGCTAGCATACCGATTAGACTTGCCTGATGGATAGACGGGGATTCATGATGTGTTTCATGTGTCATAGCTGAAGAAGTACAATGCCAATCCCAGTCAAGTCCTGAATAATAAGCTATTGGTGTTGCAACCCGATCTGAGCTATGTGGAGAAGCCCGTGCGAATATTGGACCACAGTGTCTATAATCTCTAGAACAAGTAGATACTGACGGTGAAAGTTCAGTGGGAGTATCATGGCACGTAGGATGCCACATGGGAATCAGAAGAGTGGGTTAAGTAGAAGTATCCCAATCTGAAATAGAGGTATGCCTGAATTTCGGGACGAAATTCTTCTAATGATGGGAGGATGTGAAACCCCAGTTGAAACCTACCTTAGAGTAAGGGGGTTGGGATGCATATCATATTTTCTTGCATGCATAATGTATTTTTGTATAATTTTATGTGCTTTAGATATGTGATTTATAGTCTAGAAGGCTTAATTGTGTTTATTGAGTAAGAAGGGCAAAATGGTAATTTTTGCTTGAGGTGAAAATAGGGAGATAGCTTGAGGATCAAATAGAAAAAATATTTGGGAAAAGAAATAAGAGTAAGAGTAGTTGTGGTTTAGTGGTTAGAGCTTAGGAATTAATTCTTGAGGTCTTGAGTTCAAATTCCATTATTGGAGTTTTTGCAACATTAAATTTTATTTTTGGTTAGGTAGGCTATATTTCGGTCCTTGCATGAGTCAGGGAAGAGAAAGAGTGTTGTCCTAAGGGAGACATGATAGGAAAGTGCTAATCCTACTCTTGTGTCCAACCAAAATTTCTAAGGGTTTCATACCCTTCTTGATTCTTTAGCTTTCCTTAATTCTTAATCAATTAGGTTTTTTAATTTATTCAAGCCAATTTTATTCCAAAAAATTTCAGCAAGGTTCTGTGAGATTTGGGGTTCAAAAATGGCTATGAATGAGTTATCTTGTGGCCGAAAATGGGGAGGAGTTTTGGAAGGTTCCCAAGAGAATTAATCTCCTTGGTTGAACATTCAATACCTCCAACCAAGTTGTGTTCATTTTCTTCATGTTGTAAATTGAAAATTTTCCAGCTTCTTGTTCAGTCCAAGTGCTGAAAATTTCAGCCATCGTTTTCTCCCAAATGCTGCTAGAGAAATGGCCATTTCACTTAGCTTGGGGATTGAACATTCCAGCCAAACCGAGCTGCTCAAAAATCTGTACAAACTAGAAATTTTTCTAGACAATTTTTTTAACATTGGTGAGCCAAATCCAAGCTGTTTCTTCCAATTTTTCACCCAACAACTTAACCACGTTTTGCCTCCATAAGGAAGGCTAGAAACCAACCTTTAAAGACCTCTGAATATCCCTTAAAATCTTCGGCATGCTGACTAGAAAATGGCAGCAAAATCTACCCAGAAATTTCCAGCAACTTGCGAAAATCTGTTCAGGAATTTTCCAACCTTGTTTCTTCTTTAGCCTTGTCCGAAACCTCCACCATTTTTTGTACAAACATCCTTTGAACAGCCATGAACTGAGCTTCATCATCCTCCCCAGCATTCTACTCAAAAACCAGTCCATGGCTACTCCTAAAATATCTCCATCAATCATGCCAATCAAGCCATTGATTGAGGACCAAAATTCTAGCAAACATATTCAATAAAATACCATAAATCATCCCTCAAACAACCAAAAATCTCTTCACCATTGTACACCATATTTTCAGCCACCATTAAGCCCCTTCAAACGACTTTCATTCCAGCAAAAACCCTAGCCAATCAGTCGGCCATAACAACTTCCAAAAGCTCTCCATTGACCAAGATCTTCTTACCATATTTTGTTTCCAAAATTGATTCCCTAAAATATTCTTTTTGGATTTCAAACAACCAGTTTTCCTTTTCCTCTCAAATTTGAAAATCCAATTGCCAAAAACCCTACAAGCAATTCGGCCACTCCTTCCCATAGAATTTCGGCCAGCTTCAACCAAATTCTCTCCATTCTCTTCAACCTTCAAGAATACTAAGAACACCCACTACCCTCCTCACGCCTAAGGCCACCAAAACCACTTCAATCTTTTTCAAAAAAACTCCATATCACACCTACTCAACCCCTTGAAACCAATTCTGCAATTTTTAACATCAAATACTGAAATCCAAGTCTATCTTTTGGATTAAAAAACCAGAATATTCTTAAAGGCTCAAGAACACCTTCATGGTAAGCATGATCAATCATCTTCACCTTCACTCATCTTGAACTTCTAATGAACATATACATATATATAAATATATATATATATATATATATATATATATATATACTAATGGACTCTCTTTTCCTCTCTCTCTCTCTCTCTCTCTCTCTCAGCCGAATGGTTACTTCAACCATGGCCTTATTTTCTCCTTCTCTCTTGGACGGATCAAGTCTTCTAAGAGTAAGGATTCATTCAGAACTACTCCAAGGTAGTCATCAATCAAGTAAGCCTCTTCAACCTTCTCTTTAAATTCTAGATTTATGTCTCTAGGATGATATTAGAAGGAGATGGATTATGATTAGGGTTTGAGCATGTGTTGTTGTGAAGGAGTTGAGATTGGAACATGAATAAATGTGTTTGTATAATGGAGATGGGATTGTTGCATGAGATGATTTATCTTGGTTGATTGTATGGCGTTTTAGGGTTCTGTTGCATGTTCTCCATGTCGTGGGTGGTCTATGTGATCAAGTATGTTAGAGATTATGTCACCTTTGGTGAATAGGGTTTATGTTCACGAACGATTGTTAAAGCCATGAATATGTTTATGGTAGTAGAGTTTGGATCATGCCCTGTTAAATTTAGATCTATTCCTTTATTCATGATTTGGATGATTTGATGAATTTGTGTGGAGTGTATGTTTATGATTATTGTTAGCAATAGCAATATGATCATGACCTTGTTGTCGCTATGCTAATTTTATTTCATTAATAAAATGATTATTACTATAATTTATTCTAGTAAATTTCGAAAACCCTAGGAAGATGTAGATTTGGTCGCTTATATAAAATAGTGATATTTTAGTCAAATAAATGATAGCTTTTATTAAAGAAATAAAATATATAGATTTTATATAAAATAAAATATATAGAAAATAATAATAAAGCCTTTTCCATAAATAATCATACTAGGTAAATATTAATTTGGTAAATCTTATATTCATAAATACTATCAAAATTTATTTATTGTCTTTTAATCAAAACCTATTAAAATTCACTTTCAACTAATTTTAGTTACCAATTATTTTTTAACAATTAATTATTAATAGATTATTATTTTAAATAATACCATCTAGAACCTAGGACTCTTCATCAAATAAACTCTAATCTATTTTTAGCAAGATTTAAACCTTCGACTTATTGTACCTATTTCCCAAAACCCTCATTATTTTAAAATCAGACTAGACATAGCTTATAAACCCTTTTATTTATTATCTGGCCTTAAAACTTAGGACACTAGGATTATGGTTGTAGCAAGTTGAGATAGAATTATTTGTGGAAGTGAATTTTTGCTTAACTTTAATTATGGCTCATGTTTAACCCAAGCAGGGTTAGGTCAGCTGTTGGAGACCTTTATTTTGAGCAAGGATCAGGTAAGCTCCAGCATAAAACCTATTTGATGCAAAATAGTTACGATGGCAAGTCAAATGTGGAGTGCGTGGACATTCACTTCTGTAAAGGCAATTGAGGATTATTTCATTTCTCATTTCAGGCAAACAAATTACTTGAAAATCAAATGGGCAGTTTTACTCAAACCCTAAAGCTCTTGCTAAAACCAGTTTTGCCCCAAACTTTGGAAATCCTTAATTGCAATTTTCAAGTGGAACTATGTTTTATTCATTTTCCACCAAGTAGGATAAATTATGTTGAGTACTCAATAAGGGCGGACTGCTAGGACTAGTCTTTGAGGGGTTAGGATAAGTCTCTCAGTAGGTGGCTACCTCTGAGGGGTAAGTTCTTCCCGGATAAGATGTCAGTTCAGTAGGTTATGCTGGTCCGAGCTTGCAGTTTTCAGTTAAGTGGACTGTGTTATCGGAATAAAAACCTGATTTTGTTTGGGTGTAGAGATGGAGGAGTATCTCACCCAGTAGGCCGATCACCTACTTTTGGTCATTCTACACAAAGTGTGGCATTCTGACCGTTGTATGGTTATGGGGCCCAACGTGTGGTAACCCATGACCACCCAATTAAGTTGTTGATTATATTGTTCATGTATGGTTGCGAAAAGCCAAAACACCACTCTTGATTTTGACTATGGTTTATTGCTTGCCGGTATTTCTCTTATGAAGATTTTACACTTTGCATTCACTAACTGTTTTCACTGGACACTCAAAGCACACACGGACTTACTGAGATTTTTATCTCATCACCCTTTTTACCATGATTGCAGGTCAATCCTGCTGTGGGGATGAGTAGCTAGTTGTTGCCTGCCTTGGAAGATTTTCTTATATTTATTTTGTGTAATGCTTTGGGAATTGAAAGTGAACAATTTCTATTTTGGAGTTGTTTTTGAATTCGTAGATTGTAATAAGTTTTAAATTTAAAGTATTGTTTTATTTCTATTATTCTGATTGTGTGGCCTAGTTATTAAGACCCCTTGTCCTTTGGATGGGGCGACATCACCGGCCCTGTTAGGCCTAGGTAGTGGGGTGTTATAGATCGAACCTTACGTTCCTTCTTTTCCCCTTCCAACATAAGTTCCAGTGCAATCCGACCCCTCATTGGTTAATCTGCACCGAATCAGGAAAAAGTAAGTGCTCGCTCCTAGATGTGGCTTAGAAAATTAAAAAAAATTTCGCTGCGTTTTCTTTTATGTTTTCCGTTTTGATCCTTCAAGTGATATCAGAGCCATGGTTTTCATCTAGGAGCATGTACTATGGTTAAAAATTGGAAAAGATAGTTCTTTTACTGTTAAAAATGAATCTTTTGTGATTTCATGTAATCCCTCATATATTAGTTTCTAGAGTTCATGTACGCCATATGCTTGGAGGCATAGGATCATGTATTTTAATGGTTTCTGCATTATTTTTCTGGTTTTGAGTAGATGCGATGTACACCTCATGGATAGAGGCATAGGTACTTGTAATGGCATGTTTTTATGCCTAGTTTTGCATTTCTTTTCACTTGTAAACTTTGGGGACTGAAGAACGTGATTGCTGGAATTGTTGAGGGGTGAAAAATGGCTGAAAAGTAGGATTTTTCCAGAAATAGATGGACTCTAGAATAGATTGGCACCAGGTGGCCCAATCGCACCAGGCGCTAGGTCTACTCTGCCTAGCCTGAGGTTTTGGGGAAACAAAGCAGACTCGGCACTAGGAGGGCCTAATAGATCAGGCGCCTGGTCTATTCTGCCTAGAGGTGGATGTGTGCAATTTTGTTGAAGAAAATGGAGAGCACTGCTGAAGTTCTATACCTTAATTTTTTTCTTGATATAATCATGTTTTAAGACCGTTGTATGGTGTTAAATATCTGCAATAGTTTTATTTATCTATGGATGAATAATTTGCACGAAAATGAGCAGTAAGGGATGGAACCATCTTAGGATTAAACAAGATCATTAATTTTTTAATTCAAGATATTTAATCCATTCTTTGGTAACTTAGATATAACTGAATAGTTTAAGCATGAAAAAGTTTACTTTTCTTATCGTGCTTATTTTATTTTTGTGATAAAATGTGCAAGTTCTTTGGAGAGTAGAGTCTCACTAGATAGAACGGTTTTTGATAAAATGTTTCAATCAAAGAAACTTTAAAATAAAAGAGTTCATGGTTTATTGTATTAGAGGATTGAATCCTTGACATAAAGAATAATGTTGAAGTTATGGTTATTTAATAACTTTTTCCTTAGTTATTACCTTAGAATAGTAAAATAAATTCATAGTTTATTCTCTCAAAGGATTTAATCCTTAACATAGAGAATAATATTGAATTTTAGTTTTTTTACTAAAGTTAATGAAACCATAAGATTATAGAAATGTTTTTGGGCCTTAAACTCTATTTTTAATCAAAAGCTTAAGTAGGGGAAGGGTTCCAATGACTTCGTGGCTTCCATTACAACTCTCATTAGATATAGTGGATTTCCTCGTATCACTATGAGCATAACCCCCTATAAGATGGAGTTTCACAAGTATCTAGAACAAATGGAAGAATTAAATTAAGCCTAGGGTGTTTGCTAGGACCGACCAACTTACGGTAGTGGTTTTTAGCACTAGCTTACCCGTAGGTGGTGTGAATCAATGGTCATCCTATCGGTGGAGCTTTTTCTAGACCATTACCTATTAAGGACGTTTTGATTCATGATAATTATAAACTTAACTTAGAAAGCTATTAATCGTCCTACGAAGCTCTATTAGTTTTTCTAAGAGCCAAACTATTTATATTATTTATAATGATTTTAAGAGTTATCTGTTATCAAAGAAATAATACAAAGAATGTGCATTTTCATTTCTTGCAAACTAAATGAATGTTTTTTCACAATATTTCAGAAATGTCTAGCTTTAGTCAATTGTCAATCAACTGAGGAGTACAAGTATGTTCTTGTAGATCCCTATCTTGAGATTGGGAAAGACTCCACTGATTAGGAGCGAGAGGCCAAGAAGGCATGGAAGAAAGTTGATGAGATGTCTAAGTACTATATGTTGGCTTTCATGTCTAGTGTGCTCCAATCTAAGCATGAGCACATGGTCACTGCGTACGACATGGATTTGTCATTGCGTATCATATTTGTGGACAAGAGCCGACCCGCAAGGCAGGAACCTCGTAGGGCAATCATGAATACTAGGATGGCTGAGGGGGCATCAGTTCGAGAGCATTAGCTTAAGATGATTGCCTACTTTGAGGAGGCCGAGGTCCTAGGCATAACGATAAATCCTAAGAGCCAAATTATCATAGTTCTTGAAACTTTGCCTAATTCATATTCTTAGTTCAAGTTAAACTACAACATGAACAAGTTCAATATAAATCTCACGGAGCTTATGAAAGAGCTCTAGGTAGTAAAGAAGATTATGAAGCCCATGTTAAAGATTTGCTCTCTCTTCTACTTCTTCTTCTGGAATTTAGGCAAAGCCTAAAAAAACTCAGGGGCCCAGCCAAAAGTATCTGGTCAGGCCACGCCCAATGAGCAGCCCAAAGGTATATGCTTAAAGTGTAGCAAGAAGGGGCATTGGAAGAAAGATTATCCGAACTACTTAGCTAAGTCTACTTCAGTTATTGCTCTATACCTAGAGTCTATTTTGATGGTTGGATCAACATCTTCCTGAATAGTTGATTTTGGAGCCACTGACTATGTCTGCAACTTTTTGTAGGGGTTCAAAAGTACAAGGAGCCTCAACAACGGTGAGCATGGATTTCAAGTAGGCAATGGAGCAAGAATATGGGCTGAAGCAGTGGAGATCTTGAGCTTATTTTTATTGTAATAGGAAGTTAATTTTAAAAGATAGTTTATATGTTTCTTGTTTTAAATAGAATTTTATTTCAGTTTCCAAATTGATGAATTAAGGATATTATGTTTCTTTCTATTCTAGTATTTCCATCAGTAGAGATGGTAATTTAATTTGTACTGAAAACATGTATGGAAATCTCTTTTATATACATACATCCTATTAGAAATTAAGTAAAAAATATTCACACTGAACACGAAAATAAAAAAAGAAATGCCATAACATATGAACCGTATTTGTGGCTTCTAAGATTGGGATATATAAATCCCAATTGAATTTAGAGGCTAATCCATAATGGGCCTTTAGGTTTGTTAAGATTGGAAGATTAGCCTCAGTATGAATTTTGCCTTAAAGGTAAAATGACCAAAAGCTCATTTACTAAAAAAAAAGCGGATAGAGCTATGGAAATACTAGCACTATTTCATACAAATGTTTGTGGTTCAATGACTACACCAACTAGATGAGGCTACGAGTACTTTATCACTTTCACAGATAATCACAGTCATTTTGGTTATATTTATCTGATGAGGTTTTGATAAATTCAAAGAGTTTAATGCTGAAGTGGAGCATTAAACAAGTAAATTAATTAAAACTTTGAGATCGAATCGTAATGGAGAGTACCTCCTTGGTGAGTTTAAGGATTACTTAGTACATCACGACATTCTACCGCAACAGAATGGAGTCGCTAAGAGAAGAAATAGAACTTTGATGAAAATGGTCAGAAGCATGATGAGTCATATGCCTCTTCCTATTTCTTTTTGGGGGTATGCCTTAGAAACAACGACATATATTTTGAACTTGGTTCCTTCCAAATCAGTACCTAGGACACCTTATAAAATGTGCAATGAATGGAAGCCCAATCTGAACCATCTCAAGATATAGGGTTGTCCAACTTATGTGCTGACAAAGGGAAGTAAACTAGAACAAAGATCAGAGTTATGCTACTCTTTAGATACCTAAAAGGAACAAGGGGTAGATATTTCTATCATCCTCAAGAGCAAAAAGTACTTGTTAGTACTAATGCTAGATACTTAAAGGATAAACAACTTACTTCTACTGTTGGTTCTTCTATAATAGAGTTAGAAGAGAAGTTGGTCACCAATTCAACTTCAGGTACTTCTGACACCCCGATCAAGGAACTAAGAGAAACACTACCGAATGTTCCTACACAAACAAAGCCTCATCATAATGGGAGGATCACAAGAGTTCCAGGAAGGTGGACTAGAGAGATCTATGATTTAGTCTCTAATCATTAGGAACAAGATCCCACTAGGTACGAGGAGGCCATTGTTAATGCTGATGTAGAAAAATGGTAGCTAGCTATGAATGCCGAGATTGAGTCTGCATACCTCAATCAGGTCTGGGATCTTGTTACTGTGCGTGATGGGAAATGGGTATAGAAGAGAAAGAGAGGTGCGGATGGAAAGGTTGAAACCTATTAAGTAAGGTTGGTTGCTAAAAGTTATACTCAAAAAGAAGGAACTGATTATGAAGAAATTTTTTCACCAGTAGCGATGTTGAAGTCTATTCGTATTCTCTTATCTATTGCGTGTCATTATGACTACGAGATATGGTAGATGGATGTCAATACGGCCTTCTTAAATGGATATCTTAGCCAATACATCTATATGTCCCAGCCAAAAGGTTTTGTTGCTAGAGGTCATGAACAAATTATCTATACGCTTAAGAAGTCCATCTATAGACTTAAGCAAGCGTCACGAGTATAGAACATACGTTTTGATGAAACTGTGAAAGCTTATGGTTTTATTCAAAACATAGATGAACTATGCATGTAAAGGAAATCAGACAATGACAAAGTAATTTTCTTGGTAGATTAGATAGATGATATTCTACTCATTGAAAATGATGTAGGGATATTGTCACTAATTAAGATTTAGCTATGTAGTTAATTTAGCATGAAAGACATGCGGGAAGATAGCTATATTTTAGGTATCAAGCTTCTTAGAGATAGGAAGCAGAGAATGTTAGGCTTATCCTAATCTTCTTATATTGACAAGATATTGGTCGAGTACAACAAGGATTAATGTAAATGGGCTATTATACCCTTTAGACATGAATTATCCTTATCTTCCAAGCAGTGTCCACAAACATAGGAAGACAGGCAGAAAATATGTGGAATCCCTTATGCTTTGGTTGCGAGAAGTCTAATGTATGCTATGCTTTGTACTAGGCCACATATCTACTTTGCAGTAGGCATGGTTAGTAGAAATCAGTCAATCCCAATGGAAGCTCACTGGTAAGCTGTAAACCATTTACTCAAAATCTCAAGGAAATGAGAGATTGTATGCTTGTATATCGTGCTGATAATTTGGTTTCTACCGACTACACAAACTCAACTTCTAGGTGGATAAAGATGAAAGAAAATCCACTATTGGATATGTCTACAATTTATCTGGAGAAGCTATTTCATGGAGAAGTATCAAGCAATTCTGCATTGTTAGTTCTACCATAGAACTTGAGTACATTGCTACTTCAAAAGCTTCTAAAGAAGTTGTGTGGCTCCGGAAGTTCCTCATAGAACTTGGCGTAGTACAGCACATAGGCATGCCTATCACGATTTATTGTGACGACACTGGAATGGTGTCACAAAGTAAGGAACCTCGAAACTATAGAAAGGGCAAGCATTTAGAGAGGAAGTACCACCTTACCTAGGAGTTCATCCAAAAATGGAAGATTATAGTTGATCAGATTTCCTCTATCAAAAATTTGGCAAATCCCTTTACCAAGCTTTTGGCAAAAAAGATGTTTCGCAAACACTTAGACGGCATACTGTAGGCACTTGTGGACTTTCTTAGTCTTTGTAATGCAAGTGGGAGATTGTTGAAAAGTATGCCCTAAAAAACTATGTATTCTGTGTAAATATTTTGCAAAAAAAATATTTATTCATTCAATTTAGTCTGTTTCTTATATTATTGCACATTTAAGGTCTAGGTATAACCAGTAATGGTCTATGTGTTGGGTCGTTCTTCATAGTAAAGTATAGACCATGGGTATCTATCATACAAGAAAAATTATGTTTTTAGTCATTTGATAGAATTGGGCATTTCACCAAGGCAAGACTATTATGCCCTGAGTTCCAATGAGGATTGGTTTACCTTGAATCAGTGAGTAGTTCACTCACATCACTACCATAAGCATATTTTGAATACGTAAAACTAGATCTATAGTAGTGGTCTCTTATAAAGTATTATGATTATAGAGACCGGACTATTACTGCTATAACGTGAACGAATACCTTCATACCTGAGTATGAATTAGTGGTCTGGTAATGCTTGGGTTTTATACTTTGATATTTGTTCTGTGAGATTTCTTTTGTGAGATCAATATCCTTGTATGTTAGACATATTACTATAGTTAATTAAGACGGACTCATGCAACAGAATTTCTATGCATCACTTAGTGAAGTTAAATCAACCACCTGTGATTGTCCAGGATAATCTAATAATCCAGGGTCCTGGGAAAGTAATTGTGCAATGTGTGCTTTTGGGTAGCTTCCAATAATGAACAAGTATATTCGAGTGAGTTATAGATTATCAAACTAGAGATCTAAGGATGATAGATATCTTTGATATGAGTGTTAGTACATTTATCCTGTCTCATTGATGGGTGTTACGAATAGGGATATTTTTGTCTTTTTACCTTTAGGTCAGAGACATTGCTTTAGCAATATTATTCTTGGGGTCAATATTTCCATATGGTGATAAATGGAAATATTTAAAATGGAAAAACGTAACAATTTAATAATAAAGGCATTTTGGTCATTTTAGCAGCCATGAATAATATGTGTTTTGGTCCCCAGAGTAGTTCAAGTTACCTTGGTATTGTTTAGACACATTCTGGGCTTAATGGATAATTATTTGGAAGAGAATAAAATTTATTCTAAGAGTCCTATTAGAATTAATTAATTAGTCTAGGATTTTAATAAGGCCCAAAAAATATAATTAATTAATTAAGAGAATTGTACTAGAATAAATTAATTAATTAGGCTGATATATGTTGACTTGTATTAAGAGTCCAATTATAATAAATTAATTAATCTTAGATATTTAATGAAGCCCGAAAAAGATAATTAATTAATTCAGATGATTGGGCCAGTCTTGGATTAGATTTGAGCACAACACTAAGCCTATTAGGGCTTAATGTTTTCGGTCATTAGGGCTTAATCAAGCCCTGAGGCTAGCCGAAATCAAGTGTGCAAGAATGGGAGAAAAATAACGTTGGTTGTTGCTTGAGTTCTTCTCTTTGGAAAAAGTGTGCCGTCTCTTCCTCTCACTCTTTGTTCCTCATTCTTCACTTCCTTCTCTCTTGGAGAGTATTTGGATTATCCAAAGAAGGAGCTTTCACCAAACTAACCCAAGAGCAAAGTAAAGTCATACTCTAGAAAACGAAGAGAGAAAGCTTGAAGCGGTTTGATGCGTAGAAGTAGAAGATTGGCGGGAATACCAGTCAAACCACAAGCGCCTTCTTCTCCCCTTCCAATGCAAGTTCCAGTGTAACCTGACCCCTCGTTGGTTAATCCGCAACCAATCTGAAAAAAGTTAGTACTCTCTCCTAGATATGGCTCAGAAAATTGAAAAATTTTCTGCTGCGTTTTCTTTGATGTTTTCCTTTTTGATTCTTCATAAATAACTTGGAAAATAGTGATGATTTTGGCCCCTATCACCTATCATATACAAATCACACATGTTAGTCTACATCAATATTTGTCATTTATCAGAACACATAAGAAAGCCCTTTGGGCTAACAATACCCCCTTTTTGAATGATGACAAACTTGATGGATTGTGACAAAAAAAACAAAATGTAATCTTCTATGAACATGTTAAATTGAGAGATATAAGAATTTATATTCGATTGATGTGCCATCTCTTAATCATAAAGCTTAATGAGTGACTATAAGATAATATTAGAGATTTTAAGCATAGTCTCATAAATCGGGCTTAATAAGCATATGGCCCAACCAACTTCTGTATCTTTCTTCTTTCCATTTGTAAAAGAACGATTTCATAAGGAAATAGCCAAGAAATGGTCATTAGATATAAAATATGTTAGCACAAAGATTTAACATAATGATATATACATGTGTTCATATAGAGATGTAGATGATAGAAAATAGTGTTTTTTACTCCCTCTTTCTTTATGCATATGACCAGTAGATAGAAGAATAACATTGTGTATTATCAAGTAAAACTGGTTTTGTGATTTTGGACATCCAAAGAGTGTATCCAAAAAGTAGAAGTACAGTCTTTGCGGAAACATGTCTTGGATTGGACAATGGATTACTCCTCGTATGTCTATACATGGTTCAAACTGAGTCTCAAAATAATCCAAATGAATTTTGTAATATAGTTTAATCCCAACTTCAGTCCAAATCATATGTGTCCAATCACATCACTTATCATTCTACACACTCAGGTCTCAAAATGTCATCAACATCAAAATCTAGTAATCAATTTAGCCCATCACACACAATTTGGCCTCAATTTAGTCATCACAACCTAACTAGTCTATTCTCTATTATCCACAATCACCATAGAATACTCACATCCACAATATATCTAATTTATTTCTCCCTTTTGGAGAAGTGAGATAGATAAACACAAGTAGCCAAATATAGAAGAGTGCAGCAGAATATAGTTGAACAGAGTAAAAAATAATAATAATAAGCAAGTGCAGTAGACTATAAAAATTGTTTAACAAAAGATAAAAGCTGATCAGCCAATTTTCCTCATGGTTTTCACACCATGCTTATTGGTAGAGATTTCCATGTCACCATGAATGACCATAGTTTTAGGCTTATCAGTAGTGCCACCCTTCTTGTGATGTATGACAAGTCAGCTGGATTTTCTCTTGACTGCTACATGCTTCTGTCGACTGTCGAATGAGCTACCAAGAACAATTGGTTTGGCTTCCTTAGGAGGAACTGAGGCAGCAATGGTTTCCATAGTTTTGGTAACAGGAGGTTGTTCAACAGGTTCTGTAGAAGGGCCTTCAGCGAGATTAATATTAGTGTCCTTTGCCAATGAATGGAGATTGGTTTCTGGTTCTTGCTCCTGCGTAGGAATCTGCTCCTTAGAGGTGGCTGCATATTTAGATTACTTTTACTTCATATTTATCAGGCGACTTCCCAAAATCTACAGTCTAGTCTTCACGTCTACAATTTGGCTATCCATTTTTGCAGTCATGTGAGTTAAAGCTTCCAGAATGCTTTATGCTAGCTCACATCCTTAGTCTTTTTACCTAGCCTTGCTAGATGATTCCTCTTCACTTTCATCTTTCCTTTTTATTCTAACCGTAGTTGCAGAGGTAGGTTTCTTGCCTTCAGCCTTGACCCTGAGCAGTTTTTCTTTTTCCTTATCTATGGCATCCCTCAGCAGTATCCAATAATTATCCATTTAGATAAACCTCATCTTCTTAAAGGAATCTTTGTTGTAGACATTTACCTTGGAATGCTCAGTGGCAACCACACTTAGATCCACATTAGAATGCCTAAACAACTTAGTTGGGATATTTCCAAAGGTTAAATCATTATTTGTGGTATTCAGGGATTAAGTCATTAACCTTGTAGCCAAAAATCCAAAATTCATAGGCCTGCCTTCCGACAACACCATTATCACCACCATCTGCATATTGCTTCCCGATATTTTGTGCCGAAAACTTGAGAAGGGCCATAGTTGAAACTATGTGATGAAGCAGTCTTCCCATACCATTCAACCACTTCGTATTGCGTTTACTTGAGTTTTTAAAATTCTTCGTGCCAGTGACAATAGTTGAAACCAAGCTTGCTTCTTACTGTACCAAGAAACTAATAAATGTCTAGGAAATTGATCGTGCCCACTTGTACTCTTTCTTTCAACTTTACATCCTACATAATCTTCATCCTTAAATCATATAAGAACAAATGAATGTCCCAATCAAGTATCTAAAGATACATTTTACAGTGCATAGATATGACTCTTTGGGATAAGATTAGAATCTTGCACAAAGGCAAACTGAGAACATGATATCAAGACGACTAGCAGTGAGATATAGAACGCTTCCAATCATACCTCAATATTTTGATTCGTATACCTTCTTATCATTTTCATCTTTGTCAAGCTTTAGTGAAGTGCTAATAGGAATACTAATTTCCTTCGTCTGATTCATTCCGAACCTTTTGAACAATTCTTTAGCATACTTAACTTGATTTAGGAATATCTTATCCTTGGATTACTTAATTTGTACCCTGAGAACGAAATTGAGTTCTCCTATCATGCTCATCTCAAACTCTTGCTGCACAGTGATACGAGCTAAAAATGCAGAAGCCTCTTAATTTTTGAAGAACCTTAGAGTTGGTCACCCAACTCCCTACCGAATTCACACACACAAAAGACATAAATGCAAATGCACTTAACCCAATGAGAATTGTTGAATCTAGCCTACTTCAGAACACTTAAATACCCTAATCTATTAATAGATTAGAACAAAAAGATGGGATTTGAAGGCATCCAAAAACTCAACCTATCAAGAACACTAGCAGCTAAGAATAAAGAAAGAGATTTAGATTATCATTTTGAAGTATAGAGACATTGAATCAAGGGAGAGACTAAGCCCTTTGATTTGGTCATGAAATGAGAATCACTTATTACACACTCTCATTTAGAAAGAATTTGCTTTCTCTACCAAAATATTCTAATTCTCTAAAAACTAACTATTACAAGAGTAAATAGGCATATATAAAGATAACAAACTAAACCTAGCAAATGAGTGATGTAATCTCAGCCATTCAACTCCTAAGTAAGTTTGAAATCTACTTATTATAAGTCAAAAGTCATAGGAATTAAATTCAGAACAAAATAAAACAAAATAAGAAAAATCAGCAAAATAGGACATTTCCTGAAGTAACCTAGCACCAGGTGTATTAGTGGACCCTGCACTAGGTGTGATCTGTGAACGAAACAATGTTGTTCCAGTACGGACCTGGTCCTAGGTGTACTACTGTAGTCGGCACCATGTACATTCTGCCCTCCTCACACCTCGCTTTTGTTGTGTTTTTAGTCTCCTCTTATGCTCCTTTAGCTTTTCATAGCAATTGTTTTCCTAACTTTAATCTTCTTGGCCATTCTTTAATCCTCTATTACTTAGCAACTTTTTTCATCCTTGGATTGAAATCTTGAAATGCACCTTGATGTCTCTTGAAAAAGAGCTTCACCCATTGAGGCATATGTTATGTTTTTGTCATCCTACCCCTTTCTTTAGAATGGCCTTCATGCTTGGCACGATTGCTATCATTTTTCCCTTCTTTGTGATGATTCGTTCTCTAATAGTCACCTATATAAAAATTTAAACAAGGATTTTTGGGTGAAGGCAAAAAATGTAGTCTTTTGAACATTGCCATACTCATTATTTTCTCCTTTCACTACCCATATTTTCCTTCTCATTTTACCTCCACTTTCTTTTTCTTTTCTCATCTCATTGTTTATCACTCGGTTCTTTTTCTCTCAAATTTGAAGAGGTTATTCTATTTTCTTCTTCTTCTCCTTTCCCTTTCTCCACTTTGTCCCCAACCTCTTTTTTTGTTTTCACCTCTTCTTCTTTTCTCTCAGCTTCTTTCTCTCAATCTTTTTCCCCTTTTTCTTCTTTCTCCTTTTATTTTCATTCTCTCTCAAAATATTTTAATCTTTCAAAACCTCACTAGGGGATAAGGGAGCTAAAGTGAACTTTTTTTCATCTTTTTGCAAGGTATAGGTGTTTTTCCTCCCCTTGTGGACTACATCCCTATCAAACATCCAAGGTATCTCTAACTAAATATGCCCGACGTGCATGAGATATGCATCACATAACACTTCGTCATGGTATCCCCCTATATCAAATTCAACCTTAGCTTGCTTGTTCACCTTCACTTCTCCACAATTATTCAACCAAAGAAGCTTGTAGGAACTAGGGTGTTTCAAGGTTTCTATCTCTAATTCCTCTACCAATATAGTACTAATCAATTTTTTATAGCTTCCCCCATCAATAAGCACACTACATGATTTTTTATTGATAAGACATCTTAAAAAAAAAAGATTTTTTCCCTTTGCATCACATCTCTTTCTTTGCCCTTACAAGCATCCCCATCTCTTCTTGCTACTCCAATCAATGGACAAATTGGCTTAATCACCATTCCACATTTACTACACATTCCAACTCGTCCAAGTTTCTCATTTCCTACATCTCTTAATAGATTAGGTTGAGGGTTGACATGAGTCATTTGCTTTGGGTCTACACTTCTTTGGGTTTATTTCACAGTATTCACATATTTTTCTTTACGACCTTATGCCCCAAGAAATCTCTTATGTGCCAATTTATTAGGATAAGTAGCTTTGGCATATCTCTAGGTGGAATTTCTACTACCTTTCAACTTATCCTTCCTCTATTGTGGTTCGTTAGGACAATTGTAAAGGTAATGGACTTTTCCTCAGTAATTAGAGCAATCATACGTCTTCTTCTTTTGCACATACTCTCATTTTTTTTTTTTTTTTTTGCTTCCTATTCTTTGAATAATTTTACAAGCTACCATTTGCTCTCTTGGGATGTCCTCCCATAAGAATTCTATCACTCTCATAATCTATCGATCCAATTCTTCCCTTTTCATGACTACCATTTCTGCCTCCCACAATCATATAATATTGCACATTCATCTTCACATTTCTCATAATCCCATCCTTCCTCATCATAGCTATCACATTCTCCTCTATTTGAGTAAGACATTTCATAGAAGTCACTTACTTCACTTTAAGCACTCATAGAAGATGAATCATATGAACTCTCATCCGTTTTTTTTTTTTTTTAAGAGAAATTTTAAGTAGAAAAATACACAAGAAAAGTTCCTTAATTCACACCCTCACGTGTTTAGCACTCAATCAATGTCACTCAACCCTCTTGTTTACACTCTCTTGCCTTTTTCAATCCACTAAAGTGATTCCCAAACTCAAGACTAATTCAAAGAGAGACAAACTTTCTAGTAGCTACAAGAATAATTTACCTTACCAAGAACAATCTACTATGCTAGGAGACAATGTAGTTCATGAGTAAAAGCTTGAGATAGTCATGTATGAGCAATCACAATTCATTGATGCAATATATCAAACATTTGAGGTGCAACCTCGTAACTCACAGGGTTTCAAAATTTTCACACTTGTAACAATCCACAAACTTAAGAATCACAAGAAAATTACTCCCCAATAATTATACTAACATCAAGGAACAATTTCAAAGCAAGAACAGAGCAAAAACTTTAATTTTATAGCCCTCAAAATTAGCATAGAAATGAGTTACGGGATTTGTTGTGCCCAGAAATTCTTGCAGCAAATATACTCAATAAATTTCAAATTTTCTGCACTTTAACACTACAAATAGCTACCCATTCATCAACTATACAAGTAGGTTCAATTTTACAACAAACCCATGGCATAATTTGAAGTTTTGAGCATTTAAAAATAGCCCCAAAATAAGTAACGAAAATCTGAAAAATTTAACAAGTTCTTGAAGAAAATTGTACCTTTGCTTAAAGAAAGTTGTATAGATGAAAATCAACACAATCTTGCTCTGATGCCACTTTTGATACGAGCTAAAAACGCGGAAACCTTTTGATTTTTGAAGAACCCTAGAGTTCGTCACCTAACTCCCTACCAAATTTACACACACAAATGAACTAAATGCAAATGCACTTAACTCAATGCGAATTGGTGAATCTAGACTACTTCAAAATACCTAAATACCCTAATCTATCAAGAGATTAGAACATAAAGATAGGATTTGAAGGCACCAAAAAACTCAATCTATCAAGAACACTAGAGAGAACACTAGCGCCTAAGAATAGAGAAAGAGATTTAGATTACCTTTGAAGTTTAGAGATATGGAATAAAATGAGGGACTAAGCCCTTTGATTTGGTCTTGAAATGGGAATCACTCTTTACACACTCTCCTCTAGAGAGAATTTGTTTTCTCTACCAAAATATTCTAATTCTCTAAAAATTAACTATTGCAAGAGTAAAGAGGCATATATAAAGATAACACACTAAACCTAGCAAATGGGAGATGTGATCTCAGCCATTCATCTCCTGCGTAAGTCTAACATATACCTACTCTAAGTTAAAGGATGTGGGAATTAAATTCAAAATAAAATAAAACAAAATAAGATAAATCAGTAAAACAAGGCATTGCCCAAAATGACCTGGCGCTAGATGTACTGGTGGACCCGGCACCAAGTGTGATATGCAAACGGAACAATGCTATTCCAGTGTAGACCTGGTGCTAGGTGTACTAGTGTACTTGGTGTCAGGTGTATTCTGCCCTCCCCACACCTCACTTTTCTTATCTCTTCAACTTCCTCTTGCACTCCTTTGGCCTACCATACCAATTGTTGTCCAAGCTTTGATCTTCTTAGCCTCTTTAATCCTTCAATACTTGACAACCTTCTTTATCCTTAGCCTGGAATCTTGAAATACACCTTGAAGCCTCTTGAAAAGGAGCTTCACCTATGGAGGTGTGTGTTGTGTCTTTTTCCTCTTTCCCCCATCTTTATTGGCCTTTATGCTTAGGACGATTCCTAACACTTGGTCTTAGCAAATTTCTTTTATAGAGATTCATTAGTAGCTCCAAAATTAATGTCATCAACATATATTTGAACAATCAAGAGATTTTTAGATTTGATGAACAATATAGGGTCAATAACACCTCTTGAAAATTCTTTAGAAAAGAGAAAGCCACTAAGTCTTCCATGCTAAGCGTGAGGAGCTTATTTTAAACCATAAAGGGCTTTGGAAAGTTTGAAGACATGATCTGGAAAATGTTCATGAGTAAAACCGGGAGGTTACTCCACATACACTTCTTCTTCAATAAAACCATTTAGAAAAGTGCTTTTAACATTCACTTGATAGAGCATGAAACCTTTGAAAGATGCAAAAGCAAGAAACATTCTAATGGATTCTAGTATAGTAACGGGTACGAAAGTCTCATCATAATCAATGCCCGCCTCTTAATTGAATCCTTGTGCAACAAGCCTAGCTTTGTTTCTAATGACAACACCATGCTTATCAAGTTTATTTCTAAATACTCACTTGGTGCCAATCACGGGATAGTCAAGTGGTCTAGGATTTCAAAACTTGATTTCTTTGAATTGATTTAATTCTTTTTGCATGGCCATAATCCAAAAATCATCATTCAAGGTTACATCAATGCAATCAAGTTCAATACTTAAAAATAAGGTAAGATTATCAATAAAGTACCATCTGATTTTCACACCATAGCTTGAATCTCTGATAATTTATTCTTTTGGATGTCCGAGTTTGTATCTCCATTCCTTTGGTAAACTTTGATCAACTTGATCTCCAACTTTTTGCTCACTAGCCTCAGCTTGTTGTTCTTCCAATTCTTCTTCCTTAACATGGTTGTTAAGTGATAGAGCCTTATGATGTTTAATGATATTTTCTTTTGAAGTATCTATATCACCATCATCTCTTCTAGAAGAATATGTGTTAGATTCATCAAATAAAACATGTACGGATTCTTTCACATATAGAGTTCTTTTATTGTATACACTATATACCTTTTTGTTGGAAGAGTATTCAAGGAATATAGCCTCATCTGATTTGTTATCAAATTTTCCATGATTGTCTCAAGTATTGAGAACAAAAAACTTTGAATTATGAAATAGACGGGACTTTGTCAAGTATAAGTTCAAATGGTGTTTTCCTAAGAAAGAGCCTTAGCATAACTCTGTTACAATATAGCATGCTGTATTTAAAGCTTCTGCCTAGAAATATTTTAGAAGGGAATTTTCACACAGCGTAGATCTTGCCATTTCTTTTAAGGTCCTATTTTTTCCATCAACCACACCATATTGTTGAAGAGTTTTTAAAGCTAAAAAGTTATGACAGTCACCATTCTTATCATAAAATTTTGTAAATGCATAGTTGCAAAATTCTCTCCTATTGTCACTTCGAATTGGTCAAGTGCACACAAGTACTAAAGAATTTCCTACATCAAAGTTTCTATTCAACCTCAGTAATAAGGTACATTATCAAAGAAGGGAAACGTCCGGACCTATTCTGCTATCACTGTGGTATCGGCCTCTCTCCATAGGTCCTTTAAACTCCGAATCCTACAAAAATGTAAGATAAAAGACACGTGTGAGTGAAAAATCACCCAGTGAGTCCCGTGTGTGCTAGTGCTTTATCAAAGAAGCAGAGTACACAAAACTTTTGTGAAATAGCCTATCATTTGTTCATTAGAAATGATTCCAAAACTCTTTAAGGAAGAGTGTAACACCCTACTACCTAGGCCCAACAAGGCCGGGGATGTCGCCCTGTCCAAAGGATAATGGGTTTTTATAACCAAGTCACACAACAAAAATCAAACAATACATTGAAATTAAAACTTATTACAACCCAAAAATTCAAGAACAAATCCAAAAATAAATTGTTCACTGTCATCTCTCAAAGCATTACATAAAATAAATAACACAATATCTTCCAAGCAGGCAACAACTAGCTACTCATCCCCACAGCAGGATCAACCTGAAATCATGATAAAAAGGGTGATGAGATAAAAATCTCAGTAAGTCCGTGTGTGCTTTAAGTGTCCAGATAAAACAGTTCAAGAATGCAAGTTGTAGAACTTTATAAGGAAAAGTACTGGTAAGTATTAAACAATGTTAAAAACCAAGAGTGCTATTTTCTTCTTTTAAAACCATACATGTGCACAATAAACACAACCACTCAAAAGGGCGGCCATGGGTTACCACACGTTGGGCCCTATAACCATACAATGGTCAAAATGCCACACTTTGTGCAGACTGACAAAAGGTAGATGAAAGGCCTACCGGGTAAGATACTCCTCCTTCTCTACACCCAAACAAAACCGGTTGTCCATTCTGGCAACACACAGTCCACATGACTGAAACTTGCTATCTCGTACCGGCATGACCAAGTAGTGCTGTCGCTTTTCCAAGTTGAGTTCATCTTCTGGAGGTGGCCTCCTACTTGAAGACTCGCTCTTGCTCTTCAAAACTAGTACCACTAGCCTATCCTTATTGAGTACTCAACGTTGGTTATCCCATTTGGGAGAAATTTGATAAAACATTGCTTTACTTGGAAATGGCAACAAGGGTTGCCAAAATTTGTATCAAAATTTGTTTTAGAAAGAGTTTATTATTTGAGAAAAATTGCTTGTTGGTTTTCAAATAATTTATGTAACTGAAATAAGAAAGGGAGTAGTCCTTAATTGCTTTTACAAAAATGAGTGTTCACACACTTCACATTTGGTTTGCCATAGCGACCTTTTTACATCAAATTGGTTTTATGCAGGAGCTTACCTAATTCTTTGCTTGAGCTAAATCAAAGATCTTCCAAAGCTGAACTAACCCCGCCTGCAGTAAACACAAGCCATAATTAAACTGTGAAACCCCAGTAAAAACCAACCTTAGAGTAAGGGGGTTGGGATGCATATCATATTTTATTGCATGTTTAAATATATTTTTATATGATTATATGTGCTTTGGATTTGTGTTTTCTAGTCTAGAGGGCTTGGATATGATTATTGAGTAAGAAGGACAAAATGGTAATTTTTGCTTGAGGTGAAAATAGGGAGATAGCTTGAGGATTAAATAGGAAAAATATTTTAGAGAGAAAATAAAAGCAAGAGTTTTTGTGGTTTAGTGGCTAGAGCTTTGGAATTAATTCTTGAGGTCTTGGGTTCAAATTCCATCATTAGAGCTTTAGCATGATTAAATTTTATTTTTGCTTGGGAAGTGATATTTTCAGCCTTATGTTCTTTAGAATAGGGTAGAGGTGTTGTCCTAGGGGAGACATGATAGGAATATCATAATCCTATTCTTTTGCCCTACACAAAATTCCTAAGGGAATTCATTCCTCCTTGATCCTTAATTTTCCCTAATTCTCAATTCGTTAGATTGGTTAAATTTGTTCTAGCCAATTTTCATTCCAGAAAATTCAGTAAAGTGCTATGGCTTTTAAGGATCAAAATGTCTTAGTGAAAGACATCTAATGGACTGAAAATATGGAAGAGATGGGGAAGGTTCCAAGAGAATTAATTTCCCTAGTGAACCTTCTAAACTTCACTCTAGCGAGGTTCATTTTCCTTCATGTAAGGAACTGAAATT
Source organism: Voacanga thouarsii (assembly GCA_026120185.1). Classification (NCBI taxonomy): domain Eukaryota; kingdom Viridiplantae; phylum Streptophyta; class Magnoliopsida; order Gentianales; family Apocynaceae; genus Voacanga; species Voacanga thouarsii. The sequence goes on along the minus strand of JANUWF010002155.1, from coordinate 4,134,920 downwards.
TTTCCAGCTTCTTGTGCCTTCAAGGTATTGAAATTCTCAGCCATTATTCCCTCCCAAATGCTGCCAAAAAATGGCCCTTTTGATCTGCTTGAAATCAGAAATTTTCTGGTTAATTTTGGGCTGCACAAATGCTGTGCAAAACTAGAAAATTTTCTGGTTGAAATCGCAGCTTTGGTGGTCTTCAACCAAGCTGTTTTCTTCCAGTTTTCTCCCAACTCCTTAGCCACGTTTTTCCTCCAAGAAGAAGGCTGGAAACTAGCCATTAAAGACCCCTAAAATCTCCTTCAAACTCTCTACAAGCTAACTGGAAAACGGCAGCCGAAACTGCCTAGAAAAATTCCAGCAATGGCAAAAATCTGTATAGGATTTCTGTCCAGCTTTGTTTCCTAATCCAGCCCTGGCCGAAACTCCATCATTCTTCTGCACAAACCACTCTTAAACAGCCATGAACTGAACTCTATTGTCTTCCCCAAGCTTCTGTACGAAAACCAGACATGGCTGCCCTAAAATATCTCCAACAAATTACTGTAATCATGCCTTGATTGGATACCAAAATTCCAGCAACCTTAATTTAACAACCTTCCACAAAATGTCCCTCAAACAACAAGACCTTTCCTTCACCATTACACTCCTTCATTCGGCCACCATTAGCCTTCTTCAACCAGCTTTCATCCAGCCAAATCACAGAGCAACAATTCGTCTATAGCAGCTACCAAAAAGCTTCCATTGATCAAAATATTCTTGCTATATTTTGTTTCCAATTTTGATTTCCAAAAATATTCTTTTTGGATTTCAACAACCAGCCTTTTCTTTTCCTTTCAAACCAGAAAAATCATCTACCTAAACTACACAGGAAAATCGGCCACTGCACACACACAGAATTTCGGCAGCCTCCAAACCAAAATCTCTCCATTCTCTTTAACCTTCAAGCACACATAGAACACCAAGAACACCTACTCCTTTCTTTCGCCTAATACCTCTCCAAACCGCTTCAAAATTCTTCCAAAAATTCCAGATTTCATCTACTCACTGCCGTGAGTCCATCCATACCATTCTTAATATCAAACTCCAAAATCCAACTTGCTCTTTTGGATAAAAAATCAGAATTTTTGTGAAGGCTCAAGAACACCTTCAAGGTAGGTTTGTTCAATCAACTTCATCTTCACTAATCTTTGATCTCTAATGAATATATATATATATATATATATATATATATATATATATATATATGAATAAGTATGCTAATGGACTCTCTCTCTTTCTCTTGGCCGAATGAATCCTTCACCAATGGCCATGCTTTCTTCATCTCCCTTGGACAGATTTAGTCATCTAGGAGTTGAGATCCATTTGAGACTCCTTCAAGGTACTCATCAATCAAGTAAACCTTTTCAAACCTCCTTTAAAATTCTAAATTCATGTCTCTAGGATGATATTGGTAGGAGATGGATTATGAATAGGATTTGAGCATGTATTGTTGTAATGAGTAGAGATTGAAGCATTAATAAATGTGTGTTTATGATGGAGCTGGGATTTATGCATAAGTTGATTATCTTGGTTGATTTTATGGTGTTTTTAGGGTTTAATGCATGTCTCCATGTCATAGGTAGCATTTGTGATCAATTATACTAGAGATTATGTCATATATGATGAATAGGATTTATATTCATGTATGATTATTGAAGCCATGATTATGTTTATGCTAGTAGAGGTTGGATCATGTCCTGATAAATTTAGATCTATGCTTTTATTCATGATTTGGATGATTTGATGAATTGAAGTGGAGTATATATTCATGATTATAGTTAGAAAGTGAAATTATGATCATGACCTAGTTGTCCCTAAGCTAAATTTTTTTTCTTCAATAAAATGTTTAATATTATGAATTTTGCTAGTAATTTCAAAAAACCCTATGAAGGGTTGATTTGGATTATTATATATATAATAAGGATATTTTAGTCAAATAAATAATAGCTTTACTAGAAAATAAAATATATATAGATATTATATAAAATGATAATGTCAAATAAAGCCTTTTATGAAAATAATCATAATAAGTAAAAATATTAATTTGTAAGTCTTATATTCATAAATATCCTTAAATTTTATCATCTTTCAATTATTATATTTTAATCAAAACTTGTTAAAATTTATTTATTAGCTTTCAATCAAGACCCATTAAAATTTATTTTCAATTAATTTTAGTTATCAATTATTTTCAAATAATTAATTATTAATAAATCATTATTTTACCTAAAACCACCCAGGATTCTTCATCAAACAAACTCTAAATTATTCTTAGCAAGATTTAAACCTTCAACTTATTAGTATCTATTTCCCAAAACATTAATTATTTTAAATATCAAATTAGACTTAGTTTATAAACCTTTTTATTTATTATTTGGCCTTAAAGCTTGGGACACTAGGATCATGGTAGTAGTGAGTTGAGCTAGTTTTATTTGTGCAAGTGGATATCGGCTTGAGTTTTATTGTGGTTTTTATTTACCCCAGGCAGGGTTAGGTCAGCTGTTGAGGACCTTTATTTTATCTTGAGCTAAGGATCAGGTAAGCTCATGCATAAAACCTGATTGATGTAAAACTGTTTATTATGGCAAGCCAAATATAGAGTGCATGGACACTCATTTCTGTAAAGGTAATTGAGGATTGACTGCTTTCTTATTTCAGACAAATGAATTATTTGAAAAACAATAAGCAGATTTACTCACACTCAAAACTCTTTCTAAAATTGATTGTGACAAAGACTTTGGGGATCCTTGATTGCCATTTTCATGTGGAACTGTGTTTTGTTCATTTTTTCCCATGTGGGATACGTTACGTTAAGTACTTAATAAGGGTGAACTGTTAGGACTAGTCTTTGAAGGGTTAGGGTAAGTCTCTCATTAGATGGCTACCTCTAAGGGGTGAGTCCTGCCCGGATAGCATGTAGTCCAGTAGGTTGTGCCGGTCCGAGCTAGTAGTTATTTTTCAGTCAAGTGAATGTGTTTTGCTGGAATGGACACCCGATTGTTGTTTGGGTATAAAGAAGGAGGAGTTTCTTGCCTGGTAGGCCGATCACCTACCTTTTGTCAGTCTACACAAAGTGTCGACATTCTGACCGGTTATGGGGCCCAACGTGTGGTAACCCATGTTCATTTCTTTTGAGTGGTTGATTTTATTGTTTATGTATGGTTGGAAAAGCCAAAACACTACTCTTGATTTTAACTAATGTTTATTGATTGCTAGTATTTCTCTTATAACGATTTATACTTTGCATTCACGAACTGTTTTCACTGGACACTCAAAGCACACACGAACATACTGAGATTTTTATCTCTTCACCCTTTTACCATGATTTCAGGTTGATCCTGCTGTGGGGATGAGTAGCTAGATTTTGCCTGCCTTGGAAGATTTTTCGGATAATTGAATGTGTAATGCTTTGGGCAGTTAAGAGTGGATGATTTCTATTATGGATTTGATCTTTTTGAATTCTTGGATTTAATCTTGGATTTATCTTTGGATTGTAATAAATTTTAAGTTAAAGTATTATTTTTATTCCGCTATTTTGTTTGTGTGACCTAGTTATAAAGACCCATTGTCCTTTGGACGGGGCGACATCCCTGGCCCTGGCGGGCCTAGCTAGTGGGGTGTTACAATATGCTTCGGGGTCACTCTTGCCATAAAATGTGGGCACTTTAAATTTTATGTGGTTTAACTCATTCTCCTTCTCATTTCCTTCTTTTCTACCTCCTCTATTGCCCCATCTTATATGGTGTTCCCTAAGGGCTTCAACTTGTTCCCCCTCATACCATTCATCAACTCCCTCAAACATACTTTCTAACCCCCTTAGGTTGTTCCAACCATTCCTTCCTTGGACTCTACCTCATCCTCCTCTCATACCATGTCTTCCCCCTCTCATAGGAGCTTGTTGGAATTCCTCGATAGAGTGCTCATCCGAACTCTGTTAGTGTTATGCCCTAAAGACAATCACTTGTACATTGTATATGACACATTTTATTTCATAAAAGGCATTATTTATCTTACAATTTCTTTTGATTACTTCTAAGTAATATAACTGTTACATAAAGTCCATGTGTAACACCCCTGTTAAAGGTAATAGCGGAAGCATATCAACGCCGGGTGTCGCCCCATCCAGTTATCTAGACAAAGGAACTTTATAACGAAAATCAATAGAGTTTGCAAGTCCAGATTCATACAACAACCCATACTGATGGTCAAGTACACACAAGTAATGAAGAATTTCATACATGAAAGTTTCCATTCAACCTCAGTAATAAGGTACATTATCCAAGAAGGGAAACGTTCGGACCTATTTTGCTATCACTGTGGTATCGTCCTCTATCCAGAGGTCCTTTAAACTCTGAATCCTACAAAAAGGTAAGATAAAAGACACGTGTGAGTGAAAAATCACCCAGTGAGTCCCGTGTGTGCTAGTGCTTTATCAAAGAAGCAGAGTACACAAAACTTTTGTGAAATAGACAATCATTTGTTCATCAGAAATGATTCCAAAAATCTTTAAGGAAGTGTGTATTCAAAACTCAATAATTTTTGAAAAACTTCATTTCAGATTTCAAAACATTGCCCCTGTTTTTGAAACATAGGCACTTCTCCAACAGAAGGTCGACCTGTATGCAAGTCCCGCAGTCCTTGCCTTCGACTATGCGGTTTCTTATGCCAGGGACTGCACCTTACAGCACGTCACCCATGTCAGCCGGAATGGTGAGCAGCGTACAAAAGTACCTCACCTTGCACTTAGCGATCTTTTACTTGCCACCATAAGCCAGGGGTCCCAACTTGACGTCAATCACCACTGAGGTGGCAAGGAGTCAAATGCGCCGAGTGTACCTACCCAGCATCCAACGAATGACTTACAATCAAAGAGCGTCTGCAGACACGACAATTTCCAGGCTCTAAATGGCTAGCCAGGTATGACTCATCTCAATGTCCTGTCACCCAGTTTGGAGTAAGACAATCCCCAGAATTGATCAGGTTACTTGGGGTCGTCTATCTCTAACATAAGCTACTACAAAGATCAAAGTCTTTGCTGAGTACTCAACGCAATAATACCAACCCCATCTGACTGATCAGGCCAGAGGGTTATCTGATCTCACAAAATTTTCATATCAAAACAGTTTTTGGGGCAAAACAACATTTCTCCAAAATCAAGATGAAACCAGATAAAGGGTTCAATTCACATATCAAAGCATGTTTCTAGGAGTAACCGGGTCATTTTCCCAGTACTCGATCACAAAATTCATTTCCAAGGGTATTCAGGTCATATAACCGATACGCGATTTCCAAAAGGCTTTTCGAGGGTATTCGGGTCATTTTACCCTTACCCGGTTTGAAAAATATTCACAAGAGTTCCAATAAGGATACTTCGGTCATTTACCGAATACCTAAGTTCTAAATGCTTTCATAAAATATTCCAATAAGGACATTTGAATCATTTTCCGAATACCCGATTCCAAAAGGTACTTATTTAAGGAAATCCAGAATTCTAATCTCAAAAGAGGATTAAGTTCAATGATTCCAAACATATTTCCATAAAATGTTCCAAACAGTATATAATATAGCATTTTATAGAAAAACAATGCACACTAGCTTTAGAAAGAGTTTTAGAAATCCAAGGGACTCATCTTATGTCCTAAGCAATCATTTCCGTTCATGGCCGTTTAACTTTAGTTTCTTCCGTTTTCGATGTTCCGTTGACCGTTTATTAGTAAACCTACATCAAACATCATTTTCGGGTCAATTTGTGTTTGGCCGAAAAATAGCCGACGTGCCCGACGGTTAGCCGATGTTCAACCGTCGTTTAGCCGATGGGGCTAACGGTTAGCCGACGAGGCCGAAGGTTAGCCGTCGGTCAAGGAAAACGTTTAACTTTCGTTCGCATCGTTTTTTCGTCGTTTGATCAATTCTTTTGTTTTCCTTTTTCCACGTCCTTCCTCCCTTCATAAAAAAGGGATTCACTTCATGTTTCCCCAATTAATTTGTCCAAAATAACATAAGTAGTCACCCGTAAGTCCATTCATTTTTGGACTACTTTCTGGAATTTCATTGGTTTGACATGCCATTTTGCTGTACACATAGCTTTCAATTTACAGCTCCGATTTGGCTCCATGATATACCAAACTGACCATAAGACTCTTAAATTTAATTTAGTATAGGATTTTTTTAGAGTTCTGGTTCCAGTATCACGGTACTGGGCAAAAATAGCCTCAGTAGTTTTGGCATAGTTTCACTATTCATTCTTTCCTTAACATTCTGCAATTTTCCAGTTTGACACGCTAACTTGTTTTGCCCATAACTTTTAATCCACAAATCCAAATGATGTAAAAACAATTGTAAAATATTCTTAAGACATTCCTTTACAAGTTCCAATTCATGGAGTACCAATTCTGTTCTCCATTTTGTTCAGTTTTGAACAGAAATATCCAGTAGTAAAATCCCGTTACTGATTTGGCACCTTTTACTATATTCACCATAACTTTTGATCTGTAAATCCGATTAACCTCAAACTTGTTCTAAAATGTCTCTATGATCCTTAGCTACAAAAATATATGCCTTCTTTTTTCAATTCCAGAAATGTTACAGATTTACTGAACATAAAACCTCCCAGAATTTTCTGCTCACAAGGACAGCTGTCACACGACTTCACCTAACTAGTTTCCAAAATTCACACATAAACTTCTCACAATATATATACGAAAATGATCTCCATGCTTTATATAATAACTTTAATTCATGTAAGGTAGATCTTTACCTTTTCGTTGCTGCGTTTGGAGGCTGAACTGTCCAAGCATCTTCTTGCTTTTCTCTCTCTCTTACTTCATGTAAGGTAGATCTTTACCTTTTTTTTTTTTTATGCATTTAACCTCATAAATATATATACTTCCTTGGTAACTCAACTTGCTTTCTAAAAAAAAAGATGGGTACTCCCCAAAGTGGAGTACTAGCCAATGGAATTCTGGCTCCATTAATTCCTTTACTTATTTCTTAAACTCCTGCAATTTTGTAGGTAACATTTAATAAGGAGTTCTTGAAATTAACTTTGCCAATTTCACTAACTCAATAGAAAATTCTACTTCTCTCTTCTGTGGTAATTCCTTCAATTTTACTAGAAAAATGTGTAAATACTCATTTATAATAGGAACTTCTTCAGGTTTCTTAATCCCTCCTAACTTATTAATTACATAAGCCCAGTACACCATTTCCAATTATCTTCCGTGCCTTAAGTCCCAATGTACAAGTATTACTTTTCCTCCCAGTCTCGTCTACAATTTCCAATATAGGTTTCCAACTTGATAGAATTGTACAACTTTATATCTTCAGTCAACTTTATTGCGATGCTAGGGTAACCAGTCCATGCTCAAGATAGCATCTTAGTCCTCTATAGGCAGGCATATCAAATCTCCTCCAAAATTTCACTTCCTACTAAGACCTTGCATTCCTCATGTACTTTCTCACTATTTATTCATTTTTCTAATGGGGCACTGACAAGAATTTCTTATGAAATTTTCTTCCTCATTTTTATTTCTATAGCATCAAAAAATACATTAGCAGTAAGGAATGGGTAGAATCTACCAATACATTAGCATCATGATTTAAAGCTAAAGAGTGTGGCTTTCACTATTATGACATAATCATCCACCTTCTTTGATACAATCACTCGAGCATTTACTTGGTTTAGCAGATTTGGCTATAGGAGTAGAAGCCTGTCTAGGTTCTCTCTTTCTAGTCCTGACCTCTATCCCTAATTATTTCTTCCTGGTCAATTTTATCCTCCTATCTTGTGGAGGTGAGGGCAATTAAAACTCTTATGCCATTCCTTCCTACAGTAAATACTTCTAAAAGAGGGTCGTCCCCCCCCCCCCCCCTTGGGTCTCCCTTCCTCTGCATCTTTCCTTTCTTCTGCCATCGGGGTCTTTTAAATCTATTCTAACTTATACCCCAAAATTCACTTTGATTTCTCCTACTCATCTCCTTTTTTATGCCAACATTCTCTTTGGTTCTGAATTAGTAGGAGTTGTATAGGATCCAGCTGTATTGAATCATTCATATTTCTCTGCATCAGGGTGTCACCAAACCAGTATGTCTGAGTCTATTTCTAATTTTTCCCTGAACTCTTCGACCACAGGTACCTTAACCTCAGGTACCTCCTAATCTCTTCCTATCTCAACATCCTTAAAACATAACATCTCATTTTATAATATTCCCAGAGTATCCCCATCAAATTCCTTCTCATTATCCTCAGACAATACCACACGATTGGGGACAATATCCTCTTCATCACTATCCTGATGGCGTGATTCAATATTGCCATCTATTTCATTAAAATTGCCATCCATCACCTTATGTGGTGACGATGTCCTCTCGGGATTAGGTGTCCTTTCTAGACATAGGTCTCGTGCAAATAAGGTTGTGACAAATACTACGAGGTCAAATGCGCTTTCAGTGAAATAAGGTGTATAATGGTGGCCAAGGTCGGATCTTGTCCAAGTGAAGCATCCTGGCACACCTGCTCGGTGGATAATCGTAATCCTTTCAAATTTTTTTCACACCTGAGTACTAACCTATTTTTTTCTTCCCATCATCTCTATACTCTTCTATTGGGCACTTGCCATTATCATCCTTATTCATCATACCTCACAATGAAAGAGTTCTATCAATCCCTATGACGATACCACAGTTCTATGAAACTAGGATCTCATACCAATTGTAACACCCCTACTAAAGGTAATAGCGGAAGCATATCAACAGTGGGTGTCGCCCCATCCAGTTACCCAGACAAGGGGTCTATATAACGGAAATCAACAGAGTTTGCAAGTCCAGATTCATACAACAACCCATACTGATGGTCAAGTGCACACAAGTAATAAAGAATTTCATACATGAAAGTTTCTATTCAACCTCAGTAATAAGGTACATTATCCAAGAAGGGAAACGTCTGGACCTATTCTGCTATCAATGTGGAATCATCCCCTATCCGTAGGTCCTTTCAACTCTGGATCCTACAAAAAGGTAAGATAAAAGACACGTGTGAGTGAAAAATCACCCAGTGAGTCCCGTGTGTGCTAGTGCTTTATCAAAGAAGCAGAGTACACAAAACTTTTGTGAAATAACCTATCATTTATTCATTAGAAATGATTCCAAAACACTTAAAGGAAGAGTGTAACACCCTACTCCCTAGGCCCAACAGGGCCGGGGATGTCGCCTTGTCCAAAGGATAAGGGGTCTTTAGAATTAGGTCACAAAACAAAAATAAAACAATACATTGAAATTAAAAACTTATTACAACCCAAAAATTCAAGAACAAATCCAAAAATAAATTGTTCACTATCATCTCTCAAAGCATTACATAAAATAAATAACACAATATCTTCCAAGCAAGCAACAACTAGCTACTCATCCCCACAGTAGGATCGACCTGAAATCATGATAAAAGGGGTGATGAGATAAAAATCTCAGTAAGTCCGTGTGTGCTTTGAATGTCCAAATAAAACAGTTCATGAATGCAAGTTGTAGAACTTCATAAGGAAAAGTACTGGCAAACATTAAACAATGTTAAAAACTAAGAGTGACGTTTTCTTCTTTTCAAACCATACAAGTGCGCAATAAACACAACCACTAAAAAGGCGGCCATGGGTTACCACACGTTGGGCCCATAACCATACAACGGTCAGAATGCCACACTTTGTGCAGACTGACAAAAGGTAGATGTACGGCCTACCGAGTAAGATACTCTTTCTTCTCTACACTCAAACAAAACCGGTTGTCCATTCCGGCAACACACATGCCACATGACTGAAACTTGCTAGCTCGGACCGATATGACCAAGTAGTGCTGTTGCTTTTCCAAGTTGAGTTCATCTTTTGGAGGTGGCCTCCTGCTTGAAGACTTGCTCTTGCTCTTTAAAACTAGTACCACAAGCCCTACCCTTATTGAGTACTCAATGTTGGTTATCCCACTTAGGAGAAAATTGATAAAACATTGCTTTACTTGGAAGTGGCAATCAAGGGTTTCCAAAGTTTGTATCAAAATTGGTTTTAGAAAGAGTTTAGTGTTTGAGAAAAACTACTTGTTGGTTTTCAAATAATTTATGTGACTAAAATAAGAAAGGGAATAGTCCTCAATTGCCTTTACAAAAATGAGTGTTCACACACTTTACATTTGGCTTGCCATAGCGACCTTTTTACATCAAATTGGTTTTATGCATGAGCATACCTGATCCTTTGCTTTAGCTAAATCAAAGATCTTCCAAAGCTGACCTAAACCCGCTTGGGGTAAACACAAGCCATAATTAAACTCCAGCCAAATTTGCTTCCATAAATAATCCTAGTTCAACTTACTACAATCATGTCTCTAGTGTTCCAGACTTTAAGGCTAGATAATCAAAAAGGATTTCATAAAATAAATCTAGCTTGATAATAAAATAACTAGGGTTTGTGAAATAGTTACTAATAAGTTGTAGGTTTAAATCTTGTTATAAATAAACTAGGGTTTATTTGATGAAGGGTCCTAGGTCCTAGATGATATTATTTAAAATAATAATCTATTAATAAGTATTAGTTAGAAAATAATTGGTAAATAAAATTAATAATAAGTAAATGTTAATATGTTTTGATTAAAAGGCTAATAAATAAATTCTATTAGTATTTATCAAAATATGACTTACAAGATTAATATTTTACCTATTATGATTATTTATATAAAAGGCTTTATTTAATAATATTATTATATATAATATTTATATATTTTATTTTTAATAAAAAACATCATGTATTTGGCTAAAATATCATTATTTCATATATCAGCCCAATTCCAAAATCTTCCTAGGGTTTCGAAATCATTAGAAGAAAATATAGTATTAATTTTTATTAATGTAATAAAATTGGCTAACTTAAATAATTTAGGATCAACAAAGTCATTATCATAATTTTCCAATTGCTAACCATAATCATGAACATAAACTATACACCAATCAACAAACCATCCAAATCATGAATAAAAGCATAGATCCATATCTACCAACACATGATCCAAACTTCACTAAACATAGTCATATTAATGGCTTCAACAAGAATACAAGAACATAAAACTCTATCCACCAAAGGTGACATAATATCTATCATACTTAAACATCCACACTAATTCACGACATGAAGAGCACGCAACAAACCCTAAAACATCATAAAACTCAACCAAGACAAATCATCCTCATGCTTCAATCCCAACTCCATCATATAAACACATACTCAATCTCTAATTATATTCCATCCTTTTCCCAACAACATCTAAAAGGCATGATTTTAGAATTAATGAGAGGGTTTAAAGAGACATACTCAATTGATGACTACCTTGATGAAGTCTCAAGGGAGTCCATACGCTTTGAAGACTTGATCCGACCAAGAAGGAAGAAGAGAAAATGGCCATGGTTGGAGTAACCATTTCGGCTGAGAGAGAGAGAGAGAGAGAGAGAGAGAGAGAGAGAGAGAGAGAGAGAGAGAGAGAGAAGAGAGATATTATTAGTATATTTCATTAAAGGTCGAAGAGGAAAAATGATGGAGATAATCGTTCATGTTTACCTTGAGAGTGTTCTTGAGTTTTCAAGAAAATTCTGGTTTTTTTATCCAAATATAGAACCTTGATTTCAGCGTTTGATGTTACAAATTGTAGAAATGGATTCTAGAGGATGAGTAGATGTGATTTGGAGTTTTTGGAGAAGATTGAAGGTGTTTAAAGTGGTCTTAGGCTTAGAGAATGGTGGTGTGTGTTCTTGGTGTACGTGGGGAAATTTAGAGAATAGAGAGAATAGAGAGAAGCTGGACGAAAATTTCTTGGAAAGGGTTGGCCGAATGGCTATGGAAATTCTGGTGATTGAATTTTCAGATTAGGGAGAAGAAGGAAAGCTTGTTGTTTGAAATTCAAAAGGAATAATTTAGGGAGCAAATATGGTAAGAATAGCTTGGTTGATGGAGGTCTTTGAGGGCTTTAATGGCCGACCGGTTTGGCTGGGATTTTGCTAAGATGAATGATGTTTGAATGGGTTATAGAATGGCCAAAATTCAGAGTGTAAGGGTAAAATATTTTTTGGTTGTTTGAAGCTTAAACCATGGAGGTTTTCATGGAGTAATTTGCTGGAATTTTGAATTCCAATGGAAGGCTTGATTATAGTGATTGATAATAGAGTAATTTAAGGGGTAGCTATGGAGCTTCATTCTTGCAGACCAATGGAGGGGTGATGAAGTTTAGTTCATGGCTGACTAGGGCTGGTTTTACAGAAAATTGGAGTGAGTTTCAGACAAGGGTGAAGAGGAAACAAAGCTGGAATTTCTGGTTGATCACTAGAATGATTTGCTGGAATTTCGTGCAGTTTCTTCTGCCATGCTCCAGCTGACTTGCAGAATGTTTGAAGGGGTATTAGAGGGTAATATAAGGCTGGTTTCTAGCCTTCTTTAAGGAGGAGAGACAGAGATGAATTTCTAGTTTGAAGGCTAGAAGAAACAGCTGGGTTTTTGGACTGTTATGCTGTGAATTCTGCTCAGAAATTTTCTCTGCTTTGCACAGCTTTGTGCAGTCCGAATTTTGGCCAAAGCTTTCAGTCTTCAAGATGAGTGAATTAGCTATTTTTCTGGTAGTATTTGAGTGAGAAAGGTGGCTGAAGATTTCAAAAATTGGACTGACCAAGAAGCTGAAAAAATTTTCCAGATTTGCTACATGAAGAAGATGATCACTTATAGGGTAGAGTTTGAAGGTTCAACCATGGAGATTAATTCTCTTGGGATCCTTCCATAACCCCTTCCCCATTTTAGTCAATATGCTATCCTTACATAGAAATTTTCGAAACTCCAAGATCAAGGAAGCTTGCTGGAATTTTCTGGAAATAAAATGGCTTGGATAAATTGAGCAACTTAATTGATAAAGAATTAGGGTAAGCTAGAGAGCAAAAAGGGTATGAATCCCTTAAGAATTTTTGTAGGGCACAAGAGTAGGATTAGGACATTCCTTTCATACCTCCCCTAGGACAACACTCCTACTCCTCCCTATGGCAAGCAAGGGCCAAAAATAGCCTACTTATCTAAAATAAAAATTAATCATGCTAAAACTTAAAGGATGGAATTTGAACTCAAGACCTCAATGATTTATTCCAAAGCTCCAACCACTAAACCACAACAACTTTTGTTCTTATTTTCTCTCCCAAATATTTTTCCTATTTAACCCTCAAGCCATCTCCCTATTTTCATGTCAAGCAAAATTACAATTTTGCCCTTCCTACTCAATAAGCACAATTGAGCCTTCTAGACTATAAATCACGAATCCAAAGCACATAAATTCATTCAAAAATATATTTATGCATGCAAGAAAATATGATATGCATCGCGACCCCCTTACTCTAGGGTTGGTTTTCGATGGGGTTTCACAAAGAGTGTATTCATAACTCAATAATTTTTTGAAAACATCATTTCAGATTTCAAAACATTGCCCCAGTTTTCGAAACATAGGCACTTCTCCAACAGAAGGTCGACCTGTATGCAAGTCCCGTAGTCCTTGCCTTCGACTACACGGTTTCTTGTGCCAGGGATTGCGCCTTACAGCACGTCACCCGTGTCAGCCAGAATGGTGAGCAGCATAGGGATCTTTTACTTGCCACTATAAGCCAGAGGTCCCAATCTTGACGTCAATCACCATTGAGGTGGCAAGGAGTCAAACGCGCCGAGTGTACTAGCCCGGCATCCAGCGAATGACTCACAATCAAAGAGTGCCCACAGACGTGGAAATTGCCAAGCTCTACACGACTAGCCAGGTACGACTCATCTCAATATCCTGTCGCCCAGTTTGGAGTAGGACAATCCCCAGAACTGATCAGGTTACTTGGGGTCGTCTATCTCTAACATGAGCTAGAACAAAGATCAAAGTCCTTGCTGAGTACTCAACACAACAATACCAACCCCATTTGACTAATCAGGCCAGAGGGTTATCTGATCTCACAGAATTTTCATATCAAAATAGTTTTTGGGGCAAAACAACATTTCTCCAAAATCATGATGAAACCAGAAAAAAGGTTCAATTCACACATCAAAATCTATTTCTAAGAGTAATTGGGTCATTTTCCTCGTACTTGATCACAAAAGTCATTTCCAAGTGTATTCAGGTCATTTTACCGATACCCGATTTCCAAAAGGCTTCCCGAGGGTATTCGGGTCATTTTACCCTTACCCGATTTGAAAAATATTCACAAGAGTTCCAATAAGGATACATCAGTCATTTACCGAATACCTCTGTTCTAAAGGTTTTCATAAAATATTCCAATAAGGACATTTGAATCATTTTCCAAATACCCGATTCCAAAAGGTACTTATTTTAGGAAATCCTGAATTCTAATCTCAAAAGAGGATTAAGTTTAATGTTTCCAAACATATTTTCATAAAATGTTCCAAACAGTATATAATATAGCATTCCATAGAAGAACAATGATATATGGCCATTTAGAAAGAGTTTTAGAAATCCAAGGGACTCACCTCGTGTCCTAAGCAATCATTTTCGTTCATGGCCGTTTAACCTTCGTTTCTACCGTTTTCGATGTTCCGTTGACCGTTTATCATAAAACCTACATCAAACATCGTTTTTGGGTCAATTCGTGTTTGGCCAAAAAATAGCCAACAGATAGTCGATGTCCGGACGACATGCTCGACGGTTAGCCGATGTTCAACTGTCGTTTAGCCGATGGGGCCGACGGTTAGCCGATGAGGCCGATGGTTAGCCGTCGGTCAAGGAAAACATTTAACTTTCGTTCGCGTCATTTTTCTGTCGTTTGACCAATTCTTTCGTTTTCCTCTTTCCATGTCCTTCCTCCCTTCATAAACAAGGGATTCACTTCATGTTTCCCCAATTAATTTATCCAAAATCACATAAGTAGTCACCCTTATGTCCATTCATTTTCGGACTACTTTCTGGAATTTCACTGGTTTGACATACCATTTTGTTTTACACTTAACTTTCAATTTACAGCTCCAATTTGGCTCCATGATATACCAAACTGACCATAAGACTCCTAAATTTAATTCAGTATAGGCTTTTTTTAGAGTTCTGGTTCCAGCATCATGGTATTGGGAAAAAACAGCCTCAGTAGTTTTGACTTAGTGTCACTATTCATTCTTTCCTTAACATTCTGCAATTTTCCAGTTTGACACCCTAACTTGTTTTGCCCATAACTTTTAATCCACAAATCCAAATGATGTAAAACCAATTGTAAAATATCCTTAAGACATTCCTCTACAAGTTCCAATTCATGAAGTACCAATTCTGTTCTCCTTTTTTTTCAGTTTTGAACAAAAATATCCAGTAGTAAAATCCCGTTACTGATTTGGTACCTTTTACTATTTTCACCATAACTTTTGATCCGTAAATCCGATTAACCTCAAACTTGTTCTAAAATGTCTCTATGATCCTTAGCTACAAAGATATATGCCTTCTTTGTTCAATTCCAGAAACTTTACAGATTTACTGAACATAAAACCTCCCAGAATTTTCTGCTCACAAGGACAGCTTTCACACGACTTCACCTAACTAGTTTCCATAATTCACACATAAACTTCTCACAATATATATACGAAAATGATCTCCATGCTTTATATAATAAATTTAATTCATGTAAGGTAGATCTTTACCTTTTCTTTGCTTCATTTGGTGGCTGAACAGTCCAAGCATCCTCTTGCTTTTCTCTCTCTCTTTCTCTCCTCTCTATTTCTAGTTTCCCTCTCTCTTTCTTCTCTATTTCATTTTCTTTTCTCTTCTCTCTTTTCTCTCTTGTTTGCTCCAAAATTCTGGCTATCTAAAGCCATTTTAGTTGGCCTTCATGGCCTATATATAGAGGAATATGGTCTTCAAGTCAAAGGTGCATTAAAATGGCCTTAATATTTGGAAGCCCTTGATTAGTCCACTTAGCTACTTAGGTGTTCTTTGGAATATTCATGAGTTCTATGGAATTCTTTAGAAATTTCTTGCATGAATGTTCTTGTAACCATTCATAGAATCAACACTTGGTGAGTTTCCATTGGTCCATATGGTGATGAAGTGTAGAAATTCCTAGAATTAATAGATATTTTCTAATCTTGCATGGCCATGCATAATCAACCATGGTTAACTTGCTCAAATCAAGATTAGCTTAATTAAGCTTGGTCAAATGAATTCAAAAGGCAGTCCAACTTGGTCAAGATTGTCATGCTTGTGGGCCATCCTTATTTATTTCTTGTGGGCCCTCTAAATTATCTCAACTTATCAGAACCAATCAAATAGAAACACTTGACCTCATTAACCAATCAAATAGAAGCACTTGCCTTCATTAACCAATCACTAAATGGCAATTATTTTCATCCACCAATCATAAGTAGCCACACGTCCCATTTCCACCGCAATTTCTATTTTCTTTAGGAATGACCAAAATCGGGTTCGTAACGGAAAATTATTTTATTTCACTATCCAACTCCAAAAATTCCACTGAATCCATTGGTAACACTTAAATTCTTCAATTCCCTCTCTACCTGGTCAAATTCACGGCTAAATTCACAAACACAGTCAAAATGATGAAAATGCCCTCGATACCCTGTGTAGCACGTTTTGCACCAAAACGTGCATTTGCGTCTCATTGTACTGATCAATTTCTCTTTCTAAAGTACCCTAAAATTCTTATTTTGTTAATCTCAATAGCCTTCCAAAAATTTAGGGTACGGGTAGAACAAATCTAATAATTATATTGAGGTCCCGACAAAACTTTATTTCACCAAAGTATTCGTCTCAATACACCGATAAACTTTTGTTCTGGCCGTTGATATAAATTCTCATCACATTACAGGTAGTTGCAAATCGGAAGTAAAAAGGTGGGGTGTTACATCCTCCCCTCCTTACAAAAATTTCGTCCTCGAAATTTGCTTATACTTGGAATAAATTTAGATTACTTTTTCAACAACTTTGCTTTCGTTTTTCCCAAGTTGCCTCTTACACAGCATGATGATTCCACGATACTTGTACAAGTGGAATTTTCTCATTCCGCGATTTCTTTTCAGCATGCTTCAAATCGCTATTGGCATTTCCTTTTGTGCAATGATAGAAGATTGTCCAAGATGATTTATTAACTCCCTTGTTATATTTTGAAATTCACTTTGCATAGTCCTCATCATAGCTTGCAAGTCATCATGCAAAACCCTAGAATCAATTGGTTCTTCTTGAGGTCTACTAGGGCCACTTGGGTTAGGCCTAGAGATCTCTTGATCATAGGCCATGGTGATGGAATATTTTCTTACTTATACCAGCAAAACAAAAGAGATTAGGAAGAAAAATAATTCCTCACTTCGCTTCCTTGCGTGTTGGCTCTCAAGGATTGGTCACTCCACGTTCGTGTTTGCTCTCTTAGGCTCTTTTAGTAATAGGCTCACCCTCTTGCCTTTTTCTCAATACTCAAGCCTTCTTCTTCTATCCCAATTCTCCAAAGTTTTAGCCCAACTTAGTGAATCACACAAATCAAAAGAATTTTCCAATTAGTGGTCTTAGGAGAATTTCAACAAACACTTGTTGGGCACCTCAAGCAAACAAGTTTTAACCAAGAATTTCAAAAAATGTGGACTCAATCCACAAAAGAACAAACACTAGATGCACAAAGAAACACTTCTAAGTAAGAATCAAACAAGAATTATCAAGAACAAAGAAACAAGAACAACAAGAACTAGGATTGTGAAGGACAAGATGATCACAAGTGTACACTGGTAAAGTTGAGTTCAATGAGAATGGAATTCAACAATAGAGTGATATACTAAGTCCCAAAATCCCAAGGAATGAAAATCAAGAATCAAAGTTTGCAAGTATAGCCAAAAGCATTCTCATGGAACATTTATCAAACACCTTAGCTGCAATCCCGTCACTTAAGAACAACCAATATTTTCACCCATATTCAAGCCAATTTTCACCACAAATACAAGAAAAATTTGTTCCCAAGGATTATATTAACATCAAGGAGCAATTTCCCAAAAGAAAAATCAAGATATAACAAAGATTTCATAACCTTTTTGGAGCATGTTTTTGAGTTACGGGATTTTCTCTGTTTTCTTTTTCTTCAACTATGTAGAGCTCCTTTTCTTGCTTTAAAGCTTTGATTGGAATCAAGCTTTTCCTTTTAGGATTTGTGAACTCCTAAATGCGAAAAACATCCATAATCCCTTCCGATGATCTAAGTAAACGATTAAGAAGACCGGAGGTTTACAGAATTACCTCTCTTCGGCGTAATTGAGATCCTTCGATTCTGATTGTGCTGTCGTACGTGCAACCCGAGCGATCACTAGATGATGTAGTGTGCAAACATCCTCTATAGGTATACACGGCAAATTGACTCGTTACCCCGAGAGTGCTAGCACCTAGGGTTTGAAAGGGTTTTTTTTTTCTGGTGAATAGAGGCACAAAATTTTTAACAGAACCGAACTGTTGAGAAGATGGCTAGGGTTTTCTTAAAACCTTCCGAATCCCTTAGAGTCCAAATCTAATAATATCTTGTCATATTTTAATTTAAATTCAAAACTGATATGATAAGATTCTGCCATTATCTCGGTAATTTAACTAATTAATTTACCGAGTCAGATTATTATAATCTGGACATCTTCGAGATACATCGAATGTGGACATATTTCTAGAGTCATTATATCTGGTAAATTTTCTAGGTTCAATTAACTTAGACATATTTCCAAATTTATCGAATCTGGCTACCAGAAAAATAACCTAACAAGTTCACTTATTGTGTGACCCTATAGGTTCATTTAACACTGGCAGTGTGCCTAAATCATATTTAAATGGCCTATAAGTTATGAGAGGTTTCTAGCAAAACATTATAACTATCCAAGTTAAATAAAGATCAGTAATCTCTTTGAACCAAAGCACAATTTTATATTTAGTCCTTTTGTCACACGATATCCAAATTAAGCATAAGTCACGGAGCATGTTATCCATAATAAGCTTAATCAATTATTTCTTGATTACATAGTAGACTGTTCAAACAAATGATATCAATATCTTATATTGATATATTTGAGCACAGCCATGCATATTAACAGTCTAACTTATCAAGGGGCCCATGGATATCTCTCCCATAATTGAGAGGGACAAATTCCTTCACTATCAATCATATTCCTCTCCTTAATTTATTCTATATCCAACAATAGTCTAATTCATTTTTTGTTTCAAGACAACTTTAGACAACATCAAAATATAGAATTTATCAAGTAGGAAACTAATGATGAATTTAGGTCGAAGGATTTTTAATATCATTCCAGCTAAAAAGTACTTATGACATGTTCCATGCAGTACTCTCACAGCGGGTCATGTCCAATACATTGTTCTCTAACATTTATTTATGTTTTGACTTGATATCATAAATATCCATGACCAGTAAAACATAGTCATCTTGTCACAAACATACTAATCTTAATTTATTATTGTTCCAACAATAATAATCGATTAGGATCTATTTTAGAATAATCATTGTATTTATTGTTAGGTTTTACTATCAAGTCATGTACTTGATGACCACAAAACAAAATGCACTATTCATGGAAAGGAAAACCTCATACTATTATATAAAACATAACGACAATAGTATAAGTAGAAATTTACTCTAGGGCATATCCCTAACATTTCCTTGCTCTGATACCAAACCTTTAATATGGCCTTGTGTGGGCTTTTTCTTGGTGTTGTGAGTGGTTTAGCTGGTTATGTATTCAGCTCAACCAATGGGACCAAAAATAAAGATACTTCTTGAGACAAGAGGAGAAAATGAAATAACAACTTGCCCTCTATCAAACCCTTAAAGAACTAAGCTTCAAAGACCTTCAAGAATTGTAGAAAGTTCTACTATAATCTCACCCCAATATTGAAGCAACAAAGGCAAATAAGAACAAATAAAATAGAGAAAATAGGCACCCGAGTAATGGAATTCAAACAAACCTTAGAAGAACAAGGCAACTAAGACCAATTCAAAGAAACCACAATGGATTATCCAAAAGATTTATAGACTCATTCATAAGAAGGACTATCCCTTAAGCTTGGTCTTGAACAAGATGAACAAGAAGGCTAGGGCCTCTCAAGATTCTCTCTCAAAATTTAATTAAAGTGTGTGAATTGTGTTGTCAAATCACTAAAGGTTCTATTTATACTACCCTAACCCTAGCTAAGTAATCCCTGAGGTTCTATTACAGTTTAGGGTCTTAATAAGTATTTACAAACACTTAAAGCTTCTTGGACCTAAATCTTGTCATCAGTCATTGTCCTTGCATGGTCACGCCTCCCCCTCCTTGATCTTGACCTCCATGATGATGCAGAGTCTCATCAGGCCATCACAAGTTCCTCTTTGTTTCATCTAAAAATTGCTCTGTATTTTTATAGAGAAGCTGGCTTTGGCTCTTTCACAGTAATTGGCATCGGGTACTGACAAAATTCTCCGATTTTGTCTACTTTTCAGAAATTCCAACATGTTTTCAAGGAAAACTCTTCCAAATCAAATCTAGACAAAATTTCATCAAAGTAGAGGGAATGAATAGCCATTTGACTAAAAAAAAAAAAACACAAATAGAGCATGATTGAGTGACAAAAATATAGATAGTTTTCAAGCCCTATCAAAGATTGATGATGGAAAAGGGAAAAGAATTCCATATAAGATCCTCTGGTACATTCCATTTACACCTAGACTACAATACTTCTTCACATATGACGTGGCATAAGGAGAAGCGTGCTGAATAACCTTGGATTCTTAGGCGTCCCTCTTATGGGAAAACTTGGATGGTGTTTGATAAAAATTATCCTTGGTTTTCTTATGACTCTCATAATGTTCATCTTGCATTGTCAAGTGATGCTTTCAATCCATTCAACAATATGAGAACTTTGTATAGCATGTGGCCCATTATATTATTATTATATAATATGCCACCTTCGAAGTTTAAGATTGAGTCACATTTTCAATTACAACTACTTGTTCTTAGGCCATGGTCACTTGGAAAAGATATTAATGTATATCGTAAGCCTCTAGTAGAAGAGTTGATGGAATTGTGGAGTATCGAAGTGTGATCCTTTGATGATGTAACCAAAAAATCTTTCAAATACGTGCAGCTCTAATGTGGATAGTAAGTGAATTTCCTGCCTATAGTTAATTATCTGGTTGGGTTACAAAAGGAAAGTTAGCATGGCCACACTATAATGATGGAACAAGCTCTCAATGATTAAGAAGTAAGAGTGGGTATTTAATTCATTGTAGATTTCTTCCTCAAAATCACAAATGGCAAAAGAATGGTATCAAGTTTAATGGTGAACATGAATTAAGACAAAAACTAAGAGAATTGCCTGGATCTGAAATATTGGAACAATAAGAGGTTGTAAAAAATGTTAAAGTAGGGGAAAAATCCAAGTAACAAGAAAAGAAAGCGTACATAAAAGCACAAAATTAGACTAAGAAGACTATATTCTTTCAATTGCCATATTGGCTTACACATAAGTTACGTCAAAATGCTGACAGAAAGCATTTGGAGAAAAAATTCTTGGAAGGTCTGATAGGAACTTTGACGGGCTTTAAAAAATCAAAGAACATTGATAAGGTGTGTAACACCCCACGACTATGTACCCTAAAAGGGCGGGGATGTCGCCCCATCCCGTAGGACAAGGGGTCTTTAGAACGAGGTATAAAATATAAAGGCAATCTCCAAAAGAATCAACTTAGATAAATAAAATGATACTCTTATTACATCAGGCTCAACTTGGAGCAAAACGAAGTAAAACAAATATTGTTCAGAAGTATAAACGACAAAAGTCTCCTAGAACAGCATAGGAAAAATAGCCAAAGCCTCTACTATCAACGCCCAGCTGACTCAACACAATCTATCACCTGAAAACATGATGTAAAAGAGTGTGAGAATAAATCTCAGTAAGTCTTGTGTGTGCACATGGTGTTTTGAATAGTACATGTATGCAAAGTGCAAAACATTTGTAGAAATAATTTGGCAAGTCATAAACAATCTCTTTTCGCAAGGAGTGGATTTTTCTCATTGTCACACTTTGTACAAAATAAATCCTCCACTCGAACAAACAGTCATGTCACCACACGTTGGGCTCCATAAGAACAAAATGGCCAAGGCACCACACTTTGTGCACCTTGTCCAGACCAGATTACCACACGTTGGGCGTTCTGATCAACGTCAGTGTACAGCTCACCGGGTGAGATACTCTTCCATCTCTACACCCAACTAAACCATCCGGGTGTCCATGCCGGGAATATAAATAATACCATACCAGGTACAAATGCTAGCTCGGACTGATCTGACCAACCAACACTGTCGCCTCTTCAAGCAGAGTTTATCTTCTGGAGGTGGCCTCCTGCCAGAAGACTTACGCTAGCCCTCCAAGACTAGTATTGTTAGCCTACCCTTATTGAGTACTCAATGAACATATCCGTCAATTCCTGATTCAAAATATCCATACCTTGGCTTTGTACAACGTGGTTTTTCTCTAAAAGAGTTTTCTAAAAATTTTGGAAAGAATAGTTTTCTTGATAAAATCATTAGTTTGACAAAACCGTTTAAAAAATAGTCATCCACGTTTACAACCCAAATAATCATAGTTCAACAATAGCTTTACTAAGCTTCACAACATAGACTTGGCATCACAACATTTAACAAAAGAGTTTATACAAGGACTTACCAACACAATATTTAACAAAAGAGTTTATGCAAGGACTTACTTGATATGCCTTAGATAAACGTGATAAATTCACAGCTTGCTTTCCTCAATTATCCTTCTGATCTAAACCATATAATATCATGATTAGGGTCTCAATTAATTCAAACATGCTCTAATCTCATTTATTTTCACAACAATTCGCAATCCCCTATTTAATTCCAAGTAAACTATCCAATCCCCAAAGATCATGTACCATGACCATATGTTCATCCCACTAATAGACATCATTAAACTTTACTTTCGACATCAAGGGCGCGTATTCCCTTACCTTGCAACAACCGGGTGATGAGGTCTCGACGCTCCTATGGTGGTGTCCCGAGTTCGCTTGAGAAGAAGAGAAAAGCTACCTCATTTGCTCCTCTTGACCGAAAATTAAAGAAGAAGATGAAATCAGCCTCTATGGGGCGTGATTTAAGAGAAGATGAAGGAGAAAAGAATCATTAGAGAAAACGGCATCAAGAGGTTGAAGGGATTTTTGCTTACCCTAAGGTATGTTCGATTTTTGCTTAGAATAGTTCTTGAGTTTCTGAAAATTTGCAGAGAGGATTTGCTGGAATCTTCATGTAGAATGGAGAGGATAGACGGTTGCTATGAGTTAGAGTTGGAGAAGATTGGTTTAGGGTTAGATGGTGATGTTTAGAAAGACTCCTAATGGCTTTAGGTTTCTTGGACAGCAAGGGCAAAATTTTGCAGCGTGGTACCTTTGATGCTGGCCGATTTCAAGAGGGATTAAGAGGTGAAAAGTGTTCTGAACTTGCTCCCCAGGCTGGCTGAAATAATGCTCAAGAGAAGGGTTGAGTGTGTTCAGGTTTTTTGGCCAAAATAAGAGAGAGTTTGTGTGAGTTTTGGTGACTGAAAATTCTGTGCAAGCTGTGCGAAAATTCTGTGCAAGAGTGTCGAGTTTTGGACTGTTTTGGCTACTGCAGCTCTGCCAAAATTTCCAAAGAAAAATGAGGGTTTTGGGCGCTGAAAAATAGGTTGATTAGCTGGGATTTTTCGGTGGGTTGTAGAATTTCGGTTGGAATAGGTGTACAAGGCTGGCCGAAATTTTCTGTACAAAGCTGCCGAAAATCCTGTGCTTAAGCTGGACGAATTTCTGTGGTTTTGTGAGAATAAAATTCTGGTTTTGTGAGGCTAAGGTAATCTGAATTGATGAGGAGTATCTAGGTGTTTTGAGCTAGGGTTTGAAGAGTTGAATTGTACTTAAAGGTGCTGGAATTTCGGACAGCTTGTGTTGACACAAAGCTGCCGAAATTCTGTTAGGATAAGGAAGAAAATCCTAGTTGAATTTGGATTGAACTAAAAGTTTGATTTGCTAAGGGATTTAGGATAAGATTTCCTAGCTTTGGAAGAGTTTGAGTTGAGCTAAAGTTCCTCCAAGAACTGGCGGAACTTGCTGGAGATTTTTTCCAGATTTTTAGCTAACATTCTAGGGTTAAAATTAACAAGGTTTCCTACTAGAAAAATGACTCTTTAATTCCAACTATCCATGGTCGCATCCATTAAGCTAAAATCAAGCTGGAATTTTTATTTATTAGCTAAGGTTTTTCGGAAATCCTACGGAATAAAAGCTGAAAATTAAAAGTAACTTTATTCACATCAAAGTCCTTAAATTTAGGAAATAAATATAGAGACTTATTTCCTTGGAATAATGACACTAAAATTTCTCTAGGTTTGCAAGATCTTTTTCGGCCAAGACTTGGAAACTTTAAGGAAAGGAATTTTCAAGAAGAAGAACTAACTTCACAAAAAGTAGGATTCGAACTCGGGTCACCAAAGGAAATCACTAACCTCCCCGCTATCCCAAAACAACTCCAATACTAATTTCTCTACAGTCAGTTCTCACCATCCCCCCAATACTCATACTTCCAAATCTTCGACCAAACCTCCCTTATCCAAATCTTTAACAGCACATCAATTAATTCAAATGCAAGAGCAACGGAAAAATTCTGATGCATCCATGCAAATAAAATAATTCTAAGCTACCACATAAAATGCAAAATGCTATGCAATGCATGACTTTTCCCCATAGTCAAAGGTGGTTTTGGGCGGGGTATTACATCCCCTCCCTCTTAAGAAAACTTCGTCCCGAAATTCAGATTTCATACCCTTCGAGCATATCCGGATACTTTCGTCTTAACCATTCCTCCGTTTCCCACGTCGCATCCTGTGCTCCATGATGATCCCAATGTATCTTCACCATGGGTATCTGCTTGTTTCGAAGCGTCTTAATAATCCGCTCCAGGATCTTGACGGGTCTCTCCACATAACTCAGATTGGGTTGCAACTCCAGCGGTTCCTCATTGAGTACATGACTCGGATCGGGGTTGTACCTCTTTAACTGAGAGACATGGAATACATCATGCATCCCGGTTAGACTATCAGGTAGATCCAATCGGTAGGCAACCGGTCTAATTTTTTCCAATATCTGGAATGGTCCCAAATACCTAGGACTCAATTTCCCTCCTCTCGGATGTTTCAGGATTCCTCTACTAGGAGTCAACTTCAAGAATGCACGGTCACCTACTTGGAACTCCAGTTTCTTTCTCCTAGAGTCTGCATAACTCTTCTATCTGCTTTGAGCTGCCCTTAGCCTTTCTCGAATTAACTTGATCTTGTACGTCATCTCCTGAATGCATACTTCACCAGTCTTCTTAATGTTCCCTTCTTCTGTCCATCCCCAGTATATCGGCACTTGGCATTTTCGCCCATAGAGTGCTTCATACGGCGCCATTCTCGATCGACGCCTAATAGTTGTTGTTATATGCTAACTCCGCATGCGGTAAAGACTCAATCCATTTATCTCCAAAGTCCAAGATACATGCTCAGAGCATGTCTTCCAGTATCTGAATGACTCTTTCGGATTGACCGTCTGTCTGCGGATGGGCAGGGGTGCTGAATTTCAGGGTCATGCCCAAGGACTCCTGGAACTTACCCCAAAACCTTGAAGTGAATCTAAGGTCCCTATCTGACACAATGCTCGATGGTACACCATGCAACCTTACAATTTCTCGGGTATATGTCTGAGCTAACTTTTCCATCGAGTCCCTTACGTTGACCGGTATGAAGTGCGCTGTCTTGGTCAATCGGTCCACTACCACCCAGATCGCATCTTTGTGTGACTTGGTCATCGGAAGGCCAGTTACAAAGTCCATGGTCACCTCTTCCCATTTCCATTCGGGAATCGGTAACGGTTGCAGTAACCCTGCAAACTTCTTATGTTCCATTTTAACCTTCTGGCACGTCAGGCTGGTTGACACATGCTGAACTACATCACTCTTCATTCCAGCCCACCAATATTTCCTCTTCAAGTCTTGGAACATCTTTACCTCCCCAGGGTGTATAGTATATTTGCTCTTGTGCACTTCGTCCAGTATTCTCTTCCTTAAGTCTTAGATGTCCGGTACGCAAATCCGGTCCCGAAAGTATAATACCCCATTCTCATCGGTTCAGAAATCGCTTCCTCCTCTCACAATCTCTTTCTCCCTGAAAGTATGAAATTTTGCACTGCCCTGTTGACCTGATACAATTTCCCGGTCCAGATCGAGTTTCAGGGTCAAGTTGCTCACGCAGATCTTCCTCTTTTGCACTTGCGCCTCTTTCTCCAGGATGTCCTGGACTGCCGACACCTCCTGTATTCTCAAGTGTGCCATTTTTACCTTCCGACTTAGAGCGTCGGCTACCACATTCGCTTTACCCGGATGATAGTTAATAGGGCACTTATATTCTTCCAGGAACTCCATCTACCTACGCTGCCAGAGATTCAAGACCTTTTGCATGAAGATGTACTTCAAACTCTTATGGTCAGTGAAAACCTCGTATTATGCACCATACAAGTAATGTCGCCATTTCTTCATGGCGAACACTATAGCTCCTAGCTGTAGGTCATGCGTGGGATAATTAGCCTCGTGCCGCTTTAGCTTCCTAGATGCATAAGCTATGACTTTCCCTTCCTGCATCAGCACAGCTCCTAGTCCTTCCTTGGAGGCATCTGTATAGAGTGCATAGGGCTTGTCAGCCTCAGGCAGACTCAGCACGGGTGCTGTAATCAACCTCCTCTTAAGTTCTTGGAAGCTCTTCTCGCACTTTTCACTCCAAGCAAAAGCGACATCCTTCTTCAATAGTCGCGTCATTGGTGAAGCCAAAGTAGAGAAATTTTTAATGAAATGCCGATAGTACCCTGCCAACCCAAGGAAACTTCGTATCTTGGTAATGTTCTCCGGTTGTTTCCAGTTAGCTACGGCTTCTACCTTAGCAGGGTCCACTTTGATCCCCACTATGGATATCACGTGACCAAGGAAAGACACCGAGCTCAGCCAAAACTCACACTTACTGAACTTGGCGTAAAGCTTGAATTCCCTCAGCTTCTCTAGGACAAATCTTAAGTGCTCCGCGTGGTCCTCCGGATTCTTGGAGTAGATCAAAATGTTATCAATGAATGTAACCACGAACTTGTCCAGGTATGGTTGGAAAATGCGATGCATCAAATTCATGAATACTGTCGGTGCATTGGTTACACCGAACGGCATTACCACAAATTCGTAGTGGCCATACCGCATGTTGAATGCAGTCTTAGGAATGTCTTCTTCTTTGATCCTCACCTGGTAGTTTCTTTGCCGTAGGTCCAACTTCGAAAAGCAAGCGGCGCCTTGCAATTGATCAAACAACTCATCGATCAAGGGTAGAGGGTATTTCTTTTTTATCATTAGATTGTTCAGTCCCCGATAGTCGATACATAGCCTCAAGGTACCATCTTTCTTCTTGACAAACAATACCGGGGCACCCCATGGTGACGTACTCGGCCGAATGAAGCCTTGCCGTAGCAATTCTTCCAATTGCTCCTTCAACTCTGTCGGTGCCATCCGATAGGGGATTCTTGATACCGATTCTGCTCCGGGAATCAGATCCATGGTGAACTCAACTTCCCGTTCCGGGGGTAGGAAAGTGAGCTTCGTGGGGAACACATCCGAAAAGTCTTTCACTACCTCCGTACTTTCCAAGGTACACTGGTCTTTTGGTTTGTTTAGGAGATACGCTAGATATCCCGTACATCCTTTCTTGAGTAACTTCCGGGCTTTAGCTCCAGCAATAAGAAATTTTAGTTCCTTCGTTCGCTTGCCATTGAATTCAATTACATCCCGTCCAGGTCTCACAAACTGCACCGTCTTGATCTTGCAGTCCACACGAGCTCCGTGTTTCGACAACCAGTCCATGCCCAAGATCAAGTCATAATTGTCCATGGGCAGGATTATAAGGTCGGCCTCCAGAATCTCCTTCCCAACCTCAACTCCACAACTTCCCATTTTCTTGCCTGCTTCCACCACCTTTCCTAAGGAGGAACTACCTACTAGGGTATAAGGTAGCTCATTTCCTTCCCAGCCCAGACGTGAAGCACATACTTTACTTACATAAAAGTATGTGGATCCTAGATCTATCAGAACATTAACAAGACCACCTTGGATAGAAATGTTACCTTCGATCACGGCGGCATCCGCTCTGACTTCCTCTCGGCTCAGGGCAAAAACTTTGGCCTTCACTTGAGACTTCAGGCCTCCCGCTCCGGCTGGTCCAGCAGCGGCGCCTCTATTCCATCCCATTGGTTGGGCCGGCGCGGTCTGCTCAATCCTTAAGGGTTTGGGGTAGACGTCACTCAAGTGTCCTGGGTCTCCGCAACTGAAGCACCTCCTCACATCCCCATTACCCGAGCAGTTTCTTTCGGTGTGGCCTCACTTCCCACACAGCCGGAAATTCAGGCTGCCTTGCATCGGTCCTGCTACTGGCACTCGAGGCTGCTTGCCCCGATTTCCCCAAGGCATAGAGGCCGCGGGTCGCTTGTTGCTTGAAGGCCTCATAAGTGGATGATTCGATTGGATGGGTCGGTTCACCGGTCGATGCCGATCTTCGTTCTCCGTCCGAGAAGCTGCGTCCATAGTGGCAGTGTACGATGTAGGCGGCGATGGGGCCAATGCTTTCCTCAACTCTGGCCTAAGCCCTTTCATGAATTCCCGGGTGCGCTTCTGCTCCGTGTCTACCAAGCACTTGCAGTACTTGGACAACTGCATGAATCGGGCTGCATATTGGGCCACGGTCATGCCTCCCTGCTTGAGGGTCTGGAATTCGTCCTCCCTCTTCTCAGCCACCCATCGAGGAATGTACTTGGCCCGAAAGGCTTCCGTAAAGTCGTCCCACGTCCATTCCTGCTTCTCTTTATCCCAATCACTCCGTACCCGCTATCACTATGCTCAAGACAGTCCCCTCAGCCGAAAAGCAGCAAACTTCACCATCCTCTCTTCTTAGTACTGCAAAGTAGCGAAGATGTCCTCCATCTGCTCCATCCATTGCTCGGCTTTCTCGTCCTGTTCCACCTCCCCCTGGAATGTAGGAGGCTGGAACTTTAGGAAAGGCTCCAGAGCCTCATCCTCTCCCCGCGGTGGTTTCCAGGCCACCTTATCCACCCTTTCAGTCAGGTTCTATAGGATCAAGGCCATTTTGTTGAAAGCCTGACCCATGGTCACATCCCGTGACCTCTCCGAAGCCAATTCCTGCTTGCGTGCCAGGTGCTTTTCCACGTCGGGGGTGGAACGATGCATCTGCTCAAATTCCGGGGTGGAGGATGCACTCTCTTGCACCGTTCTGCTATGCACAACTGTTCTGCGTCTTGGTGCCATCTTAATCACATTCACTCAGGGTCAGTTAGTTACCAAGGGGAAAAGAATGTGCTTAGATGCATGATCAGTTCATAGCAATGTACTTATCTAAAAGAGAATATGATGATATCGTGCAGGGGTAAATCAAGTAATAAATGAAACTCATGCTTGTCATATAAACCATTCTTTGCAGAAACGAAGGGGTTATCTCAGACGATACCCTTTTTATTTAAAACGATAAATAAGCCCTATGAGCTACATGCTCCCTTAAAAGAAATAAACAAACAAAGGTATGCAAATCCCAAAGAAAGAAAAGTAAAAGCTACTGGTCTTCTATGTTCGACCCTCCCTAGTTTCAACAGAAGTATCAGAGTCGTCAGAGGCCGATTCCACAAGCCACCCCATGGAGCTATCGGGTCTTACTATGTAGTCCCTTGCGAAACCAACACTCCTACTTGGCTGCCCTGACTAACCCTCTCGGCCTCTCTTGGCTCTCATGGCAGTCTCATAGAGCTCATCCAATGCTAATCTAACTGCACCCCTAGGTGCAGGCCTCTCACTCCCCAAGTCAGATGGATCAACTAACCCCTTTCTCCTTAGCATGGCATCTACACCCAGTCCATATCGGAGTCCACACCCCTTAGAACTCTCTTCCGGCTTCCTCTTTCCCGTATCTACCCCTCTTAGAGCTGACTGCCTAAGGTCTCTCTCTCCCGGGACAACCTCATCTCTCGGCGTATATCCCCCACCACTGGACCCTTTAGGGTTATGGTGAGTAGGGGTCCTACCAACTTCCCCTATCTACGGGGTCTGGGGAACATCTATTACCTCCTCATCCTCTCCTTCTACCCCAGCCATCTCTCCCTCGTTCTCATCGTCTCCCTCATTCCCTAGCTCATCTACCTCTCCCTTACTCAACTCCGTCATCTCCTCATCTCCCTTATCTTCCCCTAAGCTCTCCTCGACCTCTATATCCGTATCAACCACCGGGTCGTCTAGCAATGATGGCTCACGCTCTCTCTCTAAATTGGACGTGGGTGGATCAGCTACGGGTAATGGGGCAGGTGGATTCCCGCAGCCAACGGGCCAGTCCCTGACTGCCGATAGAACTCTTTTGACCATCCTAAAAATAAAAGAAAAAGATTACCACCAGATCAGAATACTTAAGAAGATAGAACCCCATGAGTCAAGTAATTGCCGAAACCTCTCTCTGAGACCAGTTGTAACACCCCACAACTACGTACCCTAAAAGAGCGGGGATGTCGCCCCGTCCCGTAGGACAAGGGATCTCCAAAAGAATCAACTTAGACAAATAAAGTGATACTCTTATTACATCAGGCTCAACTAGGAGCAAAACGAAGTAAAACAAATATTGTTCAGAAGTATAAACGACAAAAGTCTCCTAGAACAGCATAGGAAAAATAGCCAAAGCCTTTACTATCAACGCCCTTCTGACTCAACACAATCTATCACCTGAAAACATGATGTAAAAGAGTGTGAGAATAAATCTCAGTAAGTCCTGTGTGTGCACATGCTGTTTTGAATAGTACGTGTATGCAATGTGCAAAACATTTTTAGAAATAATTTGGCAAGTCATAAACAATCTCTTTTCGCAAGGAGTGGGTTTTTCTCATTGTCACACTTTGTACAAAATAAATCCCCCACTCGAATAAACAGTCATGTCACCACACGTTGGGCTCCATGAGAACAAAATGGCCAAGGCACCATACTTTGTGCACCTTGTCCGGACTAGATTACCACACGTTGGGCGTTCTGATCAAGTTGAGTGTACACATCATCGGGTGAGATACTCCTCCATCTCTACACCCAGCAAAACCATCCGGGTGTCCATGACGGGAATATAAATAATACCATACTAGGTACAAATGCTAGCTCGGACCGGCCTGACCAACCAACACTGTCGCCTTTTCAAGCAGAGTTTATCTTCTGGAGGTGGCCTCCTGCCAGAAGACTTACGCTAGCCCTCCAAGACTAGTATTGTTAGCCTACCCTTATTGAGTACTCAACGAACATATCCGTCAATTCCTGATTCAAAATTTCCATACCTTGGCTTTGTACAACGTGGTTTTTCTCTAAAAGAGTTTTCTAAAAATTTAGGAAAGAATAGTTTTCTTGATAAAATCATTAGTTTGACAAAACCGTTTAAAGAATAGTCATCCACGTTTACAACCCAAATAATCATAGTTCAACAATAGCTTTACTAAGCTTCACAACATAGACTTGGCATCACAACATTTAACAAAAGAGTTTATGCAAGGACTTACTTGATATGCCTCAAATAAACGTGATAAATTCACAGCTTGCTTTCCTCAATTATCCTCCTGATCTAAACCATATAATATCATGATCAAGGTCTCAATTAATTTAAACATGCTCTAATCTCATTTATTTTCACAACAATTCGCAATCCCCTATTTAATTCCAAGTAAACTATACAATCCCCAAAGATCATGTACCATGACCATATGTTCATCCCACTAATAGATATCATTAAACATTACTTTCAGCATCAAGGGCGGGTATTCCCTTACCTTGCAACAACCGGGTGATGAGGTCTCGACGCTCCTATGGTGGTCGTCCCGAGTTCGCTTGAGAAGAAGAGAAAAGCTACCTCCTTTGCTCCTCTTGACCGAAAATTAAAGAAGAAGATGAAATCAGCCTCTATGGGGGGTGATTTAAGGGAAGAAGAAGGAGGAAAGAATCATTAGAGAAAACGACATCAAGAGGTTGAAAGGATTTTTGCTTACCCTAAGGTGTGTTCGATTTTTGCTTAGAATAGTTGTTGAGTTTTTGAAAATTTGCAGAGAGGATTTGCTAGAATCTTCGTGTGGAATGGAGAGAATAGACGGCTGCTATGATTTAGAGTTGGAGAAGATTAGTTTAGGGTTAGATGGTAATATTTAGAAAGACTCCTAATGGCTTTAGGTTTCTTGGACAGCAAGGGCAAAATTTTGCAGTTTGCAGTACCTTTGATGCTGGCTGATTTCAAGAGGGATTAAGAGGTGAAAAGTGTTCCGAACTTGCTCCCTAGGCTGGCCGAAATAATGCTCAAGAGAAGGGTTAAGTGTGTTCAGGTTTTTTGGCCAAAATAAGAGAGAGTTTGTGTGAGTTTTGGTGACTGAAAATTCTGTGCAAGCTATGCGAAAACTCTGTGCGAGAGTGGCGAGTTTTTGACTGTTTTGGCTGCTGTAGTTCTTCCAAAATTTCTAGAGAAAAATGAGGGTTTTGGGCGTTGAAAAATAGCTTGATCAGCTGGGGTTTTTCGGTGGGTTGTGTGTGTAGAATTTCGGTTGGAATAGGTGTACAAGGCTGGCCGAAATTTTCTGTACAAAGCTGCCGAACATCCTGTGCATAAGCTGGACGAATTTCTGTGGTTTTGTGAGAATAAAATTCCAGTTTTGTGCAGCTAGGGTAATCTGAATTGATGAGGAGTATCTAGGTGTTTTGAGCTAGGGTTTGAAGAGTTGAATTGTACTTAAAGGTGCTGGAATTTCAGACAGCTTGTGTTGACACAAAGCTGCCGAAATTCTGCTAGGATAAGGAAGAAAATCCTAGTTGAATTTGGATTGAAATAAAAGTCTGATTTGCTAAGGGATTTAGGATAAGATTTCCTAGCTTTGGAATAGTTTGTGTTGAGCTTAAGTTCCTCCAAGAAGTGGCGGCACTTGCTGGAGATTTTTTCCAGATTTTTAGCTAACATTCTAGGGTTAAAATTAATAAGGTTTCCTACTAGAAAAATGACTCTTTAATTCCAACTATCCATGGTAGCATCCATTAAGCTAAAATCAAGCTGGAATTTTTATTTATTAGCTACGGTTTTTCGGAAATCCTAAGGAATAAAAGCTGAAAATTAAAAGTGAACTTTATTCACATCAAAGACCTTAAATTTAGGAAATAAATATAGAGACTTATTTCCTTGGAATAATGACACTAAAATTTCTCTAGGTTTGCTAGATCTTTTTCGGCCAAGACATGGAAACTCTAAGGAAAGGAATTTTCAAGAAGAAGGACTAACTTCACAAAAAGTAGGATTTGAACTCGGGTCACCAAAGGAAATCACCAACCTCCCCGCTATCCCAAAACAACTCCAATACTAATTTCTCTACAGTCAGTTCTCACCATCCCCCCAATACTCATCCTTCCAAATCTTCAACCAAACATCCCTTACCCAAATCTTTAACAACACATCAATTAATTCAAATGCAACAGCAACGGAAAAATTCTCATGCATCCATGCAAATAAAATAATTCTATGCTACCACATAAAATGCAAAATGCTATGCAATGCATGACTTTTCCCCATAGTCAATGGTGGTTTTAGGCGGGGTATTACAAGGTGCATCTTGTTGGAAAATATAAATGTTAGATAAAAATTGCACTAATACCCTAGGAATGTTATACATTATCCCAAAAAGAAAGGCAATGATTTTATGAGTTTTTAAAAGCTATCAAATATGTATATGGTTGCATAGTAAATATTTCAAGATGTGTAAGTATCAAAGATGACAATATTTCGGGGTAAAAAAGGTAGGATTGCCATGTTCTTCTATAACATATACTTCCTGTTAGAATGCATGGTTTCTTAAACAAAGAGTTGTACACACTAGTATGTAAGTTGGCCAAATACCTCCAAGAATTATATTCAAGAACACTAAAGTTAGAAACTATTGACAAGCTCTAAGAGAACATTATTTTCATACTTTGCAAGTTAGAAATGATTTTTCCTCTAGCATTTTTTGATATCTTGATCTATATGGCAATTCACTTACCTCTTGAATCAAATTTTGGAGGTCCAGTCTAGGCGGCAGATGTATCCATTTCAAAGGTTAATTAATTTCTTATTCACTCCCTCAAACTTTTGTAATAAAACTATTTTCATTTTAATACTAATATACTTGTTGTTTGAATTAGATACCTTAGAAGTCTCAAGGGGATAGTAACTAACAAAACTCATCCAAAAGGGTCAATTGTGGGATTTCGATCATGTAAACTAGTTTACATGCAGCGAAAATTAAAACGAAATCCACGCAAAGGATCACTCGTATGTAATTAAATGGATTATGAGAAGGAAGAAAAATTAGTTACCTAAAAAATGCAGCTTTAATTTTTTTTTCTTCCACGTGAATCCCCTTCAAAAGTCTATCCAATCGAGCCACCAAATTCTAAGAATAGGAATTCTCTAACAAGGAATTGTACTTGAGTCAAGCACCAAAACCCTATGCCAGTAGGTAATATATGGTGGCTTTGGGGTTAATTTAATTTGAGAGGAAAACACAAGAAAAAACTTCGCTAAAAGAAAAAAAAAAAACGTTCAGAATTTTCATCCAGAAAAACTTCTCCGAAAATCCTTTTTTTTTCTTTATGCTTTTGTTTCCTAAACCTTAAAGGGAACAAAAGCATAAAGCTTTTCCCAGCTAGTTTTCCTTTTGGAATACCACTATTACTTTCCAAATTTTAGGTTTGGACTTTTAAGAATTGCAATTAGGCCCTATGAATTATAACAAGTTTATAATTCACCTATAGAGATTTAATAATCGTAATTAAACTCCAACTAATTATAACACTTTATAATTATCCCATAATAATTATTTTTTCTCACAAATTAACCCTATAATATTATCTAATAATGTCTTGAGTACCAATTCCTTTGTTGTGTGTGATCTATTAGGTTTTCTACTCAATCGATAGCTATTATGAATTAATTCTATCATAATAAAAATAATAATCCTTTTAATAGTTAGTATTAATTTGTTAATTCTAATTAAGATTAAATTTATTAATTTTCTAATTAATAAATCTACATTTAATAGATCATGAGCGATATTTAGCAATATATCATGATCACCCAAAAGTCCATAAAGTTAAGTAACTTGACATGAACCTATCAATAGCAAAACATTAGTACAATAAACTCCTTTCACAATACAATATCTCATTCAGTATAGAGTATAGAATTAGTGCCATCTACCACTGGAATATTAATTATTTCTAGCTCAATTTTTTTAGTACTTGTTCCCGGAATCCGTTGCTCATCATGTGTATCAATTGGAACTATTTTCAGCATGTAGTCACCTTTGCCCAGAAACTTCCTGAGTAATGATTCCTACAAGAAGCTTTGAAATATTCTCTCCTACTATTAGGGGTCGTGAATCATTTATTGACCCTCTCAACTACTTTCGTTTGCTTCAAGTTATGCTCAATATCCATCCCACAGGCGGTCTTGTAAGAACTCTAGAGATTAGGATCAAAGTACAACACTTAGCAAACAAAGCACCTTAGAGTACTCAAATCTAAAGATACTTGCATATTTGCTATAATGAGATTCTACTATTGGCACTAAATAGTTATCAATGTGATTATTCATAGTTAGGTCATCCAATGTACTTGTTCAAATAACAAGCATCCACGTGTTAACTTTAAGTATCACAATACTCACGGATATGAGAACCACCGCTTGATCAAATTAAGAAGTATAACACGTGCTTGTCTTAGTGCATTGTTGATGTCCCATCTCATTAATACTACGACTAGGAACAATTTAAGCAGAAACACAGTTCAGTAATAAACCTCACATAATGATCTTTATCATGATTTCCTTAATATAGTTTTATACTTGGGACTTTGTCTAACAGTTTTATACACATAAATATATAAAATAAAGAAACTGAACGATAAAAAATGCCTTTTATTAATTTATTGTGCACAATACATTGTAAAAATGCTTACTTCTATGGCACAATTCTAACAATCTCCCACTTGCACTAGACACAATCATTCATATATCTAATACTAAATGACTAAACATGACCATCATATTTCTTTTGGGATAATGCCTTTGTTAGTGGATCAGCTATGTTCTGATCAGTGGGAACTCTCTCTATCTTTTATATATTTCCTATCAATGATTTCATAAATCAAGTGGTAGTGCTCAAATTGAACACGTAGCATAATTTTGACTCGTAGTCATCATAATGAAATTGGAAACTAGTATCAGTATACCCGTTAACTTATTTGAAGAGTAGAGATAACATTTCCTATTACCAATATGTCATCTACATATAGCAATAGAAAAACAATTGCATTCCCACTAACCTTCTTGGATACATAAGTTTCATCCATATTTTGTTTGAAACTGAATTCCTTAATTGTTTCATCAAAACTGATGTTTCAACTCTTAAAAGCTTACTTTAGTTCATAAATGAACTTTTGCAGCTTGCACACTTTAGTACCATCCTTGGACATGAAACCCTCAGGTTGTATCATGTGCATTTTCTTAGTCATATTTCCATTAAGGAAAACTATTTTCTTATCCATTTGTCTAATCTAATAATTATAATGAGCGACAACTGCTAGGAGTATCCTAATGGATTTCAGTATTACTATTGATGAAAAAGTTTCATCACAGATAATACCTTGTTTTTTATAGTAACCTTTGGCAACCAATCATGCCTTATAGGTAATCACTTTATCGTCTCTAGTGCTTTTCTTCTTGAAAATCCATTTGCACCCTATAGGTTTTATCATTTCACGTGGATAAACCAAAGTCCAAACTTGGTTCTTATACATGGAATCCATTTATGATTTCATGCCTTCAAGTCATTTGTCAGATTCTGAACTATTCAGAACTTCTTCGTAAGTGGTAGGCTCATCTATTTCTATGAGCGATACGTCATTGTAGTCAGTAATGAGAAATCCATATCTCTCAGGTGTCACATGTATCCTACTTGACCTACAAGGTTCTTGTGTAGTAGATGGTTCATCTAATTTATCAATTGATTCGGGATCAAATGGTTGATCATTTGTTTGGGCTTCTTGAACTTCACTAAGTTCAATTTTGCTCCCACTATCTCCCTGATATGAATTCATTTTCTAGGAAAATAATATGCCTTGAAACTGTTAGAATCTATACATGCATCATCTATGCATTTTGCAACGAAATATGAGGATTCTATGCAAGAAGACCGCATGTATATGTAATAGACGTATCAAAACAAAAAGATAAACCTTTTATCGGATGTCTTTGTCATTTAAAAATTTCTTTCTTCTGCTGAGACGCGATCCAACAATACCAAAGCTCCTCGTCGTCGCCACTACAGTCAAATTGTAAGACTCCTTCTAACAATATCCACAGACAGGATACTCAAGAAACCCGATCACAATCTCTATGCTAGCAGACAACAACAGCGGCTAGGGTAAATTCAGTGAGAAGAAGAAAGAGATAGAGTTGTGAGATTTTTTTTTTTCTTTCAGAGAGAACAATTCTTTTCTCTGTCTTTCTCAAAACTAACCACGACATATTCCAAAAAAAAAAAAAAATCCCAAAGATTCATGCCAACTCAACCTCTGTGAATTTTAATCAAATTAGAATTCATTAAATTTTAATTGGAATCTTCAAATTCTCATAATTATAATTTGGCCCAAAAATTATAACTAATTATAATTTGACCCAAACAACTTATACTTCTGACAATTAACCACACAATGTTATCATATAACATCTCAAGTACATAATCCTCTATTATGTGTGACCTATTAGGTTTCTTGGTCTATTGGTAACAAATATAAATTAATCCAAATGTCTTTGAGATTAATAATCCTTAATAATTTAGAATTAACATATTAATTCTTATCAAGATCGGTTTATTAATTCATCAGTTAATAAACCCATATTCAGTAGATCATAAGTAGTATCTAGCAACATAACATGACCCCCCAAGAGTCCAGGAAGTTAATTAGCTTAACACGAACCCTTCAATAATAAACTACAATACAATAAGCTCCATACACTATATAATATCTCATTCGGTTTGGAGTATAGAATTAGTACCAACTCCTTCCAGAATATCTATTAATATTTGCCCAAATCTATTAGTACTTGTTGTAGGAATCTACTACTCAACATGTGTATCATTTGGAACTGTTTCTAATACACGATAACCTTGGCCAAGGATTTCACGAGTAGTAATTTCAACAAGGGGCCATGAGATATTCGCCCCTACTCTTAGGAGTGATGAATCATTTATTGACCCTCTCAACTACTTTTGTTTACCTCACGTTGTACCCAATATCCATCCCATAGACGGCCCTCAATCTGGCTCTAGAGATTGGAATCAAAGTACAATATTCAGCAAACAAAGTACCTTGGAGATCTCAAGTCAAATGATACTTACACGTTTACTATAACGAGATTCTATCATTGTCACTACATAGCTTTTCATGTGATTATCTCATAGTTAGGTCATCTAATGTACTTGTTCCATTAACAAGCATCCATGTGTTAACTTTGTGTATATCAATACTCACGGATATGAATACTACTACTTGATCAAATCAAGAAGTCTAACATGTGCTACTAGTCTTAACGCATTAATGATGTTCTATCTCGTTAATACTACAATTAGGGATTACTAAGTACTAACACTATATAGTGTAGTAGGAATCTCACAGCATGATATCTATCATGATTTTCTTAACACGGTAATGTACTAGGGACTTTATGTAATACCCCACCCAAAACCACCTTTGACTATGCGAAAAAGACATGCATTGCATAGCATCTTGCATTTTATGTGGTAGCTAGAATAATTTCTATTTGCATGGATGCATGTGAATTTTTCCGTTGCTCTTGCATTTGAATTAATTGATGTGAAATAGTTGTGTTGTTAAAGATTTGGATAAGGGAGGTTTGGTCGAAGATTTGGAAGGATGAGTATTGGGGTGGTAAGAACTTCTTGTAGAAAAATTAGTATTGGAGTTGTTTTGGAATAGCGGGGAGGTTGGTGATTACCTTTGGTGACCCGAGTTCGAATCCTACCTTTTGTGAAGTTAGTTTCTCCTCTTGAAATTCTTTTCCTTAAACCATTTCTTGTCTTGGCCAAAAAAGAATCTAGCTATCCTAGAGAAATTTTAGTATTTTTACTCCAAGGAAATAAGTCTCTATATTTATTTCTTAAATTCAAGGACTTTGATGTGAATAAAGTTCACCTTTAATTTTCAGCTTGTGTTTCTTAGGAATTTTCGAAAAAACCCTAGCTAGTAATTAAAATATTAGCTTGATTTTAGCTAGATAGATGTTGCCATGGATAGGTGGAATTAATAAGTCCTTTTCCTAGTAGGAAATCTTGTTGATTTTCATCCTAGAATGTTAGCTAAAAATCTGGAAAAAAATTCCAGCAAGTGCCGCCACTTCTTGGAGCACTTTTAGCTCAAACCAAACTCCTCTAGGACTAGAGGAAATCCTATCCAAATCATTGATAAAATTAGATTTTATTTCAACCCAAATTCAACTAGGGTTTTCTTCCTTTTTCTAGCTGAATTTCGGCAGCATTGTATCAACATAAGCTGTCCGAAATTCCAGCCCTTCTTAGCTACAATCCAACGCTGTAAATCCTAGCTCAACACACCTAAATATTCCTCATCAATTCAGGGTACCTTAGCTGCACAGAACCAGAATTTTATTCACACAAAAACACTGAAATTCGTCCAGCTTACGCACAGGAATTTCGGCAGCTTGGTGCAGGAATTTCGGCCAGCTGTTGTGTTCCTAATCTAACCGAAATTCTGCACACAAAACACACCAAAAAACCCCAGCTGATCAATCTATTTTCAGTGCCCACAACCCTCATCTTTTCTCTGGAAATTTTGGCAGAATTACAGCCTAAACAGCCCAAAATTTCTTCTCCTTCTGCTCTGCAATTTTGAACAGCTTGCACAGGATTTTTCAGTCATCAAAACCCACACAAACTCTTCCTTGTTTGGCCCAAAATTCTGAGCACATTCTGCCTTTTTTGAACAGTAATTCTGCAGGATAGAGGAGCAAATTGCAGAATATTTTCCTCCACTACGCCCTCCCAAATTCGGCCAGCATCAAAGGGCACAACAAGCTGAAATTTCGCCCTTGCTGTCCTAGAAACCTAAAGCCATTAGGAGTCTTTCTAAACATCACCATCTAACCCTAAGCCAATCTTCTCCAACTTTAAATCCTAGCAACCATCTACCTTCTCCATTCTACATAAAAATTTCAACAACTTCTCTCTGCAAATTTTCGAAAACTGAAGAGCTATTCCAAGCAAAAATTGAACACACCTTAAGGTAAGCAAAAATCCTCTCAACGTCTTTATGCCATTTTCTCTAATGATTCTTTTCACTTTCTTCTACCCTTAAATCACGCCCTATAGAGGCTGATTTCCTCTTCTTCCTTAATTTTCGGTCAAGAGGAGCAATGGAGGTAGCTTCTCTCTTCTTCTCAAGCGAACTCGGGACGATCACCATAGGAGCATCGAGACCTCATTACCCGGTAGTTGCAAGGTAAGGGAATACCCTTCCTTGATGCCGAAAGTAAGTTTAATGGGGTTTATTAGCGAGATATACATGTGGTCGTAGTATATAATCTTTGGGGATTGAATAGTTTACTTGGAATTAAATAGGGGATTGCGAATTGTTTTGAAAATAAATGGGATTAGAGGATGTTTGAATTAATTGAGACCCTGATCATGATATTATATGGTTTAGATCAGGTGGATAATTGAGGAAAGCCAACTGTGAATTTATCACGTTTATCTGAGGCATATCAAGTAAGTCCTTGCATAAACTCTTTTATTAAATGTTGTGATGGTAAGTCCTTTTATAAACTGTTTTGTTAAAGGTTGTGATGGCAAGTCCATGTTGTGAAGCTTTGTAGAGCTATTGTTAAACTATGTTTGCTTGGGTTGTAAATGTGGATATTTATTCTTTAAACGGTTTTGTCAAACTAACGATTTTATCAAGAAAACTATTCTTTTCCTTAAATTTTTAGAAATCACTTTTAAAGAAAACAACGTTTTACAAAGCCAAGGTTTGGAAATATTTTGAATAAGGAATTGACGGATATGTTCGTCGAGTACTCAATAAGGGTAGGCTAACAATACTAGTCTTGGAGGGCTAGCGTAAGTCTTCTGGCAGGAGGCCACCTCCAGAAGATGAACTCTGCATGAAAAGGTGACAGTGTTGGTTGGTCAGGCCAGTCCGAGCTAGCATGTGTACCTGGTATGGTATTTATATTCCCGGCATGGACACTCGGATGGTTTTGTTGGGTGTAGAGATTGAGGAGTATCTCACCCGGTGGGCTGTACACTCACCTTGATCAGAACACCCAACGTGTGGTAATCTGGTCCCGACAAGGTGCACAAAGTGTGGTGCCTTGGCTAATTTGTTCTCGTGGAGCCCAACGTGTGGTGACATGACTTTTATCCGAGTGGAGGATTTATTTTGTACAAAGTGTGACAATGAGAAAAACCCACTCCTTGCAAAATAGATTGTTATGACTTGCTAAATTATTTCTACAAATGTTTTACACTTTACATACACGAACTATTTAAAACACCATGTACACACACAGGACTTACTGAGATTTATTCTCACACCATTTTACATCATGTTTTCAGGGGATAGACTGCGCTGAGTCAGCGAGGCATGTATTATTTGAAGTTTGTGCTATTTTCTGTATCCGTTCTTAGAGACATTTGTTGCTTATGCTTCTAAACAATATTTTGTTTTATTCCATTTTGCTCCAAGTTGAGCCTGATGTAATAAGAGTATTTCTTTATTTATCTAAGTTGATCCTTTTGGAGATTGCCTTTATATTTTATACCTTGTTCTAAAGACCCCTTGTCCTACGGGACGGGGCGACATCCCGCCTTTTTAGGGTACGTAGTCGTGGGGTGTTACAAGTGGTATCAGAGCCATGGTTTAGGCAACTATTTGACTGTGGGGTTCTATTTTCTTAAGTATTCTGACCTGGTGCTAATTTTTATCTTTTGTTTATAGGATGGTTAAAAAGGTTGTATCGGCTGTCAGAGACTGGCCCGCTGGCTGCGGGAATCCAC
This sequence comes from Voacanga thouarsii, assembly GCA_026120185.1. Classification (NCBI taxonomy): domain Eukaryota; kingdom Viridiplantae; phylum Streptophyta; class Magnoliopsida; order Gentianales; family Apocynaceae; genus Voacanga; species Voacanga thouarsii. Next base: position 4,092,610 of record JANUWF010002155.1, on the reverse strand, counting down.
CTGCCCCACTACCCGTAGCCGATCCACCCGCGTCTGATTCAGAGAGAGAGTGTGAGCCGACAGTGCTAGACGACTCGGTGGTTGAGATGGAGATAGAGGTCGAGGAGAGCCTAGGTGAAGATGAGGGAGATGAGGTGATGATGGAGTTGAGTGAAGGAGAGGTAGATGAGCTAGGGAATGAGGGAGACGATGAGAACGAGAGAGAGATGGTTGGGGTAGAAAGAGAGGATGATGAGGTAATGGAGGTTGTCCCGGGAGAGAGAGACAATAGGCAGTCAGCTCTAGGAAGGGTAGATAAGGGGAAAACGAAGTTAGAAGGGAGTCCTAAAGGGTGTGGACTCCGATATGGACTGGGTGTAGATGTCATGCTAAGGAGAAAGGGGTTGGTTGATCCATCTGACTTGGGGAGTGAGAGGCCTGCGCCTAAGGGTATAGTTAGATTAGCATTGGATGAGCTCTATGAGATGGCTATGAGAGCCAAGAGAGGCTGAGAGGGTGAGTCAGGGCAGCCAAGTGGGAGCGTTGGTTTCACGAGGAACTATATAGGGAGACCCGATAGTTCCGTGGGGTGGCTGGTGGAACCGACCTCTGACGACTCCGATACCTCTGTTGAAACTAGGGAGAGTCGAACATAGAAGACCAGCAGCTTTTACTCTTTCTTTCTTTGGAATTTACATACTTTTTTTTGTTTATCTTTTTCTTAAGGGAGCATGTGGCTCATAGGGCCTAACTATCATTTTAAATAAAAAGGGTATCGTTTGAGATAACCTCTTCTTTTCTGCAAAGAATGGTTTATATGACAAGCATGAGTTTCGTTTATTACTTGATTTATCTCTGCACGTTATCATCACATTCTCTTTTAGATGAGTACATTACTATCAACTGATCATGCACCTAAGCATATTCTTTTCCCCCTTGATAACTAACTGACCCTGAGTGAATGTGATTAAGATGGCACCAAGACGCCGAACAGTTGTGCATAGCAGAACGGTGCAGGAGAGTGCATCCTCCACCCCCGAGTTTGAACAAATGCGTCATTTCACCCCCGATGTGGAAGAGCACCTACCAGGAGAGCAAGAGAGGGCTTCGGAGAGGTCACGGGATATGACCATGGGTTAGGCTTTTAACAAGATGGCCTCGATCCTACAGAACTTGATCGAAAAGAGTGGACAAGGTGGCCAGGAAACCACCGCGGGGAGAGGATGAGGCTTTGGAGCATTTCCTGAAGTTCCAGCCTCCCACATTCTAGGGGGAGGTGGAACGGGATGAGAAAGCCGAGCAATCGATTGAGCAGATGGAGGATATTTTCGCTACTTTGCAGTACTCGGAAGAGAGGATGGTGAAGTTCGCTGCTTTTCGGCTGAGGGGACTGTTCTGAGCTGGCAGTGGGTTCGGGACGATTGGGACAAGGAGGAGCAGGATTGGACCTGGGATGATTTTACGGAGGCTTTTCGGGCCGAGTACATTCCTTGATGGGTGGCTGAGAAGAGGGAGGACGAATTCTAGACCTTCAGGTAGGGAGGCATGACCGTGGCCCAATATGCAGCCCGATTCATGCAGTTGTCCAAGTACTGCAAGTGCTTGGTAGACACGGAGCAGAAGCACACTCGGCAATTCATGAAAGGGCTAAGGCCAGATTTGAGGAAGGCGTTAGCTCCATCACCGCCAACGTCGTACACTGCCGCTATGGATGCAGCTTCTCGGATGGAGAACGAAGATTGGCAATGACCGGTGAGCCAACCCTTCCAACCGAGTCGTCCACCTATGAGGCCTTCAGGCAATAATTGACCTGCAGGTTCTATGCTGTAGGAAAATCGGGGTAAGCAGCCTCGAGTGCCTATAGCCAGATCAATGCAAGGCAGCCTGAACTGCCGACTGTGTGGGAAGCGAGGCCACAACGAGAAAAATTGCTGGGGTAGCGGGGGTGTGAGAAGGTGTTTCAACTGCGGAGACCCAAGACATTTGAGGAACGTCTGCCCCAAACCCTTAAGGACTGAGCAGACCGTGCCGACCCAACCAATGGGAGGAAATAGAGGCGCCGCTGCTGGACCAGCCGGAGCGGGAGGCCTGAAGCCCCAGGTGAACGCCAAAGTTTTTGCCCTAAACTGAGAAGAAGTTGGAGCAGATACCGCCGTGATCGAAGGTAAGATTTCTATCCAAGGTTGTCTTTTTAATGTTCTGATAGATCCAGGATCTACACACTCTTATGTAAGTAAAGTATGTGCTTCACGTCTGGGTTGGGAAGGAAATGAGCTACCTTATACCCTAGTAGTTAGTTCCCTCTTGGGAAAGATGGTGGAAGCAGGTAAGAAAATGGGAAGTTGTGGAGTTGAGGTTGGGAAGCAGATTCTGGAGGCCGACCTTATAATCCTGGCCATGGACGGTTATAACTTGATCTTGGGCATGGACTAGTTGTCGAAGCACGGAGCTCGTATGGACTGCAAGATTAAAACGGTGCAGTTTGTGAAACCTGGACGGGATGTAATTGAATTCAATGGCAAGCGAACGAAGTAACTGAAATTTCTTATTACTGGAGCTAAAGCCCGAAAGTTGCTCAAGAAAGGATGTGAGGGATACTTGGCGTATCTCCTAAACAAACCAAAGGACCAGTGTACCTTGGAAAGTACGGAGGTAGTGAAAGACTTTTCAGATGTGTTCCCTACGGAGCTCACTTCCCTACCCCCTGAACGGGAAGTTGAGTTCACCGTGGATTTGATTCCTGGAGCAGAACCGGTATCCAGAACCCCCTACTGGATAGCACCGACAGAGTTGAAGGAGTTAAAGGAGCAATTGGAGATATTGCTAAGGCAAGGCTGTATTCGGCCGAGTACGTCACCGTGGGGAGCCCCGATGTTGTTTGTCAAGAAGAAAGATGGTACCTTAAGGCTATGTATCGACTATCGGGGATTGAACAATCTAACGATCAAGAATAAATACCCTCTACCCTTGATCGATGAGTTGTTTGATCAACTGCAAGGCGTTGCATGTTTTTCGAAATTGGACCTATGGCAAGGATACTATCAAGTGAGGATCAAAGAAGAAGACATTCCTAAGACTACATTCAACATGCGGTATAGCCACTATGAATTTGTAGTAATGCCGTTCGGTGTAACCAACGCACCGGCAGTATTCATGGATTTGATGCATCGCATTTTTCAACCATACTTGGACAAATTCGTGGTTATATTCATCGATGACATTTTGATCTACTCCAAAAATCCGGAGGACCATGCGGAGCACTTAAGGTTGGTCCTAGAGAAGCTGAGGGAATTCAAACTTTACGCTACGTTCAGTAAGTGTGAGTTTTGGCTGAGCTTGGTGTCTTTTCTTGGTCACATGATATCCAAGGAGGGGATCAAAGTGGACCCTGCTAAGGTAGAAGCCGTAGCTAATTGAAAACAACCGGAGAACATTACCGAGATACGAAGTTTCCTTGGGTTGGCCGGGTAGTATCGGCATTTCATTAAAAATTTCTCCACTTTAGCTTCACCGATGACACGACTATTGAAGAAGGATGTCGTTTTTGCTTGGAGTGAGAAGTGCGAGAAGAGCTTCCAAGAACTTAAGAGGAGGTTGATTTCAGCACCCGTACTAAACCTGCCTGAGGCTGATAAGCCCTATGCACTCTATACAGATGCATCCAAGGAAGGACTAGGAGCGGTGCTAATGCAGGAAGGGAAGGTTATAGCCTATGCATCTAGGAAGCTAAAGCCGCACGAAGTTAATTATCCCACGCATGACCTACAGCTAGCAGCTATAGTGTTCGCCTTGAAGAAATGGCGACATTACTTGTATGGTGCACAATACGAGGTTTTTACAAACCATAAGAGTTTGAAGTACATCTTCACACAAAAGGACTTGAATCTCTAGTAGCGTAGGAGGATGGAGTTCCTGGAAGAATATAAGTGCCCTATTAACTATCATCCGGGTAAAGCGAATGTGGTAGCCGACGCTCTAAGTCGGAAGGTGAAAATGGCACACTTGCGAATACAGGAGGTGTCGGCAGTCCAGGATATCTTGGAGAAAGAGGCGCAAGTGCAAGAGAGGAAGATCTGCGTGAGCAACTTGACCCTGAAACCCGAACTGGACCAAGAAATTGTATCAGGTCAGCAGGGCAGTGTAGAATTTCAAACTTTCAGGGAAAAAGAGATCGCGAGAAGAGGAAGCGATTTCCAGACCAACGAGAAGGGAGTATTATACTTTTGGGACCGGATTTGTGTACCAGACATCCAAGACTTAAGGAAGAGGATACTGGACGAAGCGCACAAGAGCAAATACACCATACACCCTGGGGAGGTAAAGATGTACCAAGACTTGAAGAGGAAATATTAGTGGGCTGGAATGAAGAGGGATATAGTTCAACATGTGTCAACCTGCCTGACATGCCAGAAGGTTAAGATGGAGCATAAGAAGTCTGCAGGGTTACTGCAACCGTTACCGATTCCCGAATAGAAATGGGAAGAGGTGACCATGGACTTTGTGACTGGCCTTCCGATGACTAAGTCACACAAAGATGCGATCTGGGTGGTAGTGGACCGATTGACCAAGACAACGCACTTCATACCAGTAAACATAAGGGACTCGATAGAAAAGTTGGCTCAGACATATACCCTAGAAATTGTAAGGTTGCATGGTGTACCGTCGAGCATCGTGTCGGATAGGGACCCTAGATTCACTTCAAGGTTCTGGGGTATGTTCCAGGAGTCCTTGGGCACGACCCTGAAATTCAGCACCTCTGCTCATCTGCAAACAGACGGTCAATCCGAAAGAGTCATTAAGATACTAGAAGATATGCTCCGAGCATGTATCTTAGACTTTGGAGATAAGTGGATTGAGTCTTTACCGCATGCGGAGTTAACATATAACAACAGCTATCAGGCGTCGATCGGAATGGCGCCGTACGAAGCACTGTATGGGCAAAAATGCCAAGTACCGATATACTGGGGATGGACAGAAGAAGGGAATGTTAAAAAGACTGGTGAAGTGTGCATTCAGGAGATGACCGACAAGATTAAGTTAATTCGGCAAAGGCTAAGGCAGCGCAAAGCAGACAGAAAAGTTATCCAGACACTAGGAGGAAGGAATCGGAGTTCCAAGTAGGTGACCGTGCATTCTTAAAGTTGACTCCTAGTAGAGGAATCCTGAAACATCCGAGGGGAGGGAAGTTGAGTCCTAGGTATTTGGGACCATTCCCGATATTGGAGAAAATTGGACCGGTTGCCTACCAATTAGATCTACCTGATGGTCTAACCGGGATGCATGACGTATTCCATGTCTCCTAATTGAAAAGTTACAATCTCGATCCGAGTCATGTACTCAATGAGGAACCGTTGGAGTTGCAACCCAATCTGAGTTATGTGGAGAGACTCGTCAAGATCTTGGAGCGAAGTATTAAGACGCTCCGAAACAAGCAGATACCCATGGTGAAGATACTTTGGAATCATCATGGAGCACAGGATGCAACGTGGGAAACGGAGGAATGGTTAAGATGGAAATATCCGGGTATGCTCGAAGGATATGAAATCTAAATTTCGGGACGAAATTCTCTTAAAGGGGAGGGGATGTAATACCCCACCCAAAACCACCTTTGACTATGGGAAAAAGTCATGCATTGCATAGCATCTTGCATTTTATGTGGTAGCTAGAATAATTTCTATTTGCATGGATGCATGTGAATTTTTCCGTTGCTCTTGCATTTCAATTAATTGATGTGAAATAGTTGTGTTGGTAAAGATTTGGATAAGGGAGGTTTGGTTGAAGATTTGGAAGGATGAGTATTGGGGTGGTAAGAACTTCTTGTAGAAAAATTAGTATTGGAGTTGTTTTGGAATAGCGGGGAGGTTGGTGATTACCTTTGTTGACCCGAGTTCGAATCCTACCTTTTGTGAAGTTAGTTTCTCCTCTTGAAATTCTTTTCCTTAAACCATTTCTTGTCTTGGCCGAAAAAGAATCTAGCTATCCTAGAGAAATTTTAGAATTTTTACTCCAAGGAAATAAGTCTCTATATTTATTTCCTAAATTCAAGGACTTTGATGTGAATAAAGTTCACCTTTAATTTTCAGCTTGTGTTCCTTAGGAATTTTCGAAAAAACCCTAGCTAGTAATTAAAATATTAGCTTGATTTTAGCTAGATAGATGTTGCCATGGATAGGTGAAATTAATGAGTCCTTTTCCTAGTAGGAAATCTTGTTGATTTTCATCCTAGAATGTTAGCTAAAAATCTGGAAAAAAATTACAGCAAGTGCCGCCACTTCTTGGAGCACTTTTAGCTCAATCCAAACTCCTCTAGGACTAGAGGAAATCCTATCCAAATCCTTTATAAAATCAGATTTTATTTCAACCCAAATTCAACTATGGCTTTCTTCCTTTTTCTAGCTAAATTTCGGCAGCTTTGTATCAACATAAGCTGTCCGAAATTCCAGCCCTTCTTAGCTACAATCCAACCCTGTAAATCCTAGCTCAACACACCTAAATATTCCTCATCAACTCAGGGTACCTTAGCTGCACAGAACCAGAATTTTATTCCCACAAAAACACTGAAATTCGTCCAGCTTATGCATAGGAATTTCGGCAGCTTGGTGCAGGAATTTCGGCCAGCTGTTATGTTCCTAATCCAACCAAAATTCTGCACACAAAACACACCAAAAAACCCCAGCTGATCAAGCTATTTTCAGCGCCCAAAACCCTCATGTTTTCTCTGGAAATTTCGGCAGAATTACAGCCTAAACAGCCCAGAATTTCTTCTCCTTCTACTCAACAATTTCGCACAGCTTGCACAGGATTTTTCAGTCATCAAAACCCACACAAACTTTTCCTTGTCCTGCCCAAAATTCTGAACACATTCAGCCTTCTTTTGAGCAGTATTTCGGCCAGCATAGAAGAGCAAATTGCAGAATATTTTCCTCCACTACACCCTCCCAAATTCGGCCAACATCAAAGGGCACAACAAGCTATAATTTCGCCCTTGCTGTCCAAGAAACCTAAAGCCATTAGGAGTCTTTCTAAACATCACCATCTAACCCTAAGCCAATCTTCTCCAACTTTAAATCCTAGCAACCGTCTACCTTCTCCATTCTACACGAAAATTTCAGCAACTTCTCTCTGCAAATTTTTGAAAACTCAAGAGCTATTCCAAGCAAAAATTGAACACACCTTAAGGTAAGCAAAAATCCTCTCAACCTCTTGATGCCGTTTTCTCTAATGATTCTTTTCTCTTTCTTCTACCCTTAAATCACGCCCTATAGAGGCTGATTTCCTCTTCTTCCTTAATTTTCGGTCAAGAGGAGCAAAGGAGGTAGCTTCTCTTATGCTATTTTCTCTATCCGTTCTAGGATTCATTTATTGCTTATGCTTCTAAACAATATTTTGTTTTATTCCGTTTTGCTCCAAGTTGAGCCTGATGTAATAAGAGTATTTCTTTATTTATCTAAGTTGATCCTTTTGGAGATTGCCTTTATATTTTATACCTCGTTCTAAAGACCCCTTGTCCTACGGGACGGGGCGACATCCCTACCCTTTTAGGGTATGTAATCGTGGGGTGTTACACTTTATCTAATAGTTATTTTACATGAAAGTAAAGAAAACAAACTGAAAGATAAATAATGTCTTTT